>JAJLRJ010000001.1:61412654-62021193 GCA_024195265.1 Dendrophyllia cribrosa | reverse complement strand
AGTATTCCAAATTATTAAAAGGGTGTAATTTCAAGCCAGGATAGGTTTTGGTGTTAAGTTTGATTGCTGAGCGCAGTCTGAACGCAAACCTAAAAAATTAAACAGCAAAATCGTTTCAGCCACAAGCTCCTATACCGGCTGATTTAACACTAGGTTATAATCAGTGAAAGGACCATACATCCAGTGAAAAAAGAAGCAGCTATTAAAATACCAAAAACCCTGAATAAGCGCCTGCCCTCGAATGAGCGTCCCTCCTCTCTGTCCAAATTACAAAAAGGCGAGTAGTGAGTTTATAACCCTTCAATTTTTTTACAATCCTGGGTAATTTAGAATCAAACTTGCATGGACTGCACAAATAGCAAATTAACATCACTGGAAATCGAAATCGAAATCGATATTAATTAACGAGACGCTTTGTGAACACGTTTTGAAGTATGTCGCTATTAAAAAGATGAGAACCAAGAAATCATGATATTTTTTAATAGAACTATATACGAACGGCATTATGCTGTTTATGCGGAAACGTTATATTGTTAAAAAAATGGCCATCTTGTCACGATTTGGGAAAAGTATATAAGCTCCTCCCCTCAAATATGTGTGCTAAATTAATTTGAAATAATACCCGGAGGCGTTTATTTCGACGGTTTACAGTGTCCGTGCCTAAGGCTTTTAAGGCCCGGGACAAACGTCGAACTTTTCATGATCGAACTAAATTGCAGTTTGGGTCGACCCAAATTAATTATTTTCGTCTGTTGGGTCAAACGTCGAACTTAATTCAGACGAACCAAATGCAACACGTTCTATCCGTCTGCTCCAGACGCGTACGGATAGAACGTGTGGGTCGATCCAAATGAGTCCGTCGAATTTAATTGAGACAAACATCGAACTTCTCATGAACTTAATTCGCTGAATTTAGTACTAGTTCGACTCATGAAAAGTTCAACGTTTGTCCCGGGCCTTAGTCTCATGTAACCCTTTAAACGTTCTTGAAGATTGAAAGACAACTACTTGCGCGCATCTATCTTTTAAATTTGAGTGGTGGGACGATCGGTCGCTCAGGTTGGGTTCCAAAACTGTAATTCTATTATATTTTGGACTAAACGATTTGCTTTAAGTTTTGTTTAAAAGATTATTTAAACAGTATTGTTCACTTTGTTCTTGCTATTTCAAGCCGACTAAATTTTTTGCAACTTTAGGAATTTGCTAAATAGATGTACTTTTGACTTGCTGATTTGTTTACATCGCTGTTTTGATAAACTCATCTTTAACCAGCCATCTTGACGTTAATAAGCACCCGGGGTTTAATGAATTATTTTCCAATTATGATACAAGTGGCAAGTTACAAGTCAAGGAGGCGCGTTTTTATCAAAAATAAAAAAAACGGATCTATTTTGACCGCGAGTATGATATGAATCGCAATGTAAAATAAAACAGTTGGACAAACTTGGAACTCGTTTGCCAGCCGCCATCACTGAACAACCCTCCTAGTAAACACTTCTAGTGCAAGCTATGTCTCTTTCGTTAATACAGTAGTTGTTTTTCGCCTTGTCTTTCTCTTGATTTCACTTTTAAGTTATCGGCAATGATTATCAATTAAGATTTTAGATTTAGAACGATTGACTTTACCAGTCTTTTGAGACAATATTTAGGTTCAATTGTCATAACATTACTCCTTGAACAAAATACCTGGTACCCGTAAGAGAATCTTCATCGTAACTTAACCGTAAAAATATAAAATCACTTATAAACTTTTAGATATATCAAGAGCCCCTAAAATGGTTCCAAATACAAAATGAGAGCATTATTGTCTTGTCATCATATGAGTTGAGTTCAACTTTACACTAAGGAATGATCGTATGAGAATTAATCAAAGTTTTCATGTTGGGATCATAAGCAAACAACCTGTGAATTTTGTTATTTGTCATTTCAATTCGAAACTCGAACTCTCTTCCCTCCGGTGTCTTGAAAAATATAATACACTGCACGAGTAGCCACTTACCTGTGTATCGGCGATCTATAAATTCCGCACTTCGCAGAACCACTACTGTTTCTAAAAAGAGAGTGAAAGTTGTTAATTTTAGTAAATGTCACCAAATGACAAAATATGTCAGTTACCCTCTTCGCACTTGACTTAGTCCTTTTTAAAATAAAATTACCACTGCAAATCAATAATCTTCTTCGTTGATTTAAAATATCAAGGCCACCAATTATTTCCGTAAATATTACCATTCAATAAATCTGTCATCCATTTTGACGATCAACTTGGTGGCGGGCTCGCGAAAGTTCGTAATGCTCGAGGAATTCTAAATATAACAGTGATGTAATTGATCCACCCGTTGCTATGACAATGCAGGGCCATATAGGACTCATAATTTTCAAGTCTTCGGCAGTTTGGCAAAACAAATAAAGTAATGCATAGAAAGAATGAAAGCGAGAAGAGATGAATTTTAAAAATATGAACTTGCAACTGAACAAACTTATATTGGGTGGATCAAATTTGAGGTAAAATGACTCCAAGTGCAACGTTTTATTAAACCGACATTTGTGTGCAATGCGTATGATTTAGCCTGCGACTTGCTGCCGGTCGCTAGGAGGCGTTCGTCCACATGCCCCAAGTGTCTGGAAGGGATGAGAGGCGACAGCATACACAGGCTCAATAATTATTTTTGGGACATTTTCGGCGTATTTCAGTTCCGGAAAACTACAACAAATGATTTCATCTTGCTTTTCTGACTCGCTTTTATTTCAAAATTTTCTCGAATGGTAGGCGAATGGTAAGCAAGCTGACGTCAGCACCGCTGGGAAAATAATATTTCGAGCGATTTTCGTGTGACCTTGATAAACGGTCCATGAGTTTCGCTGTTTTATCCGCCAGTAGTTGAAAGGATCAAACAAGCTTTGCTCGTTTTCCCGCTAAAAATATCCTTTTATATTTATCTTAGTTAACAACTATTATTATCAATATACGCGGCCAAATAAGAAACTGCCTTCAAGAAAACACGCTTGAGTGGCGGGCGATATTGAATTTGACGGGCTGCAAACGCATTTACGGCCCTGTTTCTGTTAAACATTTTTTTCTTATTAAATGAATTTGTACGATTTGGCCTTGTGTATTGATAATAATGATAATCACATGACTTTTGTCGCGCATATAGTTTATTTGTGTCCCTCGTAGCATCATTTGCACCCTCGCTCCGCTCGGGCGCAAATGATGCTACTCGGGCCACAAATAAACTATATGCCCTCCAAAAGTCATGTGATTGTCCTATTATTATCAATATACGTGGCCAAATAAGAAACTGCCTTCGAGAAAACACGCGTGAGTGGCGGGCGATATTGAATTTGACGGGCTGCAAACGCATTTACGGCCCTGTTTCTGTTAAACATTTTTTTCTTATTAAATGAATTTGTACGATTTGGCCTTGTGTATTGATAATAATGATAATCACATTACTTTTGTCGGCATATAGTTTATTTGTGTCCCTCGTAGCATCATTTGCACCCTCGCTCTCGCTCGGGCGCAAATGATGCTACTCGGGCCACAAATAAACTATATGCCCTCCAAAAGTCATGTGATTGTCCTATTCGCCGAAGTGGAGGGCTTGGTAAATATCCACCACTTACCACTGACACTGAGGTGAATAGTTGTTTTAGTGTATACTAAAACAGTGAGATAATTAACAGATGGAATCCTTGTGTTGCCTGAAGTAAGTAATGCCAGCACAATCTCGATTCTACGGATTTTTGTTTTACACGATGATTTTGAGCATGCGTGTATCCAGCGGTCACTATAACTTCGAAGCGCGCGCTGCTTACGCAACAATTCGCGTATTGCCATCTACGCGAGTGCATTAGATTTTCATGCTGTAGATCGCAAGAGATTACCTTTTTTTTCTTCTCGACTGAAACAACAAATGTCAAGGCTTGATTTATAGAATTTGTGACGAGATTCTTTGACAAAAGCTTACAAGCTTCGTGTAAGACGCTTTTCCCGCGCATTGTCCTTTTCTCCTCGCGCCTGCATGTGAATGACTGGTCAAACCGGTTTTTTTCTGAATTTAATCGAGGGATAGTTAACCGAGGGTTAAATCCGTTTTCAGGAACGCCTTTTTACCCCTCGATTAGTATCCTAGGAATAAGAAATTTAACCGTGGATTAACCTCTAACCGAGGGATAGTTTTAATCGGCTTTCCAGGAGCATGGAAATCAAATATTAAATCAAAACCCCCTCCCACAGGCTGAGAATTCGGGTCAAACGCCCGTGTACGCCTGCCCTCCTCCTGGTCGTGGAAAACATTAATAGGTGCATTATTGTTTCTATACATTCAACTTTAAGTTGTTGTACTTCCCATATCTACTCGCGGCATTTCACTTACAATTTGTAACCTCGAGCTCTAGTATAGCACTAAAATGATGGTTTTTTAACTCATTTATTCCTGTCAACGACTTCAATTTTCGCGCGCAAATGACCGAAAATTGCTTGGATCGAGGTGAATAGCACTTGCTATCCCTAGTTTCAGTAGCCAATCGGAGCGCGCCAACAACGCTCTCCACTGTTTTAGTATATACTAAATAGAGTTATCAGAATGTTGAAACGCGAGTGACGTCAAAGAGAATAGCTAAATAATTTTTTAGCTCGCAATCCATTCACTTTGCTTTGCGTGTTCGTAAACCAACTAAAAGCCGCGCGCCTCTGTCTTCGTTCACTAAACCAATAAAAATCGCTTCTTTACAGTTCGTTTGTTGTTTCGGCTGTATTTACGCGTAATCAATTCAGCCTAAAATACCGCTCTAAATACTTGTTCATGAAGTAAAGCTGGTCGGCGATCGATGCCTAACAAATGTCCGCAGTCATACTCTAGTTAAGACATATTTCACCAACCGAGTTTAGGAATAAAAAGAACAAGAGGTCTTCATGAATACCATTTATCTTCTAAGATACAATTTAGAAAGGGCTTTCGCCACAAAACTATACCTTCTGTACAAGAAAAGGAGGAGGGCAGTGGGATGGAGGATTTGGGAAAACAAAAACAATACTGATGAAAGAAAGATAACTGCACTGAAATGATTTTCATCGCCAGAACTTTATTGCAGATGTGGAACAAGATCTAATGACTTTCCTACGTCTATTTTCCCTCTAAAATAACATATATTATATGTCATGTTATAACCATGCCGCGAAAGATGACTAATAGGGCCGTCCATAGTTCATGCTCTAATATCTAGATACAGTGATGTCGATATATTTAGATTTTTTTTAGATCAAGGCGCTATTACACGAGACAATTATTCCTGCAACATACAACGCAACGATGACAAGAACAATGCGAAACAAGTTGCTCAGAGTGTCAGGCGCGTAATCTTGGTCTCTATTTTTAATTCCAAGGCGAAAGGCCGGCCTGGCAGCGTGGGTTCGGTATCTTGACAATTCGTGGATGGCTGCCTTCATCCTTTTCACAAAATGCATACAAACAATTACGTTCATATACCAGCTTGCCATACTCGTACAGCTTCGAATCGTACCAACATCCCAGAAAGCCAGATGGCTAAGCAGACAGATGTTCACTGAGGAGCAAGAACGCAAGGATGGAGAGTGGAACAGAGAGCCGGAATGCCATGACCTGGAAAAATGACATTTGAAAAAAAAGAACATTACTAAACAAAATAGTTGCAAAATGTCGGAAGCTGCCGGAAGTAATAATAATAATAAGCAAAAAAAAAAGATAATGGCCTCCCTCTTCTGAACACAAGCCTAGCATGGCTCATTTAAGAACTTTGTTTTTATTAATGAAGGAGAGTGTTTTCTGTGGATTTAAGCATCCTTAGCAGTGACGGACCCAGACTCAATAGCAAAGGGGGAGGGGGAGGGGGGGGGGGGGGGGGGGGGGGGGGAAGGAGGGGGAGCAGAGTGAAAATATTAGATAAAGGGGGTCGGAGGCGGGCTTCCCCGAACCTCTCCCCTGGCGTGCGTTTCTCAAAACTCCCGGCGAAGACATTTCAGGCCCGACGAAAGCTACTTTTAAAATGTGGTTTCTAGCGAATGGCCTTGACTTTTTGGCCCGCAAACCAGCCCAACTTGTGTAGTAAACGTAAGAGTAGACTGCTAGCTGGCCCTTTTCAGTCAATCGAGCGGGCGAGCTAATCCAACCCGTTCTCCTTTCTGAATTTACCATTATCGTTAATTCTCAAATTGCTCTGAATTTACGATTAAAGTTAATTTAGAACACTGACAGTCTGAAAGGAACTCTGGGAAGTCAGCATTTTTGTTGAAAAAGAACAATCCTTAGTGTTCGGACAGGACTCGAACCTACGACTTATCCTCTCTTCTAACCACTAGACCACCACGCTGCTGGTTGAGCAAACCTCAATTTTTTAACATAATAAAATACATGCGCTTATTCTACACCCTGTAGTAAGCCTATAAAATCGCTCGCTTGAAAATAATTTTAGAAAGTAAATGAAAAGCTTGATCACCAAACCTCAACAAAAAGCTAACCATTTGAAATCAGCGCTTAGGCCTAATCACTGTAGATCAATGATATTCTATTCAAGACTCAAATAAATATCTTTCCCATCGCCTTGTTGTTCGGTGGTCTAGTGGTAAGAAGACGTTCCTAGTAGCGGTAGTTCCGGGTTCGAATCCAGTCTAAATAACGTTACATGGCTTCTTTTTATTTCTTCTTTTCTGAAATGTCCTGGGAAACAGTGTTCTAAATTAACTATAATGGTAAATTCAGAGCAATTTAAGAATTAACGATAATGGTAAATTCAGAGAGGAGATCATGTTGTCCCCAGAGCTCCCTCGGTTCAATTCGCATTACTTTTCGCTCAGCCCATTCGCATATAATTAACCGCATATAAGCGAGTCTAATTAACATCAAATTATCGCATGCAAGCGGTTAAAGTAGGCCCAATAGCCCAATTTCGATATATTAAAATTCAACTTGAAACAAAAGACATCACTACGAGGCTTAGGGGAATAAACCACATAAATTCCTATACTATCATTCCCCTAAGCCTCGTAGTGATGTCTTTTGTTTTAAGTTGAATTTTAATATATCGAAACTGGGCTATTCACCTACTGAGAAATAACGAAAATAGAGCTGATCTCAAACTGGCTTTTGTCTTTCACTTGAACATTTTACATAAAGTAAAACTCCTTTTTTAAGTAAAAGAAAGAAAAAAACCAGAAGGGTGTATGCCTCGAACCCGAGTCGTTTGCTTCATAACTAATACCCATATCCATTCACACCAACGAGGCTAGCTGACAGGAGTTGTAATTTTTAACATATTTATAGCGTTACCCATAACCATAAATGAAAGCAAACCGTTTTCAAATCAGTGCTTAACCCTAAACACTGCAGATCAGTGCTAAACTGGAGCTCTTTTTTCTCAGTTCTGTGTCTAACGTCAGTAATATAAAGAATACTACTGTTAGGTAAATAAGGCCTATTTTACCGCTTGCATGCGGTAATTTTATGTTAATTACACCCGCTTATATGCGGTTAATTATACGCGAATCGGGTGTTTCGCTCGCTCGGCGCTCAGATCGCTGCTCGCGTATTTGCTCGCCTGCTCGCTGACTATCCAGAGAGGGACTGCTAGCAGTCTAACGTAAGAGTTTAGTGCTTAGCTTTCAAAATCAAGAAAACCGAATCTTTATTGGTAAAAGTTCTGCACATAACACAGCTTATCGGGCCCGAAAGTCCCTCTCTCTACTATACACTCGCATTTGTATTCAACTATCAACCACCGAGCCATCAACTATCCCTATATTTCATGTTTGTATGCATGGCTTTTGCGCAGTCTTGACTGTATCAAATTGCGGCTAAACTAGTCATAATATTTAAGGGTGTGAGAGCAGGTATCTCCGATCTGGTACCGTATAAACTTGGTTTTCTGAGTTTAATAGACGTTATCTTCGGCGAATTTCCCAGATATAACACTTTAAGGAGTGCTTAGACTGAACATAGCTGGAAAGCGTTGTCTTTTAGAAATATTAAAAGTTAACAATAATAAAACATACGCTGAATGTACGAACAAAAGAAAAACGAACAAACAAACCAGCAAAAAAAAAAACAGAAACCGAACGCGTCCATGTGTCTCCTTGCAGAACTGAGGTCAGAGTCATCTCAGTTTCACTAGACTTTGGACCTGTTCATGAAATAATACCAACAGAAGCATTACAAACTTACCAGGTTTCCTTTGTAGCTTGTCAATCGCTTTGGATTTGGGTTTTTGTGCTTAAGACAAGTTAAGGCGTGAATCTCCAATGAATGTGAATGTTTAGCAAAGGAGGCAACGAAATGTGTGTTTAACTCTTTCAAACAAGAACAATATCAGTTCTTTTTTATTTTATATTACTACATCGATCAAACATCAATATATCAATATAAGATATCAAAATATCGATATCAGGACAAGACATTGGGAGTGGGTGCCCGTTCTAAGGATCTCCGGACTCTGAGATGTACAAAAAATAAAATATGAAAAACATAAAATGAACCTAATAAAAAAACAAATGTAGATATAAAGGTGTGAAAGATACAGCTATTCTATGTTAATATCAAACATCTTGGTAATCAATTTTAAAAAAGGGCAACTTTGACTTCGTAATATGATACACCTTAGCAATGATTAAAGAAAAGTATACCAAGTGCAATATAGCATAACACGTGATTAATCCATGGTTACGGGTGTTACTACAAAGAATGATCACGAAATGACTCAAGAATCGTAATGGCACGAGGAACCTGGGTCGAGGGCGGTGCGCTTGGGATTATTGGACGCATGTCCAGCATGAACTTTGTGCATTCCCGCGCAAACCTAATCCCCAGGGCCTACTCCTCGTTGAAAATGGCGGCGCGCAGAGACCCCTTTTATTTGCATGTGAATGAAAACTCATCTTCATATGAAAGGTTTCGCACCTAGCCTCGCTTTGATAGAGAGGCTAAAGGCAACTCGGAAATGGCCTATTGTGCTAAACAATCACTTTATTTTGACATAAGGAGCACTGTTTTTATTTTTTTACACAAGAGATGTAAAAGTATTTTTACAGCAATAAGTAATTTACTCTTTAGCATGAAATTTGCCTCAGTTCTAACTATTGAATTTAATCACAATGCATAACATTTACTTATTTCAAATTAAAGCAAAGGGAAAACTGATACGGAATATACATGAATTATTACATAAATGAGCATTATTTATTAAGGACTAAAATGACTCTATGGAAATGTTTTGCATGAAAAAGCAGAAACTCAATAGCGAACTTTAGATCGGACTACGAGTACGAGATTGAGTACGGGTACGACTTTTGAAACCTAGTTCGCTTACTCTAGATAACCATTTATCAGCACAATTTTATACCTAAAGTCTCCTTATGTTCTGGTCAGCAACAGGAAGGAGTGACAGCTCTGGGGATGTGACTGGCTTGAAATTCAAAAGTCGTACTCGTTCTCAATCTCGTACTCGTATTCAAATCTAAAGTTCACTGATAAGGTTTGAAACCGGTGCAACTACCTGTAGTCAACATATGGTACGATTCCCATTGATTCAAGTTGACGCAAAATACTGTAAATAGAAACGTTCTAACAAGAAAAAAGTTGTAATATTAATCACTTAATAATGTAAGTTACGAAATATGCAATAACATTGTTTCGTTGCTTTGTTAACTTTTGTTGGCCTTTGTCAATTATATCTATTGTGTATATCGAGTGATCGTATTAACCGCGGAGTAAACTGATATGAAAAAAACTTCAAAAGGATACAGTAAAGGGGTAGTAGGATTAAAAGAGTTTTCAAATAAGAAATAAGTGGAAGTTAGTAGAGACTAGACTAACCAATCAAATCACTAAAGAAAAAATAACAAACGATATTGTGCACATTGTTTGTATTATATTGCTGACTGTCGTATTATTAACAGTTAATTTAATTACGATTTTCTAAAAACTTCTTCAGCATTAACCAAGATACAAGCGAATCTCTCCGATTCGATTCGATTCGGTTCGCAAGCGACCATATAAAGTATAAAGAACCATATAAAGTATGAATAGGCGCAGCGTTTGATGACTATTTTACTGTCTACAAACGGCCACCTTCCAATAACGAGAACATTTCCTGATCCCCAGATTGCTTGCTTACAAGATATTTCACTTTTATTCCCTTTTAACTATTTAGGCATTAAAAATATACTTTTGTGATATGATCGATGAGTTCTTATCTTTCTAATATCGAGTATGATAGTATTGTATCGCCTTTGAAAATCAGTCGTGCTGAAAGCTCCATTTTATCCATCACCTTACGGTGTGACTGTAAGAGCGAAAGGTCAATACCCTTGCCAACTCGCACTCATCTTCTGTATATAGTATCGTACACAATATCGCGTTGTTCGTCAAATCCGTCCAATATCCCCGACCCACTCTCCTCGTCTTCTTCACTCGGTTCGTCCCCAGATTCCTCCGGTCGCGGAGGAGTATCTGACTTTCTAAATGTCTCATTCACTTCCGAAGATGACGCTGCGTTGCTTGGAAACGTTTCTGTTATGACATCAGTCGTACCTTCTGGTTTGATGAATTCTTCCGTGACGTCATTGTGGGTATTAACTGGGGTTACAGATGCTTGTGATGTAGCAGTTGTTACTGGTTGAGTACTGACATGCTCTTGGACGGTGATTTCTGGAACAGAAGTCTGGAACGTAGATGATGATGACGACGAGGTTACTGATGATGTGCCCAGGCCTCCCGCACCCCCAGTTGTTATGACTTCATTTACTGTTTGGGCGTTGTCTGAGCCACCGTCTACATTTGGATAAAAGGTTCGCGGTACACACCTATGAAATATATTAATGTCAGATCATTACCATAATATTGGCATATCAGCATTCATCTGTCAATCAGTGTTCAAGAATGAAAAGCGTTTAGCACTTATGACGATGCGCACGGTACTGGTGATCAAGGCCAAAAATTTGGTTAAAAAATGGTCTAGTAAAACTATTCCAAATCAGAGGGTGTGATGATGCACGCCCACTTAATCTTACTTGTATTTTATATCCAGGTATTTGTACACATCGGGGCAGATCGTTGTTCCAGCCTTCGCCATAAAGTTATTGTTTGCTGCTACTTCACAAACATTTTCTCCTTCGCAGAGTCCTTTGACTTGCGCGTTGACTTCTGTCTCCTGTTCTTGGCACACGGTGGTGGAAGGAATGCTCGGGTGTACGCAGGTTGACTTATCTTTACGGCCATACATCGTTTCCACTATTTCAATTTGGTCAAAAATGCTGCGGCATGATACAAAGGCTTTTTGTCCTTCACAAGCTATTGTATTTCGCTAGGGACAAGGAAGATGAAAAAGTTAGAATGCTAAGTGATAATAAGGTAAGAAACAAGGTTTGTCCTGAAGTCAATTTTGAAAGAATAGTTTCTTACCACTTTCAAGGCACCTGGCGGTTGAGCGCTGTTAGAATAAACAGGATTTGGAGCTCCAAGAATCCCTGGAAAGGAAGTGCAGAATACTGAAATATAAGACTCGCCGAGACAACGAAAGAATTTACTTGCATTATTGAATTGTTTTATGAATTCAGAAACCAAAAAAAAAAAAAAGAAAAAAAAAATATATATATATATATATATATATATGATATACAGCCTGCCAAAGCGATTCTGACATACTTCGCGACTCCGCCTACATACGGAATATATTTTCTTCCAACTTGCCGTCTCGAAATCGTAATTATGGATTATTTAGTCTGCTTCTTTTATTTACAGCGCTCTGCGTTGCTCTGTTTTGTTCAATCCAATTTCTTCAGTTCTTTATTAGTTTGGAGGGTCGTTTAATTTTAGACCTATTTCTAATGCCGAAATCTGATTCTGAGACCACTTTAAATTAATTTTCCTAAACGACTTTTTCCCTTCTTTCCTAATCGGTAAGCTTCTCCGTTTAAGGCTACCACATTCTAACAGTTAAGTACCAGCTCGATAGAATTGTTCAGTCTACATGGCTTTCTTCGCCTGGTGATTTCGAATACGGACATGGGAGAGTTATTCGTCGTCATTAAAAAAAAAGGAAGACTGTTTTTCACACTTGCCACTTGTTTGTGCTTTGAACCAAAACTTAACACATGAATTCACCCCACCCGTAATTAACAACAAGTCGACAACATCACAATACACGAAGCGTAAAAGCACAAGTTGATTTTTCAGTTTTTGTTCAATCACAGATCGTAAACTACAATAGATCTACTTAATCAATTTTTAACTTTTTAATTTCGCAGTAAGTCCAGTTTTTACAGCTTAACTATCTTAGGGGTAAGAATGGTAAAAATGTTTATGTTTACAATAAACATTGGACGCGATGAAAATATTTATGGATCTAGCATTTCTTACCATACAAACAACACGACCACACGAATCCCAGAAGTATCGTTCGCCAACTACCATCCATGAAGGAATGAAAAAATAATTTGTTCAGAGCTATTTAAACAGAAAAAAAGGAAAAGTATGGCACTTTTCTTGATAAAAGGTTTTTGGTAGCACGGGCAGATATCGGCCTCAGATTACATCAGTTTATCTACTCTTCAACGAGTCGAATTTCTAGCTGGTGTTATGCATTATTAAACCGATTCCTAACTTAAACGTTTTAGAAGAAATCAAAACATTTATTGTTCTAGACATAACGACTTAACAAATAAATCCCGTATTTAAATGTATCAGTCACCTCAAACACTCCTAAATCGTAAATTTCGTACAACAGATGATCACATATGAAGGTCTTCAAATGGCAACCAAATATTTGTTTATTAATTAGCGTTTCATCATTGTTGTTTAGTCAACAAATCAACACGGCTATTGGCACTCAAGGTAGTATAATTACGAACTTAAACATATTAACCATCCATAGACAATTTCTTGAAGATGACAGCTAGTCCACGAAACACTACGAAGAGTGACGGCCAAGGAATGAAATCATGCAATGTGTGTCATAAACCGAACAGCAAAATTGTCACCAATGGCGTGATTCTTTACTGAATCCATGCTATGCTTTAAATCAATATGGCAACGTTTATTGCCAAAGGAAAAAAAATTGAGTTACGGAGATTGACGACTATTTTCAAAAGCAGTTTGATTGAAGACAACAGCGTTGTTATAACATAGCTGATGAAACCCACGTGAAAGAATTCAAGATAGCGGGACCTACAGGTCCGTGGCCAAAAAGCCCGCCCCGCCATTTTGAAAACAGAGAGGCCCTAGGGAAGAATTTAATCCGTCGCCATTTTGAAAGCCCAGAGGACCCTGGAACGATGTAGGACAATCACCTCACAATCATGTAGTGAAATCATGGTAGTTGTGTTTAACAAAACAATGATTGGACTTAGAGAACCTTAAAATACAACTATCGTGATTCTTTGCAGACGCGTCTCTTCGAGGGAACTTTGTCTAGAGTCGTGAACGTACACCTGTTATTCACGTGCAAAGCGATACCTTAAATGGCAGCCTTAAAAACGCATTGCACCCTTAACTTACCTTATGATTTGCTAATGCATTACTATTCAGCCATTGCAGGCTCCTGATTCAGCTCCAGTTTGTTTCCTTTAAACCGGCCCGGTCGCTACCTGACGTTTTTAATTTTCTCTACTAGAACCATGATTCCGTGTAAAACACCATCTTTGCAACGCAGGTCCATCTCAAGCTAAGAGTCTGACTCGTTCCCAGTCGTCTCTCTAGGGAAGAAGCGGGAGACGCGCGTGGGGGATAGACGCGGAACGAGAGAAGCGCGACTGAAGGGGGTGATCCGCGCTTCTTTCGTTAATTGAGAGACGACTGGGGACGAGTCAGGTTAGAGTTATATGAAGATAGATTAATCTTCTACGAGTGACTTTGCCAAGTGAAACATGTATGCTTGTGTCGCAATTCTCTCAGCTAAAAAAGGCTTTGCATGGCTTGTGTGTAGTTAGCAACGTAACTCTGAGACCATTTCAGCTTTGGCAATAAAACGTGGACGTATAGTGTACAGCGGTTTCTGAACCTTTTTTTCACTTTTAAACAGATAATTTGTAATTTGCATATCCGCCATTCGAATTTTTCATGACATCAGAAATTCACTATTAAGCAATCAACATCAATGAAAGAAGCTACAGATGTTCTAAAAATTAAGTAGCTGTAAAGAAACTGAAAGTGCCATTTAAAACAGATACAGTAACATGAATTTTTACAATTTGCAAAGGTCATGGAAACCTGAAATTCTATAAACAATATAACTTGTCAAACCAAAACCTGGGATGAATCTCGGATGAATTCACGTCAGTGGAGTCTACATGGGACCTCACACCCTACATGATCTGTTCCGAAAGTTGAGCTTGCGTAGCCCCGTGCCCAGGGTCTCTCTTCTTCCCGTCTCCTGGAGCGAGGAATGGGAAGAAGAAAGACCGTGGGGACGAGGCTGGACCTTGTGAGCTTCCACGAGATATCCAACGATATCCTTCGTTTTAGTTGGAGACTGGAAAAGTATCTGATATAGAGCCCTCATTACGCTAAAAAATGGTGCTTGTTTTACACTATACTACAGTCTTTTAAACAATAGATCACCAAGCGATCAATTAAAC
This sequence comes from Dendrophyllia cribrosa, assembly GCA_024195265.1. NCBI lineage: Eukaryota > Metazoa > Cnidaria > Anthozoa > Scleractinia > Dendrophylliidae > Dendrophyllia > Dendrophyllia cribrosa. Next base: position 62,006,591 of record JAJLRJ010000001.1, on the reverse strand, counting down.
TAAGCAGGTATTGACACGGGCTTGTGTTCAAGTTATCAATAATAAATCGCTTCCTTTCTTTTTTATTAATGGAGGTTTCCCTTTTAGACTAGAAATGAAGATAGAAATACTTATTTGCGTTTTATTCTGTGTCACTGAAGGTAGGTGTCTTAGTAAAATAGCGAAGCTTTTTCTACTTAACACCGCTGCAAAAAGTTAAAACTTTATCACCAAAATTTCTTGTGACCTGCTTAAGTTAGTGTACTAACACAAATCTGATATTTGTATTCATCATAATGAATTCAATAATATTTGGTAACAGGGAGGATAAACATTATCACAGCGAGAAAGTTGACGACCATAAGCTTTTAAAACAACAGCGAATGTAACTGGGGGGAATGTTTAATATCAAACCGTTTGCGTAACTTAATGTGGATTAAACGATTTACTACCCTTAACTCAGTTGTTTAAATGTAGCAAAGGGGGATATAGATAATCAAGAAATGTCTTAATGTTTATTATATAATCCATTCATAGCAACTCGGAACCTTTTTTGAGCAGCAGATTCCTCGATCCACGCGAATTTTGAAGTGTTTGGCTGTTGTCGGCTGTTTACTAAGAAATCCAACCTAATTTCTGACAAAATAACATTGCACCGGATTTTAGTATTGTCATCAATAAACACTGTAGTGTTTGTGTTAAAAGCCGATTATTGTGTAAAATTATAGTGTTACGGACCGTACTGCAAAGCTCAGTTACCGTCTTCCATTAACATTATCAGTTTTGTTTTGAACTAAAATGGCTAAACAACTACCTGTTGCTTGCTAATTAACATAGCTTACCACTAACTTTTTAAATGACCAGTTTTACCGCGTTAAAAATAAAAAAGCGTTTGATCGCTTTTTTCTGGTTCCCATCCATGGATACGTCAAAAATGGCATAATAAACGCCCACAGTAACCGAGATGATTATCCTTGGCATCTCCGGCACTGTAAAATAACAAATCAGAAAGCTGTGTGTAAAAACTGAAACTGTTTTGACAAACCGATCGGCTTCTCATTTTGGGTAAGATTAACCCATATCCCAAGATGAGCTACGCTAAGTGTACCGCGGCAAAAAAAAGCGCGAGAAAACAAAGAAATTAATTTGTGTGTGTAACTGAGGCAGTTGGTCAAGATCTGGAGTATAATTCGTTGTTTAACTTCCGCAAATAGAGAGACGCGTTCATATCTTAGCACGGTTCAGACCGAAGAACTCTGCTTTGATAGGTCTTGTTTCAAGTTGGGCAATTTTCTTGTGTGATCATTTTGTTCGTCTTGTGTTCTCTCCAGTCAGGTTTATATTATAACTGAATAACACGGCGCTCTCTGTGGGCAGGTGACAGCTGACAAACTCGCGGGATAAAGCTGCGAAAAACTCAAGTTGGTTTGTGGCGTTGCTTGGGCAAAAACGTTGCATTTTATATTTGTGTCGTGCTTTTTAGTCTAGACATTAAAGCCATGGTTTCCTATTGTCTCTAGTTTATTCCTATAGTTATTTCATACGGAACTGCCTGGATGCCCACAATACAATTCGAGCTCAGTATGGAGTCCCAACCCTCAACTGGTCAGCGGATATTGCTGTACATGCACAGAAATGGGCCAATCATCTTGCAGCGATAGACCAACTTCAGCATGACTCCACAACAAAGGATGGAGAAAACCTGTTTTACATGTATGGAGGTGACCCTGAACAGGCTTGTGACAGGGCGGTAAAGAATTGGTATCAGGAGGTCAAAAATTACGACTACAAGTCTCCACATCTGGATGATAGTACCAGTGAGTGTACATAACAATACCTGTATAAATATTGATGATTTACAATCTACATGGAACATTGGAATCCCGTTAACCCTTTTCAGCCAAGGGCCCGCGCTAACTTTCAACATTCATAACTTCTTTAATATGAATTCAAACGCCATCAAACTTTGTGAATTTTCCTAAAATTTAACTGGCAACAATTTCATATGAAATTTATTGATCACGTGACTTGGCAACAAGATTTTGACAGTCATGTTTTTTGAAATTTGCATATTTGTACCTTTGAATGAAGAAAAACAATGTTTATTGGCATAACTTTTATATTTTTACGTCATTTAGCGTTTATTTATTTATTTTGATTAATTTTGAGTCAATTTGGACGGTTATTAAGAGGTTTTAAAAAATTTCAGAAATCTAAGATGGCGGATCCAAGATGGCGGCCGTATAACTAATTAAATAATAACTACGTCATATGACGTCATCGTTCAATTGTGCGGACCGCAAAGGAGACAGTTTTGGACGTACTATGTACCCTCTTGGTTTCATTGTCATTGCCTTAATGTTCTTGAAGTTACGAGGGGTGCACAATGTGCCCCCCCCCCCCCCTCTAGGCTCAGGAACTCAAAAAAAGCTCAGGCTGGATAGAGTTAACACGACTACCGATGAGCTGTAAAACTACTGCAAAAACTTTTGTTTGGGTCTCAAAATAATCGCAATTAAAACGCTAACGAGGTGGTCGTATTAACGGGGTGGGTTGTTGTAACTCGGGGTTTCACTGTACAACCTTTGCGTGCAATAAAACTCACGCTACTGCACATTTTGATCACTTACTGCATGCAGTTGTGGCGTTATTAAAAATGTTCCAAAACAGCATGAAATGTTTGGCGTTAGAAGTATTATTTAGCAGACAATGGTAGAATAAATTTACATGTAAGAAATAGAAAGTGACGTTACCGCTTTTATAACCTGACAAGTCATGAAATGCAATTTAAAAGAATTTTAAATAGCTGCCACGTTCCCAGGCGCCGATATAGAGAGAGAGTAAAGGGGGCGCGGATGCTCTTGGGACCAGCTTAAGTGCATCTTTCCCACAACTCCATGCGCACCGCGCTATAACAAGAGAGAGAAGCCTGGGGATGAGATAGTTAAAATTACTTTTGTGAATGTGAGCCGGAGGTGAGAGTTTACAAAGTACTTTCGAGCTCTCTCCAACTACCTTCCAGTCTGTAACTGCGGGTTATGTAAAAAAAGTGTCTGTTTCCTATTGCTTGCATAAAATGATACCCACAAAATGTTATGTACCAATTTAAGTAATAATATTTACAGATCATTTCAGCCAGTTAGTTTGGCGGAACTCTACAGAGTTGGGCATTGGCACAGCACAGAGCAAATCTGGAAACTTCTTTTTGGTAGCTCGATACAGTCCCCGCGGCAACATCGATGGTCATTTTAATGACAATGTCCCGAGTGTAGAAGAACAGGCTTCAAATGAAAACATTCAAAAGAATAAGGAGAATAATGTAGCAAATATCACTCCAGGTTAGTTCAAAAGAATAATCTGTGATAATTTTACCGTATTTCTGAAAGACACTTTGCAGAAAGTTTTAAATGGCCATTAAAGTTTTGGTTTTCACTCTTTGTTTTTAGCACAACACGAGTCCTCACCCTCGAAGCCCAATGTGATTTATTTCAAGGAAATAAACGTTGATCAAACTGCTAAGGGATCGGAGAACACGGCAAAACTGAATCTCTCTCCCCCTCAGCAGACTGATGTACAGTATGGACCAAGCGAAGGCCCAGCTGTAGAAAGCGGCCGGGAGCCTGAAGCGAGCTATTCAAGTTCTAGCCCCGTGACACAAGAATCAGATACGACGCAGCCATCATATGATATAACGAAGCAAAGACCAAGTCCCGCTCAGGAAGAACAAAGTTCTTCTCTGGAGGTTTTTAATGAAAGACCAAACTATAAAGAGGATGGGGAAGCAAATAAAATGCCAAGTCCTTCAGAGCCTAGCGAAAGTTCTGTAAACTCGGCGCCATTGTACGAAGGGTCCGATCACATGCAATCGAGGCCATTTTATCCCGAGTCTGAGTCTGTTGATACGAAAGCGAGGCCACCTGAAAACAAAACGAGGCCAGGACCAGAACAGAGCAGTGAAGCAAAGGAAGGAAAGGATGCGACACTTGAGAAAATTGCACAATTACCAGAGCACGATGAAGTGTCTAAAAAACTTCAAGAACCACCCAAAAAGATTCAAGAACCAACTAAAAAGCTTGTTGGACCAACTAAAAAGCTTCATGAGCCACCCGCAGGTCTCACATATGTACAGCCACTGGTACCAAAACCTCCTCCCAAGAAGCCTGCATCGCCACCCATAAAGTTACCACCGGCATTAGCACTTATCACTCCAAAACGAGGTATTTACGTGTTAATGGTTTTCTGCTTCTCAACTCAGTATCAAACTGGCGATTTCACACACGCATCACTATTTAATCATAACCATTCATTCATCAATGGCACATAAGGAAATTTACGTGGAATTAGTGGATTTAACTCCATTATTCGGGATTTTTTCGCAATTGGAAACACCCCTTTTAAAACCATCTCTCAAACGAGCCCAGCAACAAGTACATATGCCTCGTTTCAATTTCTCTACCCACAAGGTAGCCTATGGTCCCTTTCTTCTCATATAGCCCACCTGCCCCTTCCCCACCCCATCTCCCGTTTACGTCTGCTATCCATATTTTTTTTGTTACACTTTCATAGTTCAGTTATATACGACCCCACAAGCTATACAGCTTCAGAACTACTCATCGTGTTTAAATAAAGGTTTTACATTACATTACATTACATTACATTACATACAAGGAAGCAAGGGATCAGGTTAGTGCTCTTGATCGCTGTGACACACACTCACACGATCAAACTATCTTTTTCTTTTTACAAACTGATGTTTTTTTAATTTAAAGGGTTTTGAGCGCAAAGCCCATCCCGGCCAACGAAGTAGTTTTTAAACCAGCCACCACGGGACTATAAATAATCTTGTAAACTAGGTAATTAAAAAAAAAAAACTTCCATTACCAATCTATACTTCCTTAACAGGTAAAGACTTCCGAGTTACTATACGCTTCACTCAAATGAACTATTCGAGTCAGATGCAGGTCCCTGGAAGTTTGGCTTTTGAAGAAGCGAAAAGTAACATAACTAGCGCAGTAAGTACAAACCGCAAGAGGAAATGTACAGCATTTAGCTTTTTGTTAACACTGTCTGTGAAAAGCCCCTTAGTTGAATGGACAATAACATATTGTATTGTATTGTACTTACGTTTGCGTCTAGACTGAGCAGGGAGGGTAATTACTGTTTAACTATTATAGCGCGAAAGCGCGCGTGATATCGCCTAATACTTAGCCGACGAGGCCGTAGGCCGAGTCGGCTAAAATTAGGCGATATCACGCAAGCTTGAGCGCTATAATAGTTTTATAATTCAACACATTGATAACAAATCACAGTTTCGAGAAAAAAATCATTGAGATATACAACCGTTCATTAAGTAAAAAGGCTAACAACAATATTTTACCTCGGACCATTTCTTAAACAACAAACGGCGAATGCCGAAACTTTTGCCAAGCTAAAATTAATTTAGCGTACACAATCAGTTGAGAGTTTCTACGAAGAGCTTTCGTCTACTCAAAGAACGGGACAGAGTAGTAACTACAAGAATTAAAACACAGTAAAATGGCATAGAATGTCTTAGTTACAAGTGTTTCGTATCTTAAAAAGTTAAATTCAGAATCAAAACAAATTGAACAAACACACGGCTACGAACCTAAACATAGCGGCGAAAAGTCGGAAAGAACTGCAGCGTACAAAAATTCACAGCTAAAGGATACAAGAAACGGTTAAAATATCGTACCTGTAGTTGATTTGGCTTTTTATTCTCTTCCATCAGCGCCAAATTTTCAAACATCGAAGTACAAGCTGAGTCGATCAATGTTGTTTACAAACTTGCTCGTTTTTTAGCTCCTACAGCCGTAATGACGAGGTCAGAAACTTTTCTGAGAAAGCATCAAGTCTATATCATATTACAGAGGTGATTACCAAAGGAATTTTACGAAAATTGTGCTCCTTAATTCACTCCTTGTCGAGCGGTTAAACTTTGAACCTGTTTTCATTCAGCTACGCCAAGAAACACTGCGACCGCGACAACGCGAAAATTTCGCGCCTTTTTTGTCCTGACCAATCATGTGAACAATATTTTTTCTCTTTTCTTTTCTTCTCTTTTTTTCTTTCTTTTCCTTTTTTTAACTAATAGTTCACACACTTTTTCACCCAAAAACACGAAATTGCAGGCAGCAGTCATTTTCACTTTCCTTCAAAATGCCAGATTTACCGCCATCGCTGGTTATACGTCATGTGGACATAACATATATCGATAACTTTTTGACCATATTTGGGCAGTGTATCAATGTGTTGAATTATAATTAAGGTTATCCGCCGGGCGCAATTTTAGGTTTTCTAGTAAAACTGTGCTAAACACACGAAATGCTCTACGAATACCAGGAGGACGATTCCAGGTGAATTTACGAGGGAAAAGAAAACAATATATTATTTAATTTTTAGCGATATTTAAACAACAAGATTGGCTCAATTTTTTGCATTCCATTTTATCTATAGTTTCAAAATACAAAAGAGTATTTTCACAGATAATAAAACCCGCACTGAATATGCCTTTTGGCTTACTAAAAATATGTGCCATATATAGACTTTGTCAGAACACAATAGTGAGAATTTTGTTCGTGTAAGATCATGATGGCATGTTGATCAGTTTTAAAACAATTAGTTTGATTGTTCTTGTTGTTTGTATTGCCTTCCGTTTATTAGATTATTAATCTGTACGATGAGGATGACGAGTTCCAAGAAGTTCAGTTAATATCCTTGAGGTAGGACAAGTGCTGTTAGGTCCTAAATGATAAAATCCTCAACAGTTTTAACCCTTTCTGTCTCCCTCTACTACCAAGCTACAGCTGCTATCACGCGAAGAAGTTATAAATGTATTTAAACATTACCGACTGTGAAGAATGAAGACTGGTTCACCAGATGACGCAAATGCAAACGCAAGCGCAAACGCAAAAGCAAACGCAAACGCAAACGAAAACGCAAGCGCAAGCGCAAGCGCAAGCGCAAACGCAAAAGCAAACGCAAACGCAAGCGCAAACGCAAGCGCAAGCGCAAGCGCAAGGAGATGGAATTTGAGTTTGCGTTATGGTAGTTCACACGTGTGTTTCCGTCACTCGAGTGAAACAACCTTAAATGCAAAGTGTCAATTGATATGCATACATATCTATTGAAGGTTTCCTTTATAGTATTTAAGTAGCATTCATTCCAGTCCCAGGACATAGGGCGGCATAGAGCGCCGTATTCTGAACGTGGAGCGACTTGGAGCTCTAAGAACAAGAATGTATTTGTTGGTATTTTCACATTTAACCTTTTCTTATATTCTACAGAAACGGCAGTGTTATAGCCACATTGGGTTTACTTTTTACAAAGGACGCCCCAGGCCACCTTGATCCGCTAACGAGAGCGCTACTAGCAGGAAAGATAGGAAATATGCTTGTGGCATCCAAGTATGAAACGGCAGGTAAGGACAAATCGCCTTGTTTGTTTTCATACAGTGTGGCTACTAATATCGCATGAGGAAATAGTATTGCTGAGTTAATTAACCACCGTAAAAGAAGAAAAAGAAAAAGAAACCAATCAAAAGTTAAAGCCGCATAAAAATAATAGACTAAGCACAGGGAAACAAGCGGAAGCCAGGTCATCTTTGATCGGCTTTAGTTTTGCTTAGTTTTTTGTTTAAAAGACGCATGTTTGGTTTGAATGTTAAATTTTAGTACTAGAGAAAGTTACAAGAGGGTTTTGAACCGCATCAAAAGTATACAAATCTTAGTAACATTTCAATCTGGAATAACTCAATTCCTATCTGCTCTTGCTGGAGTTATATTTAACATCGCCCCTGAATGACCTAACTAAAAGCCTCTTCATATGAGCCCGGTTGACTGGGCTGGCCCGTTTACCGAGATCACGCCACACTCCTATTTCGTTTGTAAAATTTGCGATGTGTTCATATAAGAAAGTTGGTTGGCCCGGTTACCGAAATCTCGGTTTATTCAACCGGCATCTCGGTAACCTGGCTGGCAAATTTCCCATATGAATAGACCAGCCCGATACCGTGATGAAAATGTTTCGAATACACATGCGTTTCTGCTGAAGAAGAACACATTTTTATCATTTTGGACCTGTTTTTTAGACTTTTTTTATAGTCAAAAAATATTTCTCGATCCTGAATAAAGATAGAAGAATTTTAAGAATTACAGCAAAAAAAAACATGAGTTAATATTTTGAGTCGTGCTCGCTATCACCTACCAGGAGCCTATTGGCTCCTGCACCTACACAATTTCAGCCTGGTAACCGGGCTGAAATTTTCCAGGCTCGCGGTTACCAGGTTCCCATGAAGAGGCCCAAAAGCTGTCTTGGTTTGGTTTTATTTTTTATTATTTTTTTTCAGTTGCTCTTCCCGCGGGATACCTTAAACCCAACCGGCCAGTGCAGGAAAGAGGCGCAGGAGTGTGCGCACAACCCTGCTCCCAACCAAATGAGTGCTACCTTATAGGGTGTACTGCGCAATGCTGTGCATTCCACCCTCACAAGTACCATCGTCCAGCCTCACCTTCTGCGCTCCCGTCATGCCCTGGGACATGTGATGACAGCTGTTTTCCGGATTGTGATGACGACTGCTGTTCTGGCATGTCGGACATGATGCAGACTGCTAACGCAGGCGCAGTAGCTCCGGTCGCTGTTCCTCCTAGTGTCACGTGCCCAGGGTCGTGCAATTTCGCTTGTTATCCTCAGTGTAGCCCGCAGTGCTGTTCATCACAGTTTGTGCCTAATCCATGTCACGCCTCATGCCCTGCGTATTGCGCTCCAAGTTGTGATAACGCCTGCTGCGCTGTTCGAAAATCCATAGTGAATAGGTATGTAAATAACGTGATACCAAGTTCAAGCGTGAGTAAAATGACTCCGTGACTCAACTTAGCGATACTAGCTATGTACATGGCATGACCAAGGGTTACAAGTCAGGACTCCACGGGCACTCCATCACTGCTGCCTTCCCATTTCTAGCTTGATTTTTATGTTGCAATTAAATTTATCACGGCGGTTAATTTACATTATAACTCAAAGCTACCCAGAACTAAGAAATTAAACCTGCCAAAGTCACTGCTTAAAGCTATTACAAAATCCTGAACTGAAGAACAAACAGTACCATAGGAATGTACTACTGAAGAGTAACTTCTCCTGTGGAAAGCTTTGATTTGAATGGTCACATCATTGGATTTTATCCAGACCGGCTGAATTCTTGATTTAGCTCTGGAGGTAAGAGCGGTTTTCAATTAAAAGTGTCGAAATTCAATTCGTGATTGCTTTGGTTTTGCATTGCTTCGCTTTGTGATTAGCTAAAAAAAATCTCGCGTTGCTTCCTCAACCAATCAGAAATACCAATCGTACGCGTTTTCCGCGCTTGGTGCCGCTTGGTACGCGCTTGGTGCGGCTTCATGTATTTGCTTCGCTTTCGATTTGTTCTTTGGAATTGTCTGCGTCTATCGTGATTTGCCAGAGTTATTATTTTGGTTTTAAGACACTCAATTGAAAACTGCTCTAATGGTTTTCAATGTAATAATACTTTTACATGTTTGTGTGTCGAATGTTTTGCCTGCTCAGACAACACGGCTGAGATTCTCAGTAATGTTATTTGTTTTCCAGCCTTTCCAAGCAATACAGCCGATACCGCGGCGCACGGAGAGCATTTGCAAGAAGGCTTTACTTGCAAAAACGCCTCAAACTGCAGGCATTAAGACGTTTGAAATCACTCAAACTTGCTCGACCAGTGCATCCACGACAGAGGTCCTTTTACCCAAGACGGGCTCGAGTAAAACCAGAAAGCCTGGGACTAGACGAATATGATCACAGCATAAACGAATGGGCAAAGAAAGGGAAGGTCGCCAAGCGCATTGCCAAAGCACAGTACGGGTCTGGGAACTAGTTTTCCATCTGGAAATAAGATATAAACTTGGGGCCATAACTGTTATGACTCCCGATATATAACAGATCGTCTGTTAAATACTTAGAGATCAATTTGTTTTCACGTAGTCTTAGTTTCAATTATGGCCGTTAATTTTGCCCCATCCCGCATCAGTCAGTGACTTTATGATGCTGCGTGAAAAATTGCGTGATTTTGATGCTGTTTTTGTTTAAAAAGATTTTAGTTTCCAAATCCCGTATTTCGCCCTCAAAATGTACGTACCCTGCATTACTGTTCGATTGATCCATTGTGCCTATTTTTGAGTCTTGGTACATTAAAAACTGATTATTGCCGAGTTATCCTGACTAAACCATTTCGTACTTATATGGAAATCAAAATGAAAACCATATAGATGAGGTCATTGACAAGTTGATAGAATGCTTTAATTTAAAATGTAGCGGTAAAATAGTATTAGAAAATTATTTACGAAATGTACAATAAATGATCTAATTTTCAGTATTTTGGCCTGGTTCTTTGGAAGTGAATTTTTTGGATCCCGGAAAGAACTTCCATTTTATCTCTGTTGTTAGAAACAGCACACGAAAAAACATTTCTTTGGCTTCGAGAAATATTTTCTACCAATATGCCAACAACCCTATGAACGCTAGCTCGACAGCAGAAATTTCTTTCATACCTCCACGAAATTATGAATGACAATGAATGCAGGCAAAATAACTGAATTTTAAGGTGAGATATTTTGCAACAAAAACAACGAAATGCGAATGGGCTTCTCACCTTATACTCTCTTATCATATTCACTCCTTCTCCTAACCCTAACGAGAGCCCGCGTTCACCCTGACCAGTGACAGGTTTTCGTTCGCTGGGTATTAAGAGGCTACAAGGGCGCTCTCCCTTGTCTATAGAGGCGGTTGGAAACAACATGGACGATAAAATGTTTATTTGATACATCATCTAACACTGGATTATTAAAAATGTTTTATTCGTCATCGTCGTCATCACCACTTTCCTCCTCTGCTTCTTGCAACCACGTGATAAAGGGAGCAATCTATAAACAACAAAATAAAAGAAACATGATGCATTTTCAACAGAAGGGGCGAAAAAAAGCAGCACTTTCAATGGGCTAAACTTCGGGCTACTAACTGAAGCTGAATCTGAGCCGGTCTTCCTTAGAGGAGGAGTGATGGAAGGAGACGGTTCTTGACATGACAGCGGGATAACCGAAAGTCATTGTGATTGGTTACTATTTTTACACGTATTATATAAAGAGGGCGCAGAACACTAAAAAAACCCTTCGTCTCGGGTTATTCTTTTTCTTCCCTTTTCCTTCTTCATATCCAAACACTCGAAAATCCCGATGTCCAGGTTAGAAAGCACGAAAGAGGCACGGTCATGTGAGTTTTAATCATTTTCGGCAATTGCCAAGCGTATTTGTTTGTTTGTTTGTCTATTTATTTATTGGCCAAAGAAACAAGAATCCAACTAACATTCAATATAGAGTATAACAATAACTTAGCAGGAACCCTTCCAGTGTATGGTTTACCAACACCCGTAGATTCAGATGTAACTTTGCGTTACGACACACATCACGTGACAAGTGTGACATACCTGCTGTCGCAAATGTTTACGCTGTAATTCAAAACCGCTGTCCTCTCCTCCCGTGGGCTTGCGGGAATACCACTGAAGAATCACGGACTCTTCAAGAATTTCTTTGTCGTACAACAAGTGAAGAAAGACTTTAGACAGCGGAGCAGCCCACATGGCTTGCACGAAAAATTCCTGATAAAAATAAGAACATGACAATAGATTCAGTTATACGTGACACAATCAGATGATCCCTTTGACGTCAGAGGTAACCGCAAAGTGAACACAGCACCACGTAGTTTTCCAAACTGCCTTTTAATTTCCGCTCGGACAGAAAACCATCGATACGGCTGGAAAGAACATATCTTGTACATTTGAGCGTTATATCTTTGCTAGAAGCAGAGATTTAGGTCCGTGAATGCTTTGGTTTTTCAGTACAGACATTTGTATGGTGGTATACCACCTCAGCTCACTCAAACCGAAAGGAAGTGGAAGAGAATTCGAATTATGGAGTCAGACTCCGATTAAACTTGCTTTATACTTTAGTATTTCATGTATTTTAGCTTCACTTTTTGCCAAAACATGAAGAGGCGTTTTGAGCTTACAGTCAATTCTCGTTATTACGGACACCCTCGGGAGTCCGTAATAGCGCGGGGCGAAAAACATTTACTTGAAAGCATACTTACAGTAGAGGGATTACATGTATTTATATTTTCATTGACTGCAGGACCTATTCCAGAGCTTTTTCCACATGTAAAAAGAATTAAAACCATTCTATTTACAAACATACACCACTTTCATAATGGCGGCCGATTTATTTATTCTTTTATATGTATGTTAATTAGCCTCACCGGCCTCGTTGTACAGTAAAAATTCTTTTGAATTTTGCACACGCCAACGAGGCCGGTGAGGCTAATTAACATACATATAAAAGAATAAATAAATCGGCCGCCATTATGAAAGTGGTGTATAATAGGCTTAACAGAACGGAACTTACATACGCTTTTGTGCAGTGTAGCAATTTTTTGTATACCCATTATGCAAGATTAAAGTACCACATCAGTTACTAGTACAAATTTACTACTAAATTATATCTCCGCTACCATGCAATATATAACGCTCAAATATACAAGGTTTCCTAATTTTAAAGTACTCTTATTTCCAGCTGTATCCACGGTTTATCTCCCCAAGCCAAAATCAAAAAGTTTAAAAACAAGGAGATGGTCTATTAACACAGGGGCTATTCACATGATACCGGAATGACTTTCATTCTGGAACGAGTTCATTCCATCTCCATATATTTCTCTGTATCTGTTTACATGATACCGAGACGTAATTTTGTTCCCTTACAGGTCATTCCGGAATGAGTTCACTCCGGTTTTCAATCCGAATGAAATTCTCGTTCAGGTATGACATTTCATTCTGGTATCACGTAAACTGAAAACGAACTTCGTTCCAAAATGAAAACCGCAAACCGTGTAGTCTGGGGCGAGTGGCGCATGCGTATCGTTGCGCGAAACTTGCGCCATCTTTGTTTTCTGATCTGGCGCGAAAACCACGCAAGCGAGAACGCCTTAGGCTGAGCCAGTCGATTTTGTCATGTGAATACAGTACGTACTTCATTTTGGAACGAAACTCATTCCGGTATCATGTGTGTAGCCCCTGTAGTTAACCTACTACGATTTACGGCGGGATTATTTACCACAGGTAATGTTATGTACCTTGGGGTGTGATACGAGCCAAACATAATTAAATTATTGTTCTGCTAGAGAAAGGAAAATTTAACACATAAAATTATAAAAAACTAATTGTTGCTGACCTCCGTGGCGTTTAATGCGTCTATTTGGCAATCACACGTCTTAATGTAGTTGGAAATAACGGGCAGAAGATGTTCTGTAGCCTGACAACAAACATAATACCTCAGTTAGTCAACTCAAGTGTAACACTCCCCTACTGGTCCAAAAATCGACAACTTTCGAGGTATGAGCGCTGCGTCTCAGTGAATAAAGGTGAAAAACGGGTTGAAGAATGTATCAGTAAAATCACTGTCCTGTTATTTAAACGGGGAGTAAATGAGTAAACTCCTTAATTCCTTCAGGAAAAATAACTACCAGTTATTTCTAGTTATTGACAGTTATTGTTTGGACAGTAAAGAAACCTCGACAATGTTGGAAAAGCACCTTTTGAAGTTTTTAAAGTTTTAAAACAGCTGTGTCTTGTATATGACAGTTCAATGTAAAGGTCAACAAAATCATCGAATGTTACCTCAAAAGCCGGTCTTAATTTCTCCCAACCTTAACCATTTTGAGTTCTATGCAACTTCCAAGAGAGACCCTGTTAACGAGGTTCACTCCCTCTTCTGCATTCTCTGCTACATATTTGTCAAACGTTTTTTTTTTTTTTTCCAACTGAGCCTGTAAAGACCCGACTTTTTACCGTTTTAAGATTTCTGGACAAGTCTTGTTTTGATAATGAGGAATCGTGAAGTGAAGACTCCACTATAGACTTGACTACCGCCTGATTCAGCTCATGGAACGTCACGTTATAAGCGAACCTGTGGTAACAACATACAACGTTAATTATAGCCCAGTAATTAAAACTAAAAAGTTCGGTCCCTGCGTGACATGAAAAATTAAAAATTGGAAGGGCAAACGCCGAAACGTTTGGGGTTTTATATTAATTTCGTCACTTTGATTTCAACAATTTATAATTTTTCATATAAAGCAAATACTTAATTTTCTGTTTCTTCAATAATAAAAAAAATGCTCGTAAATGTGGAAATGTGTCCCGGCTTAATTCCCTTAGTTTATAGAGATGGTAAAATAGATTTTTTTTTACAGCCAAACAACCAAAAAAGAGTGCCCAGAAAAGCTGACGGCAACGATGTTTTGGTGTGCTTTCAAATTAAGGGGAAATCAATATTGCATTTGTGCCATAACTCTGACTCACTTGGACGCATTAATCTCTAGTATAATGTTCTCAGGTTCCACGTGATCGGCTACTCCATGCCTTATAGACTCCAGTACTTCAGTGTAAAACACTTGAGACAAAAAAAAAACACAGAGAAACACTGTTACAATGCTATTCACATCACAAAACAGACAAAGATGAGTTTAGTTTGCTGTTGTTATCTTGTTCTTAATCCACTGGGCGCTAGGGGATGACCAGCTTTCCGCTTGGGGTTGCATAGACACTTCCCAAACCCCATTTTACAATGTCTTTACAGTAAAGGAGTACAACTTATTACTCACATCTGCTGTCCTCAGGTGGTGGGCTTCCAGGAGGAGACTCTTCTTCACTTGAGACTGAGCTTACTTCATCTTCACTGGAGCTTATTCTGTCAACACCTATATCACATCGTGCAAAAACAACAATCGTTATTACATCCATAATAAAGTGGGTCTGTTCTAACTTGTGAATTCAAATCTTACCCCAAATGTCTTGTCCTTGTTCTTTTTCATCATCAGAATCAGCATCAGATCTCCATATATAACCTTGGCCTTCAGTGCCAACTTCTTCGGGATTAAACCCTGCATAAAAGGACCCAGTGTCATTTCACACATTTAACTATAAATGCCTATTGTTCATCTTAGTCTTCTTATAAGACAACACAAATATTCACATATTGATTTAGTTACAATTTGCTTTAATATTCATTTGATTCTTTTGGATTTGATTAAAACTTGCATCTAATCAAAAGAAGAACAAAGAAAAGATGAAAAGCTAACCATCACTCTGCTGGCGTGCTGACTTCTCTTCAAGAGAAAGTTCATCCATTCCAAAGTCATCATCGTCTTCTGTTTGTTTCTTTAGCGTAATTTTCACACCAGGAGGAAGAACTATATCAGGCCCAACCACAACCTGCAACAAAACATTTACATTAGTCCACTCCTGTCTGAATATAATATTTACACAAAACAACTGAAATAAAACTAAGCTTTTTCTGTTACTTACATTAAATGAAATCAATGATCCAGATGTGATTGTAACATTGCTACAATGAAAGAGAACAGAACATTTCAGCCAGCATGTGATTTCACAAATACCATTAATTATTAACAAGGAAAATACAATAATTGCAAATTTAACAAAATATAGTAATTGTTATTTACAGGTCAGCTGTAATGTATCGTTGACACAGAACACTTAATACAAGGTTTCTGTAAAAGGTTTCTGTTGTTGGCATGGTGGCATTCAGGGTCTCAGGTTTGATATTAATTATTTTTGTGAAGAAACCTAATAAACAACATGTACATTACCTTATTGTAATCATTTAACATGGAAGAAATAAACTAAACAGATAAACATACAGTACCGCTTGATATGAACATTCTTGCACAGAATGGATTTGGAAATATTGCAGCCATCGTCAATTCTCACATTATCCCAGAGATGGACACCATTGAGCTGAACATAGTCACCTGAAAACAACAACAACAAACAAGTTATACAGTATAGTTGATTATTACAAAAAATTACTTTCATCCCTGAATGTTGTTATGTTCTCCCATTCTCTTTTGTTATCAAATAAATGTTTGACATCAACTGGTATATTTATTTAAAAGCTTTAGTAAAATCCATAGAGACATCACACCAATATGAATATTACAGGTTCACTGCAATCATGTAAGGCAATGATTTGATTATGCAAAATTAATACATGTACTTGAATAGAAAAATGCAGAATAACACAATAAATTGAAGGTACAAATAATTATTGCTTTAAACCTGGCTGACAACTTTAATTTTCCTCAAGTCAAGCTTTAAATACCAACTAAAGTTGCTATGTGCTATGTTTTTCTTTTGTCAGCAATAATATACATGTAGCTCCTATTGCCATGGGCCTCTTGTTTTGCAGTCCCTTCTTTGCAATTTTTTTAGTACTACCGAAAAATATAGGTACATGTACTAACAGTAATTTTCATGCTTTTTGTCTAATATTATGCATTGTTGTTATACACAATTAAAAATTAAACATATATAGTATGACTTTACAAGCTTTCTAGTTTGACCATACCTATAACACAATTTCTGCCTATAGTTTGACCATACCTATAAATTTCTGCCTATAGCTTGACCATACCTATAACACAATTTCTGCCTATGACAGAATTTGTGATGACTGTTCCAGCACCCACTGATGTTCCTTTACTGATTAACAGATTTTCTTCCAACACACAGTCCCTATAGAAGCAAAGAATTGTTTATTAAATCCACCACCTATAACTGCAGAATTCTGAAAGTAACAGCCAAAGTTACTTTCAGAGTTAACAGCCCTAAGGGACTGCAACTTTCTGGTAGCAGCTACTTTCGGTATAGTAATTTCAACCCCTAGTTGCTTGATCTGGCAATGTGGGCCATTTCATTAGCGTGAGTGCAACTTTACAGTTGTACCAATTTAGATGTCAATGTCACATCAAAAGGTGCCAATTTTCTTTTTTGTCCACTCAGACAGACACAAGTACAAAAAAGCACATATGCACCATTTAAATATCATTGCACTTACCTAGCTAGTGACAGCTCACTTTCCAGGTAAACATTATGTCTTTTGAACGAGTATGAGAAATCCATGAAAAATACACTGTTATCAGGAGTTATTGGATAGGCCCATCTACTAAGAATGTCTTTGCTGCATTTAGGGAATAACAAATAATGGATCTTAAATAAGTTGTAAACATTTGTAGAAATTTAGAAGGTACATGTAATATATGGATTGTATTAATTTTCAGTACTGATGGTATTTCTGTGCAAGATTAAGTTCAAAATTTAGAAAATTCTATGTAGTTGCTAGTGATCCCATGAAAACTTGAAAATCCCAAGAGCAACACTGGACTTACTTCTAAACAAGGGTAAGAAGCAATGCTTACATTTACAATATGCAATAAACAAACAAAGAAACAAAAACCCAGAACTGCACAGCATTGTGTTGTTGTAGAAAATATCCAATCAATGCAGAAAGCTTTTTGTGTTTAAAATGTACCCAACTTTCTGAAATTTTCAGTTCAGCATAATAACTGTTCTTCAACACAAAACGCTTATGAGACCCAACCCCACCCCCTTGGAATTTCCAATGACCTTCCATGATCTAATGCATACATGTACTTGACTTTTGCATCTAAATTTAAAGTGAAGGAAGTTCTAGGACCATTTAATCAGACAAACACTTACAGAGAAAAAAACTTTGTGAAATATAGTACTTGCTGTATTAAAATAGATAAATTATTTTAATTATTAAAATGCATACCTGATAGTATCATACATATAAGGATTTGAAACTCTTGCAGCATACTTGTTACTAATTAGAAATGAATGAATCTGATTGCCCATTATCTGAAGACAAGAATTTTATATCATGGTAATTTATTCTGAAAAAACTGGGAGGAATCAAATACAGTCTGAAATGCCACTTGAGGCTTCCTAAACCACAAGATTGTCATCTGACTTGGTCTGACTATTACAAAAATTTCTGAATATCCTTGGAACCAATAATTGGTTTTATAATGAGCCTTGGAAAATTTTAAAACCACTTACATGTACAAGAAATTAAAGAGTGGTTTCCAATCAAGTGTCATAAAATACCAAAAGATGTAGGTATAATCTATGAACCAATCAAAGCTTGGAGGAAAAATGATACATGTTTGACACACCAAGCACTGGAATATGC
Source organism: Dendrophyllia cribrosa (assembly GCA_024195265.1). Classification (NCBI taxonomy): domain Eukaryota; kingdom Metazoa; phylum Cnidaria; class Anthozoa; order Scleractinia; family Dendrophylliidae; genus Dendrophyllia; species Dendrophyllia cribrosa. The sequence goes on along the minus strand of JAJLRJ010000001.1, from coordinate 61,988,469 downwards.
GCGTGCAGAACAATTAAGTCACGATTGGTTTTGGTTTTACTTCTGATTGATTGAAAGGTTGGTGTGTGTTTTTAACCAATACCAAAGTATAGTTTGTGACACCAAAGTGTTCACAAATTATTTTTGACACAAAGTACCATAATGCAGATACCTCTTCATTTACAAGGATTCCTCTGACAAAGTCATCCCTGGTTTGGTAATCAAAATTATCTGTAAACAACTGTGGAACCTGATGAAGAAAATTAAGAGGAACCTTGTTAGTTTGACCACCAATGGCCTTGAGGTGGTTAGATTAACAATAGGTTTATCAGATAGGCAAAAACTGGTCCTAATTTATAACAAGGTAGTCGTAAAAACCCTTTAACTGCCAAGAGTGCCAAAAATCAAAATTCAAGAATAATCCCAAAACTTTTTTTTTTTTTATAAAATATTGGAAAACAAAATAGTACCATGCAAAAGTACTGCTAAAAGAGTTTTCATTCGAATGGTACCAGAATTTCGTTAACAGACTGAAAAGTTAGCACCACTCTGGGAGTGAAACATGATGGTGGCAAGGTGGGGTTTCGTTGTAACAGAAAATAAAAGGACAAACAGAAATAAAAAATAGTAATAATTCCACATCAAATGAGTACAATGAATTTGAGATTGAAGAAAGGAAGTAAATAGTCCAAAAAAGTTATAACTCACCGTTGTCGAACATATACAAATGTTGCAGTCCAATAGATCATATCTTATTTGAATGTTGTTGTTGCCTGCAAATAAACTCTGAGGAATAAAAGAAAATTAATAATGTGTAATTGCCAATCATAAATAGCAGTATATTCTATATTATAATTTATAATTAATTAAAAATAATATAAAGATGAACTATTTTTCATAACAGCCAACGTTTTTAAAGGAAAGTATGTACAATGTACATGTAGCTAAACTGGAATTTTTCAGAGAGGGGAGGAAAAGTGTGAGGGGGGGGGGGGGGGGGGGGGGGGGTTAACCTTAAAAAACCCTTCTGTGGGGTAGGTAGAGACATATTTTAGAACAAAACAATAAGAAGTTTTTACCAAAGGAAATGAAAATCGTTTTTTGTTGGCTGCCTTCTCACAATGTAGAATTCTTCCAGTTGTTGAGTCCATAGCAACTATAAGGTCTTCTTCTTGACATCTACAAATTAAAATAAAGACAAACTAGACAGTTTTTTTATAAGTAATGTCACATTTGATTTTTATCCAATATAAGTTATTATTAATAAAATGCTCAAGGAAATGCATGCGCTATGATTTGTCAAACCAAGTTCATTATAACTGGATAAAGCATTTTTTATTTCTTTAATATACATTGTACTGTACATCATATGAATGAATCAAGTTGGTAATTTAAATGCTTGATACCTTGTTCTGTGTCCAGGATTAGCAACTTTAAAAACCATTGTCATGAGTGATGATTTATCCTTTTTCCGTCTATCTCTGTTAACCAAATGAACACCTCGCAGTAAATACTACATGTTTAATTCCATAATCAACTACATGTATGTTGTGGTTCAACTATTTATTTGGTTTAAAAATTTTGCAACAAGTTTGATTTTTGTTTTCCTTTGTCTCTTATTCTCAAGGAGTTTAAGATCCTGGCGAAATGCCATCTTCGCTGTACATGCTCTTAGCTTTGTGTATATTTTATAAAATATAATAATATTTCTTTTTCTATAACTCGTAATTATGTTTGTACTGTATGTACTGTCAGTAATATCTAGAGTATCAGTTGTTTAATTTGTTAATTTAATCAGGGCTCTGTTTAAACTAGCTATATCATGTGAAATCAGATGTCCTTGGATGAATAAATAATTAAATAACATAAATAAAATTATAAAATGAATCTGAGACAAACAAAAATAAAAATAAAACCAGCAGTCAACATGGCAGTCAGTCTGACTAGTGATTAGCATGCCGAATTTGTATAAACGTCAATCTCCATCTACAACCTGTAGGGTGTGAACATTGCATACATCAAAGATTGTAGGTAATACAGTTTAGGCCATGCTGGACCAGCCTATTTTTCAAAACAAGTCTTTGTGCACAATCGTTCATATGAAAATGAGTTTTCATTCACATACAAATACATCATTTTCATATGAAAGGTTATGCATGAGGAAAAAGAAGTTGACAGCAACTATATTATTTTCTAGAGCATGCATATCTCAATTTATGAAGGTTACCCTTTATGTGCCACTATGAACTTACTTGTGTTCCTTGATGACTTGCTCTAATTTCATATTTGACACCACATCACCACTTACTAACACAAAGTCATTCTTGAGGAAAGACTGCAATTTAAAAGAAGTCAAATCTTGATTGATGGGTTCTCCCAGCAATATATTGAGGTTGGATTGAATATTTATCAATTTACACTGTACATACAGTGTATTGTATACTATTAAATTGGGTTCAAACCTGTCTGTCAATTTCTCGAAGGGCATCACCTAATGACAAGCAGTCTTCAACCACAACAGTTTTCACCTCACATGATGATCTTGTACTAGTCCATTTTGATTGGCTAAAAATGCAGACAAACAACAATTACGAATAAGTAATAAAAATTATTGACATTTCATTAACAACAATATATAATATAAACTATACAAAATGTAGCTTATAAACGTATCCTGGACTTACAAACTTACAGTGGACTAGTTGATGGAGATTTAAGTATTTTCAACATTGTCATCACCATCACCTCTTTAATGTTGTACAAATTATAAATATATTCATCAAGTGTTTATGTTGCTTTGCAGACATGCTGAGTAAAACAAGAACAAATGCCTCTAATGACCATTTATAGAGCATTTACAGGTGACATCACAGTGGCCATACACATGTACATGTATTGATGTTCCCAAAACAATGAAATGGTGGCCATATTGGTGTTTTTACCCAATCCTAACTTCAGCTCTATTCTTATTCAAACATTTCCTACTGTTTTAGCACTGCAATATGATATGGCTGCTGGTCATGTACACTGTAAGTGAAAACATTCTGTTATAGTAACTTTACCAACCTATCCATGAAATACAAATGGATACTCAATAAAGGTGCATGGTTTCTTCTGGGGTTAGTTTAATTTATTCCTCAGTGGTTCTCTAATATGCAATTGAAGACACAGAACCACCAATACTACAGACACAGGACTACCAATACTACTGACACAAGACTGCCAATAATACATCCAAGCCATTATGTAAAGGTCAAACCATTTGCAAATACATAGGCAGCACTTAAATATCTTTCTTTGTCAGTTATTGTAAAGAAGACTGAGTACAGTATTAATTAGCCAGGCTTCCAACAGAGCAAAACAGAAGTGCATTAGCTCATCAGTGGTTTACCATATCTAAACTGAGTACATGTGTATCTACATTTCATCATATATTGTTTATTAAACATTTACACACCTCAAATGTTTCTTGATTTGATCAGCATGTGCACAGCAGAAAACAAAGATTTCTTGAACTCCAGCTTCAACAAGGAATTCAATAGTGTAGTCCAAAAGAGGTACATTTACCAGTGGTAATAAAGCCTGTGAATATAAAACAAGAGACAACTCTATTTAAAACAATGTTACACAACTGCTCATACATACATGTAAATGAGCCTCCCTACACAGACCTCTATAATTATAGAGCACCTTGTTGTTACAAGCTGCTTACTCAATAAACATTTCCATGTACAGTATTTGGTCCTGGAGAGACCAGGGATGCCTCTTACATGTATAAGAGACGAGAGAGAAGACTGGATAAGAGTCAGCTAAAAATATGCATTGTCTAAGAGGTACCAATTCTTTCTAACGATGGCCATCTTGAATAGCCTGGTTGCTCATACTCACTCCTCTTTCCTCATCTGAGTGATGTCCTTTGGCCAATCTGACCACTCAATACAGTGTATTTCCACCAATCAGAATGGGACTAAACATACTCTGATTGATGAAAATATTCAACGGTCAGATGATGTCAATGACAAGCCCTCAAACAAAGGACATCAGATGACATCATGAACAAGCCATCAAACAAAGGACATCAGATGAGGAGAGAAAGGAGTCAGATGATGTCAAGGACAAGCTCTCAAACAAAGGACATCAGATGAGGAGAGAAAGGAGTCAGATGATGTCAATGACAAGCCCTCAAACAAAGGACATCAGATGAGGAGAGAGTCAGATGATGTCAAGGACAAGCCCTCAAACAAAGGACAACAGATGAGGAGAGAAGGGAGTCAGATGATGTCAAGGACAAGCCCTCAAACAAAGGACATCAGATGAGGAGAGAAAGGAGTCAGATGATGTCAATGACAAGCCCTCAAACAAAGGACATCAGATGAGGAGAGGAGGAAGTCAAATGATGTCAAGGACAAGCCCTTAAACAAAGGACATCAGATGAGGAGAGAGTCAGATGATGTCAAGGACAAGCCCTTAAACAAAGGACATCAGATGAGGAGAAAGGGAGTCAGATGATGTCAAGGACAAGCCCTCAAACAATGGACATCAGATGAGGAGAGGAGGGAGTCAGATGATGTTAAGGACAAGCACTCAAACAAAGAACATCAGATGAGGAGAAAGGGAGTCAGATGATGTGAAGGACAAGCCCTCAAACAATGGACATCAGATGAGGAGAGGAGGGAGTCAGATGATGTTAAGGACAAGCACTCAAACAAAGAACATCAGATGAGGAGAAAGGGAGTCAGATGATGTCAAGGACAAGCCCTCAAACAAAGGACATCAGATGAGGAGAGAAAGGAGTCAGATGATGTGAAGGATAAGCCCTTAAACAAAGGACATCAGATGAGGAGAGAAAGTAGAGAGATGATGTCAAGAACAAGCCCTCAAACAACGGACATCTGACGAGGAGAGAAAGGAGTGAGTTTGAGTCACCTCAGATTGTCCGAGAATAAGGCTATTGAAGCGAGGTGCAGGGTTGCAGAAAATTAATTAAGTGCTTTTCAGCGCTTTTAAGGCTCTATAATTAATAGATGAGATGCAAATAAGTATGAAAGTGCCAGTGAATTAATTTTCTGCAACAACACACCTTGGACACTTAAATGTGCAGGATTGCAGAAAACTAGTTTAATGAGATGGAAATCATATTTCTATTTCATTGAATAACAATATATCCCATTGTATCATGCTTCGTTCTAAAAAAAACTGAATTAATGTTCTGCAATCCTGCACCTCACTCACCTTGAAGCTGTCTTGTGTGGTTTCATGTCTTTGTATTTATAGTACTACTATCAGAAATGATAATTATTCTTCAAAAAGGCTAATCTGCGATCATTCACAAGTACTATAAGTTTAAATATTAAACTTACTTATTATTATTATTTTTATTTTTTTGATAACTCTTAGGGCTGTCATTAAGATATGAGACAGGTGTTAATTACTCTGATCTTAACACCCGTAACAAGCTTGTTGCTTTGTCTGTAAATTTAACATATAACAGGCAAGATCACCCATAACATCAAGGGCTCATCAAGTGTACTCAAGTGGCCCTTATTCTTAATCTTAATTGACACCCCTGACTCTGATCATTGGCAAATTATTTTATCATTTATTGAAAATATGCCAACCAAAATTACATGTATGCATGACTGCCAGAAAAACCTGAACCATATCCCTTGTGCAAGAGCGAAAATGTGTATCTATGTTTCATCATACCAGAAGGAGTGTACATGAAATAAATTCTTCAAGACCAATAAGCTCAATGAACAAATCGAAACTTTCGATTATTCTAGGGGAAGTGTCCATGTGATTTGGAGTAACACTTACCCTCGGTGTCTCAAGAGTTATTGGTAAAAATCTGAAGTTGAAACTGTCTGAAAGAATAACCGCTTGAAAGATCTCTTCTGCTTTCTCCACTTCCCCTGATCTTCCTTCACTTTTCTTCTTTTTCGAACTCATGATTTCTTTGAAACAAACATGGCGCCTTCGAGAGAATTAGATTCCAGACTTCCCCGTCTAAGCGAACGAAGATTTCCGAAGTCTTCCGAAAACCGAAGAGATTTCTCCGATGAGCGACCGAATGACTGCGCTGTAAACAAAGCAGCGGTTTTACCCAATTCTTCCCTTCCACGTCTCCTCTTTGTTTGGTTCCAAGATGGTAAGTTTATTTCCCTTAGAATCTGTGAAATATCTCAGCCATCTTTATGCTATTACCATCGAAAATCATATGATTGAAGACTCGGATAGTTATGTTATACTGTGTGTTTGTTTTTAGGGCCAATTCTTTCTATTTAAGCCATATTTTTTATCTTCCAGGAGGGACTATCTATAGAGCAGATGAACCGATATGCCAGCCCGATCAACCCAGCCGTATTTCCTCATCTCACAATCGTGCTGCTTGCTATTGGAATATTCTTCATGGCTTGGTTCTTTGTGTATCCTTTGATTCATGCCCTTGACGTTTTGGGAGCTAAATTTATCGAACGACCAATGGTGGTTGGAGGTTTGCATCCCCAATATTTTTATTATTGGTCTTTTTTGTCTTATGTCAGAATATAAAGAAAGCAAAAAAAACTTTTTTTTTTTTCCAAATGTCATTATGAGCCCACGTGACATAAGACATATTTTACATGATGGGAAAACAACTGAAAGTAGCGCGGTCGCAATCTGGAACAATATTTCATTATTGCGTGACAAAGAACTCAGCAAGAATCATATGATCTACACGACGGTGTTGGAATCTTCAGTCAAATATTTTCCCGAATAGACAAAACAACGACTACATGTACATGTACATCTGAGCTGCATGATCTTTTAATAAGCTAAAGTTTCTTTTCTATTATAAAGTATGACAGTATGAAAACCTACTCGGGAGTTCATAAAATATTTTGTCGGTTGTAGCCTCCCTACAACATAAAAAACAGCGAAGTCACGCAAATGCAAAGCACAAGTTTATACAGCATATTGTTGGGTTATGTCACCAACTTATGAACAACACAATGACAAACAAAACAACAGGAAAAAGCTGATTTTGTCTTTGTGTCGTTACTGTATGTCCATGTTCTTTGTTGCTAGCTTGAACCAGGCCTTACAAGATCATGCCTAGCCTTTCTTATAATCAACATTCCACAATTATTTTTATCATGGTTTTTCCATGCTGTAATAGAATATTTTAATCTCACATGTTCACATGTTTTGTAAAGGAGGCCACATGACAGATCAAATGATATGTTAACAAGAATGGTCACTGGCAGAGAGTCCACTAGAATAGCTAGAGGATTTATGGTTTCAAAAAATCAGTTCACTAATTGGCTGGTTTTCACTAGCGATGGAGTCAAGAGTCATAACTGGAGTTGTCAGGGTGCTTACAACTAGTGGAAATTGCAAGAATCAGTATGTTTTCATTTTCTTGCGATTGTGCTTATGACAGCTCCGTCTCTTACATTCTAGAGATCTAGATTGTTGGGAGTTACAAGCAGAAGCGAATAAACTAATTGCAATAACCATTCCCTGTTTATGACTCTGACAAACTAGTTTTCATTACATCATAAGCAACGGAATCGTAAGTGCAATCGTTAACTCTGCTTATGACTCTGTTGTATGATGTTGACTCTGTTGCTAGTTAAAACCAACCTTCAAGGTACAGTTAGCCTGCAGAACAGGCGTTATTTTTTTAAGCGTTTCAGGGGGGCGTGAAGCGCGAGGCGAGCGCGGAGCGCGAGGGGAGAAACAATAACGCCTGTCCGCATACCATTGTTCGTGCTGTTCCGGCGTTCATATATGAACGCGGCTATCCAATTGGCTACTCGATATCATGTTATCATAATGGTATGACACATAATAATGGCGTAAACAAAACAGACACCAGACCGGCGAAGCGGACCGATGCTAAAATCACAGCCTTGTCTGAGACAAACCTCACGTAAACTTCAACTCTCTAAAAAATGAATGGCTTACTTTTAAAGCTACACCTCTCTCTGCTAAGCTTGAATCTACAGATCGATTTCCGTGACAAATCCTAAGAAAACTAAAATAGCTGGGCCCAGCGTGACAAAAACATGGCAAGAATGACATGCAAGGACGACATCTCATCTCAGATCCTGTCATTTCAGAGAAGAAGTGAAAATCTTTCGTATATGTAACTAACATGCCGAAAGCAACACTCTAACCGCAATGAAAAAAAGAATGCTCATAAGTCTACGAGAACAAAAACTACAGGAAATCACAATAGACAGATTTGACCTCCCGTCCATTGCATGCACGCGGCATTTTTTACAAAAGTTGAATCGGTCAACACCAAAATCCTCCAAAACAAGCTAAATGTACACTCGTTCAAAACAAATAGAAGGAGCAAATGGCATTAAAAAGCATAAGGTTACATGTAAAGTCGTGCGTGCTTGTCATTTTACGCGTGTGACTCTCCGACATGAATTCCAAGCTGGGATAAAATTTCACAGATCTTGGCTCCTTTACGGTCTTCCCTAATGGGTTGCCGAAAAATTGTCACAGAACTGGAATGCTTCACATTTTCGGACACCAGAATCTGCAAATGCTTTCTTTTGAGTACATTGGCGTATGTTCGCAGAACCAGGACATTTTACACCTTCGCCGGTGGTCAGTTTTGGCTCTCGCACCATATGGGGCCAAAATAGGCCGTTTTGCGTTATGATTGGTTGGTGGTTTGGGGGTGTGTATATGGGGGCGGAAGGGCAAAAACAATGGTGTGCGTACAGGCGTTATTTTTTTCGCGTCCCTCCCATCGCGCGACTCGCGCTCTGCGCTCGCCTTTTGCTCCACGCACGCCCGCCTCAAAAACGCAAAAAAATTACGCCTGTTCTGCAGGCTAAGGTACAGTACATATAATTTTGGATATGGTAATGTATTGCTATTACATTTACATGTACAGTGTATGTTATGCCTTCCTTGACATTTACCAAAGCTACGAGGTCACCTCCACCAAGTACAGTAGAGATATCTACAAGGAGCTGCTTGTGTCTTTAGTTGCTTCTCTTTTCATGGGATTTGGTGTGCTTTTCCTGCTACTTTGGGTTGGAATTTATGTATGACAGTAGGAACATTGCAATTGCCAACAGAAGTTGTCTATGTGAATTGTTTACCAGACTGTAACAACTTGAGGAGAACAATCTTGCTCAGCATGACGATTTCTATGTAAACTTGTATTTTAACAAAGAGAATTCCTAAATTTAATAGCAATAAAAAAATTTAGTTGTCTTTCTTTACTACGACTTTTGTAATTACTCTTTGTATGCTTTGCAGCTCATTCTCATCCACAGAGCCACAATCCTTTTTACCAGCACCACAGATCACAGACTCTTGCAGATTTGTTGAACATATCCAGAGGCTCTTTGAGCAAAAGAATAAACTTGGGGGTCTGCGCATACTGACTTTAAAATTGGAACTGGCCAGAGTCTGTGATCACTGGTGCTGACCAAAAGAATCACTGCTCTTGGGACGAGAATGTTTGCAGCCGTTATTGGGGTTGCCTAAAAATGCTTCAGTAAGGGCAACTCAGATCATTGTTGCTTGTTCCAGGCATACAGATAGTGGGTGTGAACAATTTTGCAGATGGTGGGCACATGTTGGAATTGTTGTACAATGTTGAAGGGTTAACACCAGGTTCTACTTCAGAGTTTGTTGCGAGTGGTGTTGCATGCAACAAATTCGGAGGTGTATGCATGGTTCAATTTTGTGCTCAATGGGCTCCCCACCCCCTCCTTCAGTATTTGTTATTGTAATGTTTTTGCTTTGCATTTCTTTGCTTCTTTACAAACAATCTGAAACAGGGGCACTTTAAACTGGAACAGATCAAGATGATAGCTACAAGTTTCCCTCACCTTAGAAACACTGGAAGAAAGGACAATACAGTGTAGTAACTGCTTGGTATGCAGAAACTGTCTGATACATATGGATCATTTGATCACCAGGATTCTTAAAGTGTATATGACAGTGATTTTTTTATTTGCTTGATCGAATCTACATGATGTTCTGATAAGAAAATGGAAAAAAAATTTCGATATCGAGTTTTGGCCGTCTAAAAACGTGAAATTTCACTTCCGGTGTGTTACAAAACCGCGCAAGAAGAAAGACTGAAAATAGTCCGCTGTGACGTTAATACAAGAATGCCAGTGTCGCGATTTCTCAGTTCCTCCGTTTTTTGGTGCGTGTTGCTACAACTATAGACAATACACCTTAATAGAACCATGTTTCTTCCTCAGGGCGCATCAAAAAATGTGAGGAACTGAGAAACCTCTACACGGCACCGCGGCAGAACGCACTGCGCATGAGTAGAAAACTGCGCATTTCCGGTGACATACTGTAATCCCATGTAAATGTTGTAGTTAATTTTTTTATCTCAGGTAATTTTTATTTTTCCATTGTTTTTGGGTATGGTAATATATGCTGATGAATTTGAAACAAAGGAAAAACAAAAATTACCTGAAATAAAAAATGAACTACAACATAAACAACATAAAACTCCCGTACCGCGAAGTTTGAAAACAAAAAGTAAGAGTTATAAAACAGGTAGAGAAAAAGTTTGTTTCGTTGAAAAGTTTTTTCATCGTTCAAGTTTCAAGCGTTTGCACCAAGGGGTTTGGTGTTTGCACCAACAACGAAATATGAACAAATAATTTTTGCATCGCATTTTTTCACAAAAAACAAGTCTTCACTCCATCTCGAAATGTATTCATGCAAGAACCGATCGTGTACGTACCATAATTTTCTTCGGTTTTGGTCCTTTCATCATTGCATCTAGAAAATCTAGGTCTGTTGGTTCATGCAGAAATGTTGTTTTATGCTGTTCGCATCGATGTTGACTGGTAGTTTAACGGACCAGAAGTGCTTGAAGTTTACGCATGCGCAAACGTTCTGCCGCGGTGCTGCTCTACACCGGCATTCTTGTATTGACGTCACAGCGGACTATTTCCAGTCTTTGTTCTTGCGCGGTTTTGTAACACGCCGGAAGTGAAATTTCACGTTTTTAGACGGCTACAACGCAGAGAAGAAAAATCGATATCGATTTTTTTTTTCCATTTTCTTATCAGAACATCATGTAGATTCGATCAAGCAAATAAAAAAATCCCTGTTATATACACTTTAAGCTTGTATCCCATATTTTTACATACCTGCCCAGTTATGTTTCAACCAGTTCAACAAACATATTGGATGGAGGGAGGGCATTGATGTGGTTTTCACATACAATGAATTTTCTTATGGACGAGTGCTTCAGTTTTCTGTTGCCTTTATTTCTTTTTACTGTGTACATGTATATTAAAAAAGACATTTGTCTCCAAAACAGATTTCCAAAACAGTTTTTTACTTGCACCTTAAATATGGAGTGACTTGTTGTTTTTGAGCCCCAGGGCAAGTGTATACAAGAAAAGTCGAGTCACGTGCAACTTGGCATTCTTTTGAAATGTCACACAATCTTCTTGTGCAGAGGAAATGGGTATTTATGTTGTCTGATTATCAGACGGTCCAAGATTGTTGTCTTCTGCTCTCTTTTCCAAAACAACAATGTAAATGCCACCAAAAACATGACAATATGTCCACGAAAATGGATATATTGTGTGTGATTTTTAGACTGAAGTCAGATTTTTTTTAAGGGCATTGTGATTTTGATTGATGTATTTTTGCAATACGTTTTATATTTAATATAGGTGGTCCGTCTTTGTCTTTATTTATATTTTATTATTGTTATTATTTGTTTTGCCATTGTATTAGCCGTTAACTCGTAATAAATAAATATAAAATGAATATAAGTTGGCTGGTTTACTAGTAAGGCCAACATTACTAGTTTCACTATCTATTGTTTTCTATAGTTGGTAACCGATATGAATTTGATCTGCTTTGTTTCCCGTCCTGCACTGCACTGTTATGACTGTCAAAAGTAAATGCTTCATGCCCTGAACCTAAACGTTCCCTTGATTCGTTGTTTGAGGAAAATAGAGGAAAAGTGGGCGATCGTGGGATCCTCCAGTCGGCGCTGGTTGCTACGGTGGCTGACCGTCGCAATCTGTAACCCGTATAACAGCAGCGACAGTCAACACTCGGATATTGCGTGACAGCACTTGACGTCACGTTGTGCGTGACATGGGATGATGAATGGCCCTGAAGTGAGGTTGGAGCAGCCGAATGAGCGCGTGTACGTGTATTAACAGAATGTACCGCGCTACCTGCCTTGTGAAATACAACTTGATTACCAGCTTGGGCTTGCTGCAGCTTGCGTCTTTCTAGTCCTATTTCAGGCGTTTCTCTCACTTTTTGAATTCCGCTCAGTCGCTTGACCAGAGTCTTCTTCTCTTCATAGATTTGGCCATTTCTAATCGTGTGTTCCAGGTGTATAGAACGTAACCTGTCCTGAAGTCGCCTGTCTTCCAAGTTATTTGAGCGTCGCACCCTCGCTACTCTGTTTGAAAAACAAGATGGGGGGTCTCTATTGAATAAAGTCAGATCTCCATTTCGCGTGACTCCCCAACTCATGGTAGACACTTTTCAGTGCTTTCTTTCTCCTTTAATCTTTCCGGTGCAAATTATCACGAATGCAGTATCTTAAATGGTAATCATGCAATGTTGCATAAATACTGACTTTTGTAAAGATACCCAAAGATGGCAATTCTCTGTTGGAGGAAAACGGCTTGATGTGTTTAAAAAGCGTCGTGTGGTAAAGGCTTGGTCAACAGTAAATGCCGGAACATGTCCAAGGAAGTCAAGGAAGCAACCCGACCTAAATCGATAAAAACGAGGCTATATACCACATAAAACATCGACAGATAGTTCAGTCGATTGCAAACATAATGATGGGTTAGAGGTATTCTGAACTGAGACAATTGATTTAGCTTTTTACAAACCAGTTCCTTGTGAAACAAGCCTAGACAATGTCGATGATTTCAATCTGTCATTTCACACTCCAGCAAAAGTCTTCCTGTCTTCGTATGATTTGAAGTGGGCTATTAATTTCGTTAGTGCACGTTTTTCGATACTGTAGCTGATGCTTGCTGATGCATGAAGCTTAAATCAGGCGGAAACTAGTCTTTATCATCCCTCTTTTTGAACTTGGTGTTAAACGGGTGCAAAACCTCCCAGTAATGGCTTGTGCTATGTCTAAGAGAGTTGCTTTATCGCGAGGCATCAAAAAGCAATAACAAGAAACTTAATACGACCGCAAGAGTTCAAGAATGTGAACCTGTCGTCACTGATATAAAATATCCATAGAGCGTATCAGCACAACCTAATCTCTGAGACCCTGCTTAAAATTCTTGAAATTCTCTTTATATTGATCAAGTGTACCGATTGAACGATGCCTGCATTTCTTGGGCTTCATTTTCAAGTATTTTGGACTACTGATAATCTTTGTACCCGGAAGCAAAACACTGGCGCTGTATCTATTTATTATCTCACGCCATGTCATTATAGTACCAATCAGAAGGATGACTGAAGTTGTTGCATATTTTTCCGTATCCCACTGATTGTTTGTCTGAAAAGTAGATTTCCGGACAAATCTGTTTACATCAAAACTTCATCCACGTTGTCCTTTATACAACAACTCGGCATGGGAAACTAAGGTATGCATTTAGACCTCGATTAGTGAGATATTTCGCGAATTAACTGAGGAAATCAGGTTAACTTTTGAACGTTTAAGAAAACGAGAAAAGCTAAAGAAACACGAGTTTCACGCGGAAGTCCATAGAAAACTTTCTACGTTTTTATGAAATAAAGAATAAACGTTTATATGGTACATATATGTTGTGGTTCAATTTTATCCTTGGTTCAAATTTTATTTTCCTTTGTTTTTGGTTATGGTAATGTATGATAATGAGTTTTAAACAAAGGAAAATAAAATTTGAACCAAGGATAAAATTAAACTACAACATATATATGGTTTAAACTAATCAGAGAACTATCAGAGTCCACTTGTCAGTAGCCTAAAGACCGGGGTTAGACCAAATTCGTTCCCAGGGCCTTCTCTGCCTTTAAAATGGCGGGCGGAGAAACTGCCCGGGCGCGGGCCCTGGAGGAACTGATGGCGTTTCGTTTGAACAATGGCGTTTCGTCTGAACAACGGATTCAGATCAGATTACTAGAAAACGGACACGACTGCATATCGCTGGAAGTAACCTCCGGAAACGCAATTTCCGCGTGTGTTTGCATCCTTGCCATGGGGCATGGGGTTAACGCCCGTCCCGCCATTTTTAGGGAGAGAATGCCCTGGTGACGTGACCTTCAGATCGAAAATTTATTGAATTTTTTTTTTGGGCATCAAAATAAAGTTTACAGAATGAATTTTCCTCCAAAAAAAAAATTATCGAAAAATAGTGAAAATTGACGGAGAAATGACGGTATAACTTTTGTGGGCGGAGTTTGTTTATGAAGCGATATGTTTTTCTAAGCGCTGTTTTCTCAAAGTTAATTTTTCGCTTGTAGGGGACACTTTAAAGAGCTACAACTCAAAGGGAATTTGTTCGATTTTCCTCAAATTTAGACACAAGCTAGGCTAAGATATAATCAACAAAAACTTGTCGGCGAATTTCTTATTTCCGAAAACTTTTTCGTCAAGAGCCATTTCCGTGCGATCACTTCAATTTGTTTTCTCCCTTTTTCGAAAATATTCTGTAACTTTTCACTGCAATTGAATATGGAAAATCGCCGACACGTTTTTTTAGCGCTTCGTGTCCGGAAACCCGAGAACAAATCAAATTAGCAAAATACAATAATCGCTTTGAGTTATAGCGTTTTAAAGCTGATTCGGACGTTCGAATTTAGACGTCGTAAAAAAATCGACAATTCATTTTATTACCAAATGGTTTCCATATTTAGATAGCCAGCTCTACAAGCTTTAATTTGATATCTGGGCTTAGGTATATTAAGTGAAATCTTAAGACGCTAGAGCTGTTATACTGGAGACACCCCCGAAGGTACACTGTAACCTTAATAAGAGTGGTCCCATGTATGCACATTATTCTCTCATTTTTGCCCAATATTCTATTACTATATTTTAAGAACACTTTATCGTTGACGTTTAAGTTATTCCTGAAGTTTGCCTGTTTTCGCAGTCGAAAACTATGTGCTTACAGTTACGCTTTCCTGTTATATTTTAGTATCGTGTCACTTCTCTTCCTGCTTTGGTCAGATACTGTTTATGTTATTCAGTATATCAACAATACTTCTATAAGCGGAAGCCTCGTGGCTCGAATAACTCAGAGTACTTGGCCAAAGGTGACTGCTAGTACTATAAGGGTACCCTGTCCTGCCGAAATAACGAAAAAATTAAATTATGTTTGCTTAATTTCCATGCCTATCGCCAAATGCCACCAAACGTATAACTAAATTGGATAAAAATATTCTGTAGGGCAAAGCAGAAGCAGCAGTTTTGAGAAAAAGTGCAGAATTACAAGAATGTAAGTGGATTACAGTTCATCGAACAGTTGATTTCGTGACAGGCGGTCAAGATATCAAAGTTTCCATTCTAATGAAATTTTGAGTTTTTGGTCGTTATCTTGTAATTTTAGTTCATATCTCTTTGCGTTCATCACTTTTGGAGATTTTTTCTTCCTATTTAAGCAAGCGCCTGGCCATAATCATGAAAACACGATATTTCAGCCGGGACACTGTCCCTTTTAGAACAGCAATTGATTGTTTTTCATGTTATATTGCCAAATGCTACCAAATATAAAACTAAACTGGATACAATTAAAGATTCTACGGACAGACATGCATACAGAACAAGTAGTTCGTGGATAAAGTGCAGGATTGCAAGGATGGAAGTGGATTACAGTTCATCAAATTTGATTTCGTGACAGGCGATCAACAAATCAAAATTGCCATTCTGGTGGAATTTTTAGTTTTTAGTCGTTATTTCTCTTTCTCTTCCAAACTCCTGATCATGCTGCGAATGTCAACACGATATATTTGCTGGGACAATGTCCCTAAGTTAACGTTTTTCTTTGCCAGTCAGTGACATTTGACTGAATTCCCCCTCCGCGATATCGCCCTTCGCCCCCCTTCGCGCGCCCTTCGCGTTTTCTCGCGCCTAAATTCCCCCCCCCCCCCCCCCCCTTCCCCTTCCCATTCGAACGCCTGCCACGTAGGCTATGTTCATACGAGGCCGGTAACCGGGATGGCCCGGCTAGCGGGACGAATTCTAATCACGTGTGTTTATGCATCGCAAATTTTTCCGAAAGGAAATAGGAGATGATACGCATTCTTTTCTGTTGAAGGATGGTAGATTAGTATCATTATCCGAAGAACTATTTTTTAGAGTTGTTTGATCAAAAATGATTTCTCGATGCTGAATAAATAAAGATTTAAGGAATGGTCAATCACGAGTTAACATTTTCGTGCACGCTAACCTGCGTACACAATTTGATCCTGGTAACCGGGCTAAAATTTATGAACACACATACGAAAGAATTCGTCCCATATAAGCCGGGCCAACTCGGTTACCAAGCGGCATATGAAGGGTTCTCAATGCGCGCTCGTTTTCGACAGGAACTGAGAACGTCTAGCCCCCGAAAAACTAGCGGATCGAAAATTAAAGATCGCATGCAGCTCTAAATAAAACGTGACCTTTAATCAAATATCTCATAAAGAAAACAACAGAAAGCTGAAATCAATAATCAGTTCAATTTATAAGGCAGGGGATTAGAAAATTAAAAGTAGGCGTGTCATGTCAGTCATGCACTAGGTATCAGATCTCATTAGTGGTAAGAGCATATAACTCCTAGTAATTATTAATTCCGTGAGTTTGTTCACGGAAACGTTCTCAATTAATTAACGCGTTAACATGTTGGAACAGGCAAAAAGTATGTACAGCTTGTTCCTCTGTAAAACCAATTTTATTTGTTACTTAGACCCGTCGTACACATGCATGGGCCATGGGCTTACATAAAATTGTTCTCGGTGTTGTTTTTTTTTCCGTTAATTAGTCTATCAGCTAAGGACGGTCCATTTGCAAACTGTGTAGATATGATGTAGAACTAATAAGGCCAATTGGTATTACCATATAAGATATTCACACTAAAACTAGCCAGGATATAAAAACTATATGTCGTAAAACAATATGTGTAAAATAATTTCGATCACATTGGAAAATATTCCAAAAGCCCGTGCACTAATTAATGTGCCTTGCATTTAGTGCTTTACAATAATTTTATTCTCTAATACTGTGTATATCACTGTTTAGCCTTATAGCCTCATATATACATTCGAGAAACGATCTAGCGATGTACCATATTCCCAAGGCAGGATCGAAGGTCGATCTGTAACAACAATCTCTTCCGCTACATGTATTAAAACACTGTCAATATGACGCCCATCACTCCGTACCTCCCTCGCCAAGGAATGATCAGTGTTTGTAATAAAACGAAAACGAACGCGGCTTCCTTGTCTTATCCTACATTGAAAACGAGAGAGGATAAAAGGGATGTCTATCGACAACAAAATATATTGGACACCACTGACTAAATAATTTCCAATTTAACAGTGGAAAAAGAATCGTGCGCCATGCCTACAATTGCTGCAGGGAAATTCCATCCTCGAGTCCCATTCCATTACGTCCCACGACTTGCGAAATGGGTTCATGGCTGTCATTATTATTATTACTGTTCTCCTTGACGAAAGTCTTCATCGCTTTCCACTTGTTTGTAAGAGAGATTCGTCTCCTCAGTTGCGCGATTTAATATTTTTCCTGTTCAACTTCGAACGAATCCCTTGTCAAATCTTGCCCTCCATTGTTGCTGTGGGTTTCCATGGTTCTTTTTCTCTCTAAAATCACGGGAGGGTGTTGACTGGAGCATAAACTTCTTTGCCTTCTGTTTAATGGAACAGAGAGGTTCTCTCTCTCTTTCTGACAGCGTTGTCGTTAGGCGCACCAAACGTTTCTTCGTCTATACCCTTTGGGGTACAAGATGTATCAACAGGTTGTGGAACTGTGGTTGTTTTATCGCACAGGCCAACCACCCTTCCTTCTGAAATAATCGGAGTGCTATTTGTGCTATAACATCGTCGCTCTCTTCGCTTTGAGACGAGATTACTTGGAGCATGACTACTAACTCCCTGCCTTGGCCTGAAATCTGGAGGAATTAATCTCAGAGTGCCGTTCATCTTAACCTTTGACGATGCATCAGTAACGCTGTCTTGATCACTCATGTCTCTTATCTTGTCCTTCCAATCCCAGTTTGGGCTGTGCCCAAATTCAAGTTTTACGCGGTCTTGACACCAATTGCTCTTTTGCCAGCTCTGAACCTTAAGCTTAGTGAAAATAGACACCTCAGAATCATCTATTGTAGTGTTAGCTGCAACTCCGTCGTTTGTATTTTTTACCCACGCGGGAATTTGGGGAGGAGTACCCGTGCTGAGACTGCGTATCTTCTGGTTCAGTATGACATCAGTCCTGACTTCTTGAGCCGGGGTGTTATTGTTTATGTCATGTAAAGTCCCCGACTTTTTCCGACCGTGGAATGCCCCTGACAGTTTGTCCACTCCTAAACGAAGAGGTGGACAAGTAGTGCTCTTGCTTCTTTGTCGTCCATTCATGAGCGGTAGAAGCTGGGAACTTTGCATTGGAGGATGACCAGTGGATAATGAACGGAACCTTGACTGCAATGGAAGTTGACAACTTTGCTCGGGAGGGTGACCAGTGGATTGTGAACGAAACCTTGACTGTGTCACTTGCGGCTCCACGGACGAATGATGTCTGCAAGTTTGTCTTTCCTTGGATGATATTTGCTGTAGACGTTTTCTTCTTTCTAAACCAATAGATGGATTGTCCTTGACTTCTCGTATTTGCGCCAACTCTTTTCTCAGCGCCTTTTGCTCCTGTGAAATCAGGGATTTTGAATGCGCTATTTCAGCATTCAGGATATTTAGCTGTGAACCAAGCCTTTGCGATTCCATTTTGTTTAAGCGACGTATGGAATAAACTCGATTTGAAAGCACTGAGGGACTGTCTTCCCTCGGAACGTGCCACAATGATGACATTTTCAAGAGCTCACACTTGTTCTAATCTCAATTCGTGAATTTGCTTCCTGTTCTTATTTTGTATGTTGAGTAGTGATTGTTTCTGGAGCGCTTAGGTGGCGTTTGTTAAGCTCGTGCCTTTTTACACAGATATGTGCGTCATCGTTTGCTGTCAACCAATTGAAATAGGGGTGCAAATTCAATCCTCGCAGTAAATAACCCGACGTGTTTGTGGCTAATTTCTTCTAATTAATTATGCAATTTTCATTAGAAGATGAGAAAAATTAGCGCTACAGGAAAGGCGTTAAACATAATTAATTTTTGTGGCGTATTTAAACTTACACTAAACATGGGTAACTGCAATTCCTGTTTAAATTAAATGGATGGAAGCTTAGTCACTTTTGATAGAAACTGTCAGCTGGAGATTGGAAACAAAGTGTAAAAGCCGGAGAGCACTATATTCTGGAGTCGAGTTTGTACAAGTCAAGTGGCAGTTTAGTTTAGATTAATTGGCGTCACTTTTGTCACTTGACAACTGAAAGAGGTGGCAAAATTAAACATAGTCGGTCGTTGTCAAGTGCAATTATAGCATTCCCTTGGATTCTAAAATTGTTTTCAACCCCGTTTCAACCGCACAAACGAAAAACTTTATCTTAAATTCCTTGTTGTTTTGCTTTCGGTTGTTCAACGAGCAGATTACTTAATTAGCCAATGAATGCATCTCTATCCAATCGAGAAAAATTATTTATCCACTGGACTGAGTGATCCGCTCTGTGGACAACAGGAGTCTGGCAATTACAGCAGTATTTAATTTGAAATCATAAGTCATAATCCTTGGATATAGTCAAAACAGAGAGATAAGCAGATTTTCTGAATACGAAAGCTTATTTTGTTGTCTGCGCTGTCAACTTGTCTAAATTCCTCTGTAGTCATCTTCTCCCTTATGCTTGCTTCGTGAGACCGCGGGAGACCTGGATTACACAAGGAACGAAGGCTCTTACCTATGGAGGTCTGGGTAAGAGAACGATTTTAGCACAAGACATGCGCATTAGTTGTGCGTTCAACATGTCAACATGGCGGACCCTTTCTTTGGTTTCAATCCAGAGATTCCGGTACGTGTTCATTTAATTACTTTCATAGACTAAAATAAATTAAAATTGAGCATTCTAAGTAATCCACTAGCATCATTGTGCAGAAAAATTGATGTTTCAATCTCGTGTTTTAGACTTTTGAGGATGAAGAATTGTCTGAATTGGATCCGACGCTGACGAATCTCAAGGAAGGAGAAAATTATGACCAGCTTAATGACGACACATTTGGTCCAGGAGCGTTAGGTAATGAGATATTTTAAACGTCATGGTGTTCAGTCGAAGTTTATTTTAACAAAGACGCGCTGACTTGAATGCAGTCGAGAGAAGCACGTGGTACTTTGCTGAAGTGATACTTCCTCTGTAGCTAGTATACAACCATGTACTGTAATACGTAAGCTTACTTATTTTGGTAGCTCGAAAACGCAAATACTATGTAAGCTTCGGACAATACAATGGGATAATACAATAAATAGTTTTAATCTTTCGATGGCATGTGTAATTTTCCTTGTTCCCATAGAAATTGGTATTCTTAGAATACTTTCGGTTTTGTGTTGTATACTAAACGTTTTGCCAGTTTTTCTTCGCATTGACTGTTTAAGTCCAAACATAAGAACCATTGATAAACATTTAGGATAAACGATTTGGGGATACAAGTGACAAACAATTTAAAATTGCTCAATTACAGGGAGTCAATATTACTAGCAGTGTCAAAAGTAACACATGTATTAGGTTAAAGTGCCCATAACCTTTTTTTTATTTTCATATCTTAATCTACACATTACGTAATGAACATCTGCGAAAAAAATTTTTGATTTCACAAAACGTGAGTTTTTTATGAATATTTCAAATCTTCAAAATCCTATTTTTTTGTGGTACACCCGTCCCGCTGTTAACAAGGCCAACGGGCTCACATGTTCTGTAATGTACGTCACAGTTCCTTTGTTTGAAGTCACAAGTTTCTTTTGTTTGAAGTTATGTGTTCCTTGATCTACGTCACTGATCCTTTGTTAACCAAGAGGGCCCAAGAGGAGACTAACGCGAATGGTGGAGCAAAATGGCGGCAAATTTCGAAGACTTTAAAAAATCATAAAAAATTCACGTTTTGCTGAAATCACAAATTTTTTTCGCCGATGTTCATTACGTGACATGTAGATTTAGATACGAAAATTAAAAAAAAAGGGTTATGGGCACTTTAAAGTGATAGTAATGATGAACTATTGGGCATCAGGAAAATTAGTCATTTTACTCAAATACATGTACTCATCTGTGGTTTCAAAAAGAACTGTTAATATTCAATGTATATGTCTTCACAATGGCTCATGTATTTAAAGATTTGACATAAAAGACTTGTAGGAAGTTCTTGTCATGTGAAAGCTAGTGAGTGTGAGCAAAGCGTGTGTGGTCATATTGTACAGATTTAATCCTGAGCCTAGTAAATTATTAGAGAATAAAGGTTAATTTTCTAACTAAGAAGGTGTTCATGGCTGTAAGGGTTTTTAATATACTGTATGGAGAAAAAGTACAGGTATATATACATTGTAGCATTAATTGCATTCAACCTTTAGTTTGCACTTTATGTAGGAACTTTACAAGCTTTCTTGAAAAGTCTTCAAATTAAATTTTGTCAATTAAAAAAGTCAAACTTTTGAGTACATTGTAACTATTTCCAAAATGCAAAGGTGAGCACACACAGTTATTTTTATTATTACTTTTTTTTGCCTATGTATTATTACAAACATACATACTTTATTACCTTTCGCCAAGGGGGCTTTTCAAAGATAACTACAACTACTACAGCCTGTAACAAGAATAATCACAAATATACATGTACATGTAACTAATTACATTATAATCAAAACTTTCATTCAGCACGTCTCAGTATTGCACATTTACATTGTAAGTTTGATGAGTTTAGCTTATAAACAGGTACACAACTTCTTACTTTGGAATAAGACTTTAAAACATAACAGTTGAGTGTATTTTTGTAGAGGATGACTGGGAAATTGCCCACAGGAAGCTAGCGGGTATCCATGGTGAAGGGAGACATGAGGCAGAATTTGATGACTGGCTCAGGAAAAAGCAGTTTGGACTGCAGCCAGATGAACCAAAATCAACGTCATCAACAGAAGTGAAAAAACCCAGTCAGGATGATTCTGAGGATGAGCTGGATCTAGAAGAGGTAAGGTTAGACTCTGCATTAGACTGGGATAAAAGTTTATTATCACAGTTATTCTAGAAGAGGTAAGGTTAGACTTCTGCAATAGACTGGGATAAAAGTTTAATATCACATTTATTCTGTAATTTTAATAGTTAAGGAGGCAGCGTGGTCGAGTGGTTAGGGCGCTGGACTTGAAACCCGGTGGTCCCGAGTTCAAGTCCCGCTCTGACCACTATCTGGAGTTGTTTCACGGTAGTCCCGAGTCCAACTCCTCGGCCACACTTGTAAAATAGCCAACTGGTTTGCCTCCTGCCAGTTGGGATTTTTAACGTGTTATGTTCTATTTGCAATATTTGTTTCTATATTTAGTGTCCCCAATTAGTGCTTGCGCGCTAAATACCTTGACACTTAAATAAAGTGATATATATATTTTTTTTTACATTTTTTACAGAATTTATGAAAGAAAATTAATGTAAAGCTTTATTAATACATCTGGACAAATTTATTTGAATTATTACAATTGATCGAGAAAGTACTTATTTGGTTTTAGGTGAATTACACCATACTGGCTTGCATTTAAAATACATGTATTTGTCGATTTATTTTAATTTGTACATACTTAGATCACTTGATGATGGATTTCTTTCACCATGAAAAAGCCATTGTTTTGTACCAAATATTATTAAACTACTATGGCAGAATCCTTTAGATAATTTATCCTTCAGGTATAAACAGAATTCAGATCTTGTTTTTAACACACAAAATAACAAAATAATAATATGGACAGAAATGCAAGTTTGTCTAAGAAGGGTGACATAAACAATCTTGTGATTGCAAACCTGTTCCCCTCAGATTCTAAATCAAATAGGAATTTAGAAACAGAGAACCTGGAGATAAAGCCCTTGAAAAGGATGAGAAAAAAGAAACAACAAAGAAAAGAAAGTAACAGAGACAGACAGTTTTATATACCGTGGTTCAAATTTGTCTTTGGTTTAAATTTTTTCAAACCAGTTTGATTTTTGTTTTCCTTTGTTTTAGAATATGATAATGAATCTGAGACAAAGGAAAATAAAATTTAAACATACATGTTCAAACCACAACATTCAACTACAGCTATTTCAATTAACGTTGTCGGATGAAAAAAGCTCAAAGCCAAGACCGCAAGGTAGTATGGGATTTATATGCATAAATTCCCCACAATTGCTATTAACAACTATCCACACTACCTTGCGGTCTTGGCTTGTAGGCTTTGAGCTTTCATCCGACAACGTTGATTGAAATAGCTGTATAAAAGTTGAGTAAATGTGTACATGTATTAATCTTTTAAACAGGAAATTCTTGAACAGAACTTGACCAAACTGGTTGACGATGATGAAGGTGATGCTATACCTATCCCTAGAACATCCAAGTACAAGGTATTAATATCATAGCTTCAATCAAACCATTCTATATGTAAATAAAACAAGAGTTCAATGAAATTGTTGTCAGAGCTAAAATGTTACCAAAGTAAGCTTCTTTGCCTTGATTTTCACTATTAGAAATGCAGAGTTCTTCTTATCAGGTGATAAATACAGTTAACACAATATCTCTAGCACAAATTTTCATTGTATTATCACTTGAAACACTTGTCACATTATCAGTAAAGATGTTACATGTAAGTTATAACAGTTACCATTTTATATACAGTGTAATACAATGTACATTTCTTTTCATAGCAAACAGTGTATATGTTGTAGTTAATTTTTTATCTCAGGCCCCGTTTACACGGGTCCGGACAAATTTTTGCACGGACAAAAACTTGCACAGTTCCACCTTGCGTTTACACGGGACCGGCGGAACTGGACGAATTTTTGAACGGCTAAGTGTGCAAGTTTCCGTGTAAACACTACTGCAATCTGTAACAGAATTTGCACGGATCCATGTAAACACATGGTCTAGGAACAAAATTCGTCCGTGCAAAAATTTGTCCGGACCCGTATAAACGGGGCCTCAGTTAAATTTTGTTTTTCTTTTGTTTCAAATTCATTAGCATATATTACCATACCCCAAAACAATGGAAAAACAAAAATTAACTGAGATAAAAAATTAACTACAACATATACATGTATATGTTAAAGATTGTAGTTAATCATTTAAATTATTATGTAAACTTTCTTGTGTCAGGACATAAAGCACCCATCAGGTATCAATCCAGTGTGGGACGGAACTTCACCCCTGTCCAGTCCAACATCGTCCACTTCAATACATGATCTGGTGAGCATACTCAGAAAACTGTGACTCATTTGTACTGTAGTCATGTTTGTGAACTCTCTTTACACAGGAACCCCCCTGAGACAGATGTGCCAAAAGTTGGTCTATAGTACCTCAGACACTCATTTTACTGTACCTGAATTCTCTGGAAAACAGGATCTCTCTAAGATGACAATTGGTTCAGGGCTGACGATAACCAAGTTGGAGAAAGTTTACTGTTTTCTAAATTAAATCTGTGCACCATTGTATCTCATCCCTCAAGCCCCAGTTTTTAAAACTTTAGGTAGATAGCACTATACCCTGGATCATTATCAAACTTTAGGTAGATAGCACTATACCCTGGATCATTATCAAACTTTAGATAGATAGCACTATACCCTGGATCATTATCAAACTTTAGGTAGATAGCACTATACCCTGGATCATTATCAAACTTTAGGTAGATAGCACTATACCCTGGATCATTATCAAACTTTAGGTAGATAGCACTATACCCTGGATCATTATCAAACTTTAGGTAGATAGCACTATACCCTGGATCATTATCAAACTTTAGGTAGATAGCACTATACCCTGGATCATTATCAAACTTTAGGTAGACAGCACTATACCCTGGATCATTATCAAACTTTTGAACATCTGGGTCTAAGTGTATAAAATGTACAGTGTAATAGTTTCCACAAGTACAATATGGTGCCTGACAAATTAATGTTGTCAGGATCGTCATACATGTACATGCATTTCTCTTTCTTGTTGGTCTGTTCTGAATTACATGTAATTGTCTAGTATCCTTTTTCCAGATCTCACCATCTTCCAATATATGGGGATCTCCTTCTAAAGTTGATAAAGAGAATACAAATAAAGGGCCTGTCAGTACCCAACAGTCACCACTGGCAGAATTGCTGAAGGCAGAGGCTGAACGCAAACGAAGGCAAAGGAGACCTTTCTCACCGGCATTTGAGGTACAAATTTAGTCCATTCTTTGAATAATAACATAAATCTTACACCTCAAGGTCATGTAGCTCCTGAGAGATCTTGTCTTGATGAGCCAATAAGCTCTTTGAATGGATTTCATAATTTATCACATTCTTAACTATGCATGCATTTCAATTTTGTATAATTGTGCATACATGTACATTTAATACTTACCTACATGTAGTTAGAGCCAGGCTCTGTTGTGTTGTCCTCCACCATGTACAGTGTATTTTTGTTTTTATTGCTTTGAGAATTCATGGTGGGAGTTATGTAAATAAATAAAATTAATCAATTCACAACCCTACATTGGCTTCTTATGATGGCTTGTTACTTGGAAGTTACAGTGTATGTAACATTCTACATAATGTTGAAGGAAAGGAACAGAAAGTACATAACTGTACAGAGTGATGAACAGTGGTTCCAAGGTCGAGATAGGGAACTCAGTATATAGTAAAAAGCCTTCACCCTTCTTTGTCTTTGCAGGATGATTCAATAATAACAGCAATACCACAACAAGGGCTGGTACCACCAAGTCGGTTCATGAAGAAACCTCCACCGGTGAATGCTATCAAGCTAGAGGACCTAGAGAAGGAACTTACTGGTGATAACAGTGCTCCTCAACAAGTACCAGAAGGTCCAAAACAAACACCTCGCAAGACAATGATTGGCCAGCCTCCTCCTGGTATCCCCAGGCCTATGATGACACCTCCTGGATTTGCTCCTGCTGCCTCTGCAAGGATGGTTAGTGTCTGCTATGCTTAAAGGCTTGAAGACGTTGCAGGTGTTAAGTTGTGCGGTGTTTGCTGTTGTTGGATTGAATTAGATGTTTTTGTTTTCAGTTTCTTTAGTTAAATGCTATTTTCAGATGCCTGTACAATAATTGTGTCCAATTCTTTTGGTTTTGGTTTATGACAGAAAACAGCTCGAGAAAATGGTCATACCAGTGCAGTTTTCAATAGCGTATCAAAAGTAATTTAAGTTTGCAATTGCTTTGGTTTTGCACCAATGCAACCCTTTGTGATTGGCTAAAAAATATTGTGCTACTTTCTTAACCAATCAGAAGTAAAACCAGTTCTGAGTCCTGGATCTACTGTGATTGGGCAATTCCTTTGATTTTGGTTTTATGCCACTATTTACATAAAAGTGCACTTGTCTGTAATAATTGAAGGTGCATTTTAGTGTTATTGTTTGCAGCATACTCCACCAGTGCCACCTCAGATGTTTCAGCACAGACCCAGTCCATCCAAACATCCCATTTCTGGTATGCCTGGCATGCCTAGAATGCCTGGCATGCCTGGAATCCTGGGCCCAGGCCCCAGCCCTCATATGATGAGAACTCCAAGAACCCCACCTTTTCCAAGACATCCATCTCCCATGATACATTCTGATCCTGGTAGGTAAAATTACAATAAGACATACTTTTTGTTCTGAAGGTACTGAGTGACTTCCATGTGCACATGTACATAATGTAAGAAGGAAACAAATCGATAAATTCCGATAACTAAGGCTTCGTCCCTTTGATCCCAAAGGCCAATGTCTATTCACAAATGAATGTGCTTGTACATGTAAGGCTATAAAATATGAGCAGGAGATCTGTATGGGCATTTACAATGGCAAGCTGAAGGCGAGCCATTGCAAACGCCCATACAGATCGGACGCGAATATTTTATCATACTTGTGAAATGAAACAATGAGTAGAGATCTGTATGAAAAGTTAATGAATACTAATTAGCTGAGCAGGTGTTTGTATCAAAAGTTAATTTAGTTTACTGTTTAATAATTCATCAACTCAGTTGATTTGTATTGGGGTTTACAAAGGTATACATGTGGCTCAAATACTGCCTATTAATTGGTCATAACTGTTATGAATTATTAATGAATTTTACAAGTAAAGTTACATTTGTACAGTACACACATGTCCAGTACATGTACATGTAGATATGCAGGTACCTGTGCTCTCCTCTGGTTCTTTTTATATTGTTCTGCAAAACTATAAAGTAGTGTATTAATTCCTGCCAGTTTTGAAAAAGGCATTTTGAGGATTCTAGTGTTAATTATGTAGTACTGGAAACAGTCTGCAAGACAAGTGAAGGTGACTATTAGGAACAAAAAAGCAGTGGCAATTCTTTTTTAGTGCTTTTATTTGACCTGTCCTTAAACTCTGTCATAATGAACAGCGACAATGTTAACCAAAAGTATCTTTGCATTCTCTAACAAGGCCATATGATGTTACGAGGAGGCATGCTAAACTTCCCAATGAGCCCACACGCAAGGTTTGCCAGCCCTCAGCTTCATAACAGAAGTTTTCAGGTCCCACGATATAACTTTCCAAGACAGCAGTTTGACAACCGATTCTATAATGACAATCGCTCACCCAGACAGCAGCAGGACAGAAGTGAACACCAGCACCAGTTTACTGATTTAGAGAGGAAAATTCACAACATCCTGACTGCGGCAGAGAGTGGGCCAAGAAAAGATGACCCATATGCTGGGCTTATGACCAGAAGAGAAAAAGAATGGTTGATCAAGATTCAGTTACTTCAACTCACCAGTAATGAAACTGAACTGGATGATTATTACTTCCAGGTAATACAATCATGTATAAAGAAATATTATATGTTATTGACAATGCTTGTTGGAACATTTATACTCTATTACTGTACATATAGAAACCTAATTTTGCCAAGGATAAAATACACATCACACTACATGTATCTATTGCTTTTTGCAGGGATTCTGACAGGGTGCGCGGGTGCGGGACCGCACAATTCAGTCAAACCCGCACAATTCCGCACAATTCCTAAAAATCCGCACAATCCCGCACAATACTGAAATATTTGCTTAAAATTTTAATTAAATCAGGTATTTCTGTTAATTACCAAGATTTCGAGAATCGTTTTAGGCTATTTTCAGCCCATTTTCCTTCCAAACAATCGAGAAATCCCTCGCTTTCCTCGAACAGCTCGAGCGGATCGATATAAAAACAACAAGGCGTTCTCTTCGCCGTCCGGATCCTGGGAACTAGTCTCAGTTTTACTTCTTTCCGACTTCCTACAGAATTTTTCTCGTAGTTTTTTAGTTGTCGTTTTCCAGACATTATGTCGTTTTTCTTAGCAGCCTGTTGATATTTTTTCGAGCGCTTTCGCTTCCTCTTTCAGTTTAATATGTCGGGGACCGAAGAAGAAACACCGAAGAAATGAACTCGGTCGCGCCGATATGAATGTCACTCTGTTTGCGAATCGACAAACTATTAAAGCGGTGGAACTTCGGATTGATAGGAGAAAATTATTAAGTTCTGATCATCAGAATACTGGATTTTATTTTTTCAATCAAGTGAACGACGTTTTATGCTATCAAATTTAATACATTTAGCACGCATTTTGGTAAATGTAAATTTGCATACATGTCGAGATTGTGTTTTTGCGGCAAACTTTCGAAGAAATTGTGTGAACCTTTAATGGAAATTATTCACACTACATAAAATGTACGGATTTTTCAGAAAGGAACTCGCTCAGGTCGGAAACATTTTATTTAGAGGTGGTATTTCGGTTTTACCCGATCGAGTTCATCGTGTCACGCAATGTGATTTTGTTGAGACAAATAAACTTTGGTGAAGAAAAACAGCCGCAAATTGGCGATTGCTGGGTACATTTTAATCCCCAAAGTAAAACATCCATTTGTATTTTTCATTTATGCAGAATTTCCTCCCTGTCATATTTTTCTGGCCTGGCTAGAACACTGGTGATTGAATATTTGGTTGGTCACAGGATTGCGCAATCCCGCACAATTTCCCGCACAATCGAAGTTATTTCCCGCACAATTTGCCCCAAAACTCCCGCACAATTTTGGATTTTTTCCCGCACCCTGTCAGAATCCCTGTTTTTGTGTAAAATGTACAAAATGTAGCTGTACATGTAAATGCTGCAGCTGTAATACTTGTGAAATAAAAAAATATATATAATTATGTGATATATAATTTTGATAGTTTATTACATGTACAAATGTATTAACTTGACATATTTTTAATAATCTTTCTCTGCCGAGAATGGTCAAAATCCTGCTGGAAGACAAACAATAACAACGTACTACTGAAGAGGTTTCTTGCTCATAATGTAATCTTTAACAGGGTAATCAGCCAGACTGTTGTGTGTGCAGTACATGTACATGTAGCTTGGGTGACGGTTTAGTGAAAATGAAAAGAATCAGTCTCACTGATTGGCTGAGAAGTTAAAAAAAACTGACCAAAGACTAGAATACAATGTTCGAATTTTGCCAGACTTACACAAGGAGAAAAGCTGCTAAGGAGCGTGACAAACAGAGTGAGGGTGTGCAGTTGCACCCCAATGTTCAAGACAACAGGAAGGGTAGAGAGACAACTGAGATGGCATTACCTCAGTTTGAACGAGAAAAAAAGGCCTACACCCCATGTTCATGTAAGTGCAACATATTCAAGTAAATTAATTTTGTGCTATTTTAAGCCTAAAGATTTAAATGGATCATACAGTACATGTAAACCTTTTTAACTTGTGGATACACAAAGCGTTGGACCATTTATAACAGGAGACAAATATGCAAATTTCACTGCTTGCTTGCTTCCTTCCTTCCTTCCTTCCTTCCTTCCTTCCTTCCTTCCTTCCTTCCTTCCTTCCTTCCTTCCTTCCTTCCTTCCTTCCTTCCTTCCTTCCTTCCTTCCTTCCTTCCTTCCTTCCTTCCTTCCTTCCTTCCTTCCTTCCTTCCTTCCTTCCTTCCTTCCTTCCTTCCATCCTTCCTTCCTTCCTTCCTTCCTTCCTCCCTCCCTCCCTCCCTCCCTCCCTCCCTCCCTCCCTCCCTCCCTCCCTCCCTCCCTCCCTCCCTCCCTCCCTCCCTCCCTCCCTCCCTCCCTCCCTCCCTCCCTCCCTCCCTCCCTCCCTCCCTCCCTCCCTCCCTCCCTCCCTCCCTCCCTCCCTCCCTCCCTCCCTCCCTCCCTTCCTTCCTTCCTTCCTTCCTTCCTTCCTTCCTTCCTTCCTTATATTGATTATTTATCATTGCCAAGTGGAAATTCTAGAAAGAAAATGACAGTATTTGTAATGACATTCTTGCAATAGAGAACAAGAAATTGTGTTCTGTTCCCAACAGTAGTCAATTTCCTAGGGTTGTACATGTAACGTTAATTTTGAGTCAGCCCTCACAATCTGGGCTTTTAAATTTTACATAATGTAACAATGGGTGTTGAGGTTTTCCTGAGCAAAATTAATGCTGTGCTGTGCATGAACTGTAGCAGTGTCAGTCACCTTAAATTTGGATCCTTCAGGGGTTTTTTATTAGTCAAACCTCTCTATTATGGACAGTTCTCTTGGTCCCAAAGGTATACCAAAATTCATACAAACCGTACCTCTTTAATACGGACACCTACAGTAGTTACATGTATAATGCGGACACTTAACATAACATAATTATTAATAGTTTATTTAGAAGGTCATGAAAAAATATTAAAAACTACCTCCTGAAAGGGGTGTTGTCCATATTAACCCTATTTGGTCTTGGGGGGGGGGGGGGGGGGGGGGGGACAAAGTGCCCGCGCTAACTTTCAACATTCATAACTTTTTTAATATGTATTCAAACGCCATCAAACTTTGTGACTTTTCCTAAAATTTATCTGGCAACAATTTTATATGACCATTTTTTGATCATGTGGCTTGATGTTTCCATGGCAACAAGATTTTGACAGCCATGTTTTTTTAAATTGGCATGTTTATACCTTTGAATGAAGAAAAACAATGTTTATTGGTACATGTATAACTTGTATTTTTACATCATTTAGCATTTATTTTTTGGTTTTGATTAATTTTGCGTCAATTTGGACGGTTTTTAAGGGGTTTTAAAAAATTTCAAAAATCCAAGATGGCGGCCATATAACTAATTACCTAATAACTACGTCATATGACGTTATCGTTCCATAGTGCGGACCGCAAAGGAGACAGTTTTGGACGTACTATGTAGGTACCCTCTAGGTTTCATTGTCATTATAGCCTTATTGTTCTTGAAGTTAAACTGTGAGCACAGCTATAGTTTACTAAAGTAGAAATTATGTTGTAAATTTATAACCAAGTTTTCAAACAGGTACATTGTATTCACATAATTATTTTTCTGTTTTTAAGTGGATTTCCAAGGTACGTTAGGAAAAGTGTCTTCATCATCTGTTCAGCATCCCAGACAAATGGTGGATTTAATGCACATTGCTAAAACACCTGAACAGGTATTGTTCTTACTGTTGTCTGTTTTGGCTTGCTTGGTAAAAAAAAAGTCTGTTTTCACCTGTCGTGAATGGATTGAATAAGCATAAAGCATAATATAGGATTAAAGCTATAGTATCACTCCCAGACTTTTATTATGTTCCTGGCCTGCTGCTGTGCATCTGAGTGGAGGAAGACAATGTGGAATTCCTTGGAAGTTTTTCCATGTTGTGGTTTAAATTTTTCTTTGCATTAAAAGGTTTCACACAAGTCTTATTTTTGTTTATCTTTAGAATATGGTAATGAATCTGAGACAAAGGAAAATATGAAGTAAACTGGTTTGAAAATTTTCAAACCAAAGAAAAATTTGAACCATAATGTAAAAAATACCAGGAACATGCTGGGTACACGGCTCTCTCTCTCTCTTTTTTTATTTTTATTTTTTATTAATTTTTTTTTATGGGATCTTTCTGGGAATACGATGTACATAATTTGCCATAATTTGTACATATATCTTGTGGTGCAATTTTGTCCTTGGTGCAAATTTTATTTTCCTTTGTTCAAAGCTCATTATCATGTGATCATACATTTCCATACCCAAAAACAAAGGAAAATAAAATTTGCACCAAGGACAAAATTGCACCACAACATAATTATACAATGTATGTACATGCACAGCACTTTACATTTTTTTATATAATTTGTAAATTTGTATTAATTTGTGTGATGTGAAGGTATGATTTTCAACTGATCGTACAAAATTAATGAATCAAAATGTACACTACATGACTGTACAGTCACTATACATCTAAATGGATGATTTTACTTCATCCAGGATAAACATGGCAGTACTACCCCAATGAAGGACACAAAGCGGCGTGGGCAACTGCTGCTTATGATAGAAAAGGTACTGCAAAGTTCAGCACAATGGAATGTGTTGTAATCATGTCACTTTGTGTTTATCACAGGAGTGTAAAGTTAATTACAAAACATGAAGATTTTATCCACTTTATTGCTTTACACATATATTATCTGCAGTTAGGAAATTGATTATAAGAATTAGCTGGTGATATTGTGCAAACTTGTAAAAGAGTTTGTTGGGTGCTCACTGTAAAGCATGTCACACTGTAATAACAACAAACACTTGCAACCTGCAGATGATAAAAAGTAATAAGCTTAAGGAGGCTTGACTCAGTTTTTTTTTTTTGCCATGGGGTGTACAGCTGTATGTTTCAAAATCAAAATTTCGCAGGGAAGATATGCTTCGATTGCTTTCATACTTCACCAAGTTCAGGAAATCTGATCAAAATGGCCTTATCTGACACAAAGCACATTTGTCTATTTTGTAGCTGCATACAGCTACAGTTCAGGAATGGTCAGAATTTTTTCATGACAAGACCGCTGACAAATTGTTTTGAACTCCCTAATTGTACACTTCTACTCTTATTTTCAGGGTTATGATTGTCTATTGAATATCGAAAGTTTAGACAAAAAGTTAATTCACCTTGAAGAAAAAGAAAGGTAAGTGTGTGTAATTCAGAGATCATCTTCAGAATATGTGTCATTTGCATACGATCTTCACCAAACTGGATGTGTCTGAAATGCAACATAGGGAACCCACGCGTTTATTTAGAATGATCATATAATAAAGTTACAAATGGACTTACATGATGTTGTGTTTCAGTCCAAATGTGCTGTTGAATGACCAGGATTTATAGCAGCCATTCTAAATAAACGCAAGTGTTTCCTATGAATGCAATAATAAGTCATCATTTCAACAAAATTGTGTTAGGCCTAGAACACAAAACACATTATTGCCAAAAATTCACTAGTTAGCACATTCTTGCCCAGAGCATTTCAGTTATGTAATATTCTTTTGTTCTGTTTGTTTCAGAAATGAACTTGTTGAAACCAGACAACTTGCTGTCACCAAGCTGTTTAATCTTTTAAAACTTTCTGTGGAGGATGCTACAAAGTATAAAATTATCAGCCATAGTTCTTTTTTATTTGATTTAACTTGTAAAATACATATTTCTCAAACACTTATTAACTATATACACTTATTTAACTAACAGCTTGTTGTTAAGATATAGCTTCGTGGAAAGTGTGTGCATAAAAAATAATGATTTTTACTCTCAAGTTGAAAAGTAAACAAATTCATGACTGAGTGCAGTTACAGTAACAATCTTGAGTGAATTCTCATGACACTTTGATGGATCAATACAGGTCGCTTTCAATGATGTACACTGTAGTTTGTTTATTTTATTGGAACAGAGATGTATTTGCAAAAATGTAAATATAAAACTTACCTTTTGATCAAAGCCATTTGGGCAAAATGTAATTTTCCTTGTGACAGATCATTATTGATCCAATCAGCAATGCAAACAATGATGAACAACTGATGACTTTTATTCACTTTTTCTGTTGTAATAATCGCAGAACCTGTGGAATAAATGGTGTACCTGTTGTTTTTCAGATCTGATGATGAGTTCTTTGTACAATTTCTATCCGTCCTTAAAGGAAAACGTCTCCTCAGTAGAGCAATACCCATGTTTAACACGGTAGGATTAAAAGTGCTTCCTGATTGTTGAGTTAAACCTTTTAACAATATTTTTTATTATTACATGTACTTTATGGAATTTCAATTTGTTGCCAAAAGGATGATGAAATAAGAAATAGAATCAGTGAATGTACGCTTGGTCTCAATAGAGCGGTTTTCAATTGAGTGTCAAACGTAATTTTGCAATTGCTTTGGTTTTGCATTGCTATGCTTTGTGATTGGCCAAAAAAATATTGCATAACTTTCTGAATCAATTAGAAGTAAAACCAAAACCAAGCATACGTTTTCCCGCACTTGGCACCAGCTACATGTTTTTGCTTCCACTGGTTCATTGGATTGTCAGCATCTGTTGTGATTGGCTTAAGCATTTAGTTTGTTTTGAAAACTGCTCTGAAATTGCAGTGCAACTCAAATGAACAAATACATTAGACATTTAAGTGCCCTGATGAGATCTTGACTCTTTCCTATCACCATTATTTAAAAGAGTCACGTCGTGAGGATTTTGCTGTATTTTGGTCAAGTTCTAACTTTGACCTCTTGAAGTTCTGCAGAATGGATTAGACAGTTTATTTTTTTGTTTTTCAGGGTCAAGTGGAAGCAGTGTTAATGGCCATTACCAGGAATATCACGGCACTTATTAAAAAAGACACCAATGAAGAGGTTAGAATAGCACAATGTAAATTTTTTTCTCTTTGTGTATGGTACCTGAGTACAAACTATCTGGATTATTAATTTTTGCAAAATTTCTAGAAAATGTTGCGTGTAGTTTCGACAAACCTCTAAGTGAATGTTTTTTTTTAATGGTGTTGATGCTCACCTTATAAACTGACATGAGGCAGAGTGCTTGATGCTTGTCTGGGTTGCCCAGTCCATTAGCTCTGATTTTGGTGTGCTTTTTGGCTTGTAGCTTGGCCCTTTGTATCTTGTCTTTTACATGCAACATTTTATTTAATTTTGTTGTTGTTGTTTTGTTGGCAAGAAGTGGTTCAATAGCAATCGTATAGCTACAATGCACTTTTTGTAATGGCAGAGAAAAAATTGTTAGAACCTTTTGTAGATATCTGATTTTATGATAAACTAATGCAACATGTACATGTAGCCTTGAAAATCAACCTTACACTTTTTTTATGCAACTTCATGTATGATAATTGATGTGTCATCTCGCCACAGACATTACATCATCTAATGGTTCCTCTGACTCGAGTGTCAGAGCTGGTGTCGTCCTCAGTTGTGATCTGCTGTCTTCAGGATATGGTTTTATCACAAAGCATCTCCAATACACAAGTATCGCCTCTCTCTGTACTCCTGGTTAATCAGGTACTGTACATGTCAAGAACATTCAAGACTATCTCCAGTTAAAACTAACTTCTTTACCACAGTCAATTAATTTTAATCATAATCATTTTCATCCCTTGTTTGTGGGACATAGGCTACTTAATTGGCTGTTTGTAGAGTTAACTCTGCATTAGTGCTCTTTCATGATGATTAAGTTTCAGCTAATTGCCCTTTAGAAACAAGTTAATGAGTCAATCAACTGAAATCGGAGTTCAAGCAAATCAGATCACGCTTTGAGTGTAACTTGTACAGTTATTTACAATGACAGTAGTATCATGCAACAGAGTGGTGCATGTAGTTGTCATGTTTTTTTTTTTTTTTTTTTTTGTATTTTCAGTTTGGTTTAGGAATTTTGAGCATATTATTAGGAAGAGCAGCTATCATATCCAACAGTTTGACTGAATCAGAAGATGACATGAGGAAGTCTTGGTAAGGAGACTTTATGTTGATTAAAAAAGCCTCGTAAAAACTGCAATTGTTAGAAAGTAAGAAAAGGGAAAAAACTGCAAACCTATTTTCATTTTGGAAAAAATTAACTGCATGTTTCATTCATGTTTAATTTTGGAAACATTTTACTACAGCTGAAGTTTCTATAAAGCGGCACCTTAACCCTTTCACTCCCAGAGTCAATTATTGAGAAATGTCGTGTACAGTAGTTCTAACTTTTGAGTCAGTTGATGAAATCCTATACAGTACATCTTCATGGTACCATCTGTTTTTCTTTTTTTTTATAAAATGAAATTTGAGATTTTTCTTGAATTGAGATTCTTGGTACTCTTGGGACAGCATTGAAGTGTTTGCCTATTTAAGGTTTATATACAGGTAACTGTAGTGTTAGCATCTGAGGTGGCCTGTGAGGGAGCTCTTGGGGGTGAAGGGGAAGTGGGGCGGAGTTTCGATCAATACTTGAAACTTACAAGGATTTTCCTTTATTTCAGGTTAAACATTGTGTCTCAAGTTGCAGCCGAGTTTCAAGATGTACCTGTGAAGCAGTTAGGAAGAAACCTTGAAGCAGCTGACAGATTAGTGGCTTTGTTGTCCACTTGCACTGATCTCCAGACCAAGGCATTACTTCAAGAACACTTAAGGTCTGCTATCAACCAAGTTTTACTTTTTTGTTTGCTGATTATGTTCCCAGGGGATACTAAAGTGATAAGGAAGTGGAAGAGGGTGGGAAGAGGTGGTCAAACTGGTTATTAACAGTTTTGGTACTTTTCTGTTTAGTTTTAGGGTAGTGAAATTCTGCCTGCAGTCTTATTTATTTATTTATTTATTTATTTATTTATTTACACCTAATTACAATAATGTTGTCATAGAAAAATGAAAAATGTAAAAACAAAAAATGAAAAAAGGCCAATATAAATTAATTAGACATACAAGGTACATTTTCTTTTTTCATTTTTCTATGACAACGTTATTGCAGTTAGGTGTATATATTTATTGTATATTTGATCACTGCATTTGGTGTGCTGTCAGAAGAGTTGTTGCTTGGTATTTTGTTTCATTGATCTTGTTTATTTTTGTTGATTATTTATAATTGATAGTTTTTCTGTTTTACATGTAGGTTGGCCGCTTCTGCCAAGTCTGGCATTACAACATAGAACTCACTGCTGACCTTTATGAGGAGCTCATGGGTCTAAGTTAATGTTAGAAAGTATTTGGGTCTTAAGTTATGGCAACACTGCCAACACTAAAACCAAGGAGAAGCTCGCTAGGAGCTGTTGACATTATATTTCTATTTTCTTCTAATGTTAAGTTTTCTGCTTAGTTAAACAAGTGTAAATACCACACATTTTGTTAAACCTCGGGTACGTTAGGTCAGGTATAGGTAATGGTTAGGTGCTGACCAGATTAGACTGATGTACCTCTGGTTAGGTCTGACTGGACTACTTCGATTTTTACAGTCCCTTTTATAACAAGAGTCATCTGTCTCTGCTCTACTGGAATTCCAGAGCCAGATTAGTCAGAAGCTTTTATGAACTGACCGGTCTGGCATCTGTCCTTATTAATTGGACCTTGTTATGTACCGTACATGTACATTTCATATAATAAATAATTGGCAGTACTGTTTGTGACGAGTGACAGAATCTGATAATGGAAATGTTTTGTACTTCAGTAAATCAATGTAAAAAAAAAACAGTAAAAAAAAAAAAAAAAAAATATATATATATATATATATATATATATATATATATATATATAGTATCCAAATGGCCATGTGGTTCACAAATTTCACCCAAATTGCTGTTTACTCTTGTGAATTGCTATACACAAAAATGACGGCATGTCGTGCATATAAAAAAGTTCTAGAAATATGAGTGAACCTGTTAATGTAAGTTACAAAATACATTTTGGAAATACTTGTATTTGTTACATTTGTGAACGCATTCCAAAAATTGTATCAGCCATCACTTGGAAAGTTCTTATTTTCCTTTAAAACCTCTCATTTTTTACCTCATTTATTTAGTGTTACTGATTGTGAATTGATATACACAAAAATCACTGCATGTTACACTGTATATAGATGTAAAAGACGAACATAAATGTAGCTTACAGGAATTTGGTTAAACCATATTAAGTTAGAATCGAAGGTACATTTTAGAAGTACGAGAATTTGTTATCTATTCGGAACGCATTCTAAAAATTATATCAAAGTGATCACATTACTTGGAAAGTTGTTTCTTTTTCCTTTAAACCGCTCCTATTTTAGACTGGAAACCTTGTTTTATATTCGGTACCAAATAAAAGCCTCTAGAGTAAAACTT
This sequence comes from Dendrophyllia cribrosa, assembly GCA_024195265.1. Lineage (NCBI taxonomy): Eukaryota > Metazoa > Cnidaria > Anthozoa > Scleractinia > Dendrophylliidae > Dendrophyllia > Dendrophyllia cribrosa. The sequence continues at coordinate 61,950,178 of JAJLRJ010000001.1, read as the reverse complement.
CAACTTGTAGGTGAAACTTCTGTCACTTTTCAGGTTTTAAATTTAATTTCGATAATATCCCCACTGTGGTATGAATCGCTTTTTATGTGCAAGCTCGAATTTTATAAAAATAATTATGGTTTGTTATACATTAATTTTAATGTTAACTTGAAGTCTGGTGATAAACTGTTAATATCGCTAAGTTGACGATTCTCTTTATTCCTCTAAATTGTCTGCTTGACATTATTTTGGTCATTCTTGGAAATAAGAATGACGTACGACAAAGATAATTCTAACTGAATCATTTTGACATACATGTACCGTATGTAAAGTGCATGAAATGTGTTCTTGAGTGATTGTCTTGTAGAGGGATTACTCATTCCTTCAAATTCACAACATATGTACTATTTTTCTACATCATACTTGTCTGACTGTTGGTAGCAATTTTAGTTTCAGACGAGCTGTTTCCAAATCTGTAGTAGAAAATGTAAGGAATATTTCCTTTTTGAACGGGTTAGTTTTTCTTGATCAAAGTGGTATATTTAAATTTAATAATACACCAATAAAATTTGAAACGACTCATTGAAATTGTATGAAATGCACAGACAGAGTGCATTAAAGGGACCACCTTTTTTTTAGGTGATTATTTGACATATAATTTTGGCTTAAAGGGACACCTTCAACCAGAGTGCTTTGCGACATTTTCTGTAATACAGATATTGCTAAACTCGCGAGTGTCTTTGTTCATCCGATTCTATCTTTGCAATCTTTAAGGCTAACTGTATAAGCTATCTATTTAAAGATGTTTAAGTTTTCATAATTTGATTTTTTTGTCCATTTTGGTTGTGAAATTTCGACTAAAGAAAGAAAAATAATAATAGACACGCGCAAAGGACAGTGGTTGAAGGAGTCCCTTTAAAATAATTGGGTCGTCTTAGTCTCCTGCCACTAATAACAGTGAACCGCCGCTCATGTAACAATTCATTCAAGCTATAGAGCATTAGTTTGCTGTAGCACTGTTAATTATGTTGTATAAGGTGATTCTAACTTTTGAGTCTAGATGAAACCCAGAGGGACCATTCAAATAAAAGTTATCGAGAAGTACTCACTGGATGTTTTACAAAATATCTATTTTTGTTTCCTGTTTTATTCTTTATCATCCAGGCCGCGTTCGGGAGTGAAAGGGTCAAAATCACAAATTAAAAAAAAAAAGATAAAAATTAGGAGTTTGTTGAGGTTGAAGAAGAAATAAATTGACAAGATTAAAATAGACCGACAGAAAAAAGTGAAGTCTTTATGTCTAGAACGTGTCGAAGATTACTATGGATTTGGCTGAGATTTTATATGCAATTTATTTCAAATATTATTTAAACGTAGCAACGATCACCAAAGAATATGAGCTGGTCCGTTCAATTTCGATACTGTGTGCGCTGTAACATATTTATTTTATGTACTTTGTCTTGTAGTAAGTGATTATAGTAAGTAAAGTCGAGTACGAATTGTGAATTATAATTGCCAGTTGCATGTATTTAATTTTGACTTACTGCTTTAGAAATGAATTGTGAAACAATCCATAGCTTTGATACCTTTGATATTGCGAATAAATAATTAACACACTGATATGTAAATAACATTTTGTAGTTTTACTGTTTCATGTCAAAAAAGGAGTGGCAGATCTTGGGGGTGGGGATACCACTTGTAAGTACACGGATTCGAGTTTTTGGCATTCCTTTGCTACTGTTGAAGTTGCAATATCACTGCGACGATCGTCATTACGGCTAATAAATAAATAGCCGTCAAGCTTGCTGTGCTCATTTTGAGTTAGATTAACGTCAATTCCACATCACTTGGTACATGGCACATATGCCAAAAACCGTTTAGTCAAAGTTACAACAGAGACCGTCATAAGCGGCAAGGTTGTTGGAAATGTTTAGAGGAGAGGAGAGCAGAGCAGAGCATAACAATGGCTGCCCTCTCTCTGGAAGTGGTTTCTGAAGTCGAAACAGAGATGGGGAAGAAAGCAGGGACATCGATTATAAAAAGGAAGTAAATGACGAAAGTATGGCTGAAGAAGGATGTGATTCGTAATCTGACGGCAATGTTCCGTGGGAAAATCTGAAGAAGATGTAAAAGATGCTTTTAGTCCAAGCTATGGCAGACAAGTGGAAAGGTTTCTGGAAAAGGGTGCATCTGAAGACGTTGCTGAGGCCGAAGCTTTTAATGTACTTTCACCAGTTTTCAGACGAAAGTTACGAAGGTTGTACTTGCACTGAAGTGGTTTTGTCATTGAAAACCCTACAACATGTGGAGGCAAGTTGACGTTCCCCTTGTGTTGTACCTGCATAGAGCTCGCAGCTCCCTCTCCCTCTTCTACAACGCACGCACCATTGTCCTCACATAAACGAAAAGAGCTATTACGTGTACGTGGTGCACGCTAGAACTCCGGGAATCCCTCGCTCACGGTTACACCATCACAAAAGAAATCTGGCACTTTGAGGCTCAATCCAATGACCTGTTTGCCTTCTACGCGAACACCTTTCTCAGAATCAAACAAGTAGCGTCCGGGTGGCCCGCCAACGTGGGGGACGATCCCCACAAGCGTCAGCAGTATATCCGTGGCACGAACAGCACGAAAGGATCCAACTGGGCCAAGTCAAGATCGCCATAAACCCTGGTAAGCTGTTTTTAGCCAAGATGATGCCGAACAGTTTCGGGCAAGTTGCCCTGTAAAACCAGTTGCATTTTACGAAGTGGATGCGTTACCATATATGGCAACGACGCACTTAATAAGCAAATCGACTTGGTGAAGAGAAGTGATGTGAGCGATTTTTTTCGATCCTCTTCCCTCTTGATGTCACAAATATGTCACTTTCGGTTTCCACCCTCATTTGCATATCTTTCAATGAACTGTTTGTGACGTCACAGCCCACCCACGCATACGCAATAGATGGTTTTCACTCACGTGACTTTTAGTCCTGTGAGACTCAAATGACAAAGGCCATGGCGGCCATGTTGGTGCACACAACAAAAGAAGTTCATTAAAATTCTTTGTAGGTGTGCACCAACATGGCCGCCGTGACGTTACGTGAAAACCACCTATACCCCCATCTACCTTCATGACCTAGGGTTGATGACGTCATCAAAACGGAATGTCCGAGGTTAGGTTTGACGTCATCAGAATGGAATGTGTATTGGCGAAAATGGGCTTAACCGCCGTAGTTTACTTTTTGATTGGACAAAAGCAGGAGAGCAAGTTGCGTCATTCGTCTTTATTGATTTTGTGATGGATTATTCAGTGTTTACAGTTAGTTAGTTTTCACAACAAAAGGAGTGACAATAGAAGTCCTGGTATCTTTAAACGTTAAATTAAAACTTTTTTATTCGCAAAATTATTAAATAGCAATTATTAATATGGTTAAAACCATATTAAAAATGATTGACAAACAAACAATATTACAAGCTTTTGGAAGTTTGAATGAAACGAAAACTATTTTTAAAGGGGCTATGTATGTAACCATTTTTAGTATCACTTTAAAAAGCACAAAAGGAGATATCTTTATATCAGTGGAAGCCCAACAAACATTGTCCAGTTCTGTATAAAATTACTCTATCAGTGCTCTAAGGACTGAAAATAAATGTCGTTGGCTGCGGATGGCCAGGATGGAAATGGATTGCAACTTTTTCAAGTTTACAACATTGGGCCTGAGAAAACTTGCCAAACTCCAGGAGCCCATTACCCGGAGCGTGCAACTACCATAAATGCGTGCAACGGCGTTTTCACAACTAGGTTTATTTTTAGATAAGCCTTTCCCGCGAATTGGTTTCGTAAAGCCAATCACAAGCAATTGCATAATTAATAACTATTCACATGTTCGCATTCCTGTGTGGTGAATGTCTGATTTCCAGTCGCTATGTAAATATGTGAATAGTTATTAATTACGCAATTGCTTGTGATTGGCTTTTTGAAACCAATTCGCGGGAAAGACTTGTCTAAAAATACACCTACTTGTAAAAACGCCGTTTCACAGAAGCAGTATGGAAGTTGCACGCTCCGGGATTATGGGCTCCTGCAAACTCTGATCATAAATGACTCTCTCTTCGAAAATTCACATATTATCTTCTTAGAGTTCTATTAGCATTTCGTGTATAACAAAGGTGCTTTGTTATGATTTTGGGCAGTTTTGACCCTAAAACAACAAAATCTCCATGACATAGCACCTTTAACATCAACTTTATTTGTCGAGTTAACGGAAGGTGCTGCAAATCAAAATAGATGATGGTCATTGAAATAACCATCTGAACAACTATATCCAGAACGATGAGTTTTTCTATCTCAACACAAGGGAGCTGCAGCAACCACGACGACAACGGCAGCGAGAGCGGAACAAAACAATGGATTCAATGAGCGAAAACAATGCCTTTGCCTTTGCACACATTTCTATGCCGTTCCCCGCAAAACAACAACGTCAAATCATGAAATTATAGTGTTTTTTTTTTGGAGAACGTGAACACGACGGTTAATTTTCTTTGCTCTATTTGAACTTGAAAGCCGTCCCTACCAATTCAGCTCCTGGACAATTCAGTCACATTCGGCAAATTAAACAATTTGGAATGGAACAATTTCATAGTAGCTCCTTACAAACGGCCTCAAGACGACAGTTGATATTGAAATGTATTATGTTTTGTGTCGTTTGAATGCAAGTATGAACACGTGATATGTACAGTCGTAGTTGCACAAACTCGAGAGCCCATAACGTGAAATCTACCGCTCGAAGAGAGTTGTTTTATACTATAAATTGATATTTAGACAAAACAGTGCTTTCCCACAAAAGCTACAATAAATCCTTATAGCATTCAAATCCATTAAGCTCGTTGCAAAAACTTTCTGTTAACTACCTTCTTTTCCGTTCTGCAGTTACGGGTGCGAAACCTCCCCTAATGTCCAACACGACCAATAACTATCACAGTCGATAGGTCGCGTGTTCGCGTTTAGATGCAACCGATGGATGTTACCGATGGTAATGAATAGCACAGTTTGTTATCCTTATTCCCGGACGTGTATAATTTCACACACTTCCATATATTTTTTTTGCAAGCTAAAATTGAAAATCCAAAGGATACTTTTTGATGTTTTGTTAAATTTTATTCGCTATCTCCTTTTTTGGCCGATCTCTGGTGATGGATGTTAAAAGAGGAATGACCAGAGTGTGATGGCAATTAGCGTGTGTTGTGCAAGTTATGATCATTCTCCAAAATGCTGAAATTAATGAACAAGTGGTAAAAGCGACTGGAAATAAGGAGACATAATCGTATACGGTTTAATGCAGCATATTTGTTTCATTAATTAACAGTGAATAAGCTGATATTTCATTAATGACATGTTTGACGTCTTATTTTATTTTTATTCCCATCACCTGGAATATAAATTATAGGGAGCTTATGGGCCATGACGAGAACGGTGACATTGCCTCCATAACTGAAAGGCAATGGTTAGTGAAACCCGAGAAACTTATTTCTTACATGTGTTGGCCTTGAATGTGCACAATCCATAATAACTTTTGAACTGTGTTTGATAAAAAGAAAACAGACCAACAGAAACGCTTTTGATGAGTTGTTCAACCATTCTGTCGATAAGCGAAGAACTAAAGATCGTGGACGATTTTGTTGCTTTGAACAAAACTTACAGCACCTGTGTCATTGCCCTGATTTAGATGTGTGCAGAGTTTTATAACCAATGCTCCTGCCTATCATTAGAGTGACTCTGTACGCTCTGTAATTCATTCCTTAGATAATTTCAAAACTCCTCCATCTTCCTGTCTGGCTTCCTACAGTTTGTAAGTTCCCTTTTGTTATCCCTTCACCTGCCCAAGAAGATTAAAGGAATAAGTTGTCTAATTTTACAGTTTCGCATATGAAACAACTAACATCAAATCATTTATTTCATAACATTGAACTTGGAAGTGGAAAAACAACTCCTGTCGTTGACAAAATAAGAACCATTCCAGCATCATATTGCGTCACTAAATATATAGACCTACAAGCTAAAGATTTCCCAAGACAAGAAGCACAATTATTTCTCACCTGAAACTTTAGATCCCTTCAGTTTTAATAACAAAAAGGTATCATCAGCTTCATATCCTAGTGGCCCACACTGACGGTAGTAGCTTCGGTTTCCATGCATTTAGTTAAAAAAAAACTCTGAGTACATTAATTTACCTGCATGGTTGTTGAGAGGTATCTAGAGATGCAACGAAAAAGCTTTTGAACAAAAACCAAAATCAAGGTTAAAAGCTCTCACCCCACCTACAAATTCAAAACTTTGCCTTCACCTTAATTAAAATCCTAATAAATGAACTATTTGATATTGCTTGGAATTTTCCCAGGTGCAACATTTAATTATTGTACATATTAGTTTCCCATACAATGTACCACCACAGTAACCCAAGTATCAAACTACTAAAATTGAATTTCTGACATTTTTTATCAGGTTGCCACGAATGCAAAATATCAAAAAATCGACATGTTTTAGTTCCAAAAAAATTTTTTTCCAATACAGTATCCATCATCAGTTTGCAAATAATATTTCCTTATGTGTACAACTGAGTGGAGTACATTTCAGGGAGTAATCTGGCGAGTAATTAATTTCAAACCGGCCGAGCGTAGCGCGTTGTGCGAGGACGATTTGAAATTATGAGCACGATTACCCCTGAATTGCACGACAGGGAGTTCAATTGCTTATTAATAGCATCAATAACAAAATTCGAGATTAACAAATCTACGTGGACTTCATTCTACTAAAATCGTCAAGGCTATTTTTCTATCCGCTTGAAACCAGTAGACAAACAGCAAAGAAGAACCCGGTTAAGAGCACCTGATTGACGAGCGCGCAACGTAGGTTTCCAATGCAGCCATCCAATTATTAAAATCTGTAATTGAGTAGCACTGTAAAACTAATGATGAACACGAATGTATCTTTAATGGGTTTATGAAACTTTAGAACTGTGTCATTTACTTTAAGGTAAGATTACAGGTAAATTTGAATGAAATAGGAAGACTTTTAAAGAACGGATACATAAAGAAAATTAGTTTTGAAACACCATCAAAAATATCAAAATCCATGATTGTGGCCAGAGCTTGCTTTTACCTTGCTTTTTTATCTTAAAGATAAAATCGCCAAAAGTGATAAACGCAAATAAATATTAACTGAAAGATAAAACAACGACTAAAAAACTCAATTCTTGACCGTCTGTCACGAAATCAAAATTGATGAACTGTAATCCTCTTTCATCCTTACAATCCTGCACTTTTTCTCAAAACTACTGCTTCTCTTTTGCTCTATAGAATCTCTTTTAATATCTAATTTAGTCGTATATTTGCTGACATTTGGCGATATAAAAGAATTAAAGTAAACACAATTTTGTTATTTCGATGGGAAAGTGTTTTTAATCAGATAATCTCGATCATAAAAGCGATCTCGAGAAGCAGCAAAAATGGCATTTACCTGTAATCCCCCTTAAATTCGTTTAAACGTTAACTGGACTCTATTTCTTCAATTTGATTTCCACGCTGAACCCATTCTTAAGATTAGCAAAGACAATTTTGTTGCCCTTTTTGGCAGACGATGAAGACGACGACTCCACTCGAACACTTGGTACATAGTCAGGTGGCGATCCATGAACCACTGGCGTTGGAATGGTGTTGTCCACATCGGCTGCCAGGGTGACCTGTACTTCGTTTTCGGTGCTTTCCATGTGGAACATCTCCCACGCTCCCACATCGTTTAACGTGTGTAACACTTTTGAGGTGTTAAAATCCAGATCAGGATAGCTGATGCTGAGGTAGAGCTCCGTCTGTGAATCGCCGATCAAGATGCGACACTGCTTGTTCACTGCCTTGATTGGTCCCGGCGGAAGTGTTGTGGTGGGCTGAAAAATCACGTAACCATGCAAGGGACGGTCTGGTGCTGAATGGAATTTCACAACATGTGCTTCATCGTCATGTTTAAGAACTTCATAAAGCTCTTTCTTATCTTGTTGACGAATCCAAGCAGATTCTGCATTATGCGGCTCCACGAGAACTGCATACTCGTAGCTTCCATCCACCGAGCTGTGCTCAAGCCAGGCAGTAGCGTACTCACCATTGGACGTTTTCCCTGATTGACTTGCCGAGATTTGATTTTGAACATGAACCTTAAGACTAGGTGCACTTGAGGATGGAATGTAGTAGCTGTTGCCTTTCGTGTCCACTAGAATAGTATACGGCTTTGCATTACTTTGAGAAGATGGCGTCAATGCTGCAAATAAAGCTGAATTGTCTTTTTGGACACCGTCGACTTTAATAAAAAATGTGGAAGAACCTCTAACCAACTTGTCTTGAAAAAGTGTTGTTTGCGCTTTCTTTCCTGGTCCATTGTCCATTCGTATGTTGCTTCCCAGGCAGATTAAGAGATTGTGATAAAAGAAAACTGACTTTTTAAAATACAGTTTGATATTGGGATAAGGATGGTTTTTATCTAAGAAGGCATAATTTGGCTGATGGAAGTCCATGCCAAACACGCCATTATACACATCTTCTGGTCCATGGAAGGCAACGCCTCCAGCAGAAGATTGTGGACTGAAGTTTCTTATTTTCTTCATTCTTGTTTCCTTAACAGTCAGTGACATCGTAGTAGCACCAGGAATTCTCGTCCAATCCCACCCAGCATTCACATCATGTGCCTTCAACGCCTCCTCGTTGTTAGCTAAAAGCATCGAGCCATGACTTGCAAAGATACCATGGGTATTCTCGGAATAAGTTCCTTCAAAGTCCCACACAAATCTGTTAAAGCCTTTCACTGTAACAGCCCAGTCTTTACGACGGTGGATTGAGAGAGCAGCAAAGTTCTTGCTCCAGTGACCTTCAGGGGATGCCTCCGCTTTCAAATTCTTTGAATCGGCTTCGGAATGTATCTAGGAGGAAGATTGAGGTTTCTTTTAAAATCAGTGTTGCTTGTACTGTGTTCCTTTTTGCCTCTCGTGAAAAAAGAGGCGATAAAAATGAACTTGAAAAACAAGCATATATATGTATATATAAATTACGATTTTTTTGATTAATCATTGATTGAAATACTTTTAGAGTTACATTACACCTGCAAACAAAATTTTACATTACACCTGCGCATTTGAGTAATGACAAAGGTGGCTTCCACAAATAATAAAATTATGTTATCTGATTCTTGGAATATAGAATTGATCTTTGCACTGTTTGTTTTCTTTGGAAACTATAAAAGGAATAATGTTTGGAGATTTGACTCTAGTTTTTCGCAGAAAGATGTCTTTGTGCAAGAAGAATGAATTAATAAATAAAAGTTCCAAGTTCGATTTTCTTCAGGATTATATAACCATACAATATTCCAACTTCGTCGATTACATTATTTCTGTTGTTCCACCAGCCCAGTACTACATTCGCTACTGGGGATCCGTGACGTCATCCAAAATGGCGGCCAAGATGGCCGCCATCTTGGATTTTACTACAAATTCAAATTTATGGGGAAAATGCGGAACTTAACATTTTTTCTAAAGTTGTAAAATATGACAATTAAACTTTTTGCTGGTTTTGGTGGAAAAACAAGTGAAAAACATGCATTTTTTTTTCTAAAATGGCTTGACATCATCCTACTTATGTCGTCTTATATCGTTGCCTCCAAAACTTTACCAAAATGTATCTCAAGGATAAACGAACAGCTACTCAACACGGCATGTGCTAACAATAAATTATCTTAAAAATTCGGAGAAAAACCTTAAGGTATGGGGGAAGGGGGGGTTTGAAGTGGCATCCACTCCCCCCCCCCTCCCCTTTGTACGTCCCAAGGTTATTCGAGCACGAGAGGTAGCGTTTCCAGTTGTTCACACAGATCAGATTCTGACGTCTTTTTTATATTCAGCTGCCATGTGGTAAAGTGCTGTTGATAATCTGCTACTTCGTTTTGAGATTATCGATAAATTAAGATACGTTTATGGATTTTCCAACACAAAGACAGCTCTGGTAAACTATGATAATTCTGTATAACTTAAAAAAAAAGCTTTGAAAAAAGCAATACAAATGTCAATCCTCAACACTATGATTATGTTAGTTCACTTTGGCATTTTGGGTGAAATCATGTTACGATTATTTCATTTAATAATTTCTTTGTTGCCATTATCACACAAGACACTTTACGAACTTACCATGTTCATTAGTTGCAGAGAACCAAGTGTGTTAAAATACGACTTTCCTGCTCTGATCCATCCACTGGCTAATTTCTTAGCGACGATAGCGTTTGAAGGCTGATACAAACGTCGAAACATTTCTGTATTATTGTTCAGGACTGGAATGTCGATACCTTTTACAGGCGTTAGTGGCAGCTGCCCTGAATGGGAAGCACTGATGTACGCATAGGCTGGAAGATCACTTGCTAGAACTGCCTTAGAATAGTCTGGAAAGCGTCCTCCTACACTGCTTGGAGTTGAATATTTCACAGCTGTGATCCTGAGGGTTTTAAGGCCTTCTCGTAAATTGCGTTTTGCTTGGTCTGATAATTGAAAGTCTGTTCCCTCTAAAAGATATTGTACTTGTGCCGCAGTGTGCAACGCGTCTGGTATGTATGCAGATGCATAGAATGTCATGTGATGATAGCCAGTATAATCAGGTTTGACCACTCCACCCAATGCTTTGTTGATAGTTAAAGCATTTTCCATCCATCTTTTTAAAGCCTCCATGTCTCGAATTTTTGCCTTTTGTTCGTCGTCTGTATCAGTAGGCATTGCCAATACAATATTAAGCCGAGCTAACAATCTTGTTATCATAAAGTCCGCTGTTGTCCCTTTGTACTCGAACGACAATTGATATACTTCTCCAAAGTCGTGGTACCATTTGGCTGTGTTTATCAAATTAATCAGTCTGTTCTTGTATGCTGGATTCTGAAGCAAAGTGTCTTTAAGAAGGAAAAGACTGTGCATGAATCCAGCGCTACTTCGAAGCGTCTCCATATACAGGGAACCCAACGCACTTCCATCAGCCCATCCTTGGTCTTCAAGGTAATCTAAGACATTGAAAATTCTTTGAAGACGAGCTTGATTTACATATTCTAATGAACGACGGACTTTGGCTTCTGTGTAGGGCGTTCCTTGCGTTTTTAGATGGTCATGAAATTCGTCCTGCCTCGGTTGGTAAATACCAGAAATTCGAATGAGTGACTGTTTCACATCGTTAGAATGAGAATTCAATTTTGGTGTTTCTTCTGACACTGCCCTTGTTATTTCGTCACTTCGTGATTTCAAGTGCAATTCTATTGCCAAAGGCTGCAAAACGCGCGTCATAACGAAGCTGTACTTCCTTGTTGGGATAACGGAGGAATACTCTCTTGAACCCCTTGCACATTTATGGCAAAACAATGGAGGACCACTAATCACTGTCTTATCAGAGGCTGTTTTAAACTGAAGCCTGTCATATTCTGCCTGAGCGTAGTCGATGCTTCGTTTAAGTGTGTTCCATCGAACCTGTAGGGTGTCTGTAAAGTCATACGATGTTGTTGTTTCGTCACAATACCAGTTTCTTAATCGACTTTCAATGTGCGCGATGCTTAAAGTCTTTGACGGATCAATACTTGTGGGAAGATCAGTTGGTGTTTGCTGACTCCATCGATAACTTTGTTGCCAAAACTTGCTATGGTCATACTTTAAACCAAACTTGGTGAAAGGTGGGACGATCTTATCGCGAGATTGGAAGGCAAGGCTAGGAACAAATTCTAGCAAATCAATAAAGATGGTATCCTGATGGTCTAAAACAAAATCGACTGTTGTTATTTTAGCTTCAATGTTAAGACTGTCGAGGCTTTCTTTACACTCGTCGTACGACACCCATATTCCTCTCCAACCTTTAAATCCCATGTCAACCATAGATGTTCCCACTCGTTCGCTTTTGATGTTATCGGTCAGTCTAACTTCCATCTTTTTCCCTTTGGCGGCAGTTGTCTTGTAAATCCACATCTTAATGCCTCCTCTCCACAACGCGTATGTCTGTATAGGAGAATGCGAGGGCCGCTCGTACCTGAATTTGGACGTACCACTAGCTTCTGACTCCATTTTGAGTGAGGCTTTTCCATTTTTCGCCGTAAAAGTGGTGAGTGAAATCTTTCCATTTGAATCGGGTGGAACGACAAAGCAGTTCTGCTGGTTGGGGCCTTCAAAATCGAAGGTCTCGTCACATCGATCTGCTGGAAGCAAAAGGAGGAGAACAGCAGAACGAAGTTTTTTTTTTGGATAAACTCAATCTTTAAACTCCTGAAAGGATGGTGTGTGAAAGGTGACCACACTGACTTTAAATGTTACTTGTTGTATAAGTAGTTAAGTAATAACCAACAATGTTTGTGCATGACTTTTCTGAAATTTACCTGGGAACATTTTGATGAAAACTTACTTTTCCATGGCAACCACGTATTCACAGGAATTCTTGCAAAATTATGAATTTTCATTTAATCAACCATATATAAATGACAGTTTTTTTTAATTTCATTTCCTCCCTTATTTCCTTCACCCCAACCTACTCCCAAATCCCCAACCCCCTCCCCAACCCACGAGAGATGGCTTGGTTATTTCTTCGGCAAGGATTTCAACTTATTTATTCTGGAATAGAAGTCATGTAAATAACTTACCACTTTCAGCTGTGTGGCCTGTTGGTAGTATCAACAAGGCAGTACCAGCCACAACAAGAAGTAAGAATGTGTCGCCCGTCATACCTCAGAAGAACTCTACTGTTGTTTTTCTAAGAACGCGTGGAACGGGAAATTAGTGGTTAAATTACAAACCTAGGAATTTCAGTTTTAGCGAAATGCATTTGGACTCTCATTTATAAATAAATATTTGATTCGTAGCCACTTTTAGGTCCATTGTTTGTGCAAACGTAGAGAAGTCGTACGCTCGTTGCTATGACTTTATATATTTACGTATTCATCTTCATCTGCTCTTTAGCAAGGTGCTAAAATCGATTGATATCACATCAACTATGAAAGTAATAAACATCTATAATTCAGATATACATTTTAATATCTATAAGGCACCACAGTTTGCCTGCATGATGGCGCGCATCTACTCATCTATTCATCTACATCTGCCTTTATCAAGGCGGCAACATCAATTGATATCATATCAACTAAAAAAGAAATAAAAATCTAAAATCCATAAAATAAATTTTAATATCTATAAAGCACCACAATTGGCCTGATGGCATCTACTCGTCTATTCATCTACATCTGCTATTTATGAAGGTGGTATAATTAATTGATATCATATCAACTATAAAAGTAAAAAGATCTAAAATCCAGATATAAATTTTAATATCTATAGGGCACTACAATTGGCCAGATGGCATTAGCAACAATGCAGCATCAGCTACAACAAAAAGAAGAAATTTGCAAGAAAAACACTATGAACGATACAAGTGACAAATTTAAATTTAAATTTACATTTAACTATTACGTTTTTGACCAACAATGAAACCTGCTTTTTGGTTCAAGATGATTTTGGTTAAAATGATCGTACATATCCTATGAAAAAAGTATTGCAGAAACGTTGTCATAGAAAATACCAAATACCGAATAGGAATTTATTACCTCAATGATACTCGCAGAGGTAGTCTTTCGCATACATTACCTTTCAGCAGATATTTGTTTCAAACAAATGAATAAATGTTATCATAGGAATGAATAGGTATTCTTATTTTATCATCTGGGAATATCATGCATCAAAGCAATTAATAATGGTAATACGATTGAGTGGAGTCCAATTCGGTCTGTAATTATACGAGATACGAGTGATTAACAAAATCGGACGACCGCGAAGCGGGAGTCCGATTTGTTTAATCACGTGTTTAATCACGTGTTTAATCCTGTTACCAATTAATCATAACTATAAAAAAATTTGAGGATAAAACGTTAAATGGTTATACAAACATAGTGAGCAAAGCTGATACTACGTAGAACAATTAACGAGACAACGACATGATAGAGCCCAAACTGAAGCCATCACCACGTGCGATTTGGTAGAGAATAGGCATTCGCGCTAGTTTTTCTATCTTTTTGCTGCTACACCGTGCTGACGAGACCCAACCAGGTCGAAACAGCTGTCCACGGTTGCATTTTGGCTTTCAGTTTGGGCTCTATCATGTCGTTGTCTCGTTAATTGTTCTACGTAGTATCAGCTTTGCTCACTATGTTTGTATTACTATTTTTGGCTGATCAGATCTTCTATAAATCCTACGTACTCCAGCAGCATTTTCGTTCGCACTCCTTTGCTCCTTGTTCTACTATTAAATGGTTACACGTTTTTGTGATCAAAAACAGAACACTTAAGTGTGTTTTTGACCGAGATGCACGCACGGAAAAATGGATAGCGCGCGCAAATGACGCGTACTGTCCAATTACATCGTCCAATTACAAGAATGACGCGTAAACTGTCCTATTAATGCTATAATCGGGCCTGCTGATTACCAATCAGATTCGAGAATTTTGTTATAGTTTTGATTAATTCCTATTTGGTATTTGGTATTTTCTTTGACAACGTGTTTGCAATTAGGTGTATATAGAGACACTTGTTTTGAAAAACGTTTTCACAGATTCTTTTGTTTACATGCACGTACAAAGGAGATCCTGTATGTAGTTTCCCTTTTTAAGAATTATGCCTTCCCTTAGTAAGTTATAATTTAAGTTTAACGATGACTGGTGTGACATGCACGCGTGCGCATGTGCATGTAAACAAAAGTATTTATCTATCTAGTATATATTTCTCTGCATGAAAACGATTTTGAAAACCTGCAAATATTCCATCTATGATATTTAAGAACATCCCTGAAAAGCCCCATTTGTGATATAAAATCCCTGATTAAGAAAAGTTGCTATTAGGAATTCCACAATATGACTCAAAGCTCAGTAAACGATCACAAATACTTTCACGGGCATTTTCATCATGAAGCCGCTCTCATCATGTGTTTCTAGCGGTGACTGTTTGGTTGTTTGAAGATGCAGTATTTTGTGGTACGATATAAACTTACTTTAACGCGTAGAAACTCAAGTTCCAGCTAAACGCTCAACATTTCCATGTAACATTACATAAAAAATGATTGTTTGTTTATTACGTCATTAGCAATGATGGGCTGTTGACATTTTGTAGCGTTTAGCCGCCGTTTGAAAATATTGAAGGCTCTTTTTCTATTCTTTCTGCTCTAGAAAGCCGCGACCTTGCAGGCTGTAAACGATGCTCTTGTTCTTGTATGGCAATCAGTTTTAGGAGGAACAGTTTCAGTATTTTACTAACCTGATGTTGCGTTCTCTGTTAAAATGCACCCTTGTTCCCATCAACAGTATAACTTAGACCCTTGATACTACCGACATTTCTTGATCCTTTCCCTTTTGTTTTCTCAGCTGAGACTACATTTCGATGAAGCTTATTAACAGTTTCTGTTCACAAAACAATAGACCTTTTAAGCTTTATTTTTTTAGTCAAAAATGTTTTCCCATTTCATCAGGCAACAGCGTCATTGAGTCAAGTATCTTTTGTTATTCATAATTGCATGACAAGGTTTTCTCCAAACAAAACGTTTCATTTCCAAGACATGAAATGGTCAAAATTTGAGCCCGAGTAGAAAGGTAATTAATTTAGTTGCCAGGGAAACCAGTAGGTAGAACGTTACTTGTCAATTAAAACACAGTTTCCTCTGGAAAGGGTCCATAGTTTTCGGTAATGTTTCTCAACAAATTAATAAACCTGATAGCTTTGACAAGGTTTACATTAGTATTTAAAAAACATAACAGAAAGAGAAGTATCCATGGAGGTAATTTATAGCAATCTCGAAGGCAGAAATACAATATAACCGGATACGAGCCTTGAAACGAAACTTTTTCTTACGGGTGATAAATGTTGATAGAGTGGTTTTCAATTGACCTCGCTTTGAAAAGGAGGCTAAGAGCAACTTGGAAATGGGCTATTGAGTGTTGTGAAACCAAAACCATAGTAACTACTCTGACCAATCACAGCAGACATAGACAATCCAATGGACCAATCAGAACTCGAAACAAATACACGCAGCCGGCACCTAGCGCGGGAAAACGCCTGGGAACAAGTCACGATTGGCTTTGGTTTTGTTTCTGATTGGCTGATAAAGTGGCGCGAGATTTCTTAGCCAATCACAAAGCGTAGCAATGCAAAAAAGCAATCTCAAAATTAATTTCGACACTCAATTGAAAATCATCATTGGGTGGCTCACTGTTGTTAGCACGCATATATATCTTAGTAACCAAGCTTCATTTGACGTCATCCAATCGTTTTGGCCATTTGAATCAAATAAAGGGGGCAAGCTGGAGCTGAACTATACGTTTTGAATTAACTCACTTTCTTTCCGTTACAATTTGAACAAAAATCATTTGCATTGGATGTGTTTTACAAAACTGAAGAGAAAGAGGAAGGCAAAATTATGACCATAGTATCACTTTAAGAAATAAATCTGGGTCTAAATCATCATCATCATCATCATCATCATCATCATCATCATCATCATCACAAGTTCATTTACAAAGTGTGCTTTCATTGGATTATACAACAAAAAATTCCATTTTAATGGAGGTGGGTTAATGGGTCATATAATTTTCGACCTGCATTTAGGGCCGGAGTCAGTCAGTTTTGCGCCAAGAAGAAAGTGGTGGGTAATGCGTTTTTTATCAACCACATTTCCAAATGCTCCGGCTCACCCCATCCCCATATGCTTTTTGACCAGTCCCCCCGCCCCCCTCCTAATGGCTGCCACTAGGACTTGATATCATTTTCACCATCGACTGCCGTATAACGATTTTTTAAGACACGTGAAGTTGCAATCCATTGTCATGTTGTCGAGCCATCCGCAACCAAGTATAAATAACTCTTCTTCTTATGTTAGAAATACAGTTGAAAGGTTTTGATGCTGACCTCAACAATACCTTTTGAATTGCCATGAACATAACTGATTTTGAGAATACGATAAGTATATAAGGCATGTTTTTAGATTTTTTTAAGATTATTATATGTTAATCTTTATTGTTGTTATCTAATGCAACCTTGATCATTTGTACGGCATTTTTTTGTAAATATTACTAAGAAGACAAGTGCTATATTAAAATGGCAGTGTCACGGATATTTGTGTTAAATCACCACAAAATATACCACAACTGCCGAAGTGTCTCCATTCTTCTACAGTTCGTTACCAAAATGGTTTAGAACAGACCATGATTTTTTCCTCTTTCAAGAATGGGATTTTTTTTTTTCTCTTGGTGTTTTAGTATTATTTTGTAATTAAGTAAAGGTATATATTGTAGCATGGTTACGTTTTGGCCAAAACAACTCAAAATTCCCGCGACTGACACACTACCCCTTTAAGCGCTCATGGCTGAACTATAGGATAAACAAACACGAACATGGAGAATAAGGCAGGCACCTTTATATTCATTGAACATGCTTGCAGGTAGCACATGCAAAGCAAGCAGACACAAACCTTGTCATCAAGTTCGGGGCAGGGATTGAGATTTGTGTCGTTTTTGGGATTAGGGATTGGAATTTTGAGTGACAAAATGGGATCAGTGATGAAAAAATATGCTATAACAAAGACAGTTTGTCAACGTTTGAGGGAAAAGTCAGAAACCCACCAATACTAACCTTTGTTGAAGATAGGGAGGATCCCATGCACATCCAAAGAACTGTTAAAAAAGTTAGGCCTTTTTATAATAAACGTTTTGACGCTAATCATATATTGCTTTTGTTTTTACAGTTGGGAATGAGTATTAACGTGCAAAACCCTATTGCTATTTTGTCCTGCAGTTCCAGCTTTATTTTGAGACTGCATGCTGGCTGAACTCTCGTTGGGTCTGGGGGGTAACTAATACACACACTTTCCACTAAGCCAGGGCCGTAGCCAGTATGAGGCAAACTGAGGCACTTGCCTCAGTTATGATCCCAGTGTTTTGTTTTAACGTAGTCATCATAAAGACCCTAAATAGCTAGGCAGGGAATTTAACCATGGATATTGCCTCAGTCCTTATTTTTTTCTGGCTACGGCCCTGTAAGCAATCACAATCAACATATTGATTGTTTTAAAAAAGCAATATGCGAAACAAAAGCGTGCCCTGTAGAGTCACATTCGCATTGTTCACGTTTTCTCCTTAATCTAATACTTTGACAAAAATTACAAATTTCGAAGTTAAAGGTAGGCAAAGTTATTAGAAAGGTCATTAAATCAGTTGCTGGTGGAAACAGTTAGTGGAACCTTAGATGACAGTTACAACTGAGTATTCGAGCTTGAACGAAAACTTTGATTTTTTACGGTGATCGAAAAGTTAGCAATAAGGTGATTAGACCCCTTTCTTCACCATAAGGAAGCTCTCATGCAAAGCCAAACAACTGTAAATAAAGTTAGGTATTTATAATAAAATTTGTGCCTCAATTTGTCGGTTTGTATCAGCTCTAAAACGTTAAAGTTGTTTATTAACATTTAAGCACCCAACTGCTGTTATTAAATAACTATTTGCAGTTCCAGCGTTATTTTGAGACTGGGTGTCGGACCTCTCGTTGGGGTCTGGGGTGAGAGGGTTACTATTACACACACATACTCTCCACTAAGCAATCACAGTCAACATGTTGATTGTTTGAAAAGTAATATACGAAACAAAAGCGTGCCCTGTAGAGTCATATTCGCATTGTTCTGCCAAACGGTTTTTTCCCTAAATCTACAAAAATAACTAGAAAGGTCATTAAATCAGTTGCTGGAGGAAACAGTTAGTGGAACCATAGTTGACAGTTAAAACAGAGTCTCCGAGCTGGAAAGGCTCACAGTTTATGGTAATGTATCTAAATAATTGTAAGCTTAATCATTAATAGTATTGCCTAACCCTAAACATAACCGTATCAACTGCTAAGCGCATTTAAACGTGTACATGGAATTTTAATAAACGCTTCACAATTGTCATTGCTACTCTATTTAACAATTGGTTCATGCTTCAGCGTGCACTATCGAGATATGGAGCACGTGGGAAGTTTGGAGAGCACGAAAGAAGCGTAAGAGTTGCCCGAGGCGATAGCCGAGGTCAACTCTAGCTTCTTGAGTGCTCTCCAAACTTCCCACGTGCTCCATAACTCGATAGTGCACAGCTAGAAGCATGAACCAACTGTTTTATAACATGGCCGGTAGAATTGTGCATCAAATCCGACGCGAATTCTGGCGAAGCGATTTGCTCACGCTATCAGCGTGCACTATCGGGATTTTGAGCACGCTTACGTATACTGAATTTGATTGTGCGGCTCTGCTAGCTATGTTATAATAAACCTTAAAGCTTGGTGTAAACCTTCTTTAGAATTGATAAGCTAACTAACCTGTTGTAGAATTTACGAAATGTGGACTCTTCAGTCCACTCATCTGTAGCTTAAGGATTACACTGAGTAGAAACAGACAAGTGCTTTACTCGTTAAAGCACATCTAGTGCTGTGAGCACGTAGAAAAAAGCTTTGTGTCAATGCCTGCCTGGCCTAACATACTCCGGTGAGATTCGTCACATCAAATCTAAATTCGGATTTTGGAGATTCGAGATCTGAGCGTTTTTTTTTTTTTTTGGGGGGGGGGGGGGGGGGGGGGGGGGGGTGGTGGGGGTGGTGGGGGGTGAATGGATTAAAAATAGTACATCTGACTGACAAGCTGTCTTTCGTGCAACTTTACTTGTTCCGTCTGCTGTTTGGTTTCTTTCACGATTTTATATCATGGTCAATTGAGTTAAGATTTCAAGTTATTTTATATATATTTTGAAAATTATGTTGAAGTAGTAGAGAGAAAAACATAACCGAGTGAATGTAGGTTAATTTGCATACCAACGGTTTTTTCAGAAGTGATCCGTTTTAGGATTTTTCGTTGTTTTTTTTTTGGTCACAGACCTAGAATCCATATGGGCTGAGATTTTACATCCGATTTCGGATTCTCCCAAAACAACACAGCCTAAAGTTTCATACACACACAGTTCCTTAACTGGATACTTGCACAAACGGACATTTCCAAATGCTTGCCAGGTTTGTTTGTTTCAGGTGTTCCGTTGAGGCAAAGCATTGCTCATTCCCCTAAATACTTAGCAGGCGGTGTACTATATTTCTTTCCGAATAAAGCAAATCATGAAAGTGCTTCATCTCAGCAAGCTAACTAACTCGCGCGCGGTAAACCTTTTGAGTTGTTGTGAGTAGTATATATAGATTAGATTTAAGCCCCGCTACTGGAAAGGTAAGGGATGGTATAAGGAATAGGTATCGTTAACTTATTTATATGTATTAACCATGACGTCAACCACCTATACCTTTTGTTTTATTCTGCATTCCCCTTTTTAATGTTCTATTTAGAAAACAACTATACAGTTAATTAGTGAAAAGTGGATAGCGTAATTAACTACCGTTTCAAAACAACAGAAACATTAGGTTAGCCCAAACTTGTCCGTTTTATGCCAACACGGACTAGTTTCGCTTCACTTGAAAACAAACCACGCTATATAGATATCCTTTAAAAACACGTTTACTGAGATCAAAACCATATGCCTTGACGAGAATTCGAACCTGAGTTACTACGGCCACAACGCAGTGTCCTAACCAGTAGACCATCAAAGCGGTGGATATCGATGGTATAACTGGATAAAACTAATGAGAAGGTTCCGAAACAACCCGACCGCTACATCTCAAAAAAAATTAAGCAGTATAAAGAGCGCTTTTTACTTTTAATTACTAAACTCCAAAACATTCTTATAGCCGCTACATCGCAAGACTCTGTGCTATGTATTTTGAGTTTCCCAGCTATAAACCACTTTAAGTTTTGATAACAGTACTTTAACGGCTAAGGAAACAAACCGAATGAGAAACAAAATAGAACAAAAACTTCCGAGTTCAAAGTTGTTATTTTTTCGCACGGTTAACTAGCTCGTTATGTTAATTTCTTTCTCTTACACTGAACTCACTTACTTACTTACTTGCTTAGTCCTCGTTGTCCCGGGCGGGACATAAGGCGCCAACGATCTGCTTCCATCGGGACAGGTCCTTTGCCGCATGTTGTGCCTCGCCCCATGTCAAGCCTATCTCCTTCAGCTGGAAGGAACTAACTAACGCATGGAAAAATTAACACCTTAAAAAAGCAAAGCAGGCCATAACAATCCAGAGCCCCGATTTTAGGTCGTTTCCCAAACTTCCTGTTCCCTTTCACGTTTTGGGCTTAAAGTCTCCAACTAGCCATTTGATTGTGCGTTTATTCTTCGATTGATAAACGATAGATGGGAAGCATGGAATTTTGACTGTGTTTAATCTAACTGGACTGTTTACTCCAATTTCATGAGCATTACTTTGCAGGATGTTCCCAGAGAAAAGGGAACACAAAGAAAGGCCCAAACCATTCCTATTTCAAGTTAAAGTGCAGTTTCAAAGGAACACATTCACTTTGATTTCCGTCAAATCCGTGAAATCCGCCGTATTTGGAAAACAATGTCACTAGTGAACTTCCAGTTTGATGCGGCAGTTCACCAGTGGACACTTTTTTCAAAACACGGCGGATTTCACGGATTTGACGGAAACATAAGATCTCTTCAAAAATTTATAAACATAATATATTAAACTTATTGATTTACTTACAGTTTAAATGAGAAGTATTAAATAATATAGAATATCTTAGATTTCCGTCAAATCCGTGAAATCCGCCGTATTTTGAAAAAAATAATAATCAAGGATTGAACTTACAGTTTGATGCGGCAGTTCACCAGTGGACACTTTTTCAAAATACGGCGGATTTCACGGATTTCACGGAAATCTAAGATCTCTTCAAAAATTTATGAACATAATATATTAAACTTATTGATATACTTACAGTTTAAATGAGAAGTATTAAATAATATAGAATATCTTAGATTTCCGTCAAATCCGTGAAATCCGCCGTATTTTGAAAAAAGTGTCCACTGGTGAACTGCCACATCAAACTGCAAGTTCAACACCTGATTGTTATCTTTTTAAAAATACGGCGGATTTCACGGATTTGACGGAAAAGTAGAATCTCCCAACTTTCAGTTTCATATTGCAGTAGATATTATTTTTAAATTAGGGCAGATTTCTCGGATTTTACGGGCATATGCACTTCAAACATTTAATAAAAGTCAATGGGATTTCATGCAACGATATACAAACATCTTTTGACCCAATTTAACTTGTTGACAATAGTTTTCAACTGTTAGTTTTACCGCTGCAATTTTACCTTCATTAGCTTTTTTCTGAAAAACGAAAACATTATCAACAAGCAACTGTTGATGTGCTGACTGCCATCACTTTTCCTGGAGTAATTTTATCTTACTAAAGAGTGTAATTAACAACCTCAGCACCTGGTACTCAATTCGTTTGTTCTTCGTTGTGTGATGCACGGTAATGTTGGTAAGCAATGTGAAATAAACTTGAACTTGAACTTGGTGTATTTCAATAGGTTTTGACTGCTAATCGCTACTCTTTATCAAAAAGATAATGGGGCCGGTGAGTCATGGAGTGCAATCAACAACCTTGGCACCCGACATTAAAGTCGTTTGTGCGGTGTTCTGTGATTCTCGAGAGCAGCTCGAACTTGAACTTGGGTAGTTCAACAGGTTTTGACTGCTAATTGGTCTTCTTTGTCAAGCAAAAGAATGAGTTCAATGCAATTGACATGACAAGAACAGACCAGTTTGAATCCAAATAATTTCATAGTTCGTTAGAAAATCACTGGGGCTATATGGCAACATAGAAACGTGTTATAGTTCCTAATCTCGAATTAAACACTTCTTTCAGTTCTTTGTCGCAATTTTGTTTGTTGTTCAAATTTATTTCCCGAGATATCACAAGTCCATTTCGTATAAAAACGGAACACTTCTTGCGAACAAATTAGTAGCAAGATAATCAGAACAAGATATCCGTGTCGACAACTGAACAGCGAAGCTATAAAAAGTGCAGCATTGTGCTACATAAGCCCTATTATCGTCGGAAAGTGCAGTGTTGTCAAGGCGCAATGCGTTTGCAAGGTTGATGAAAAAGTTTACAAAAAGCATGGAACGCTGTATGTACAACAAGAGATACCTGTGACAAGGCAATTTGTGGTAAGTCTGATCTTTGCATTCTCGACATCTCGAACGTTTTCGATTGATAAAGAAGGTTGAGTTGCTTACGTGTGTTTGTATTATTTTCCTTTTCACAGAAATAAAAAACGTGGCATTTTTCTTCAGCGCAGTAAGTGCACAAAGCGGAAAGAAAAGCCGAGGAAAGCAAAATGCAAATGGAGAGGATGCTGAGAGTGACGACGAGAGCACTAACGACGTTTTAACCTCCAGTCAAGTTGCTAGTACAACTAGTCAAGATTGGCTTTCTAACTACCCGACAGTCGTCAATGAAAAATTGTATCCGACACTAAACTATTGGATCGCATTAACAACTCCAAATGGTGCCCCAGCAAACCCCATCAACATTCACCGTGCGCTATTGGAATGTGGCGTGGAGACCATGGCAAACCAGGTACACAATTGTTTAATGTAACACCCTCGAAGATATGTTCTTGACCCAGGTGGCAAGCTGGGAAGTCGACCACATATAATTCGAGAGAACACGCCGCGTCCGGGGAGAATCACAAGAGGGAAAAAAGCGAACCCGCCAAGACAGATCTCAGCCTACAAGCGGCAAGAAGAAGAAAACCTGCTCCAATACAATATTGAACTATTTCTCCAGCCAACCATAAACATTGTTGTTTTGATGTTCATTTTTTTTTTTGGTTTTGATTTCCAAGTGTAACAATGACTAGAAAACAGAACATATTTATCAAAGTCACAATTAAAACGAATGGTTCTGTTGCGTATACAGTTTGATCTGCGTTTTTTTCTAGTCTTGTTAAGCTGGGGGCATTTTGAGTCCAGCCCTTTTCTTTAGAGAGTCCGCGGTTCTTCCTTCTTGAAATTGGAAATCGTCATCTCTCAAAATAGCTGTCCACTGTCCAAACCCGTGCTTATTTATTCCCTGCTTTAGAAACTCGTCCTCGGCTGACGTGAATTTGCACACCCGGCGAAGTTTCCTCTGAATGCGCAAGTTTCCCGTGGGATGATCATCCCTGTTAGGGGGGAGTGAGCTTGTCTTTTCTACGTCAGCTTCAACTGACGTTGCCGAGCTCGAAGTTGAAACGCCAAACCTTGCGTGGACGTCCTTATCCACCTCTGTTCCTTTGGTACCTTGGAGTTTTTGTAGACACTCGTGTCCCTTCATAGCCACTTCTCGAGATCGTTGTTTTTGATAGTGAACTTTAGCAACTGCAGAGCTGTGTTTTTGGTCTTCCGACAAAATCCTTTGCTCTTCGCTAGTGAGCTGATTGAGGCTTTGCGTTTCAACAATTTGACGGTAACGTGTAGGATGAATGTATTTTCCAATTGCGTCAAAAACCAGTTTGCTCATAGTCTCACCCAATTTGCTATGTTGGCCTCCATTTCTGGTGACCAGAACAAAGTCACACTGGGGTTTTAGCAATGGCCTAACAAAAGAGATGTAGCCATCCAGCACTTGCATGTTTGTATCGGTTAGAATCAAAGAATCAAATCCATACTTTCCAGCAGTCTTGAACGTTTTCTGATCAATAAATCCACCGTTTTCCTTAGCTGTACTGATCATTTCTACCGTTAAATACTGATAAGTCATAGGCCGCGACCCCTTCACTTTGATGAACAAATACATCGCTACAAATTTTGTGGCAAATGTTAAGTCTGAGGGATTAACTTGTCCTGGACTGCTTTTGCACATCTTCACGGTGTTTTCGTAGCGCGGCAAGTGAAATGTCACAACCTCCAACAATTCCTCCATTGTCGCCCAGTGTCCTCTTGCTTCCAGAGTGTCAATGTCTAGATCCTGTGTCCACTGCAATCTCATCATCTTTGCAACTGTCTTTCGGGCCCTTTTAAGGTACAACTCCGTCGCGGATAACTTTTGAAGAACTGCGTCTGATGCGCCATGAAGTTTTCTGAAGTCGATTAATTCAGAAATAGCATCTATGTATCCCAAACGTCCACCATGTCCGAGCTTGCATTCGTCTTGCAAGTAGTCGATAAACTTGAACAACAGATTTGGAGAACACAGACTAAAGTCCATCACGTGAAAAGTCAACTCTTCCTCATCTTCGCAACAAAATTTAAGAAATTTAAAGCATCTTGTCACTAACTGTTTAGCTGCACGATCTTTCTTGCAACCACCGCCACTTCCGGTCAACCATTTTGTGAATGCTCCGCCAATTGTATCAGAGACTGAAAATGAAGGAAGTATTTTGACGGCATGTTTTGGGGTTTCACTTGCTTTAACACCAATTGTTGTTGTCACTGGAACGTCCCTTGCTACTTGTAACGAATCTGTGATTTCAATCGGGTCGGGCTTTTCGTCAAAATAAAAGAACCAACTGTGCTTGGTATTCACATGTTTCCTGCACCCTCGCTGACTTTGAAATCCATCATGGTCACACACTTGTATTGGGCAATGATATAAAGTGTCTGTTTCGTCCTTTTCCAAGTGAAGTCGTTTTGGTTTGGGTGATGCTCCATCAATGTTCGACCATTCAACTTTGCACTTCTTGCTCATTTTTCCCGTTAAGGAACATTTGGCCAACACACTTGCCTTTTTACCTTGGCAAAAAACAACCAAACTGTGGAACCAATGACAAACAAGGAACCTCTTGCATGTTTCAACTTGCCACAGCATGCCCTTGCTTGCCCGCCCTTATTACTATTGTACAAAATTCATGACAGTGCGATACAACCAAAATGGTGTTGAACTTGCCCAAGCAGGCCTGTGCGTGCGTTGACATAATGTTTATATAATTAAAGCACTTACAGTAAGAAAGAACAATTGTTCCTCTTAAGTATGAAAAGAAATAAGCTGTCCAAACAGGTACAGTTACTGTTAGGTACACATGTTCCTAAATCACCAATTTGGAACGATGTGTTCCATTCACAAGTAGGAATTCGGAACAAAACTGTCCTAAGTGTTCCTAAATTACCAATTTCGGAACAATGTGTTCCATTCACAGATGAGAATTCGGAACAAAACGGTACCTAAATTGTTTCTAACTTACCAATTTGGGAACACCGTGTTCCATTTGCAGATGGGACTTCGGAACAAAACGGTTCTAAATTGTTTTTAAATAACCAAATTGGGAACAATATGTTCCATTCACAGATGGAACTTCGGAACAAAACAGTGACCTAAATTGTTCCTGAATTACCGATTTGGGAAAAATGTGTTCCATTCACACATGGGAACTCGGAACAAAACAGTCCTAAATTTATCCTGAGTTACCAACTTGGGAACAATGTGTTCCATTAACACATGGGAACTCGGAATAAAACGTTCCTAAATTGTTCCTAAATTACCAATTTGGGAACAATATGTTCCATTCACGGATGGGAACTCGGAACAAAACAGTCCTAAATTGTTTTTAAATAACCAAATTGGGAACAATATGTTCCATTCACAGATGGAACTTCGGAACAAAACAGTGGCCTAAATTGTTCCTGAATTACCGATTTGAGAACAATGTATTCCATTCACACATGGGAACTCGGAACAAAGCACTTACAATAAGAAAGAACAATTGTTCCTCTTAAGTATGAAAAGAAATAAGCTGTCCAAACAGGTACAGTTACTGTTAGGTACACATGTTCCTAAATCACCAATTTGGAACGATGTGTTCCATTCACAAGTAGGAATTCGGAACAAAACTGTCCTAAGTGTTCCTAAATTACCAATTTGGGAACAATATGTTCCATTCACAGATGGGACTTCGGAACAAAACAGTCCTAAATTACAAATATGGGAACAATATGTTCCATTTACACATGGGAACTCGGAACAAAACAGTCCTAAATTGTTCCTGAATTACCAATTTGGGAACAATGTGTTCCGTTCACACATGGGAACTCGGAACAAACCGGTCCTAAATTGTTCCTAAATTACCAATTTGGGAACAATATGTTCCATTCACAGATGGGAACTCGGAACAAAACAGTCCTAAATTGTTCCTAAATTACCAATTTGGGAACAATATGTTCCATTCACAGATGGGACTTCGGAACAAAAACAGTCCTAAATTACCAATATGGGAACAATATGTTCCATTTACACATGGGAACTCGGAACAAAACAGTCCTAAATTGTTCCTGAATTACCAATTTGGGAACAATGTGTTCCATTCACACATGGGAACTCGGAACAAATCGGTCCTAAATTGTTCCTAAATTACCAATTTGGGAACAATATGTTCCATTCACAGATGGGACTTCGGAACAAAACAGTTTTAAATTACCAATATGGGAACAATATGTTCCATTTACACATGGGAACTCGGAACAAAACAGTCCTAAATTGTTCCTGAATTACCAATTTGGGAACAATGTGTTCCGTTCACACATGGGAACTCGGAACAAACCGGTCCTAAATTGTTCCTAAATTACCAATTTGGGAACAATATGTTCCATTCACAGATGGGAACTCGGAACAAAACAGTCCTAAATTGTTCCTAAATTACCAATTTGGGAACAATGTGTTCCACTCACACATGGGAACTCGGAACAAAACGGTCTTGTTTTAGCTTAGAATGAACGTTTTGTTCCTACTTTATAAAAACGTTGGTCCTCTTAAGGTCAAAAGGACCAAAATAATAAGGAACAATTGATCATAGGGGAACGTTCCTTAACAAGTATCGGAACAGCCAAAAAAACGGAAAATATGTTTAAAAATGGGGTAAAGTTTTGACAAAACAGCCAGGAAAGCTTATAAAAAAAACATTTAGGTGGGATGGAAGCACTCCCCAAAATCTGGCAAAATTTATCGCCCTCTCAAGTAAAAAAACTAGGCAAGAGAAAATTTTGGGAAACGTATAAGGACCAAGGCGAAGTTTAAGGTCGCGTTCTTCAAACATAAGTGGGGATTATTGGCGCGCTAGGTGTGAATCCTTTTGTTTCGAAAGAGTAGGGATATTCCATCAAACTTGAGGTCGAAACATGTTTTGTAGCTGTCCTTAATGTTAAATTTAATGAGCTTTCTTTCATTGCAGTTCAAAATCCAATTCTAGGCCGAATAATTGCGTTATTGAAAATCGGAAGCATATCTTAACAAGGAACTCAGTGTAAAATAGCGGTATTAACGAATTTTTAAAAACGAACAAAACCAGCGGGTAAAGAAATAATGTAACAAATCATTTGTCTAGCCGAAATCTTTATTAACTCTTTATTATGCGTTTACGTATAAGTGTTGTTCGCTGTACTGAAAAAAGTAACGTACAATTGATTTTAAATTGATACTTCTAAAGAAGCAGAAGCAGGGGCTCTTGCATAAGGGAGTGGAGCTGCTAAAAACAATTTGGGAAAATGTTCCGTCTACAATTAAACAAAGTTACAATTATTGTCACAAATGGGCTTCATCCCCTGATCACGCCAAAAGCTCGGCCACGTCGATTGGGTATTTCAATTTTTCAATGTTTTTTAATTTTGGGTTTTCGGCTGTTGTTCTGTACCCATATGTATTACATTTTAGTGATTGAAATAAGAAGTCCCACAAAAGCAAAGACCTTACTTTTACAGTGAGGTACGAATAAACGGCACCGCAAAAGCTAGCTTTCCCAAGAAAAAAAAAATAAGCTAACTGTCTGATGGAAGCGGTGTGTTTACTTTGTTGTGGAGTGCTCTCGACAGCGTGTATTCGTGACAAAACGTTGACTTTTATTAAAATTTAACTATCTAAAACATTTATTAAACCAAACTTTAAACTATGATAAAAATTTCAAATTGAAATTGAATTATTTTTTATATTATTTTTTGTGATAGTGTCCTTTTTAACACTGCGTGTTACAAAATAAATTAGTGTGATTTACTGTATAGGGCACTCGTCTTTTCATGTTCTTTTTTTCAAGAAAATATTAAATGAACCTATTGTCGTAACCATGCAATACGTTGTTAAAGTCATGTTTTGAAATCAAGTCATGCTGCATGTTGTTGGCTTCCTAAAATAACCAGGGAGTTAAAGAGACTAGGAAGCCAAATTGCATGAACTAAATTACAATACTAGGGTCGAAGACACGCAAACAAATTGGACACTCACAAACACGCACTATTATCTACCTAAAAAAAAAAAAGGAAGTAAATGAAGCTTAAAGCAGCAAATATATCATACAAAGCAAAAACACAAAAGACTACTATTACATGAGAGAAGTATGAAAGAAATCAGAAAATGAATAAATCAGGCTTAAAGCAGCAAATAAATCGTAGAAAGCAAAGGCAAAAAAACAAAAAACTATTTACCTTAGTGAAAATATAGAAAATAAAGCTGATATTTCGCGCGCTTTCGAGGTCTTTCGTCTGACTCTTATGGTTGCCAATTTACCTTTAGTTATCAACTAGGTCGATAATACTAAACTTTTCTGTTTTATTCCTCACCGACGCAGCACCACAGCTTCTTTAGAAACTAATCACTTGATTATTTCGAGTTCTCCCGAACTTTCACGGGTTTTACCATAATTCAGTGGAAACTAGGTTCAATACCTTCTATTGCGTTCCGAAAATGAACCGAAAGAAAGGAGAGAGAGAAAAATAAAGCATTTTTTTTACACGTGACTAGTAACGATAAGTTTACCTCAGGTTCCCACCGATCGATGAGTTTGTTTGTTGGCCGCCCAAAACACTGCTAGACTAACAAAACAAAACATTTCCATACAAATTTGGCCGTGTTTCTTGCTTGTTCTGTTAATAAATCAACAAATTTGACGTGAATTAGATTCATCTGAAGTAAATACTACGTATAATTGACGCCTAACAAACCGTTCAGCTCTTTGTACGCCATTTATTTATATGAAACTGTTTTTCTAAGAATGTTATCGAGAGAAAGTCATGTTGTCACCTTTTATAAGAGAAAGCCGGAGAGAGAAGAGTAGGGAGCCATTTCGTGTTACAGTAAATGTTAGTCTACTGGCTCAAATGGCCACGATCTTCTCACACCTAATTTGTGAAAATGTTCCCAGCCTACAAACTAAGTAACATCTATTTAAGTCTGGCACCGCCACGCGGATTGAAAGCTTAATGAGTATTTCAAATTTGGGATCTCCGCTGCTGCCCTATATCCAATCATATTGACCGACAGCCACAGAATTATTTGTGTTTTTTTTTATCGAATTAAAAGCAACTGCTAAGGCGTAAGTCTATCTATTAAACATGACAAACATTGATAAACCCATTGCTAAACAGCGATACATACGCAGCAAAATCATTATTTCCCGTGGTTTCCAAATTTATGTCTAGTCTCCCGCAAAGTGTGAAAACTAACCCGAACGCGTGAATACGGCCAAGGCGACTGATGGACCCCTAATGCGTGTAATAAAATCAATTCTCTGGCTTGTGCTGATTATGCGCGAACGCCAAAACAACAAAGCCACACGTTTAGTTCAAACTACTTTTAATGATAACAAAACTCATCAAAGTTACATCAAATCGTTATGTCAACAAAAGCGGTTTTTATATAAAACTACTCAAATCCATGTACAGCAATAATTTTTTCAAGCATTATCGCGACTACCCTGCGAGCAGAGTCGCTTCGATGGAGTTCGACGAGTAAAACAAGAACTGAAAAAGTGCCGTCGGCCGCAAACCGAAATACAACTGCGAGCGTTGAAAACGGCAATCAAGACTAAATTCCCTTACAATCTATGATTTGCTTAAACGAATGAGTCACTTAATTAGATTTTCAAATATTTACTTTAGTCAATGTTTAATAGCGTCTGTAGCAACTATTGCTTCCAACGCATGGCAAAAAAATACTCTATTGGGGTTCTCTTTGTTGGCGCTGTACCACCGTTGCACAGATCTTTATCGCAGCAATCCACTTTACATGTACTGTTTTTATTAGCCTTGCATGCTTGAGGTAGTTTGTTACAATGCGCCTGGTTACCGCAGCCTTTAAAGAAGTGTGCCATTCCCGGAACACGCACAGTCGCCGTGACACACCGGTCCAAGCCCGTAGGACAGACCACCTGCTTTCTATTCTTGTTACAGTCTGCCATGCTAGTTGAACTCGAGCAAACGTAGCACTTGAGTGCAAAACCTGTAAGAAATGGCGTATATTTTTAGACACTTGCACTTAACCTAGTCCCTTGGTTCTTTCCGTTATATTAAGTTAAATAGTTTGTAAATTCATTAACAAATGCGTAAAATGGGCTTATTTCTTCAGTATATTAAGCAGTCACGTGTAGGTGCCAGTCCGCAGAAGCTGGTAATTTTGATTCGATTTCATTTCCATGAATTGGATAAAAACACACGGACATCTTATTGGGTTGAACAACACTGTATGTCCAGTTTTCGTTCTCTCCTTTCTTCGCCCCATCATGATCTATTTAATTTGCTTTTAGCCCAAAGACGATTTTTTTTATCAGCACTTTTTGACTCTATTTTATTCAAGTATATTTTTTCGCTATTGTAGATATTATGCTTGGAATCATTCTCTTACGCACTTGAAAGTTATAAATATCCCGAGTTATACATAGCGCAAGGGGAGGGGCTACTTTTAACATGGGCGCTGTCTGCCAGTCGTTTGGCTGAGAAACTGGCTCTCTATTAAATCGTATTTCTTGACATTGTGGCATGGCAATTCCCTTTTGCTCGTTTCCACTAGGTTCACCAATTGACAACACCAATTACAAGCGCATTCGGTTTGGAGAACATGTTTGGAGAACATGCCGCTCCTGAATCAAATAAATCTTGTACGGCTGGTCGGCCTCTCCCTATACAGTTGCATTCATTTAGCATGTAATAGACATATCTTCTATTCGGCTGAACCTAGTGAAAGAGGATAGAATGATCAAAGTGAAGAAGATTTAGCCATCCTTTTGAACAATACGCCAATACATTATCGAATTAGAATAAATATTTTTAAATTTGTCATTGCACACAAAAAATAAAACGGTCATGTTACGCAACTTCCACATCGCCCGTTTCTATTTCCACCATGTTTGTCAGCAATATTGGCAGGTGGATTTTGCACGCAAACATCTTAGCAAAGCCGATGATGTCTTATGAATTTTCACAGCAAATAGATTTAGTATCATAGGCCAATACAACACGTTTCATTTTTAATTAACTTCTCATTTAGTTTTGTCCTTTCATAAAAGCTATCACCATTCGATATATCAATCTAGAGTGCAAATACACCGAAAGGCTTGAAAAAACTCAATTGTACAACAATAAGCCATATTACACAACGTTTCGCTGAATAACTTTTATGTTGTTACCTTTCGAGATTTCCACTCTGCTTTCACTGGCTTTCATGCACTTAGATGCGCCCCAGTTTCTAATATTATGTTTGGAAATAATTTCATATTCTTCTGTCTTAAATAGCTCAATATTATTGATGAACAGTAGTATCTTGATTTTCAGTAAGTTTAGATCGACTAATGTTTAAAATAACTGACTTCGGTCAGGTTTACTAACGTGACAAAACGAAAGAAAGGAATGTGATTTGTAAAAGAAAGTAGAACTGGAAGAGGTCTATACAGAAAGGGGTCACTTCTTTCTTGGATCCAAAATCTCTGCATTAATGAAACCTCAGACATCGTTTTTTACAGCACATAACAATGTTCGTATCTAAGTAAATATATTTTCCAAACATATGACGGTTCCCTGTTGGAAAGTATTTAGTGATTATTTAAAGTTGGTGGAATTTATCGTAAATTGCTAATATATTTAAACTTAAGAGAGCTCCCTGGTTACAACTGAAATAGGACTGTATCGATACGATTAACCACTAGATTATAAACGGGCAACATTTACCGCCCGATTTCTACTCCGTATCATTTTTTGTTGTAACAATTAGAGACAGAGAAGTGCTTACCGACAGAAATGTAAAGCACAAAGGCAAAGACTGCCAGGAGTTTCATCTTGCTGGATCAGCTACTGCATCTAATATTAGATATTTTATACTTTTTTATGTGTCCCCAAATTAGTATGGGTTTACCCAGGCTATAAGGTCTTTTGACACTTAAATAAAAGTTTCTATCTATCTACCGTGTGTATAGTTTGCATCGATGTCTTGCCGCTCCCTGCAAAGACTGATTGCCAAACAAAATAAAACGAAAGCGTTTAAATATTTTACGCGGTCAATATCTGCAGCCTATCACTACTAACCCGTATTTTTGTTCATTTGCATCCATCGAGTACCTGAAAATACGATAGGGCAATACCAGCTAGTACAATGCAAAATTTATCTTTGATATAATTATTTATATTGTTTTAAGTTATTATTAGCCAGATGCATAAAATTCGAATCACGTACTCAGTCATAAACCGCACTAAACAATCATGAATGGAAATGTTCTGTCAACACTAAATCAGTAGCGCCAAATGAATTATCCCACATGAATGTGTTTACTCTCTGTTCTTGTTAGTATTTTAGCCTTGTTAAGTTGTCATTAATCAAGCTATAAAAAAGAACATTCGATTGGCGTGAGAGGAAAAAAATTGTCTGAGTAGTATATCTGTGTTTCAGCGACAACCTTGAAGTTACATTATGATGATCGCTATGCATCCTCAACTTGTTGTTAATCCTTACCGGAAAGTGCAATATTCCAAGTGAAAACCATGCGAAAGTTTATTTTTCAACCCATGTCTAGAGACATGGGTTATTTGGATACTTCTTATTTGGGTACTTTCTCATTTGGGTACTTTCGCGTCAAGAATGCTAAATACGAATCGATCAGAACGGTCGTGGTAGTGCTCATACCAAGGAAATGGTTTGTCATGTGTAATAAATATCACAACAGGAAGCAAACGACTCAGTAGCGTTTACAAATGATTGTACTACATCTATCATAAAAGAGAAAAAACACGTCTCGTAAAAACAACAATAACTGTTCCCGTTTGACAAAACATATAGTCAAAAGAACAAAAACAGAAGCTGAACGGTGTTTAATGTTCTCCTGTCTTTTGAGAACAAAGAATTATGCAATACCAAGCTGAATATCAATGAACCCTTTCACTCACAGACTCAGTGAATTATGAAGACATGCAGTGTAGTTCTAACTTTTAAATCTGTTGACGAAATCCTATGGTGTGACCATTCAAATGAAACCTCTTCAGCAGTACTTTTGCATGGTACCATTGTTTTTCAATATTTTATAAAATGAAGTTTGGGATTTTTCTTGAATTTTGATGTTTTTTACACTCTTGGGTGTTACAGGGTTAACGACTGCGCATGGTGGAGTGTTATTTAGATTGGTATCTACGATCTCAATGGAATCCGCTTGGTCGACGTACACTTCATATACGTGGTTGTTTCCAATAATAGCATATTTTCATTAAGTTCTATATGTTTGCCTCTATTCTGTGATATTTACACTTTAAAATTGGTTAGCTAGAATTACAAACAGTTACATATAAATTCCTCGTGTGGGAAGGCGAGTTGGACAGTAACTTCTAATTAAGAGATGACTACCGTTTCTCTATTTGTTAAAATGTTGTGCATTAAATGAATAGCTTTTTAAACCTATCAGTTTGAAACAGTACGTGAAAGATGACGAGACGCCTAGCAAAAATGTTGATCAGCACAATTTCAAGTCATCTTTCATTTTCCTGTTAAATTTGCATCTTCCTGACGAATGATTAGCAACGACTGTAAAAATAGCCTGTGAACAGGCTTCTTTTGGGAGAATTGGGTTAGGTTAAAATCGGCGAGCGAAGCGAGGACTGGGGAAGAGGGAAGGGGCGGCGAAGCCTGTGGACTCGCCTTTGATGCCGCCGTTCCGCCCCCTAGTAATTATCCTGCTATTATTCGCAAAAAAGTATTTAAAAAGCCTAAAGTATAAAGCTTTCCCAGTAAGACTCCAGAGAGAATTGCGCCTTCAGATCACAGTTTAATATGAATTTGTTCTCTTCGATAATATTGACCTTTTGATCTCGGCGGATTGTAGTGTTTCCGGCCACGCGGTAATAGACATCTTAGATCCGAGTCTCAAAAAGCCGTAGTCTATAATTCCACTGCAATGAAATCATGAATTATTTCAATAGTTTTTAGCTCCTTAGTAAGTTCTGTAGTTGAGTGGTGTGTCTCAATGGAGATAGGATAAACCCCCGTTGATTTGGCATCCAACAGATAATCTGCAGCTTGGTTGCTGTTTTGTAAATCCAGTCGGAAAAATTAAAAAAAAATCCTGCTTTTTTGCCACAGACTTTTATAGACACAACTTTTGCTCTTATTAAAGTCTCGGTATATGCGAAAAATTTCGCAACGAATCGCTCAAAGCTTTCTCAAAATCGAGATCTGAAAATTGCATGCGAAGAGTCGCCTTGTTTGTTTATCATTTGAGCCAGCAAATGGAACAATTATGCAAATATAGGGCATCAGGCATTTGAGATGTCAACATGTGTCGTCAATCACCGCATACCTGTCAACAATAAGTGATATGACCAATCAGCTCATGATACCAGACTCTGGTATCATGGAACGGCGGCATCAAAGGCGAGTCCACAGGCTTCGCCGCCCCTTCCCTCTTCCCCAGTCCGCGCTTGGCGCGCTTCGCTCGCCGATTTTAACCGAACCCAATTCCCCAAAAAGAAGCCTGTTCACAGGCTACTGTAAAAACAAAACAACAGTTGTACATTTGTTTGCGCTTGGTTGAAGAAAATATATTCTGTCGATATTAATCGAACTAACAAAGCCTTATATTGTACTTATATTGTACTTTCTTTCATGACCAGTTCCGTTTTTTAACTCGCGGAGGAGAGGGGAGGGTTCGAATGTTGCTTTGTATTCACGAGTTGGTTCATAGGAGCCTTTGATATATTCCCTAACAAATCTGTAAAGAAAAGTAAGGTATTAATGTCGATATAAATAAGCACCACTTGTTATTAACACTATATCGATGAAATCGATAGTCCATGATAATCGATATCAATCGCTAATAACAATCGATGCCAATTAATCGATTGATATTATAAGTCAATGACTAATCGATGAGGGACAATTTTGTGTCTTTTTCGACATTATCAATTTTCATCGACTATCATCTATTTCCATTGATTTTCATCGATTGATAGTTTTACATTTCGATCGATTCTCATTACATCAACTGAGCAACTCACCACAAACGCATCTTCTACACTGAAGTCACGGGCACGGTAACCTTTGACTTAACATATTTATTTAGGAGTTGTTGGCTAAGGCTCGATCAGACATCGCGAAAAGGCTTACCTAAACAGGGCAAGGGACACGCTATTGCGAGTAACTGTTTCATTGCATTAATAGCTGCTAATATCAGTAAGTTTGTATGGCCGGTATACATTCGCATAAATCTATATCCGGCTATATAGTCTATAAACACTGCGAGATATCGATCTCTATAGTACTTATTATTCCTGCCGTCATCGTTGATGAATTAAGATATGGAGAGTGACACTCCGACGTAGTCAGGAAACGACACGGAGTGTTGCTGGTGGAGTGTAGTTTTTTCCTCCGGCGACGAAGAGTATACGAGGCCGGACTGCGGCTAAAAAAGAAAATTCTGTTTGGGAGACCCATTAAACGCGCGAGGACAAAACTGACGCTCCACTATATTGAGGCTCCAAACACAGATCACTCGGATAGGGGGTGTTGGTCGCCAACTTTTTACTGAGTGGTTTTCCGCCAAAATATGCGAAATTAGGAAGGGAGTGGTTGATATATACCCGCCACACCAATGGGAGAGCACCGCGGGGATTCCATATCCATCTGCATGAAACTTCTGAATTGCATGCATAATAAAGTATATTCAAATGATTTTGAATGGCTAAAAAATAAAAGAAATTACACGCTCCTACGATCCAACTCGTGAATACGAAACAACCTTCGGACCCTCCCCTCTCTTACGAGTTTTGCTACACCGACCCCCCCCCCCCCTCCCCCACTACTACAGTCTGCGTCCAACTCCTCTCCCTCCAACGCCGTCCTCATGGGTAAGGAGGATGACCATTACCTATCTCATTTTGAACGTGCAAAATATATGCGCAAGCGATATGCACTGGTCAGAAAAAAACTTCTAAGACTTCTAACTTCTTCTTGATTTCATAATTCTTACTGAGACTTGGAAATGCTCAGATGTCGAGGTAGCAGGGTATAGGTCTTTTATTCAGGATGCTACTATATCGAAAAATGGTGGTAGGAACTCCGGAGGAATCGTTTTGCTATATAAGAACGTGTTTCATGATTGTATTTCAATTGTCAAAACGTCTCCAAATTTCCTTTGGTTTAAAATCGACAAAAAGTATGCCAAAACAACCAAAGATCTGTATACATGTGGACTTTATATTCCACCGAGTAACTCAAAATATTTCGACCCTGATCTATTTGAAGAACTTGAAAAAGATATCTTAAATTTCGCCTCACTAGGATCAATTCTTCTCATGGGTGACTTTAACTCTAGAACAGGTAAATATTCGGATAGTGTTTGTCATGACGGAAACAACATTATAGCAAACGATCAATCTGAATCTTCGTATTATCCCATTCGGCGGAATAGTTATGATAACGAGCTAAATAATCACGGTAAAAAACTTCTTGATATTTGCAAAAGCGCCGACCTCAAAATTTTGAACGGAAGAATTAGCGGTGATTCTTTAGGTAGAGCCACCTTTCATGGAAGGAATGGAATAAGTGTCATCGATTATGCAATATGTGACCAAGATACCCTTTCAGATGTTGCAAATTTTGTAGTAAAGCAGCCATCCCCTTTTTCGGATCACAATCCAATAATCACTTGGATAAATATTAACACTAACATAGCTGAGCTTGAATCCCCGTGTGAAAGTAATCCGTTATCACCTCTACCAAGACAGTTTCTATGGGAAAAGGATTCTGCTCAAAAATTCAAAGATAGCTTGCGCTCAGCAGATCTTCAAATGCTCATACAAGAATACATAGATGACGAAACTCCTATCCAAGATGTTAATACAGCACTTGAAAAAGTAGAAAACATACTAATCACAGCAGCGAAACGAAGTTTAAAGATTAGATAAGGAAAAAAACGTAGACAGATCAAGTCATCATCAAACAAAAAATGGTTTGATAAGGAATGTCACTTTAAAAGACACGAGTTAAGGAAGCTCTCAAACCAAAAACACAGAGATCCCTTAAATATTG
Organism: Dendrophyllia cribrosa; assembly: GCA_024195265.1. NCBI lineage: Eukaryota > Metazoa > Cnidaria > Anthozoa > Scleractinia > Dendrophylliidae > Dendrophyllia > Dendrophyllia cribrosa. The sequence goes on along the minus strand of JAJLRJ010000001.1, from coordinate 61,911,974 downwards.
ATTTGCGAGAGAAGTATCACATTGTTTTAACGGAATACAAAAAATTATTATGCAAAAAAAGAACTGAATACTACAATTCAAAGATTATCGAACTAGAGGAAACCACTGAAAATCCGGATAAGAAAAAATTTTGGCAGTGTTTAAAATCAATGGATGACACTCGAAAAGACAAAGATGATCTTCCATTGGTCTCAGAGGAAAGCTGGCTTCAACATTTCCGCTCACTTCATTCAAATGATCCTTTAAATTCTGCACAACAGACAATAATCGATGAACTACAACAACTCGAGAGTCAGAAAAATCAGTTACGCTCTTTGGATTACTTAATCACCGAAAATGAAATACTTGTAGCTGTGAAAAAATTAAAAAATAATAAATCGTCTTTTTCAGACAAAATAAAAAATGAAATGATTAAAGCTAGCCTTCACGACATGATGCCGGTATATCAAAATCTTTTCAATACAATTCTCAATCTAGGAACAATGCCTCAAACTTGGTGTGGCGGCCTTATCACACCAATATATAAATCAGGAGGAAAAAGTGATCCATCAAATTATCGAGGAATTTGTGTTTCAAGCTGTTTGGGAAAATTGTTCTGTTCTATTCTTAACCAAAGACTCCTTGAACATGTTTACTCTCATGATATACTCCACAATTCTCAGATTGGATTTTTGCCAAACAATCGTACAGCATCAACACAATGAAAAAATATATGCTTGTTTTGTAGATTTCAAAAAAGCTTTTGACTCGGTCTGGCATGACGGACTCTTGTACAAGCTATTACAAATTAATGTGGGAGGTCGCTTTTACAATTTAATAAAAAATTTGTACTCAAACTCTACATGTTCCGTAAAAATTGGAAAAAGCCAAACACGACCCTTTCAATACGCAAGAGGTGTACGCCAAGGTTGCATTTTAAGCCCTTTGCTATTTAACCTCTATGTTAACAACATACCACATTCGTTCGAAAATATTTTATCGGATCCTTTTGTTCTACCAAATGGCACGAAATTAAATTCACTTTTATATGCAGATGATTTAGTCATACTTTCAAGATCCAAAACAGGACTGCAAAACTGTCTCGATATGTTGTCTTCCTATTGCAACTCGTTGATGTTAAGTATCAATCCAAAAAAGACCAAAGTTATGATCTTTCAGAAACGTGCTAAGAAATGTACTGAGTCTAGTTTTCACATAGGCAATAAAATGATTGAAATCGTCCAAAACTACACTTATCTAGGGTCTGTAATCTCTTCAACGGGTAACTTTTCAATGGCACTTGACCAGCTAAAAGAGAAGGCCCTTCACGCTCTTTTCAGTCTAAGAAAACATACAAATTTCAGTAAATTGTCCCCATCCCTGGCAAGTAAAATCTTTGACGCGATGATCTCCCCAATTTTAACATATAATAGCGAAGTTTGGGGTGTGTACACAAAACCGGATTTTAAGTCTTGGGACAGCTCGCAGATTGGAAAAATCCATTTACAATTCTGCAAACGTTATCTAGAAGTAAGCAATAAAGCATCAAATGTGGCATGTAGAGCTGAACTAGGAAGGTTTCCTCTTATTATAGCTATTAATCAGAAAATAATTAATTATACCTTATATCTTCAAAGTAAGGACAATAACTCTATTGTTAAACAGATCTTTTTAATGTCCGCAGATCTTCACTCTTCTGGTAAAAATAGCTTCTACTCTAATCTTATAAGGATATCCGAATTCTATAATTTGCCTGATTTTGACCCTATTTTCTTAACTGAAACTAAAATCGAACATTATGTAAACTTAATGCAACAAAAATATATCCTATATTGGCGACATATCATTCAACACTCTAAGAAACTCGAATTTTATAATATCTTTAAGAACGAATATAACGCCTTCTCATTACTTAGACGTTACAAGGAAATCAAATGACAGAAAACAATTAGTAAAATTTCGTATAAGTAATCATAAATTAATGATTGAAATTGGTAGATATGAAAAAATCACGAGAGATGATAGATTGTGCCCTACTTGTGGATCTAATGAAATTGAAGATGAAATTCACTTCCTTTTCCACTGTCCTAAATACTCAATTATTAGGGACGGATTTTACAGGAAAATAGGGTATCACTAGCCTGTGAACAGGCTCTCTGTTGGGATTTCGGGCGAAAAAAAAAAAGACGAACGGGGAGGAGGTGGGTAAAAGGAAAAGGGAGGGGGAGAGCCTGTCGACAAATTATTGAGGCCGCCATTCCACCCCTTTGTAATTAGCCTGTCGATTATCTGTCAACAAGATCATTATCAGTGGTTGGTTGCATTGGAATGCAAATAGTCGCGCACGTAAAAAATGACAAGTCGCGGGAACGAATAATCACGGCATGAGAAATTAACGATCCTTACACTTTCAATGCGATAACAAACTTTAGCCGATTAGTATTTATCTTGCAACAGAAGTGAGCCAGAGAAACCACAGCGTTTGAAAATTAGAGCTAGCACCAAACAACGGCATAAAGAAATATAATTCTAACGGCTCTGTACAATTTCAGAGATATTCCGCCGAAATCAAAGATCAATATCATCGAAGAGAACAAATTCCTAACTGTGATCTAAAGGCGCATTTCTCTCTTAAGTCTTACTGGGAAAGCTTTATGCTTTTTAAATACTTTTTTAGCGATGAGTGATACTAGTTTTTAGCCTGTCTATTTTTACAGAAAGAGGCATGCAGTGAAGGCTTAAAACAATACAATGGTCACACAACAGGAGTCGTGTAGGTCTGTCTACCCCTGTTTTAGTTTTATAACCATGCGCATAGTTCTTTCTCAGCTTCTTCTTCCCCTAAACCAATAGCAAATGCTTTGAGTTCCAAACGTGTCATCTCCTCGACTTGATCCTTCATAATGGAAACTAGTGGCGTTACAACAATAACGGTCGTTCTCTTTCAGGACACGAGGGAGAATTTGAAAGATTGAACTTCCTAATCCAGTCGGAAAAATGCCAAATACATCATGTTTCTCCGCTAAAGACTTCAAGGAACGTTTCTGCTCTTCTTTTAAACCTGTAATATGAGGGAAATCCCTCAGAGAATGGCCCAATGCTTTTTCAAACTGATCGATTGAGAACCGGCCGTCAGACATGTTTCTATTTTGCAGTGCGATATGCAAATTTTGATCGCATGTCGGCGGATATCATGACCGCAAACTTGTCAACAGAATGTGTCGGTGATCTGACCAATCAGCGTTTGCACTAGAATCTAGTGCACAGTTGGTGATCTGGAACGGCGGCATCAATGGTTTGTCCACAGGCCTCCCCGCCTCTTCCCCTCTCCCCAGTTTTCCCGCGGCTCGCTTCGCTCGCCGAGTTTTCCTCGCGAGTTTTCTTTTCGTCGCTATCTACTTTCGTCATACCCCCACAAGGAGGCCTGTTCACAGGCTAGGGTATCACCTACCAAATATAAAACAGTTATCTCCTTCAGAAGTTACCAATGAATTAATGAACTCTCGTAATTATTTTGTAAATATTCATTTGGTGAATTTCATTATTTCATGCTTAGATCTCCGCAATAATCAAATTATCAAATCAGACTGATTGTACTTTCCCTTTCTTTATTATATTATTGTAATTTCATTTTGTTATGTTGTAAAGCTTTGCAATACTGTAAGGATTTATAGTCATGCAAATAAAGCTACTTGTTGTTGTTGTTGTTGTCTAAGAAACGTTTATGCCGATAGTTGGAAGAAGTTAAAATTTCCATATTTGGCCTTGTCTGCTGTAACTCGTTTAACGTTTCGCGCATTCACGAGTTAAAAATCAAGAGCGAATACACTTTAAAAAGGAGGCAAGTCTTGCTCTAGCTTCTTGGGACACCTATCACTAATGAAATGTTTTTCCATCTTTGATTCTGTCTCCTATACCTATCAATAAAGATCAAAGAGAAAAGAGAATTTCACATTGTTCAGGAACAATCATCCCTTCATAAGCAGGTGCAACAGGTTAATCTCACTCTTGTGTTTAATTATTCACCTTAAGTACAAGAAAACATGATTTCTTGTTTATTGTCATTATTACTTATTCAGTTTTAAAACATCCATGATACCTTTGCTATGCTAACTGTATCCTTTACAACTGAAAATTGTTTTTACAAATATTAAGAAGTTACGTCACAACAGATAATGGGACAACAAAGTATTACCTTCGGTTCCGGTTTCCCAAGCCTGTGCCCGATGTCTTTTAATTTCAATGAGTTTTCCACGAAAAATAAATCATTCGTTATTCTTATTGCGAATTATCGTGATATCCTGCTATTCTATCTTAACCTTCTTTTGTTCTTTTTTGCTATTGTCGTTCCATGTTCTATTTATTTTTCTACTGTTTTCTGAAACCATCTGTAGTTACTTCAAGGTTATTTGTACGAAGAGAGACAGACAGACTGACGTTCGGTTGTTGTTAAATAACTAACCCTTATAGTGGTGCGTTAATGTTACAGATAAAGGGAGCTCAAATTTCTAAACAGTGTCAATTGCTGACCCGGAAACATTGACCATCCCAATAACAGTAAAACAGTAAGTAAATCTCATTTGCTGTATGTTAAAGGGACAAAAGACTCTAAGTACTTAACTTCCAGACTAAAACTCTATTTTCTCAAATTGATTTCCACACTGAACCCATTCTTAAGATTACCGAAGACAATTTTGTTGCCCTTGTTTCTTATCTTCTTGTAGAAGCCAAGCAGTATTTGCATTGTTCGGATTTGATGGTGTCTTCAAGTAAATTGCATACTCGTAGCTTCCATCGACCGAGCTGTGCTCAAGCCAGGCAGTAGCCTACTTACCACTGGACGTTTTCCCTGATTGATTTTCCGAGATTTGGTTTTGAACATGAACATTAAGACTAGGGGCGCTTGAGGATGGAATGTAGTAGCTGTTGCCTTTCGTGTCCACTAGAATAGTATACGGGGTTGCTCCGCTCTGATAATATGGAGTCATGGCTGAAAATGGAGTTGTATTATTTTTTACCTTGCCATCCACTTCGATGAAGAATGTGGAAGAACCTCTCTGCAGCTTGTCTTGGAAAAGTGTTGTCTGTGTTTTCTTTCCGGCTCCATTGTCTATTCTTATGTTGCTTCCCAGGCAGACTAGGAGGTTTTGATAAAAGAAAATAGACTTCTTAAATGTTACAGTAAATGTTAATCTCCTGGCTCAAATGGCCACGATCTTCTCACAACTAATTTTTGAAAATGTTTCTATCCTGCAAACTAAGCCACGAAAGGATTTCATCCCCGAATCTCGGGCACCCCCACGCCGATTGAAAGCTTAATGAGTATTTCAATTTTGGGATCTCCGCTGCTGTCCTATATCCATACATATTGACAGCCACAGAATGATTTGTGTTTCTTTTTTGTCGAATTTAAAGCAACTGCTAAGGCGTAAGACTATCTAATGATCCGCATAAGAAGCATAGTGCTGAACGGCAATGCACGATGGAATGCCAACTTGTTTCATTGTTACAACTAGTGATCTCATTGGCCTAGACTCAAAACTGCTAAAAAGTTAAGGTTCAAGGTGCATTTTATCAATTTTTTTTTAAGGTTTCAAGTAATTTGAGACCCAATCGCACAACATGCAAGTTTTAAGGAGGCTCGAAAGGGTTTTCAGCTGCGTGCGCGCGCGACGTGCACTCGTCGTGCTTTGACGCATACGTCAGCTGATTTTCCTATCAAAAAGTAGCGCGCGCAGCTCACCGGAAATAAAAATACTGCGTAAAATCGCGCGAACCGGAAATAAATCGTGCATAAAATATTCCTCTTTATCTCAAAACTTTGCTCGGTGACCTATGTTGAAATTTTTCATGCAAGTTGCATTCAACTTTATCTAACATTTGAGACATTTTGGAAAAAAACTGTACAGTGGAATTTTTTTAAATCTTTAAAAGGCCTTTTTCGATTTATCTCGATTTCCACAATACAGATTTTTTTCAAATTTACACAGGAGGTGAGGAATATTGCAAACTTTTAAAAACGCTTATAAAAAACATAGGTCACCGAGTTAGTTTTAAAGATAGATTTAAAAAACTGACTTTTGAGGGGTATCTCTTTGGAGGGTTATAGTTACCATGACAACAGATATGACGTCATAAATGGTCTTGAAGGAAACTTTAACAACCATGTCATAAGCTTATCTACAATTTGTTTCAGAGACCATAAAATTTTAATGTGTAGTTGTTCTGACATGTACATAAGCTGTAAGAAACCCTTTCGAGCCTCCTTAACCCTTTGACTTCCAAATTTCCACCAAAAATAACGCTTTTTCGGGCTACAAATGCCATTTTATGGCCATTATGTAGCCAAATTGAGGCCGCACAATCAATAACATCGTTTGCAGCTCGGCAAACTATACCCTCCTGCCATTTGTAGAAGTATTTGAGAATCTGAGTTCGGGCATGCGCACTGATCGAAATTTCGACAGTTTTTGAACGAGATAAACACGACTTGCCTAGACTTTTTCTTTTTTATTCTCAAGCCCGTTCTTTTAGTTTCCTTTTTGTCTGTTTTTTTTTTGGTCAGTTTTGTTGACCTTTTAATAGACTTTCTTGACAATGTAAAGTTTTCGCCCAAACGTCGCGGAATGTGGAAATTTTGATCGTCAAGTAGCCGTCGGTGGGTAGGGCAAATTTTCCTTTGATTTTGTAACATAAAGTTCAGAGGTTGTTTGCGTGAAACTCCAGTTCAATTAATCCAAACGGTCTCGTCTGGGTATGTTTAGCAATATTTCCTCCTTGCCTTGCCGATAATTGTCAAAAATATCTTCGGACGTTAAAACTGATGACGTCACAAATGGTACAACCTGTATAACCCTAAACAGTGCCTAAAAGCGTCCTTGGGAGTAGAAGGGTTAAAAGATATTCTATTTGGGGAACTTCATCAAAGAAGCAAAATTATTAGCTATTGTTTTCTGCTATTCTAATTGGTTAAGCACCAATATTTTCTAAAATTTGTTTGACGCAAATGGATTTTCTTTATTTTTATAATGAAATATATTTATGAACCATCAGCTCCTCCACTATTCTTGAAACCAAAGATATTCCATGTGGGGAAGAGCCAATGCCGCAGAACAATAAAGTTTACTATAGTTCGTATGTGGAGCATTACTTAAACATGACAAACATTGATAAATTAATTGCTAAACAGCGATAGATACGCAACAAAATCACTATTCCCCGTGGTTTCGAAATTTATGTCTAGTCTCCCACAAAGTGGGAAAACTAACTCAAACGCGTGAATACGGCCAAGGCGACTGATGGACCCTTAATGCGTGTAATAAAATCAATTCTCTGGCTTGTGATGATTATGCGCGAACGCCAAAACAACAAAGCCACACGTCTGTTAAGCCAGTTTAAAATACTTTTAATGATAACAAAACTCATCAAAGTTACATCAAATCGTTATGTCAACAAAAGCGGTTTATATATAGAACTACTCAAATCCATGTACAGCAATAATTTGTTCAAGCATTATCGCGTCTACCCTGCGAGCATGGTCGCTTCGATGGAGTTCGACGAGTAAAATAAGAACTGAAAGAGTGCCGTCGGCTGCAAACCGAAATACAACTGCGAGCGTTGAAAACGGCAATCAAGACTAAATTCTCTTACAATCTATGATTTGCTTAAACGAATGAGTCACTTAATTAGATTTTCAAATATTTACTTTAGTCAATGTTTAATAGCGTCTGCAGTAACTATTGCTTCCAACGCATAGCAAAAAAATACTCTATGGGGGTTCTCTTCGTTGGCGGTGTACCACCGTTGCACAGATCTTTATCGCAGCAATCCAGTTTGCATGTATTGTTTTTATCAGCCTTGCATGCTTTAAGTAGTGTGTCCGCGCTGTTACAATACGCCTGGTTACTACAGGCTTTAACGAACTGTTTGAGGGCTCTGGCCGGAAAACGCAAAGTCACCGTGACACAACGGTCCAAGCCCATAGTACAGACCATCTGCTTTCTATTTTTGTCACAGTCTGCCATGCTAGTTGAACTCGAGCAAATGTAACACTTGAGTGCAAAACCTGCAAGAAATGGCATATATTTTTAGACACTTGCACTTCACCTAGTCCCTTGGTTCTTTCCGTTATATTAAATTAAATGCTTATAATTTCATTAACAAATACGTAAAATGACCTTATTTTTTTAGTATATTAAGGTGGCTCGACTGGGTTTTTGGCGACATAACACCCCAAATTTGAACGGCGGATACTTCACTGTCTGAGTTCGGTCAGGCAAGCTGCTTCACACATGTACTAGAGATGAAATGAACGTTCCAAAAATGTAGATTTGATTGACATCGGTGTTACCATAACAACGATCCGATGACGTCATGGTTTTTACATATTAGTAATTTTCTCAACATCTAGACCTAAACTTTTAAAACGACTGTATGCCTCTTATAGTCTACATGTATGTCTTCAAGACTGCAAAGTTTGAAAAAATTCTATGAGAGCGTTTTCGAATAAAATTGAGTTGAATATTTTCCATCAAAGATTTAAAAATTCGCATTACTTTCTGTTATTTCGTCGATGCCAGCGCTTTCCTGACAAATTGAAACAATATTTTCACCATATATTATTCATGTGCCATAAAACTACATTCCTTGAAGGTTTCATCCTGTTTGCTTCACTAGATTTCAGTTGATGTGATCGGAAGCAATGTCTTAAATATGCTCATTCTACTCACAGAAGTAACACTTTGTTAGGGAAGCGTTTATTTAAAAACAAGTCGATGAAATTTTTTTAAAATCTTTTGATCAAAAGTTGTACATGTAATGCACTATCTCTGCAAATTTCAAATGCATTGAATCACTTTAAGGGCGCGAAATACAATATTAAAATTATAGGGGACTTTTGCATTCGTCTTCCGAAGTTTCATTACCGTATTATTTGTTGACAGCTGGTTTATTTCATGACTTTCTCTTTTGTCTACATTCTACATATTTGTGCGCTTTTGAAACAACACGTTTGCCATGCTTGCATGCTCCAAAGCGATCGTGAAAATTATTTTCATAGTACAATGACTACAATGGCAATTAACATAAGGCTGCGGTCATGCACATGTAACATGTTTAAAATTTATTCAAAAGTGCACAAATGTGTAGAATGTAGACAAAAGAGAAAGTCCTGAAATAAACCAGCTGTCAACAAATAATACGGCAATGAAACTTTGGAAGACGAATGCAAAAGTCCCCTATACTTTTAATTGTATTTCGCGCCCTTAAAATGATTCAATGCACTTGAAATTTGCAGAGATAGTGCATTACATGTACAACTTTAGATCAGAAGATTTTAAAAAAATTTTATCGACTAGTTTTTAAATAAACGCTTCCCTAACAAAAGTGTTACTTCTGTGAGTAGAATGAGCATATTTAAGACATTGCTTCCGATCATATCAACTGAAATCTAGTGAAGCAAACAGTATGAAACCTTCAAGGAATGTAGTTTTATGGCACATGAATAATATATGGTGAAAATATTGTTTCAATTTGTCAGGAAAGCGCTGGCATCGACGAAATAACAGAAAGTAATGCGAATTTTTAAATTTTTGATGGAAAATATTCAACTCAATTTTATTCGAAAACGCTCTCATAGAATTTTTTCAAACTTTGCAGTCTTGAAGACATACATGTAGACTATAAGAGGCATACAGTCGTTTTAAAAGTTTAGGTCTAGATGTTGAGAAAATTACTAATATGCAAAAACCATGACGTCATCAGATCGTTGTTATGGTAACACTGATGTCAATCAAATCCACTTTTTTGGAAAGTTCATTTCATCTCTAGTTTATGTGTGAAGCAGCTTGCCTGACCGATCTCAGACAGTGAAGTATCAGCCGTTCAAAGTTGGGGTGTTACGTCGCCAAAAAACCCAGTCGAGCCACCTTAAGCAGTTGCATTTGCGTGTAGGGTCCAGTTGATTTGATTTCATTTCCATGAATTGGATAAAAACACACGGACATCTTATTAGGTTGAACAACACTGTATGTCCAGTTTTCGTTCTCTCCTTTCTTCGCCCCATCATGATCTATATCATTTGCTTTTAGCCCAAAGACGATCTTTTTTTATCAGCACCTTTTGACTCTATTTTATTCATGTATATATATTTTTCACTATTATAGATATTATGCTTGGAATCATTCTCTTACGCACTTGAAAGTTATAAATATCCCGAGTTATACATAGCGCAAGGGGAGGGGCTACTTTTAACATGGGCGCTGTCTGCCAGTCGTTTGGCTGAGAAACTGGCTCTCTATTTTAAAAGTCGTATTTCTTGACATTGTGGCATGGCAATTCCCTTTTGCTCGTTTCCACTAAGTTCACCCATTGACAACACCAATTACAAGCGCATTCGGTTTGGAGAACATGCTGCTCCTGAATCAAATAAAGCTCCTACGGCTGGTCGACCTCTCCCTATACAGTTGCATTCATTTAGCATGTCATAGACATATCTTATATTCGGATGAACCTGGTGAAAGAGGATAGAATGGTCAAAGTAAGAAGATTTAGCCATCCTTTTGAACAATACATCGATACATTATCGAATTAGAATAAATATTTTTAAATTTGTCATTGCACACAAAAAATAAAACGGTCTTGTTACGGCACTCCCACATCGCCCGTTTCTATTTCCACCATGTTTGTCAGCAATATTGGCAGGTGAATTTTGCACGCAAACTGCTTAGCAAAGCCGATGATGTCTTATGAATTTTCACAGCGGATAGATTTAGTCTCATAGTCCAATACAACACGTTTCATTTTTAATTAACTTCTCATTTAGTTTTGTCCTTTCATAAACGCTATCACCATTCGATATATCAATCTAGAGTGCAAATACCCCTAAAGGCTCGAAAAAAAACCCCTCAATTGTACAAACATTTAGCCGTATTACACAACGTTTCGCTGAATAACTTCTATGTAGTTACCTTTCGAGATTTCCACTGGCTTTCGTGCACTTAGATGCGCCCCAGTTCCTAATATAATGTTCGGAAATAATTTTATATTCTTCTGTCTTAAATAACTCAATGTTATTGATGAACAGTAGTATCTTGATTTTCAGTAAGTTTAGATCGACTAATGTTTAAAATTACTGACTTCGGTCAGGTTTACTAATGTGACAAAACGAAAGAAAGGAATGTGATTTGTTTTTCATATATGCAAATCGAGTCATTTATTATGACTATCAAACAGTAAAAGAAAGTAGAACTGAAAGAGGTCTATAGTCTTTGTTGTGTTTCCGTAAACGATATAAAAATGCACGGAGTACGAATAAAGGGGTCACTTAGTTCTTGGATCCAAAATCTCTGCATTACTGAAACCTCAGACATCGTTTTTTACAGCACATAACAATGTTCGTATCTAAGTAATTAAAATGAAATTTTCCAAACATATAACGGTTCCCTGTTGGAAAGTATTTAGTGATTATTTAAAGTTGGTGAAATTTATCGTAAATTGCTAATATATTTAAACTTAAGAGAGCTCCCTGGTTACAACTGAAATAGGACTGTATCGATATGATTAACCACTAGATTATAAACGGGCAACATTTAATGCCCGATTTCTACTCCATATCATTTTTTGTTGTAACAGTTAGAGACAGAGAAGTGCTTACCGACAGAAATGTAAAGCACAAAGGCAAAGACTGCCAGGAGTTTCATCTTGCTGGATCAGCTACTGCACCGTGTGTATAGTTTGCATCGATGTCTTGCCGCTCCCTGCAAAGACTGATTGCCAAACAAAATGAAACGAAAGCGTTTAAATATTTTACGCGGTCAATATCTGCAGCCTATCACTACTAACCCGTATTTTTGTTCATTTGCATCCATCGAGTACCTGAAAATACGATAGGGCAATACCAGCTAGTACAATGCAAAATTTATCTTTGATATAATTATTTATATTGTTTTAAGTTATTATTAGCCAGATGCATAAAATTCGAATCACGGGCTCAGTCATAAAACGTACTAAACAGTCATGAATGGAAATGTTCTGTCAACGCTAAATCAGTACTGCCAAATGAATTATTCCAGATGAATGTGTTTACTCTCTGTTCTTGTTAGTATTTTAGCCTTGTTAAGTTGTTATACATCAAGCTATAAATAAGAACATTCGATTGGCGTGAGAGGAAAAAACATGTCTGAGTAGTATATCTGTGTTTCAGCGACAACCTTGAAGTTACATTATGATGATCGCTATGCATGCTCAACTTGTTGTTAATCCTTACGAAAGTGCAATATTCCAAGTAAACACCATGCGAAAGTTTATTTTTCAACCCATGTCCACAGACATGGGTTATTTGGATACTTCTTATTTGGGTACTTTCTCATTTGGGTACTTTCGCGTAAAGAATGCTAAATAGGAATCTATCAGAACGGTCGTGGTAGTGCTCATACCAAGGAAATGGTTTGTCATGTGTAATAAATATCACAACAGGAAGCAAACGACTCAGTAGCGTTTACAAATAATTGTACTACATCTATCATAAAAGAGAAAAACACGTCTCGTAAAAACAACAATAACTGTTCCCGTTTGACAAAACATATAATCAAAAGAACAAAAACAGAAGCTGAACGGTGTCTAACGTTCTCCTGTCTTTTGAGAACAAAGAATTATGCAATACCAAGCTGAATCAGTATCACTGACGAACTCTTTAACTCACAGACTGAATTATGAAGACATGTAGTGTAGTTCTACATGTATAACTTTTAAATCTGTCGACGAAATCCTATGGTGTGACCATTCAAATGAAACCTCTTCAGCAGTACTTTTGCATGGTACCATTGTTTTTCAATATTTTATAAAATGAAGTTTGGGATTTTTCTTGAATTTTGATGTTTTTACACTCTTGGGTGTTACAGGGTTAACGACTGCGCATGGTGGAGTGTTATTTAGATTGGTATCTACGATCTCAATGGAATCCGCTTGGTCGACGTACACTTCATATACGTGGTTGTATCCAATAATAGCATATTTTCATTAAGGTCTATATGTCTGCCTCTATTCTGTGATATTTACACTTTAAAATTGGTTAGCTAGAATTAAAAACAGTTACATATAAATTCCTCGTGTGGGAAGGCGAGTTGGACAGTAACTTCTAATTAAGAGATGACTACCGTTTCTCTATTTGTTAAAATGTTGTGCATTAAATGAATAGCTTTTTAAACCTATCAGTTTGAAACAGTACGTGAAAGATGACGAGACGCCTAGCAAAAATGTTGATCAGCACAATTTCAAGTCATCTTTCATTTTCCTGTTAAATTTGGATCTTCCTGACGAATGTTTAGCAACGACTGTAAAAATAGCCTGTGAATAGGCTTCTTTTGGGGGAATTGGGTTAGGTTAAAATCGGCGAGCGAAGCGAGGACTGGGGAAGAGGGAAGAGGCGGCGAAGCCTGTGGACTCGCCTTTGATGCCGCCGTTAGTAATTATCCTGCTATTATTCGCAAAAAAGTATTTAAAAAGCCTAAAGTATAAAGCTTTCCCAGTAAGACTCCAGAGAGAATTGCGCCTTCAGATCACGGTTTAATATGAATTTGTTCTCTTCGATAATATTGACCTTTTGATCTCGGCGGATTGTAGTGTTTCCGCCCACGCGGTAATAGACATCTTAGATCCGCGTCTCAAAAAGCCGTAGTCTATAATTCCACTGCAATGAAATCATGAATTATTTCAATAGTTTTTAGCTCCTTAGTAAGTTCTGTAGTTGAGTGGTGTGTCTCAATGGAGATAGGATAAACCCCCGTTGATTTGGCATCCAACAGATAATCTGCAGCATGGTTGCTGTTTTGTAAATCCAGTCGGAAAAATTAAAAAAAAAATCCTGCTTTTTTGCCACAGACTTTTATAGACACAGCTTTTGCTCTTATTAAAGTCTCGGTATATGCGAAAAATTTCGCAACGAATCGCTCAAAGCTTTCTCAAAATCGAGATCTGAAAATTGCATGCGAAGAGTCGCCTTGTTTGTTTATCATTTGAGCCAGCAAATGGAACAATTATGCAAATATAGGGCATCAGGCATTTGAGATGTCAACATGTGTCGTCAATCACCGCATACCTGTCAACAATAAGTGATCTGACCAATCAGCTCATGATACCAGACTCTGGTATCATGGAACGGCGGCATCAAAGGCGAGTCCACAGGCTTCGCCGCCCCTTCCCTCTTCCCCAGTCCGCGCTTGGCGCGCTTCGCTCGCCGATTTTAACCGAACCCAATTCCCCAAAAAGAAGCCTGTTCACAGGCTACTGTAAAAACAAAACAACAGTTGTACATTTGTTTGCGCTTGGTTGAAGAAAATATATTCTGTCGATATTGATCGAACTAACAAAGCCTTATATTGTACTTATTACAGGAATGAATTGAATCACGTTCCCTATACCTTACTGTATGGGTGCCTCGTCCTTTGTGCAATAGTGACTTATCTAAGTAAGTAGCAGCATTGGAGGTAGTTTACGTACTCAGTAGCCAACAAAAATCAATTCCACCACTTAACATTTTACTTTAGCCTGACGCCGCAACCAGAGGATATCAACTGATCATGATACCGTGCACGTGTAGTAATAAGGAACCAATCGAGGCACGCAATATATAAATTATGTAAGGCTGATTTTCATGGGCTATGTATAATAAAATGAAATGTGCAACGGAGCAGGAAATCTTCGGATCTGTTGCATGCGTACTTTCTTTCATGACCAGTTCCGTTTTTTTAACTCGCGGAGGAGAGGGGAGGGTTCGAATGTTGCTTTGTATTCACGAGTTGGTTCATAGGAGCCTTTGATATATTCCCTAACAAATCTGTAAAGAAAAGTAAGGTGTTAATGTCGATATAAATAAGCACCACTTGTTATTAACACTATATCGATGAAATCGATAGTCCATGATAATCGATATCAACACCTTTTATTGCGTTCCGAAAATGAACCGAAAGAAAGGAGAGAGAGAAAAATAAAGCTTTTCTTTTTACGCGTGACTAGTAAATAAGTTTACCTCAGGTTCCCACCGATCGATGAGTTTGTTTGTTGGCCGCCCAAAACACTGGTAGACTAACAAAACAAAATACTTCCATACAAATTTGTCCGTGTTTCTTGCTTCACTGTTAATAAATCAACAAATTGGACGTGAATTAGATTCATCTGAAGTAAATACTACTTATAATTGACGCCTAACAAACCGTTCAGCTCTTTGTACGCCATTACTGTATTCATTTGAAACTGTTTTTCTAAGAATGTCATCGAGAGAAAGTCATGTTGTCACCTTTTATAAGAGAAAGCCGGAGAGAGAAGAGTAGGGAGCCATTTCGTGTTACAGTAAATGTTAGTCTATGGCTCAAATGGCCACGAACTTCTCACAGTAGTATAGAGCCAGCATAATTAACCTTGTTACTGCGTTCCCTTTGCGTTCCGTATGCGTTCCCCTCATTAGCTATGCCTAGTCAATGACGTCACAATATGCCTTCCTGCATACTAATTTGGATTTCCCTGTTTAATAAATGAATATTAATAAACGAAATGCCTTTTCATGACGTCAACTACCTATTCCTTTTGTCTTGTTGTATACTAATTTGGATTTCCTGCATACTCATTTGGAATAGGCATAGGTAATTATTTACCTATACCTATACCAACACAATAGGAACAATAGACCAGCCCAAACTTGCCCGCTCAATTCACACCCTGATTGGATCTTAAGATTTGTATTGTCCGTTTGAATAAAAAGCGTGAATTTTTACAAGAGCGTCATTCCTACAACCAGAGGTTAACTCGTGCTTTGAAAACTTTGTCCGATTTTCGAAACGTTTATTCCGTTGAAAATGGCATTTTTCACCAACATTGTTGATCTTCAAGCTGCCTTGAGCGCTTGTTCAACTGTCCGCGACTGGGAGATGTTGACGGAAGGTATTCAAATCCCAGAGAATGTTGTTCCGTTGACGTTTGCGATGCTTGACATGCTCATCCAAGACATCGAATCGAGACCTAAACCTCTCCTGACGACAGACGAAAGGCAAAAACTCCAGCGCAAAGATGATGATGTGATCATGAATTGTATTGGAATGCTATGCTTTGGAAGTTGTGTAGAGAAAACTTGGAATGAACTGACATCTGATTTTCAAAGTCTCACTCAACTGTTAGACGAACCCGAGTTAAATTTAGAGTTTCTTGCTGAACGTTTCAAGGCAGTAAGAAACCACGCTCACTCATTGAGTGTCAGTTTGTTCCGTCACTCCTTGGATTTTTACGCCAGACGCTTCTGGATGCTGATTGTAGAATTTTAATAATGCGAACACTGAACTATAAATTTGCATGGAAAATCAGCACCTCGGAAAAATTAACAAAGCAACCAATTTCATGCGCGCGGTAAAACAATAAAACCACACTTTGTTTAAGGTCAAACTATATTTATTGATAACAAACAATTACATAATTATACAGACAATTTAAGATATGGAAAATATTTCACCGGGGAACGTACTAAGTAATTTCATCGTTGCGTTTATCAACTAATTTAACAGATCAAAAATGAACAAATCTGTTTGAAACACGACATTTATCGCTAATTTAACACGAAACGACAGCCAAAAAGGGCAGAAAGGGCCACATTTTAGCGTTGAGTTTGTTCCTAAAATCTCGCGTGAAGGTCGCGCGCACGCTTCCCTTAGATATTTAAGTTTTCAAGTTTGGGAAAATTGATTTCTGTAAATAATTTTCGTTTTCTCAAGGTTGTATATATTTTCTCTCAAAAATAGTTTTCCGAAACATTGTAAATAAATTGTATATAGGTTTTCTCGTTTGTAAATAAACAAAGTTGGCAGAATTGTAATCATGGCTTGTTGACTGCACGCGAGATTTTAGGAACAAACTCAAAGCTAAAATGTGGCCCTTTCTGCCCTTTTTGCCCCTTTTGCCCTTTTTGCCCTTTTTGGCTGTCGTTTCTGTTCGCATAATTTAAACTTGTTGAACAGTGAAGGAAGCTCAGTTCAATAGTTTTGGAAGGAGTGCGGTGGAAATGTAAAGTGTGGTGTGAGTTTTATTTCCTGAAGCGAAAATATTGGTTCCAGGAACATAATGCGTAATTTAATGTTCTTGGTGCCTGAGGTGCTCTCATACATACTCTAAAACAGTTTGGGAATAAATCAAAGCGTGCACGATTCAATAGTTATGGGAGGACCGTAGCGATTACTGAATTGTTTCAGAAACTGACGCTGCGTGAAATAAAATAAAACAAAACTGTCGTTTTGTTGTAATTATTCTTGTTGATGAAGGAGTTATAACTGAAAGAGTGCCGTCGGCCGCAAACCGAAATACAACTGCGAGCGTTGAAAACGGCAATCAAGACCAAATTCCCTTATAATCTATGATTTGCTTAAACGAATGAGTCACTTAATTTGATTTTCAAATATTTACTTTAGTCAATGTTAGCGTCTGTAGCAACTATTGCTTCCAACGCATGGCAAAAAAATACTCTATTGGGGTTCTCTTTGTTGGCGCTGTACCACCGTTGCACAGATCTTTATCGCAGCAATCCACTTCACATGTACTGTTTTTATTAGCCTTGCATGCTTGAAGTGGTTTGTTACAATGCGCCTGGTTACTGCAGCTTTTAACGAAGAGGGCCCATGCCGGAACACGCACAGTCGCCGTGACACACCGGTCCAAGCCCGTAGTACAGACCACCTGCTTTCTTTTCTTGTTACAGTCTGCCATGCTAGTTGAACTTGAGCAAATGTAGCACTTGAGTGCAAAACCTGTAAGAAATGGCGTATATTTTTAGACACTTGCACTTCACCTAGTCCCTTGGTTCTTTCCGTTATATTAAGTTAAATAGTTTGTAAATTCATTAACAAATGCGTAAAATGGGCTTATTTCTTCAGTATATTAAGCAGTCACGTGTAGCTGCCAGTCCGCAGAAGCTGGTAATTTTGATTTGATTTCATTTCCATGAATTGGATAAAAACACACGGACATCTTATTAGGTTGAACAACACTGTATGTCCAGTTTTCGTTCTCTCCTTTCTTCGCCCCATCATGATCTATTTAATTTGCTTTTAGCCCAAAGACGATTTTTTTTCATCAGCACCTTTTGACTCTATTTTATACATGTATATTTTTCACTATTATAGATATTATGCTTGGAATCATTCTCTTACGCACTTGAAAGTTATAAATATCCCGAGTTATACATAGCGCAAGAGGAGGGGCTACTTTTAACATGGGCGCTGTCAGCCAGTCGTTTGGCTGAGAAACTGGCTCTCTATTAAATCGTATTTCTTGACATTGTGGCATGGCAATTCCCTTTTGCTCGTTTCCACTAGGTTCACCCATTGACAACACCAATTACAAGCGCATTTGGTTTGGAGAACATGTTTGGAGAACATGATGCTGCTCCTGAATCAAATAAAGCTCCTACGCCAGCCGGGCTGGTCGACCTCTCCCTATACAGTTGCATTCATTTAGCATGTCATAGACATATCTTCTATTCGGCTGAACCTAATGAAAGAGGATAGAATGATCAAAGTAAGAAGATTTAGCCATCCTTTTGAACAATACACCAATACATTATCGAATTAGAATAAATATTTTTAAATTTGTCATTACACACAAAAAATAAAACGGTCTTAATACCACAATGTTTGTCAGCAATATTGGAAGGTGGATTTTGCACGCAAACATCTTAGCAAAGCCGATGATGTCTTATGAATTTTCACAGCGGATAGATTAAGTCTCATAGGCCAATACAACACGTTTCATTCTCCTTTAGTTTTGTCCTTTCATAAACGCTATCACCATTCGATATATCAATCTAGAGTGCAAATACACCGAAAGGCTCGAAAAAAACTCAATTGTACAACAATAAGCCATATTACACGACTTTTCGCTGAATAACTTCTATGTAGTTACCTTTCGAGATTTCCACTGGCTTTCATGCACTTACATGCGCCCCAGTTTCTAATATAATGTTTGGAAATAATTTCATATTCATCTGTCTTAAATAGCTCAATATTATAGCCAATTTATAGATAATATAAATTTAAGTTAATGTGACAACCATGAAAGGGAAATTACAATAGTTAACAGCTCAGGCCTCTAAGTAAACATATCTGTAACGCAATACACTAACAAGACAATGGCCCCTGTGTTTACATCCAAAGGTCAGTTCTACCTCATGCGTCTGGCACGCGATGTCATTTCTAGGCCAATCACAATGCAGCAACCCTGCATTGTCAATCAAGACGGTGGGCTTCATTCACATTCCCTGTGTATACTTCATAATTCTCTGATCTTTCCAAGTGTTGGTCACGAAATTTTACGTGGATTGTTCTACAAATTCTCTGCGTAAACGCCGTTTACCGGTCAGCTCTGAGCTGTGCCCAGAATTTACTCGAAATCCGCTCGGTTTCGCAAGGATTATGCCGCCAACTCGACGGTCTCGTGCCACAAACAATGGTAGCATCGATCCAGCAATATTGGACGCCCTACCAGTTGCGGAGATTCGCAGTCTTTGCCGAGAGAGGAAACTTTCTTCAACGGGGAACAAGAACACTCTGGTGACCCGGTTACGTGCTTCGGGTTTTGTAATCCTGGCTCCAAACGACCAGAGAACTCAGACCCGTGCAGAATCCAATGAAACGCCACCCCGCCAGGACCACGAGGCTCACGATAACAACTTTACCGAGGGGCAATTAAACAGTATTCGCCGCCTAATCCAGGAATCAATCGCTACCGCCTCCAGGGAGATTGCCAGCGAGGCAGCCTCGGCCGCAGTTCAGGCCTTGCAATCGTCTAATTCAGCCACAAATCGCCCGCCGCTTGTCACGGGTCAACAAAACGCCATGACCACACTACAAGTTCAAAGCCAAACGGAGGCGTGCCGCAATGCCAGCCCATTTCAGGATGCCCCTGCCACGTACGTCAAGGACATACAATCTGGTGAGTTTTTTGAATTGTCAAAACTCTTACCCAAGAACCTTTCAACCTTGGAGGAGGAGGATAATTTAGTGCTTACCCTCGACAATTCTGTCGTTCGGGTTTCTAAGAAGTCCAAAACTGCCTCCTCCACTATTACAGATATCGAACAGTGGACGACGGCATTTACAACATACATGAGCATATTCACGCACAAGTTTCCCCAGCGTTCCCAGGAGTTGCTGCAGTACCTAAGCCTGATTCGATATGCCGCCCGGGTACACAAGGGTTTAGGGTGGGCAATTTATGATTACAAATTTCGCCAAAAGGCCAGCCTAGATAAAACCCTTGTTTGGTCAGATATCGACATGCAACTCTGGCTCAAGATATTTACGGTGGCACCTTCTGTGCTAAAGGAGGAGTACCCCCTTTTTCCCAAAGGACCCCAGACCAATAGTGTCTCGCCCGGGGGCGAACTGCGAGGCACATGTCACGCCTTCAACCGTGGCGGACAGTGCATCAGGGATCCATGTAGCTTTAGACACGCGTGTAACCGCTGCTCCGGGTCCCACCCAGGATACCATTGCCCCACAGCACCTAGAAAACCAGTGGACCTCAGGGATAGGGACGGAGACAAGGGGACCCCCCACTCAGGCCTCCCCCGAAGGAAGTAGAGGGTTTTCTGGGGCTCTCCCTACCCCTATTAATGTACATAACCTAGAAAGGGCACTTTTCGACCACCCTGATCACTCATTTGTCTCCGACCTGTGTAATAGTCTTAAGCACGGTGCCAATGTAGGATACACTGGGCCCCGAGTTCCAAGATTTTCCCGTAATTTACCAACTGCACTAGAGCAGCCGCAGGTGGTCACTGCTAATTTAATGAAAGAAGTTGCCTTGGGTCGTGTGGCTGGTCCGTTCCCTTCTCCCCCGTTCCCTAACTTTCAGGTATCCCCAATTGGGTTAGTTCCAAAGAAACATTCCGATAAATTCAGGACCATCTTCCATCTATCTTTCCCAAAATCGGGCACAACCAGCATTAACTCCTCCATTTCTAAAGAGGACTATAGTTTGCAGTACATCACCATTGACAATGCCATTGAAGGGATCTTAAGCCTAGGCCAAGGGTCATATTTGGCCAAGACAGACATTGAGTCTGCCTTCCGCCTTATTCCACTTCGCCCTTCTGACTATGAGCTTTTTGGTATGTACTGGGAGGGCTCTTATTACTACGACAAAGTTCTTCCCTTCGGATTGCGGAGTGCCCCATTTCTCTTTAATCAGCTTTCTGAGGCGCTTGAGTGGATCCTTCTCAATAAGTGCTCTATTTCTTTTGTCTGTCACATTCTGGATGATTTCCTAATTATCGAGCCTGCCTTAGACTCGCCTACACCCAGCCAGGGATGCATGCAGAGCCTGTCCAGCATGTTGATTGCTTTTAGAAATTTTGGTATCCCTATTGCTGTGGATAAGACACAGGGGCCATGTACCTCCCTAGAATTTATGGGCATTATTTTGGACTCTGCTAGGATGGAGGCCCGTCTTCCTCCTGACAAGGTTGGGCGCATCCAAACTTCTTTGACCCTTTTTGAGTCTAAGAAGTCATGTACTTTGAAGGAATTACAGGCGCTCATTGGTACCCTAAACTTTGCATGTAAGGTGGTCCCCCCCGGACGACCTTTCTTGCAGCGCATGATCGAGTTGACCCGCCGGGTTTCTCAACCCCATCACCATATCAAGTTAAGCTCCGGGTTTTTCAAGGATCTTAGTATGTGGCAAGATTTTATTTCCAGTTGGAATGGAGCTAATTTTTTCTTATCAAAGGGTTGGGTTAACTCGGATTCCCTGCAATTGCATACTGATGCCTCCGGTTCTTTAGGTTTCGGCGGTATCTTTGGCCCCCAGTGGTTCCATGGTCGCTGGAGAGCTCCTCAGCAACTTGGGCAACCTGGCATCAGCATTGCCTGGCAAGAGCTTTTTGCCTTGGTAGTTGCATGCCATTTGTGGGGCGCATCTTTTTGTAATAAGCGTATCCTGTTTTTCTGCGACAACCAGTCAGTCGTAGACATTGTGAATTCTAAGCGGTCTCGCATCCCTCGGGTAATGGACTTGGTTCGCCACCTGACTCTTCTGACACTAAGGTATAATTTTTACCTGAAAGTCAGACATATTGAGGGCAAACGGAACGAAGTCGCTGACTCAATTTCTCGCTTTCAGGTGGAAAGGTTCCGCATGCTGGCCCCACATGCAGACCTGACTCCTTGTCCAGTACCAGAGGCACTCTGGGAGATTTAGATGAAGATATTAACCACTACTTTGAATTATCCATTGCCTCCTCAACTCGACAAACTTACACCTCTGCTGAAAAACGGTTTGTAGATTTTTGCTCCCTATATCGCCCCCGGTCTGGGAGTTGCCTACCAGCAGATGAAGATACCCTTATCCAGTCTGTTGCTTACCTGGCTCAGTCCATCAAACACTCGTCAATCAAGGGCTATCTCGCCGCTGTTCGCCATTTCCACATTCGTTCTGGTTTTGTGCTTGATCTAAACAAGTTTCTACGCTTACAACTTGTCTGCAGAGGCATCAAACGTTCACAGGGTACAAGCTTAACTAGAGTTCGGTTGCCCATTAATATCCAACACCTGCGGCTTTTCTATAGTCTTTTAGCCATCTCTTACACCTCTAATCATGATTCAGTCATGACCTGGGCCGCAATGACTCTCGCATTCTTTGGTTTTCTGCGCCTCGGGGAGTTAACATGTACCGGTAAATTCTCCCCAGACACCCATCTGTCCCTGGGTGATGTCACTTTCCTCCCCTTTTGGGACAATCCTGATTCCATGTCTGTCCGTATTAAGGTTTCCAAGACCGACCCATTTCGATCTGGCCAGACTATTCTGGTAGGGAAAACAAACCAACCAGTGTGTCCAGTCAAGGCAATGAAGGCCTATATATCAATTCGGAATTCCACACCTGGGCCCCTGTTCATATACTCATCTGGGCAACCACTAACAAAGGATGCTCTGACCTCAGAAACAAGGCAGCTTCTTTCACAGTCGGGCTTTAACCCATCTGAATATGCAGGCCATAGTTATAGGATTGGGGCGGCTACAACAGCGGCTGCTGTGGGCCTTCCTCCGTGGCTTATTAAAATACTAGGTCGCTGGTCTTCTGATTGCTACGAGCGATATATCAGATGTCCTCAACCCCTAATTTTCAAAGTCTCACAGAAACTAATTGGGGATTCCCACTAAGTAGGTTATTTAAATTCAATTTTGTTTTTGTTCGTCATGGGGAATACACTCTGTGTATTTGTGGGGATGAAGTGCTCCATACAGGTCACCCTTTGCCTCATAGACTCACATGGTCAGCTATCTTGGTAGACTGGGACCCCAGGATAGCTGTGTTACCATGGTAACAATGAGTCCATAGTCGGTTGATGATCAGTCTTTTGAGAGGATTAGGACCTTTCAGGGCCTGGGGATTAGGACCCCATATAGAGGATTAGTACCTCTCAGAGCCTGGGGATTAGGACCCCATATAGAGGATTAGGACCTCTCAGTGGCCTGGGGATTAGGACCCCATATAGAGGATTAGGACCTCTCAGTGGCCTGGGGATTAGGACCCCATGTGAGGCTTAGGACTCTCGTTGCCAAGCGACCTGAAATGTATGATCCTTATAGATGATATGTATCGGCAACTCGAGTACTTCATCCCCTACCCCATTTCCCCACATAATTCATTGTCTTGTGTTATTTCATGGGTTGGGAGCATTAAAGCCAATTTATAGATAATATAAATTTAAGTTAATGTGACAACCATGAAAGGGAAATTACAATAGTTAACAGCTCAGGCCTCTAAGTAAACATATCTGTAACGCAATACACTAACAAGACAATGGCCCCTGTGTTTACATCCAAAGGTCAGTTCTACCTCATGCGTCTGGCACGCGATGTCATTTCTAGGCCAATCACAATGCAGCAACCCTGCATTGTCAATCAAGACGGTGGGCTTCATTCACATTCCCTGTGTATACTTCATAATTCTCTGATCTTTCCAAGTGTTGGTCACGAAATTCCCACCCACCAACCCCTTGTCTTGTTGGCATATTTGCAACATAATTATAGCATACAGATTCTATTCAAAGTAATTAATTAATTAATTTTGTGACTTTTTATATAGTGTCAGCAACGTTACCAGAAATGATTAATTTTTGTGCCATTATTTATGCCCATTAAGACTTTGTTAAAAATGTTACTGTCATTCAGCCAAGTGCTGTTGTGGACTTGTGCAGCATGTCTGCCCATTAAGACTTTGTTTAAAATGTTACTGTTATTCAGCCTAGTGCTGTTATATGGACTTGTGCAGCATGTCTGCCCATTAAGACTTTGTTTAAACTGTTACTGTTATTCAGCCTAGTGCTGTTATATGGACTTGTGCAGCATGTCTGCCCATTAAGACTTGGTTACAAATGTTACTGCCTAGAACTGTTTTGGATCTGTTTTTGTAATTTTAAAGCAGGTCCAGATTGTTGTAAGTTTCTCAGCTGAGGCATTACTTATTCAATAAACTTTGGGAGGGGATGAAGTGCTCCATACAGGTCACCCTTTGCCCCATAGACTCACATGGTCAGCTATCTTGGTAGACTGGGACCCCAGGATAGCTGTGTTACCATGGTAACAATGAGTCCATAGTCGGTTGATGATCAGTCTTTTGAGAGGATTAGGACCTTTCAGGGCCTGGGGATTAGGACCCCATATAGAGGATTAGTACCTCTCAGAGCCTGGGGATTAGGACCCCATATAGAGGATTAGGACCTCTCAGTGGCCTGGGGATTAGGACCCCATATAGAGGATTAGGACCTCTCAGTGGCCTGGGGATTAGGACCCCATGTGAGGCTTAGGACTCTCGTTGCCAAGCGACCTGAAATGTATGATCCTTATAGATGATATGTATCGGCAACTCGAGTACTTCATCCCCTACCCCATTTCCCCACATAATTCATTGTCTTGTGTTATTTCATGGGTTGGGAGCATTAATGATGAACAGTAGTATCTTGACTATCAGTAAGTTTAGATCGACTAATGTTTAAAATAACTGACTTCGGTCAGGTTTACTAATGTGACAAAACGAAAGAAAGGAATGTGATTTGTAAAAACAAGTAGAACTGAAAGAGGTCTATACATAAAAACATAAATGCACGGAGTACGAAAGAAAGGGGTCACTTAGTTCTTGGATCCAAAATCCGTCTGCATTACTGAAACCTCAGACATCGTTTTTTACAGCACATAACAATGTTCGTATCTAAGTAAATATATTTTCCAAACATATAACGGTTCCCTGTTGGAAAGTATTTAGTGATTATTTAAAGTTGGTGGAATTTATCGTAAATTGCTAATATATTTAAACTTAAAAGAGCTCCCTGGTTACAACTGAAATAGGACTGTATCGATATGATTAACCACTAGATTATAAACGGGCAACATTTAATGCCCGATTTCTACTCCATATCATTTTTTGTTGTAACAATTAGAGACAGAGAAGTGCTTACCGACGGAAATGCAAAGCACTAAGGCAAACACAGCCAGGAGTTTCATCTTGCTGGATCAGCTACTGCACCGTGTGTATAGTTTGCATCGATGTCTTGCCGCTCCCTGCAAAGACTGATTGCCAAACAAAATGAAACGAAAGCGTTTAAATATTTTACGCGGTCAATATCTGCAGCCTATCACTATTAACCCGTATTTTTGTTCATTTGCATCCATCGAGTACCTGAAAATACGATAGGGCAATACCAGCTAGTACAATGCAAAATTTATCTTTGATATAATTATTTATATTGTTTTTAAGTTATTATTAGCCAGATGCATAAAATTCGAATCACGTTCTCAGTCATAAACCGCACTAAACAATCATGAATGGAAATGTTCTGTCAACACTAAATCAGTAGCGCCAAATGAATTATCCCACATGAATGTGTTTACTCTCTGTTCTTGTTAGTATTTTAGCCTTGTTAAGTTGTCATTAATCAAGCTATAAAAAAGAACATTCGATTGGCGTGAGAGGAAAAAAATTGTCTGAGTAGTATATCTGTGTTTCAGCGACAACCTTGAAGTTACATTATGATGATCGCTATGCATCCTCAACTTGTTGTTAATCCTTACCGGAAAGTGCAATATTCCAAGTAAAAACCATGCGAAAGTTTATTTTTCAACCCATGTCTAGAGACATGGGTTATTTGGATACTTCTTATTTGGGTACTTTCTCATTTGGGTACTTTCGCGTCAAGAATGCTAAATACGAATCGATCAGAACGGTCGTGGTAGTGCTCATACCAAGGAAATGGTTTGTCATGTGTAATAAATATCACAACAGGAAGCAAACGACTCAGTAGCGTTTACAAATGATTGTACTACATCTATCATAAAAGAGAAAAAACACGTCTCGTAAAAACAACAATAACTGTTCCTGTTTGACAAAACATATAGTCAAAAGAACAAAAACAGAAGCTGAACGGTGTTTAATGTTCTCCTGTCTTTTGAGAACAAAGAATTATGCAATACCAAGCTGAATATCAATGAACCCTTTCACTCACAGACTCAGTGAATTATGAAGACATGCAGTGTAGTTCTAACTTTTAAATCTGTTGACGAAATCCTATGGTGTGACCATTCAAATGAAACCTCTTCAGCAGTACTTTTGCATGGTACCATTGTTTTTCAATATTTTATAAAATGAAGTTTGGGATTTTTCTTGAATTTTGATGTTTTTACACTCTTGGGTGTTACAGGGTTAACGACTGCGCATGGTGGAGTGTTATTTAGATTGGTATCTACGATCTCAATGGAATCCGCTTGGTCGACGTACACTTCATATACGTGGTTGTTTCCAATAATAGCATATTTTCATTAAGGTCTATATGTCTGCCTCTATTCTGTGATATTTACACTTTAAAATTGGTTAGCTAGAATTACAAACAGTTACATATAAATTCCTCGTGTGGGAAGGCGAGTTGGACAGTATCTTCTAATTAAGAGGTGACTACCATTTCTCTATTTGTTAAAATGTTGAATAGCCTTTAAACCAATCAGTTTGAAACAGTACGTGAAAGATGACGAGACGCCTAGCAAAAATGTTGATCAGCACAATTTCAAGTCATCTTTCATTTTCCTGTTAAATTTGCATCTTTCTGACAAATGATTAGCAACGACTGTAAAAACAAAACAACAGTTGTACATTTGTCTGCGCTTGGTTGAAGAAAATATATTCTGTCGATATTGATCGAACTAACAAAGCCTTATATTGTACTTATTACAGGAATGAATTGAATCACGTTCCCTATACCTTACTATGTATGGGTGCCTCGTCCTTTGTGCAATAGTGACTTATCTAAGTAAGTAGCAGCATTGGAGGTAGTTTACTTACTCAGTAGCCAACAAAAATCAATTCCACCACTTAACATTTTACTTTAGCCTGACGCCGCAACCAGAGGATATAACTGATCATGATACCGTGCACGTGTAGTAATAAGGAACCAATCGAGGCACGCAATATATAAATTATGTAAGGCTGATTTTCATGGGCTGTGTATAATAAAATGAAATGTGCAATGGAGCATGAAATCTTCAGGATCTGTTGCATGCGTACTTTCTTTCATGACCAGTTCCGTTTTTTTAACTCGCGTAGGAGAGGGGAGGGTCCGAAGGTTGCTTTGTATTCACGAGTTGGTTCATAGGAGCCTTTGATTTATTCCCTAACAAATCTGTAAAGAAAAGTAAGGTATTAATGTCGATATAAATAAGCACCACTTGTTATTAACACTATATCGATGAAATCGATAGTCGATGATAATCGATATCAATCGCTGATAACAATCGATGCCAAATATTCGATTGATATTGTAAATCAATGACTAATCGATGAGGGACAATTTTGTGACTTTTTCAACATGATCGATTTTCATCGATTATCATCGATTTCCATCGATCGATCGTTTTACATTTAGATCGATTCTTATTACATCAACTCAGCAACTGTCCTCCTTCTTCTCGCCACAAACGCATCTTCTACACTGAAGTCACGGGCATGGTAACGTTTGACTTAACATATTTATTTAGGAGTTGTTGGCTAAGGCTCGATCAGACATCGCGAAAAGGCTTACCTAAACAGGGCAAGAGACACGCTATTGCGAGTATCTGTTTCATTGCATTAATAGCTGCTAATATCAGTAATCATTTATGGCCGGTATACATTCGCATAAATCTATATCCCGCTATATAGAGGGTGGCATAGGGTTTATGCGTGACGCATGATCAGGGCAAAAATCAGTGCGTGAAACGTGAAAGTTAGTAAAATGAAAACGTGATTCGTGAATTTAGGAACTAATATCCTTGTAGAACCAGACTAAGGAATTTAACGAATATCTGACGCGTGAATTGCGTAAAAAAGGAGCGTGAAACGGGATCGTGACCCCTCCTTTGTTACCCTCTATATAGTCTATATACGCTGCGAGATATCGATCTTTATAACTACTATATTATTCCTGCCGTCATAGTTGTTGAATTAAGATACACAATGTATGGAGAGTGACACTCCGACGTAGTCAGGAAACGACACGGAGTGTCGCTGGTGGACTGTAGTTTTGTCGACGAAGAGGATACGGCCGGACTGCGGCTAAAAAAAAAAATTATGTTTGGGGGACCCACATACGCGCGAGGACAAAACTGTCGCTCCACTATATGGAGGCGCCAAACACAGATCACTCGGATAGGAAGAGTTGGTCGCGAACTTTCTACTGAGTGGTTTTCCGCCAAAATATGCGAAATTAGGAAGGGAGCGGTTGATATATACCCGCCACACCAATGAGAGAGCACCGCGGGGATTCCATATCCATCTGCACGAAACTTCTGACTTACATTCATAATAAAGTATATTCAAATGATTTTGGATGGCTAAAAACTAGAAGAAATTACACGCTCCTACAATCCAACTCGTGAATAAGAAACAACCTTCGGACCCTCCCCTCTCCTACGCGTTTTGCTCCGCCGACCTCCCCCACCCTCCCCCCACTACCACAGTCTGCGTCCAACTCCCCACCCCCCCCCCCCCCCCCCCCCCCCCCCAACGCCGTCTTCATGGGTAAGGAGGATGACCATTACCTATCGAATTTTGATCGTGCAAAATATATGCGCATGCGATATGCACTGGTCAGAAAAGACTTTCAAGAAACATTTATGCCGATAGTTGGAAGTAACTCGTTTAACGCTTCGCGTATTCAGGAGTTAAAAACGAACAGCGAATCCACTTTTAATTAAAGGGCTCTTAAAGCCATCTTGTTAATGCGAGAGAACCCCAACGTAAGGTTAATAAAAAAAGCAGAAGAATTGATAGTGAATATAGTAAAGATGTTATAGGTAATATGTGAAGGTGTATTTTTTGGCGGGAAAAGTCGCATCACTTTAGAATGGGTTTGACGTGTATGTGTTCGCCCGTGTTTTGTTTGTGATAGTTGAGTCAAATATATACTATAATTTATCAGACAAATTGTGTGTTTTAGAGTTATCTTTTCATGAAGTGGAGCATTTTGTTTAAATGCTTCATCAAGTAAGCTTTCTCTTCAAATTTTTCACCTCTTCCGTTATAATATAAACAAAGCGTTTCGAAATGTCGATTAATAGGGAATCCCGAAACGTCGAGTTGCACATCGAGTTAAAAAATAAAATACTAAAATGAAAAAATATAATCGATAAAAATCGACAGAAATTAACTAATTGTATCGGAAATCGATAAAAATCCATGTGTGAAAGTTGTGAGTAAGCATATCGATTTTATGGGCGCTAAATTTTCATGGGATGTTATGTTTTGAGCCAATCTGCACTAGGTGCCTGGGTAAACGGCAGGGACGTGAAAAGTGTAAACAATAAACAGCAAAACCCACGACTACAAACTGATGAAAGTAAAGTGCCGGATCTGTGGCCAAGATCTGGATCAATAAAATCTTGTACAAGATGAATGAAATGGCAGACTGATCCTTTTTTCCTTTGTCTTTCTTTGTCGTAAGTATCAGTCTGCTGTTTTATTTATTTTGACATGAAAAATGGCGGGAAAATGGTGATCACGTGGACATTTTGTCGATCATGTCTGCTATGGGCGCACTTATACAGAAAATATTGGCTCTGGACCGGGTAAACAGGACACCCCGTAGCGGTCTCTTTTTTAGTCTCCCTAAGATCGAAAGGTTCATGACAGGCCTACACAGACTCCGCTATGTGGTTTTGCGGTTGCGATGCATTTATATTAGCTTTCAAAGTTTGGCTCTTACGAGCATGTCGTTAAGTCATTTACGTCTCTTGTATGAAATGATCGGCGGCGTTTTGTAAATAGTTTTCAGGAATGGCTGATTTTGAATGAAACTCCATTTTTGCATCAGTATTTGTTTAAGGTTTTTCACTCCTGGGTGAAATGTTGTGACAAAAGGCATTATTATCTCGTGAGTTTTTTCTTTTTGTTTTTTTTTTTTAATGCCGATTGCCTTCCGGCAAAAGTGACTTCGGGTGTTTAGGATAAAAGCGAGTATCGAGTCGCGTTTTGAAGTTGGAGATGGCCTCTTGGAAATTTGTTTCCGAGGAGTTTGTACGTAGGAGTCTGATAGGTTGTGCTTTGATAAAACGCTTTTTAACACGTGATGGGTGACAAGAGGTATAGTGTGTGTGCAAACTGTCCACAAAGGACGATATTGTCTCAGCAGGTCCTTCGCTGCCCGAAATAATAGGTGTGCTGACCGGTTTTGGTTTGTGGATTTTTGTTAGAGTAGAGAAAATTGGTATTCTTGGGTTAGGGGTTTGTGAAAGCTATTTTTTGTCATGTCATCTGTATGTTTGTCTTGGTGAAGTTGGGTGATTATGTCATTAACTCTGTGTAATGTATCAGTTACCATGGGCTTTTCAAGAGGTTGATAATGGTCTCTGTTGTTAAGTTGGACCTGGGCCTCTTGAATTTTGTCTGTCGTACTAACGATAACTGTAGTGTTGCCTCGGTGTGTATCGAGAAAATCGTATCTCTATTTGGGCGATAAAACGCCGTGCCGATTGCGTGAAGGATAAAGCGTCAAATTGCACGTACGACATGTTATAGTCATTATCAATCAGCTTACGATATTCATCACATTTAATTTTTTGAGCTTTCTCTTCTCGGAAGATAGTAATAAATCCGTACCTAGTTAAAAGAATCAAGCTTTCACTTTATTCAGTTGTACTTTTTTGCTATCCAACACATTCGACATTCTTTATGGGGTTTGATGACCACTTTTTCGTGCTATTCTTGACCAATTTCTCTAAAATTGCTTTTCTAATTAGATTTATAAGTACCACCGAAAAACAATTGTTTACTTTTTTTTTTTGTTTCAACTGAAAAAGCCTAAACCGTTTTAACTAAGAATATTGTACTCCTATACTACGGTGTGCTGGATTTTTTTTCGAGAAAATGGTATGTCCATAATAGTGCCCGATGACTGTCTTAAATCGAAATGCTCAAATCGCTTATAAAATGGTTGTTAAAATTCTTGCTTTGTCATTCAATTCAGAACAACAAAATTTTACTTGTACACGAAGAGAACTGTAGAGAGGATTGCAGCAAACAAAAACTTCTACATTTGCACAAAATAATATGGTTTGACTAAATCAGCCAAAATCACGAGGTCCTTTGCATACTATTGCATAATCAAAGCGCAATTTTTATCACCGTCAATACATTCTACCATGTACCTAAATCTAATAATGGCAATGATTCACTATTCCAAAATAGAACAAAAGGCAAAGTCGTTCGCGTGATCGGTAATTTCAGATCAAAAGTTCATCAAATGATAACATACCATGAGAACTCAAAGCCATTCATTTAATAAATTCAACTTACTAATTACTCCTTCCTCGTCAAGAAAAACACAAACTTCAGTGCAAACTCTTGTGACATTCACTGGTTGAACAAGAGTGACAGGAGCAAAAGTAAAACGTCTCCATTCATTTTAAAAATACACCGTGAAATTCTCAAACTGCGTTTCCCAAGAACACACGTTTGACCTTTTTTACCCTTCTAAAGGAGCTTTAATGGTTTTACGACAAATGATTGACAAGAAAAACACAAATTTTTTGAACCTTTGAAGATCAATTAAGCCGTCTCGGACACATCCACTTAAAAACAAATTTGAAAGATTGATAGGTAACGTGAGATATCGAAACTCAATGCCAATTCCCTAGGGAAATTAACAATAGGTCCGGGCGTACTCCAGAAAAATTTTAGTGGCGGTATGCGACGCCCTTCTTGAAATTTTAACCGGTATGTACCAACCATATCCTTAATGCCCTTATATAGCTTGTATAAAGAACTAACCTCCCGGACAAAAGTTAACAACTTTTAACATCCCTTTTTTTACTACATAATACCTATATTTCGTTTTACGCATGCGTAGTAACGAGTTAAAAAGGAGGCAAGTCTTGCTCTAGCTTCTTGGGACACCTGTCACTAATGAAATGTTTTTCTATCTTTGATTCTGTCTCCTATCCCTATCAACAAAGATCAAAGAGAAAAGAGAATTTCACATTGTTCAGGAACAATCATCCCTTGATAAGCAGGTGCAACAGCTTAATCTCACTCTTGTGTTTAATTATTCACCTTAAGTACAAGAAAACATGATTTCTTGTTTATTGTCATTATTACTTATTCAGTTTTAAAACATCCATGATACCTTTGCTATGCTAACTGTATCCTTTACAACTGAAAATTGTTTTACAAATATTAAGAAGTTACGTTACAACAGATAATGGGACAACAAAGTATTACCTTCGGTTCCGGTTTCCCAAGCCTGTGCCCGATGTCTTTTAATTTCAATGAGTTTTCCATGAAAAAAAAAATCATTCGTTATTCTTATTGCGAATTATCGTGATATCCTGCTATTCTATCTTAACCTTCTTTTGTTCTTTTTTGCTATTGTCGTTCCATGTTCTATTTATTTTTCTACTGTTTTCTGAAACCATCTGTAGTTACTTCAAGGTCATTTGTACGAAGAGAGACAGACTGACGTTCGGTTGTTGTTAAACAACTAACCCTTATAGCGGTGCGTTAATGTTACAGATAAAGGGAGCCCAAATTTCTAATCAGTGTCATTTGCTGCCCCGGAAACATTGACCAACCCAATAACAGTAAAACAGTAAGTAAATCTCATTTGCTGTATGTTGAAGGAACAAAAGACTCTAAGTATTTAACTTCCAGACTTAAACTCTATTTTCTCAAATTGATTTCCACACTGAACCCATTCTTAAGATTAGCGAAGACAATTTTGTTGCCCTTGTTTGGAGGAGATGAAGATGACGAATCCACTCGAACACTTGGTACATAGTCAGGTGGCGATCCATGAACCACCGGCGTTGGAAAGGTCTCCTCAACATCGGCTACCAGCGTGACACGTACTTCGTTTTCGGTGCTTTCCATGTGGAACAACTCCAACGCTCCCACATCTCCTAACGTGTGTAACACTGTTGAGGTGTTGAAATCCAGATCAGGATAGCTGATGCTGACGTAGAGCTCCGTCTCTGATTCAGCTACCATGAGGCGACAATGTTTGTTCACTTCCTTGATTGGTCCCCATGGAAGTGTTGTGGTGGGCCGAAAAATCACGTAACCATACAAGGGACTTATTGCTGTCAAACGGTTCGGTGCTGTATGAAATCTCACAACATGTGCTTCATCATTTTGCTTAAGCACTTCATAAAGCTGTTTCTTATCTTCTTGTAGAAGCCAAGCAGTATCTGCATTGTTCGGATTTGATGGTGTGTTCACGTAAATTGCATACTCGTAGCTTCCATCGACCGAGCTGTGCTCAAGCCAGGCAGTAGCATACTCACCACTGGACGTTTTCCCTGATTGATTTTCTGAGATTTGATTTTGAACATGAACCTTAAGACTAGGGGCGCTTGAGGATGGAATGTAGTAGCTGTTGCCTTTCGTGTCTACTAGAATAGTATACGGGGTTGCTCCGCTCTGATAATATGGAGTCATGGCTGAAAATGGAGTTGTATAATTTTTTACGTTGCCATCCACTTCGATGAAGAATGTGGAAGAACCTCTCTGCAGCTTGTCTTGGAAAAGTGTTGTCTGTGTTTTCTTTCCGGCTCCATTGGCTATTCTAATGTTGCTTCCCAGGCAGACTAGGAGGTTTTGATAAAAGAAAACAGACTTCTTAAAGTAAAGTTTGATATTGGCAAAAGCATGTTTATTTAAGAAGTCATAATCTGGCTGATGGAAGTCCATGGCAAACATTCCGCTTGACAAAGACTCTGATCCCTGGAAGGTAACGCCTCCGGCAGAAGATTGTGGACTGAAGTTTCTTCCTGTCTTCAACTTTCTTTCATTGGCAGTAAGTGACATCGCTGTGGTGCCAGGGATTTTCGTCCAATCCCACCCAGCATTTATATCATGTGCCATCAACGCCTGCTCGCTGTTAGCTATTAGCATCGAGCCATGACTTGCAAAGATGCCGTTAGGATTCTCAGAAGGAGTTCCTTCAAAGTCCCAGACATACTTGTTAAATCCCTTCACTGTAACAACCCAGTCTTTACGACGGTGAATTGAGAGCGCTGCAAAGTTCTTGGTCCAATGACCTTCTGGAGATAATTCCGCACTCACGCTCGTTGAATTGGCCAACGAATTCACCTAAAGAGAAATAAAAAATAGATAGTACTGTTGCTTTAAAGGTATAACTAGGCTGAGCATTTCTTTAAAACGTTAGAGATGAAACTACACCACCATTCACCTTTCTAAAATGTCCTTTTCTAATATACGACATCGTCATGTTTAACTTTTAAAAACTTATAATGCAAGAAAGTAGAGCCTTGACTCAACTGTCTTGCCGAAACGTTCAGAAATGCTACCGTTACGCGTTCTTCATGTCCTCAAAACACCACTTCACTATGCTATTGCCAATAACAACAAACAACTAAACACAGTCTCAGGACAACAATGCAAAACGTTTATTTTTCATTTAAATGTTCCATCATTTCATGTAGTTACCTTTAAATACTTTTTTGCAAAAAAAAAAAAATCATTTTCGCATGTAAGTTGATAATCATGTTCTGATATTAATTTCATTTAATAATTTCTATCGTTTCCATAGTCATTCACACAACACACTTACCATGCTCATTACTTGCAGAGAGCCAAGGGTATTAAAGTAGGATTTCCCTGCTTTGATCCGACCATTGTTTAAATTTGTATCGACAACAGCATGCGAAGGCTGATACAACCGTTGAAACATTTCTGCATTATTGTTTAGGACGGAAATGTCGATACCTTTTACTGGTGTTGGCGATAGCGACCCTGGATGGGATGCACTGATGTACGCATAGGCTGGAAGATCGCTTGCTAGAACTGCCTTAGAATAGTCTGGAAAGCGTCCTCCTACACTGCTTGGAGTAGAATATTTCACAGCTGTGATCCTGAGAGTTTTAAGACCTTCTCGTAAGTTGCGCTTTGCTTGTTCTGATAATTCAAAGTCCGTTCCCTCTAAAAGATATTGTACTTGTGCCGCAGTGTGCAACGCGGTTGGTATGTATGCAGATGCATAGAATGTCATGTGATGGAAGCCAGTATAATCAGGTTTGACCACTCCACCCAATGCTCTATTGATAGTCAAAGCATTTTCCATCCATCTTTTTAATGCGTCCATATCTCGCTGTCTTGCTTTCTGCTCGTCTGCTGTACTATTAGGCATTGCCAAAACAATAATAAGCCGAGCTAACAATCTCGTTATCATAAAGTCCGCTGTTGTCCCTTTGTACTCGAACGACGATTGATATACTTCTCCAAAGTCGTGGTACCATTTGGCAGCATTTATTAAGTCTTGCGTTCTGTTCTTGAATGCTGTATTCTTATGCAAGACGTCTCTTAGAAGGAAAAGACTGTGAATGAATCCAGCGCTACTTCGAAGCATCTCCATGTACAGGGAACCCAACGCACTTCCATCTGCCCATCCTTGATTTTCAAGGTAATCTAAGACCTTAACAATTCTTTGAAGACGAGCTCGATTTATGTATTCTAATGAAAGGCGGACTTTGGCTTCTGTGTAAGGCTTTAATTGCGTTTTTAAATGGTTATGAAACTCATCCTGCCTTGATTTGTGCTTTCCACAAATGCGAATGAGTGCCTTTCTATTCGTACGCGAATTCAATACTGGTGTCTCTTCAGTCACTGTCCTTGTAATTTCATCAGGTCGTGATTTTAAGTGCAATTCTACTGCCAAAGGCTGCAAAATGCTCGTCATAACGAAGCTAAACTTCCTTGTCTGAATAGTGGATGAATACTTTGTTGATCCTCTTGTACATTTCAGGCAAAACAGTGGAGGACCAGTGATCACGGTCTTGTTGAGAACTGTTTTAAACAGAAGCCGGTCGTATTCATTTTGCGCATTGTCGATGCTTTTCTGAAGTGTGTTCCAGCGTTTCTTCAGAGTGCCTGTAAAATCATAAGTTGTTGTCGTTTCATCACAGTACCAGTTTCTCAAGCGACTTTCAATGTGTGCAATACTTAATTTTTTTGACGGATCAATACCTGTGGGAGTAGCAGATGGTGTTTCCTGACTCCATCGATAACTTTGTTGCCAAAAGTCCCTATAGTCATACTTTGAACCAAACTTGGTGAAAGGTGGAACAATCTTATCCCGGGATTGGAAGGCGAGACTGGGCACAAATTCAAGCAAATCAATATAGATGGTATCCTGATGGCTTAAAACAAAATCGACTCTCGTAATTTTCGCTTTATTTTTAAAACTGTCGATACTTTCTTTACTCTCGTTGTACGAAACCCATATTCCTCTCCAACCTTTGAATCCCATGTCGACCATAAATGACCCCACTCTTACGATTTTGATACTATCGGTCAGTCTAACTTCCATCACTTTTCCTTTGACAGCAGTTGTTTTGTAAATCCACATCTTAATGCCTCCTCTCGACAGGACTTTTCCTTCTATAGGAGAACCTGATGGCCTTGTGTACCTAAACTCTGATGTGCCACCAGCATCGGACTCCAGTTTGAGAGACTTTGCTCCATTTTTGGCTGTGAAGTTGGAGATTGAAATGCTTCCTCTTGAGCTGGTTGCAACAACGAAGCAATTTTGCTGCCTGGGGTCTTCAAAATCTAATGTATCGTCACATCGATTCACTGGGAAAAGGCATGGAATAAAAAAAAAAAGAAAAAAAGAAAAAAGGCATCGTCACTATGAATGTCGGTAACGGAAAACTATAACACAACACATGCTGTTTGCAATGGACTGCTACATATTATATGTCACAAGCATCTCAATAGATGCCTTACTTCTTTTTGCTAATTCAGTATCCAGCTTATTATTTTCATACCTTAATCATTACCTTATTTTACTTATTTCATGTGCTATGTCCATTCTATGCAAATAAGTTTGGAGTACTGTTTATCGACGTTCAATGAACAATTGATCACCTTCAGTAGATAAGACAATTACATGTACTTTTAAGTA
Organism: Dendrophyllia cribrosa; assembly: GCA_024195265.1. Taxonomy (NCBI): domain Eukaryota; kingdom Metazoa; phylum Cnidaria; class Anthozoa; order Scleractinia; family Dendrophylliidae; genus Dendrophyllia; species Dendrophyllia cribrosa. Next base: position 61,874,518 of record JAJLRJ010000001.1, on the reverse strand, counting down.
GTTGTATCGTCCGTTAAAGATGTAAAAATTGGTTTGCGACATTGAGGACGTGTTTTCTTTTCTTTTCCTTTATTTTTTTCGCTAACTTCGCACTTCTTAGTTGCTAGGATGAAAAAAGGGGGAACCTTTAGAACAACCGTGCCTGGGTTTTTTTGGTTTTCTAAAATTCAAAACGCGGCCGAGAACTGCAGTTTCTTTACTGAATTAACCCATCTCTACTTTTTTCTGGAATTATCTTCCAAAGCATAAATGCGAATAAAAATCACACAGAAAATTAAAATAGTACATTTTGTAAGTGGCGAGGAAGCCCATGAGAAACCACCAGGCTTTGACATAGGGCTTCCTCGTTACAAAATTAATCTAGATAAATAGATGAATAAATACAGATACAATCGGAGGACAAACCCCTGTAAAAAATAAGCAACATAACAAAAAATCAAATAGTTACAGTTACCTATGATTACTACTTATGAATTTTTTAGGTAATTTTTTTTTAGAAAAGCAAGAAGTATCGAGTTTTTTTGTCATTATTTAGAGAGGCAAAATATTTTAGTTCTCATACGGCAAATTGTCTAAAATAAGATCTTCAAAGGAGTTAGCATTTCTTGTAATATTTGTACGAGTTTGACTTTCCAGGCAGGAGAGCCAAAGGAATACATAAATTTCTCGAGTTAAAAGAGGAGAATATTAATAAGTAAATGTTAGCACACGAAGCTCTTTAAAAAATGAGATTTGAGTAAGCATCGTAGTTAGACTTGTTATGGGTAACTTTATATATACAGGGTCCTGTTTAACTTAAAACGAAAATAAAAAATGTTAAAATTTGCATGGTACTGAAGGCTATCTAAACACGTTTTAAACTACTTGATTTGTCATTTTCTTAAAAATTACTTTAAAAAATTATAGCTGTTTCCCACAAAAAAAGAGAAGGCTTAAAAAAAGGAACCCAAAGCTTCTATTTAAAGTGCGCATTTCTTTTGGCAAAGAATTGTATTCCTTTTCCCCACTAAACCTATAGCTCGTTTATATAAAGTTACGAGGCAGCAAATATTACTTTTACAAGTAATTACAGTAACGGAGACTCACCGCTTTGACCTGTTGGCAGTAACAACAAGACAGCACCAGCCACAACAAGAAGAAGGAACCTGTCTTCTGGCATTCCTCAGAAGAGCTGGTAAGAAAACACATGGAGAGACCTCTTAGTGTCTAATTCACGAGAATATTTAACATAGAGTATTTTAAGAAGGTATGTCTTACTTTTTGGTCTAAAGCTTTCGTTATGGATGTACTTTATATCGAAAGGAAAACTCAATTTTCTCCAAAAGTAAGCAAAATCAAAAGGTATGACTAAACGATGTTTAATGACATCGTCTTTATCGGTATTAAAATTTTAACGATTAAAATGTTACCTATTAGTGGAGAAATAAGATTGACCCAAACCCACATAATGAGATTCTGTGTACCTTTTCAAGAACCACATTCAGCTAAATGTCGAAATAAATGTTACGTGACCAATGAAAAAGTGCAACAATCAAAACAGATTTAAAGAAAGGCGCTTTTTGAGCACAAAACATTCGACACAACTACAAGTCCAACAGATTACTTTCGAAATTTAGTTCTGCTGATTCATAACGTATTTGTGATGATTGAAAAAGCAACTTTCTAAACCTACAAACATTCGCATCGATTCATTGACGCGGAACTGAATTCGCTGAAATACTGAGATATTTTTTCTTTGATTTGGCTTAACAAAACCGCAAATTCGGTGAAACCAAAATAGTCGCCGTTTTATCACAGATATAAGCCAAGCCCCAATATTTCTGATTTTTATAGCCGGTTTACTAAAATTCAGTTGTGCCTTCACGTTTAAGTGAACATATCACGTGACCCCCACCATCGCTACAAAATCTCAGGATAACGTTATCTTAACTCCCGAGATAAAACGAACTGAAATATATTTATCTATAATATTTACGACCAAATCGAAGTTTAAACTAACACTATATAAAGAGGACTTAGAGGAGACGTTAATATTTGGTCTGATAAGCGTTAATGTTGCATAAAATTGATTTGGGTCTTTAATGGAGTCCTTGAAATCTAGTATGTTACATTTTGCAAAGGGCAAAGGCAAAATAAATTCTCCATGAAGATAATAAAATTGTATAGATATTAAATGAGATTGATAACAAAAAAAAAATGAATAAATATAGGTGAGTTAAAAAAATTAATCGCTATGTACATCACCGAAAATCAAACGAGAAAATTAAACGGGCAGGCTGTGTAAATCAGAATTGTTGGAATCAAATGACAGCCCAAGCGAAAAAAATAAAAGCTGTCTTTCGTGCAAAGAAAATCACTTATCAATTACGAACAGAACTTAACTTACTGTTATGAAGTACCTTGTATTTAGCCCTGTGTCAAGATAAACAACATAAGATTAGAACAACGTTGTCTTGAATGTGGTTTCTAAAGTTATCATTTCTCTAGATCAGTCTACACAAAGCGTTCTTGTTGATTAAAACAATAATTCTTAGCCTTAAACCATATAAATGATTATAGAATCTAACTTGACTAACGTTTGTCTTTCTATTGGTGAAACAGATGTTTGGCAATAGGCGTATTAGAAGTTTGGTGATCCATTTTTATAAATTAAAGTGACCAAGCAGTTGTAATCACATTATCACATATTAAGTGAAAAGTTAATATTTAGCCTGACAAGTGTTAGTCGTGTTAATGATGCGCACTGAAGTGTTGATCAGTGGAAGTTGTTTCATGTCAGTGCTGTGAATGAAACATTGTACATGTACTAAATAGTGTATGAAATAGATCAAAATAAACAATAAAATTGTTTTACTCACCGAAAAAAGAGACAATATCTTTAATAGTGAAACCTTGTTTATGAAATCGTCATGATCTGTAATGCTAGAATTTTAAAACCTCAAAGGTATATGTAGCGATAAACCATAACCACTGATAATTAATATATCAGTCGTAAACTTGGTTCATTGGTCCCATATTGATATTCAAACAAAGTACCAGATGATTGCTGTTTGTTATATTCAATGGACTACTGTTTGATATGACAGGAATTACAGGTGCCTGTGAGTTCCAAGTGACATGTTTGAAGACTATTTACCATTACTAGAGAATTAAAGTGACAGGGTCCCGGCTGAAATATCGACGGTGTTTTTATGATTATGGCCAAGAGCATGCTTCAAGCTTGCTTCATTATCTCAAAATTGGAAAAAAAAAATCGCCAAAAGTGATGGACACAAAGAAATATGAAGTAAAAAGTCAAAATAACGACTAAAAAAGGTCAAAATTCCACCCTAATGGCAATTTGGATTTGCAGGCCACCTGTCACGAAATCTAAATTAATGAACTGTAATCTACTTCCATCCTTGTAGTCCTGCATTTTCTCTCCATTTTACTGCTTCTGTTTTGTGCTATGGAATTTAGTTGTGTATTTGCTGGCATTTGGCGATATAACATGAAAATTAAATGAACACAATTTTGTTACTTTGGCGTGGCAGTGTCCTTTTAACATTTTAAGCTTGGTCTGTTGTACTGAGGTTTGTGTCGGTTAGTCCTGGTGCGAAAACGATTTACATGCCTGAATGCCTCTTTTTATCATGATGACGATAAATGTAATGAAAAAAAACAGCGAATAATTTCTTTAAATTAGTAGAATGTTTCAGCTGGCCAGACCAGCTTTCTTCAGGTACATGGTGTTACTAAAATTTACAATGTGATATATTGTTTTCTATTTTTTATTGACGTATCTATGTTTTCTGTCTAAAGCGATGAATAACAAGACAAATAGAATAACAAATGACTTGTCAATGAAAACAATAGGCCATTTGCACGATGACGTCATATGACTACAACTACCAGAATCCTTCAGTTTTTTTCTTTGTAGTGCAAATTAGGGCTATTGTTATTTAAACCGCACTGGGATTACAAAATTTAAATAAGAAAGGAAAAACGAAATGAATTCTGGTAGTTGTAGTCAAATGACGCCATCGTGCAAATGGCCTATTGTTTGGTAATAGCGAACGTTCAGTCGTTTAACTGATAATCGATCACACTGTCGTTCTAAATGTCTAATTAAGGAGTGACCATGATGATACACATTGATCTTGAAGATCCAACGACAAGATAAAATCATCACAAGCGTGAAAACACCTGCACAGGTGCCGATCATCCTGACAGTTTATGTCTACTTCGCTTGCGCAGCGTAGACACAGAGAAGTTAAAACCGGAGCTACAGCAATTAAAGTTGTCTGTCTACCTTTATTTCATTTTCAGTCGTTTTCCTCTTTTGCGCGAAGAGGAACCACTATTTTTAGCGGTTTGAAAACTCCCGCCGGGACCTGAAATTTGCGACATTTTGAGCGCGGCCAAAAATGTGTGACGTCATTCGTGTGCTCGATCAGAAGAACACAAAACAAAACATGGCGGAGAACAGGACGAACCAGGGGCAAAAATACTCCTCGCTTTAGTCCATGTTCAATCGAAATAATCCTTTCACAAGTTGCAGAAAACTCCACTTTAAAACGAGTGACGCGGCAGTCAATACACAGCACTTTGCTCTCACCGGACACTCCATCAATGACCTCCAAATCATCCCATTAGAACTCATTAATTCTAATAGAAGCATGATCCGTAAAGCGAGAGAATCTTGTTTGATCACTTTAGCCAATACACTTGAATCTAATGGCATGAACAGACGTGACGAAATTTAATCTTCCACATATTTATTGTTATAATCATTACTAGTCGTTTCTAGTTCACGTCATTAAGTTTAAAACTGATGGAAGGAGCTGAGTGAGTGAATTTAAGCCACCGTTACCGATAACCCGTTCATTACGCATGCGCGTATTCACGGGTTAAAAAAAACTAATAGTAAACTATCCAACACCGCATCCATTGTCGTACCGCAATAAGATTGGGGATAAATTTGGCAACGCGACAACGGTCACAGTGTGGGAAAAAAGTAAGGGTGGGAGGGAGGGAAAGATAACTAGTCTAGCATTAGTTCCCAGGGCTTGCCCGTAAGCACCTCGTCGCCCCGTACCCGCACAATCCCTCCCCGTGCTGCAGTTGAGCCAAAGTGATAATTTATTCACACGTGTTGATCTTATATGCGTCACTTTAATGTATGCAGTGTGAATAGTAAACTATCCAACACCGCATCCATTGTCGTACCGCAATAAGATTGGGGATAAATTTGGCTCCTGTTACTTAATGTCACTAAGTCTGTTTCTATCTACCCGGTCAACGATGGGCTCCTCCCCAATACTAAACAGCCACCTAAGGAGACCAACGTTGGACCGTCGAAAGAGGGCATCCCTCTTCCTGAACCAAATCATAACTCCCCAAAACTAAACCCCGATCCAATACCCTAACTCTGAGAGGTAGATTTTCATCGTACCTCACAGGCACTCTTCTGCGTAGGTTCCTTTCCCCTGATTGGTTGCGGGGAAGGCACACACAAAACGTTTAAGCTCATTAATGTCTTGCCAGGAGGCAGATGGCTCGGAGCCAACACTCGAGGCAAGCCTTGCCGAAGCCCCTGCTGGATTTAAGACTTTCGCTAGTTGCATGTAGTACAACGCCGTGTGGCGCCTTGACCATCCCACGTGATCCATGATCTCAGCCAGGTCCGCACCGTAGTGTTTGTGGAGTTCACCTGCGCGAAAGGCGTTTGGATCTCTAAATAATAATTTTGCTGGGTCCGCTAATTCTTCTCCATTTATCACTCTGTGTATGTATTGTTCTGAAAGTTCCCGGACTGTCACCCCTGAGCTAACCCCCAGTGACGTTCCCATCCAATCCACCTACGTGATTGGCTTTTGCGGCATCTTTGCATATTGTGCAACTTTTTCATCGAACTGTGGGTCAAACTCCCATTCCCAAGGGAGACTTGTGGTGATCTAGGTATGAAAACAAAGGAATAATAAGAAAGGGGACTGAGGTTAGCAGAGGGGTGACAGTCATGACCCAGCAATAGACTGGGGGAGTGTGTTTAGATACTCTTTTTCACAACTGCCACTTCTCTACTAGAGGAAAAGGAAGAAGAAAATTCCTAAAACGAGAGGCAAGGGTGAATGAACGTAGAATAACGATTCATTGCCACATTATACAGTATTTATTGAAATACAGCATTACATAGTCAGCAATTTCTGACGCAATAGTAAACAAGTTCTGTTCTTTGCGATCTTAGATATAACACATGTTCACTTGTTATTGTTAATGTTCCTAGATCGGGAAGCAGGTTCAGACGGGCGTCCGCGCTGTTCCCTCCTTCTTTTGAAACAATTGACAGCGATATGCCCAAGCTTCCCACAACTATAGCAGCGAACATATGGGGCATTTGACCTCCTCGCATGTGACAGTGGCATTGGTTGCGGCTGACTCCTGTTGCTCTTCTCAACTTTTGCCATAATACCCAATATCTTCTCATGGTCTTTATCACCAATAATATTCACATTTAAAAAATCATAGCAAATTCTGACGAGTTTCAATCCGTGGCCAATAATATTCACATCTTCCAGAACATAACAAACAATTACGAGTCTCACTTCCGTGGCCAATAACATTTCACATTTGCATATAACAATCTCTTACGAGTTTCACTTCGTGGTCAATAACATATCACATCTGCATAAACAAGCTCTTGCGCATTACACTTCGTGGCCAATAACATATCACATCTGCATAAACAATTCTTGCGCGTTTCACTTCGTGGCCAATAACATATCACATCTGCATAAACAAACTCTTGCGCGTTTCACTTCGTGGCCAATAACATATCACATCTGCATAAACAAACTCTTGCGCGTTTCACTTCGTGGCCAATAACATATCACATCTGCATAAACAAACTCTTGCGCGTTTCACTCCGTGGCCAATAACATATCACATCTGCGTAAACAAACTCTTGTTCCGTGGCCAATAACATTTCACATTTGTATATAATACACTCTTACAAGTTTCACCCCCGTGGCCAATACCATTTCACATATCTCAAGGGGTTCCGTAGTCAGCCGAAAATATGACCCTTATTTGCAATAACAAACTCACAAGGAGTTCTTACTCCGTGGCCGACGCAATGGCCATTATCGCAAACAATAGACTCTTACGAGTCAACTCCGCGGCCAATACATTTCACATATCTCAGGAGTGCCGTGGTCAATATAAAACATGACCATTATTTGCGATAACAAACTCACAAGGAGTCCTAATTCTGTGGCCTACGCAATGGCCATTATCGCAAATAAAAAAAAACTCTTACGAGTCCACTCCGTGGCCAATAACATTTCCCATCGCGCATCACTCTCAAAAAAGTATTACTTCCGTGGCCAACAATTTCAGAACTAACACGTGTTAAAGCGAAAATTCACCTCAAGTTTTTCCTCCGCCGACAAGCCCTAGCCTTGTGGTGCGGGATTCTGCCCTTGCTGAACCTGTGGCGCGGGATTTTGGCCTTGCTGAACTTGTGGCGCAGGGTTCTGTCCTTGCTGAACTTGTGGCGCAGGGTTCTGTCCTTGCTGAACTTGTGGCGCAGGGTTCCGTCCTTACTGAACTTGTGGCGCAGGGTTCTGTCCTTGCTGAACTTGTGGCGCGGGGTTCTGTCCTTGCTGAACTTGTGGCACTGGATTCTGCCCTTGTCGAACCTGTGGCGCGGGATTTTGTCGTCGCTGAACTTGTGCTTGCGCTGGGTTCTGTCCCGGTTGAACTTGTTCCGGCGCTCGTTGCGGGAACTGTACATTAGCAGCTCTTCGGTCAGCCATGTTCATGGACAGTGCCAATTCCAGTCGTCAATTCTGCTTGCTGGAAAATTCGTGTTCGTAGCAGGAAAAATCGTTCCCCCTTTCCTCCTTCGCGCTGGAAAACTGAGAGACTCGAACACTTGAACATTTTGGGCCGCTTGTTCCGCGCCCGCTTGCAATCCATCCACTTGTATAGGTCTCAGACGACCACGAACCGGGCCAGGGTATTGTACATTCGCCATCCAAGTAAAGAAATAACACGAGGCAAGGAGATTCCAACTATTCGAGCGACACGAACTGGAGCACACCGAACCGAGCTGCAGTTGAGCCAAAGTGATAACTTATTCACACGTGTTGATCTTATATGCGTCACTTTAATGTATGCAGTGTGAATAGTGAATATACTTTTAATCAAAGAACCAACTCGTGGATACGAAGTTCGCTCTAACTAAAAGATTCTGCACACCTTCGGACCCTCCCCACCCCCAGGCGTTTTGCTCCTCCGACCCTCCACCTTCTGCGTCCCATTCCCCACCCTCATCTCCCTTCATCAATTACCCCATGGGTAAGGCAGGTGACCATGACATATCGCGTGCTCAGTGTTTACAGCTGATCAAACGATCGAGTGAAATTTCTACGCAAATGCTACAACTCGATGAACACTTCGCGTATTCACGAGTTAACAAGGAGGCAATGCTTGCACTGGCTTCTTGGGACACCTGGCACCAATAAAATGTTTCTCCATTTTGGATTCTGTCTCCTATCCCTATCAATTAGACTCATTGTTCTTTTCGTGATGCATTGCGGGCGGTCTTGAAATTCATGGTCCATGAAAAACCATTTTGTGGCAGGGAAGTTTGATTCCTAATAAAATCCGTTTACATCAGGGAATCTGTATCGTGTATTAACCCTATTCAGCCTGGGTTTTTTTTGAGTTTCTGAGCCTGTGGGCTATTGTCATAGCCTTGAAGAACATTAAGGCTGTGACAATGAAACCTAGAGGATATAAAGTACGTCCAAAACTGTCTCCTTTGCGGTCCGCACAATGGAAAGATGACGTCATATGACGTAATTATTAGGTAATTAGTTATACGGCCGCCATCTTGGATCCGCCATCTTGGATTTCTGAAATATTTTAAAACCTCTTAAAAACCGTCTAAATTCACTCAAAATTAATCAAAACCAATAAATAAACGCTAAATTACGTAAAAATATAAAAGTCATAGCAATAAACATTGTTTTTCTTCATTCAAAGGTATAAATATGCAAATTTCAAAAAACATGGCTGTCAAAATCTTGTTGCCATGGAAATATCAAGTCACGTGATCCAAAAATTGTCATATGAAATTGTTGCCAGGTAAATTTTAGGAAAAGTCACAAAGTTTGATGGCGTTTGAATATATATTAAAGAAGTTATGAATGTTGAAAGTTAGCGCGGGCACTTTGTGCCCCCCCCCCCCCCCCCCTCCCCCCCACCAGGCCGAATAGGGTTAAGGACGTTTGTACGAAAAGAGAGAGATACTGACGTTCTGTAGTTTTTAGAGGTGTGTTAATGTTACAGATAATGGAAGCCCAAATGTCTAATCAGTCGCCCAGCAGTTATTGACCATTCCATTAAAAGAAAAACATACACAAGAAATATATTCCATTTTGCTGTATGTTAAGGAGAATCGACTCAGTGTTTTTGGACGTGGGGTGTATTTAATCGAAAACCGTCTTATACATTTTCTTGACATTTCGTCTGCTGCTAGTAATACTACAAAATTTCATTATGAAATGTCTGACTAGATTGCTAACAGAAAATTGCTTTTTCCTTACAAAATCAAAATTGTAGACAGAAATTCTCCTTACTAAACCATTTGAATATGATTTCTTATTGAACTATTTTGCAAGGAATGCAGTAAACTCAAGATAGCGTATACAAAGTATATTTCGCTCACTGCTCATTCAAAAATAATGCTACATTATGCAAATGTTGTATATTTGTGAAATAATTTCCACCTGTGTGATCTGTAGTTTTGATCATACTTGAAAGGGAAATTACATGTTGACACCATGGATACATTTTGTAGAACCATATATCTGTGGTGATAATGGAGTTTTGGCTTCCATCAGATCAGACCAGTTTTCTTGCACCTTTCCATGTCATTTAATCTTATATCAAAGTTCCTTAGTGACCTTAGCTTAGCGAGAATATCAATAATGATCAATTTACAGCATGTACTGAGTCATTAGTTTCCAGTGTTTGAGTACTAATTTTTTATTTTGAAAAAATATCCTCTTATGATCTGCCTGTCAGTTGTTTAGCTACTTAAAATCTTTTTTTTTTTTGCAAAAGGTAGCCGATTAAAGAATAATTTATGGAGGGTTGTATATAAGCTTAAGCTTACTTGCCTTTAAATGTAGGTTGTTTCAATTGAAGAGCATTAAAGAGCGGATTAAAGTGCGGTGATTTGAGCTAGATTTCTTAATCGTTCTACTTTGAGCCTTTCCTGTAATCAATGTTTGCTTTACCCTACCGTATAAAAGATATTCGTCACGAGTATTTAGCTGATCGTGTAATTCTTGCCGCCTCTCGTTGCGTCTATAAACAGAATCATTTTGTCCAACACTTCCAGTCGGTGTCGCCTCTTCTGACCGGTTTCGTTCAGAATTCTAATGGAGGCATTTGGTCAAGGCGTTTGAACCAACTCAAACGGTGTGCCTAGGCTGTTCGAAGTCTGTAATCGATGCTGTCGTTATTTCTTCATTGCTCGATCGCGCTGGATTTCAAGTCGCCGTTCTCGCTCCAGCGGAGTTTCGGTGGTTAATCTTCTCGGGAATGGATTTCCAGCCACTTGTTGAATCTAGTGTTGTTGTGTTTGCTGTTCTTTTTCATTTGCATCAGAAATTGGTCGTGATTCACCGAGAGTAAACACCTTTTCACAGACAGCCCGGCCGCCTTTCGCCTCCATGAAATTCTCCATGAATAAACATGAGAGCGCGCCATTGTCAACGGTCGCTATTTTTGTTGCCAGGCAACTGCACGACATATTTTCGCTCGATTTGGCGTGGCTCAGCTCCCGAGACCCGAGCACCCGAGCGGCCTTCGGCGGCCAAATTTATTAACCTCGCTACTCTCGGGCCTTCGGCCCTCGCTTCGCGAGGAATAATACTGTAAATAAAACCCCTATTAAGCGACCACCCCAGTTAAGCGACCGCCGCCACCTTTTAGCGGTCCCGATGAGGATTTTCCTATTGTTTTTACCCCTATTAAACGGCCACCAAAAATTTAATACAGGTAGCTGGCATCGTTTTGAAATTATGAACTTGGATTTACAGTCCGAACACAGGCTGTATTACGTTCGACAGTCCTTCAACTGTGTTGTATTCAAATAAAGTGACGTTAAAACCACGCATTATGCTAATTTCTGACGAACCCCTATTAAGCGGCCACTTGCCAGTTCCCCGTGGGTGGCCGCTTAAAAGGGGTTCGACTGTAGTACGTTTTCTAAGCAACGCCGCAGAAGGATCGCTCAGGTGGCTGTGAAGAAACGAGAACCTTCAGAAGGTTTGACTCAGAAATTCGTCGTCCGTGGAAAGGAAACAGGTCTATTAGATTACCTACTAGTTTAGTCTTTTCACTGTAATTTTTAGTACATCCGTTTTCCACATACTGTGAGTTGTCATTCGAATCCTACCATTTATACACGACCGATCGACCGGAATGAATAATGCTCTCTCTGGAGATGTAAACAAAAGAAAAAGCTCAAAACTGTTCGGCTCGCCGGCGTAGCCGTTTTTGCCAGCATTTATGTGAAATATTCCATGGAATTTGAAAGAGGTTTTTTTTGTCCCTAGCCGTCGAATATTTTTGGATGCAAACTTTTGAAGCCGATAAAGCTTCCTCCGCCAGCGGAGCTTACGAATTCAGTGCCCGATGCAAATGAGATACGCCTACAGAACAGCTCACAAAATACAAACACTTCTCGGCTCGCTGGAGGTTTCGTTTTTGAGCGGCATCGACCTTAACCTTTCTGTAAAATTAACAGGAGGTTTTTCGTGTCCCTCGACGTGAATTTTTTTCGATGCAATCTTTTGAAGCGGAGGAAACTACCCCTGTGACTGGATCTACACTAAGGCGGGTTGAGCGGCCCCAGACAAAATGTGAGACATGTTATACCGGCTTTTGATATCTAACAGGAACACTTCTTGGGACTAATAAATTTTAACATTAATGTCGAACTTCAAATGTAGTGTTCATTTCTTTCTCGAGACGAGAGGCCAAATTTCACTTCGCGAGAGATCGCATTTATCTGGATCCAAAACAAAATAAACAATGCCCCGTGCATCACGGTAAGTGACAATGGGTCTTTAGAGATGAAAAACTCCAGAAATTTCACATTGTACAGAAACAACCATCCTTTGATAAGCAGGTGTAACATCTTAATCTTACTATTTCCACTTTTACCAGGTAAAGGCTTTCCGGAGGTTTCACGTAGAGCATAATTCGATACTTATAGACGTTCTACCTTGTGTGAGAAGTTGCTGTTCTCAGATATTCGTTCTGGTAACTGTCGCAAGTAAATACAAATCCTCACCATTTTAGACACACTGAAAATCAAGGATTAAAGACCAATACATTTAAGGACAGTCTTATTATGTGCCAATTAGCGCATAACTCTTAGGGACCGATTACATGGCGAATTTCAGCCCGGTAGGCGGGCTGGAATTTTGTTGCGATTACATGACGAATTTCAGCCCGGGCTGACAGCCCACGCCGCCATCTTGTTTCATTGAAAACAAATCATTGCGCATGCCAAAGTGCATTTTCCTCGCTTTTCAGCCCTGGCTGAAATTTCATTCTGATTACATTACAACCCGGTTTCAAAAACTGGGCTCGAAAATTAAGCCCGGGCTGAAACTTTCTTCATGTAATCGCAAACGTCGTCTTTGTTCAAGAAACCGAGCTGAAATTTTAGCCTGCCTAAACGGGCTGAAATTCGCCATGTAATCGGCCCCTAAGGTTGAATTTATACTACAATTAAACTGACTTTCTTTATATATTTTAAGGGGTAAATAGCATTTTAGATATCCTAAATTATATTGCAATTCGCCGCAATTCAGTCCTCGGGCTACAAGGGTTGATTGTTAATAAAATATGTATTCATTTATTATTTCATTTGTATTCATTTATTATTTCATTTCAGTTCCGTAAATTTGAAAGTACCGTATTATCTAGTATTAGTTGTTTAAATTGTTAATTTAGTCAGGGCTCTGTTTAAACTAGCTGTGTATGCTAATCAGATGCTCCTGAATAAATATTCAACAAAATAAATAAATAAATATTCACTCTTGCCGTTATTTACCTTAAGTTGATTGCAAGAAATCATGATTTCTTGTTAATTGTTATCATTAATTGATTATTCAGTTTTTAAACAAACTTGTAAGATTTCCGTCACATCTATTATAGATTACTAGGCATACCTATCGATAGAGTGCCAACGAGGAAATGATTTTGATTTGTGTGGCAACGGAATTATGTTTTTGACAGTTTGGTGGCCCTTTGACCACACTCACCGAAGAAATAAAAAATGTCATGCTTTGATCGGCTAACTGAAATCAAAATCGCTGTAATGTTGTAGTAAACATTTCATATCAGACAATAAAGCAGCCAAGAAACGTTTTAAAAGCTATTGAAAACGTTTTAAAATGAGTAGAACGAGTAGAAAAAGGTTTGGAAATATGAAGCGTGCTGCAAAAGTTGAAATGGAGAATTCTTGTTCAAAGGCTAACCCTTTTACGTGTTTGTTCAAGCGTGAAACATGCAAGTCCGTTGCGTTACCGCCTTCATGTTTCTGCACGTGTAATCAAGATTTATTTTGTACAAAAACTTGTTTAGTGCCGGTTGTTAAGCCTTTTCACTCGTTCGAATTATCGTCAGTTTGCTCGACAGAACGAATTTCCCTTGTTTGTGTGTGAAGAAGCGCGACGGTTTGTCTAGACAAACAAAGTTGCATATTTTACGCTTGAACAAATACCTAAAAAAGCGAGCCGTTCACGATGCTTTGTTTGGAAGGGAATTGTTGCAACGAAACACGTTAATTAAAATGAAGATTCTGACGCTGACATTATTTTAGGAGTTTAAAACATGCGATATGTGCAAAATCTTTTTAAAATCAGTTTGTAATTTCAAGAATTTCACTTCAGGAAGATTTTGGTCACGTGCTAGGCAACGGGTTCTTGGTGTGGCAATAACACGTCTTTTCATTGGCTCTAATAGTTCCCGCCTTGCAATTGGCTCAAACCAAAGTCTACATTACATTACATTACATTACATTACACTTTTTCAGGCTCGATCGAGAATTTTTCTGCCTTAGCACTTCCTCGCGCGGCACTATTCTCTGCCGCCTCGCCAGCCTCGCGTCTTCGCTCGGCTGGCTCGTTGGCAATTATAAGAAGAAATAAACATTGTAAATTTAATTTAGTTGAGATGCAAGTAATAAAGTTAAAGTAAAGTTGAAGTTGAAATACCATCGTTATGTTAACTGTATCTGTTTTTAAAGACATGATTTATTTTTTAGCCACGCAAAATCAAGTAAGTTTCCAGCTTAGCTTCTTTAGTTAGTTTCTCGTCCTGTTAAGCAAGGAACCTTGGCTTCAACAACAGAATATTACTTTCGGTCCCAGTTTTCCATTTTTTTATTTGGCTATTGTCGTTCCGTGTGCTGTTAATTTTTTTTTTAATCCATCTGTATTTACTTCACGGACGTTTGTACGTTTGACGTTCTTTAGTTATCAAACATTTTAAGTTTTTAGAGATGTGTTAATGCCACAGGTAATGGAAGCTCAAATGTCTAATCAGTTTCAAATGTCGCTCAGAAACATTGTGAGTTCCAAATAGCAAATTTCCTATAAATCCCGCAACGTAGACAAATGTACATGTACGTTAAAAAAACTGTTTCCCTACAAGAGTATACAAAACTAAACTGAACACACCGCTACACGTGCAATTCCCAAAGGGGAATTGGCCGAAAAGCCCTAAACGGAAGTACATAACCTAATTGATTTACCTAGTTTCCGAAAGTTCCACAATGGTAGCTAGCCACAAACATCGACCATCCCAAAAATAAAAGAAAAGATGCACAGAAAATTAATTTTGCTGTATGTTATTGCGCTTTTCAATAACATGCGGAATCTGAAATTCAAATCACCACCAACGGTTACGTTTTTCCCTGCGTTTTCGTATCGTTGGTGAAAGTGGTAACATGGTTCGTTCGTAAGAGGGTCCCCAATAGGGTTCTTCAATCCCGACATCCCGTCGAAATTTTGCGTCAATCCCGTCATCCCGACGGTTTTTATCGGCCAATCCCGATCCCGGTCATAGTGTCCAAAAGTCACCGTCTCAAGTTAATATTGAAGAAGTGTTGTTAACAGGGCTTCATGATATCTTTCTCATGTACAGCCCTTTTCAGCGATCACAACATGATCATCTCGAACCGAAATGCAGCATGATTCAGTGTTCCTAATGGACTGAAACTACTGTAATAATTGTTTCGACCCTGGTGTAACTTAAGTGTCATTTCGGCTCTAAAATTAATTAAGTATAAATCACAACGATCAAAATAATAATCGTATTGTTGAAACCGGAATAGTTCTTTCAAACTTCTGTGAAACCGTTCCAAGAAGAAAATTAGCCTCTCGATCCAACGATGGAATTTCTCCGACATCATCGTCGGCCTCGTCGTCTTCCTCGAAATCTTCATTGCTGCTATCAGAATCGTACTCTAGAGTACCGCCTTCTTCTTCTGTTTCGTCTGTGCTCCCTGTTGTTCTTTTTCTGTGGTAGAGGATTCATGGGAAACCGATTCGCCTGGTTGGATTTCTCTCTGGTAGAGGTAGAAGGCATATTGCCATAGTTGTCTCTTGTCTGACGGAGCGCTGACGCACTGCTGCACCAAATGTTTGCACCCAGTCCCTCATGCTCCGCATGCACCGTGGTGCCATCGGTGCAGGTGGCAAAGGTTGCATGATAGGAATGTCCGACAGAAACACAGTTACACACTTCAAATTGGACCAGTAAACTCTTTGGCCTTGTATCTTAAGTTTACAATTCATAGATTTTTAAGAATTGAAGTTGTGCGGAATTTATTTGACATAGAATTCCGTATTTCGCGCATGTTTTGCACCCTCGACAACATGCAGCATTTAATACTTTGAAAAGGTTGACTATTCGGTCAATTCGCTGTCTTCACTGTGCTATTTATTTGACCATTTATCTCCGTCGTCATTTTGATGAAGGCACTGAATATGGTCACGATGAAATGAGTAATAGCAAGGTTCTGAAATCTACTACAAAAAAAAAACAGAACTTACCAAACTTTCTCCTTCACGGTCTTCAATGACTTCACCTTCCGTGGAAGTTGAGCCCGAAATTTCTCCTTTCTTAAATTTCTCCTTTCGTAAAAAGGAACTTCCGTTCTTCCCCTTCTTATAAAAGAGAGCCACACAACTAATAATGTCATTTACGTCGGGATCATCGCTGTCTGTGTTAACCGACATCGCTATACGTCCTATACAAGCACGCGTTTCTAAAAACTACCGTTAGATTCAGATTGTTTTCTCTCTTGACCTCTCGGGCCTTTTCCACGTCAATGATCCATAAACGTCACAGACGTCACACTACCAGTCAACAAATAACAAAGGTCACAAAGAGTTCCTTATGAAAATGGATCCAAAGCATCTTGTTACGGCCAAGGTTCACAAAAACATACCACAGATCGCCATAGGGATCACAATAGCCGGTCGCGTGATAGGTCTGATAGGGCTATTTCCGACATTTATGACAATGAGAGCTTGATTTGACGGATTTCCTTTGTACATTTCTGTCACATAAGTTGACAAAACTTCCCGGATCTCGCTTCTTTAAAGTAACATTTACCGAATCCCGCTTCGTAATATCGCGAAATCCCGCATCCCGTTCAAAATTGCAATTCCGAATCTCGCACCACTTTTCTTCCAAAATCTCGAATCCAGGCCGTGAAATAGGCCAAATCCCGGATCCCGAAAAACCTATTGGGGACCCTCTTCGTAAGTGAAAGGGAAACATGGTTCGTAAATACGGAACATCACTGCGTTGGAGAGTCGTTTTTCTACACATGCCGCAGGAAATTGCCCGGCTTCTGAAAGCGAGTAAAATATTTGTGTACTACGTGCTCAAACAATGTAGAGAGACGAAAGGAGTTGATTATTCGGAAAATCGTGACAACGGCGCGCAAGAGACGATCAGTAGTTGTTATGATTTTTTTGTCTCTAATCGTTCTGTGCACGTTTACTGGACATCCTTCCTTTGTTTACATGATTTTTTCTTGCTTCGATTCTTTTTTCAGGGAGAGATATTTGTGGACTTATGAGACAATTTCCAGAATTATATTTAGACGAATTGCGTGACTGGATTGAATTCCTAACTGGAGAAGTGTACTCAAAACAAATAAAGTAGTATAAAAATAGACGGGCTAAACACGACTCCTACTAGTCGCCGCAAATGAAAGTATTGTAAAAAACCCAAAGCATAAAGCCTTCCCAGTAAGATTTCAAAGAGATTTGCGCCTTCAGATCACAGTTATGAATTTGTTCTCTTCGATGATTTTGACCTTTTGATCTCGGCGGATTATCTCTTTAATCCGCTGAAATTGATAGGAGCTGGAGGATTTCATGCCGTTAGAATTATTTTATTTCTTTGTGCTGTTTATTCTTGACTATTGGCATACATTGCGGTTTCTTTGGCTCACTTTTGTTACAAGATAAATATTTATCGGCTAATTAACTATTATAGCGCGAAAGCGTGCGTGATATCGCTTAATACTTAGCCGACGAGGCCGTAGGCCGAGTCGGCTAAAATTAGGCGATATCACGCAAGCTTGAGCGCTATAATAGTTTTATAATTCAACACATTGATAACACAAAGCACAGTTTGAAGAGAAAATATCGCCGACAAGCCTTTTATTTTAAAAAAAGCTTACATATGTTTTAACGCGCGAAACTTGCAACAAATGAAAGTGGCGCCTTTGTCAATACTGCGCAAACTTGAACACTATAACTGTTTTATAACTGTTTACCCTAAAGTTTAGGTTGAAGTAAGCGTACTTCCCAAAATTCAACAGCAAGTTACTTTCAGTACTTTCAAGTTAAGGTTGAAGTAAGCGTTCATCCTAAAATTCAGCAGAAGGGACTTTCGAATTTTTGTTCGAGCAAAACAAAGTCTACTTTAGCATTTTTTAAAATTTTTAAAAATGTTACAGATTTGAGTGACATTGAAAATAACAGTTAAAAAAAAATAAAGATGGGGCAGTGGAAAATCAATTTATGTGTTTATGGTCGCAAACCTTATAACAAAATTTGCTTTTCATAACCTTTAACTTACTTGAATACATATAAAATATACAACATATAACATTTGGTCAATAGTACAATATAGTACATGAAAATAATCAGAATAAACAATTGAAACGTGTCTGCTGTAATTTTTGGGTGGACTAGCTCGAATGGTTCGAATGTTCCCTTCTAGTCCTTCCCCATATATATATATATATATATATATATATATATATATATATATATATATATATATATATTATATATATATTTTTTTCTTTCTTATGTAATTTAGCTAAGTTTTCTTATTTATATATGTATATATATATATATATATATATATATATATATGTATATACTCTAACACAAGAGAAAACACTTTTTTCTTAAAACACCTATATTTCGGCAGCGTTCAGCTGCCTTCATCAGGGTGCCTTCATCAGGTTTCACCCTGATGAAGGCAGCTGAACGCTGCCGAAATATAGGTGTTTTAAGAAAAAAGTGTTTTCTCTTGTGTTAGAGTATAATTTACCGAGAAATTTCCAATCGTGGAACTTTTTTACATGCTTGTGCTAAGTTATATATGTATATATATATATATGTTCTATGTGTGATACCATTGTTTCAACTAATGCAGTGGAAATGGAATAAATTAAATTAATTAAATTAAATTAACTCACCCACAAAAGGAGACACCTTATCCTTAGTAGTGAAACCTTGTTAATGAATCGTGATGATCTTTGATGCCTTGAATTTTACTTTTGACTTACCGACAAACCGTTACTAATAATTTATAGATCTGGTGTAAACTTCGTTCATTGGTGTCTCAATGTACCAGAACATTTTGAGTGGGTTAACTGTTTAATTTGACAGGACTAGCAGGTGTCAAGGAATTCCAAGTGAAAGTGCTTGAAAAATAGTTTTTTCAGTAAAGAATTCCCATTCTTAGCTAGGTCTGTTAATATTTTTCGCAGATCGACCATAATCCATCTGTGATATAAAGACGTGAAGACTAATTATACTACTACGGTGTAGATAAGTTATTCGATAGATTTAAGATATTAATATTCAATGAAATAACCATACCAAAATATTAACCGTTCAGACGAGACATTGCGCGCTATTGTTTTGTTTTGGATTCCTATCGTTTTGGCTTTTGTTTTAGTTTTAAGAACGGTATGCATAGCTAACTATGTATGGGGTTATACGGAAATATTTCCGATATCAATACTATACTACCTGACTAGTTTATTTAACCTTGAAGCGCGGGGTTTTCTTGATAGCCGTGATTTCCGCTTTCTTCCTGATTTCCCTCGTTATCACCGCAAAAGGCCATGCACTAACAGACGAGCAAGCGAACGTAAACACGATGCCGACCAAAGGAAGCCATAATACACGCAGTCGAAGCATCGTGCGGCTGCGAAGTGCAAAATGACGGAGGTTTTTTTCGCTCGAACCAAAGCAAATTTCCTAACAATATATTTACTAGACCCCAGTCTTTCTAAAACCGAATGTGGATGTTGACATTGCCCCTGTTAAAAAGAGTTAGAACGCTTAAAGCGATGACCGCGCGCATATACAAGCCTTTATACGAAATTGCTCACTTCAAGGTCAAAATGACGGAACTTTTTTTAAAGTTATTAAATATTTTAACGTTTCTAGATAGAATAATAACCATAGTACTGGAATCCGTATGTGGATTTCGGAAAAGTAACTCAGAAATGCGCGAAATTTGTTTTCCTTTAACACTATTCGGCCTGGGGGGTAGGGGGGGGGGGGGGGGGGGGTGGGGCAGAAAGTGCCCGCGCTAACTTTCAACATTCATAACTTTTTTAATATCTATTCAAACGCCATCAAACTTTGTGACTTTACCTAAAATTTATCTGGCAACAATTTCATGTGACAATTTTTTAATCACGTGACTTGATGTTTCCATGGCAACAAGATTTTGACAGCCATGTTTTTTGAAATTTGCATATTTATACCTTTGAATGAAGAAAAACAATGTTTATTGGTATAACTTTTGTATTTTTACGTCATTTAGCGTATATTTATTGGTTTTGATTAATTTTGCGCCAATTTGGACGGTTTTTATGAGGCTTTAAAAAATTTCAGAAATTCAAGATGGCGGATCCAAGATGGCGGCCGTATAACAAATTACTTAATAGCTACGTCATATGACGTCATCGTTCCATTGTGCGGACCGCAAAGGAGACGGTTTTGGACGTTCTATGTACCCTCTAGGTTTCATTGTCATAGCCTTAATGTTCTTGAAGTTACGAAGGGTTGGGGGGGGGGGGGGGGGGGGGGAACTCAAAAAAAAGCCCAGGCTGAATAGGGTTAAAAAAGTGACCTTTTTGCTTTGATTTTAGGGTCAAATTGGGAGCCTGGTGATGAGTAAAATACTATATAGGCAAATGTCACCCAATTTTTTGCAATGTCTATCTTTCAATATTAGGGTCATTTAATTTAACCAAATATATAAATAAACATGAAAATTATAAAGTTCCTGGGAGTGACTACGATGATAAATATTGATCTTGAAGATCCAGCTTCAATATGCAAGCACCGCAAGCGTGTAAACACCTACACAGGTGCCGATTATCCTGACAGTTTTTCCTCTGCGCTTGCGCAGCGTAGACAACTTGCTAAAACAGGAGGCTAAACAATGAAAATTGTCTCTTAATTATAGTGTCTTTGAAATGTATCTATTTTTGACATATCGGAAGTCACCTTTTAGACTTTGGAATAAAGGGTATAAAGTGTTAGAGACGATGCGAAATGCTTTTTATGGTCTCAAAGTTAGGATATTGGCTTTAAAAAGTGGCTCCAATTTGTGCGTGGCCAAAACCAGTGACATATTACCCTGTGACGTAAACACGTTTGCAAACTTCTGCGGGAATTGATGGCGAACAAGAGAGCTGGCAAGAGATGTAGCTAGAGTTGGACAGTATTATCTGGCGAGCGGCCCCAAACACATGAGATATAAGAATTCTTCGACTGCAGAGGATTCAACAAAACTTCATTTCGCCCCAGAGGAAAATATGCCGGCGAAATAACGAAATTTGTTCGCCAACATCAGAAAGAGTACGTCGGGTGGTGTTAGTTTCAATGAAAGTGCTTATTGTCCAACGACAAAACAAAATCATCGCAAGCGTGAAACCACCTGCACAATAGCTGATCCTCCTGACAAATTTTAAGCACTGCGCTTGCGCAGCGTAGACAATTACCTGAAACCGAAAGCTGAACAATCGGACGTACACGCGAACTTATGCCCCCTCCGTGGTACAAGGGGGAGAGGGGGGGGGAGGGGGGGGGGGGGGGTTGTTGCAACCTTCCCTCCCCCCTTGATTTTTGCGGTGTTACAATATTTCGAAAATATTTCACATCTAATAGATAGCCATGTGATGTGCCGTACAAGATATGGTAGATATTATGGGTTGTAGCGCTGCTGGGGGTCCGTGACCTCATCCAAAATGGCCGACAATATGGCCTCCATCTTGGATGCAACTTTATCGGGAGAATGCGGAAATTGCAAATATTTTTTGCTAGAGTTGCAAAATATGACACAATTAAACATTTTGCTGCTTTTGGTAGCATTTTATATTTTTTTCAATGAAAAAGGCGAAAAACACCCATTTTTATTCAAAAATGGCTTGATCTCATCTTACTTATGACGTCATATTTGTTACCATAGCAAGCGGCTGTCGCCAAACTCTACCAAAATGTTTCAAAGGGATAAACGAACCGCTACTAAAGACAGCATGTGCCAATAATAAATGTTCTTGAAAAAAATCCTAGAAAAACCTTAATGGGGGGGTGTCATCCACCCCCCTCCCTCCCTTGTACGTCTGAAGGTTATGTGTAACATTATAGTATTACGCATACTCAATCGAAATCATAATGGTTATTTTATTTTTTTTGTTTTGAGTGCGCAATAAACAAAATAATGGGTGAATTTTGAATTATTTGTTATGTTAAGCGAAAGGTTGTTTTTTTCTAAATCCATTAATCACAAACTTTAACAAAAGTTTCCATGTACAGATATACGAATTTACGGTGACGTTACCATTTTTAACCCGTGAATAAGCGCATGCTTACACAGGTTATCGGTAACGGTGGCTTAAATTCAATCACTCTTTAAACTAAGTGACGTAATGCTTTGTTACGATTGCATTTCGTAACAAGAACAACGTGAATCCAGCGATAACGATAACTTATTTTGTTGTAAAAGAATAAGCTTAAAGAAGTCTCGCATTTGGAGTCTTCAATGCAACATTAAAATCGATCTAAAAGGATTTTTCAACCAAAGCATTTTATATGTTTTTTCACTTTCACCGGAGTTGCCAAAGCAACGTTATGACGTCACTCCCTGTTTTACATAATACCGAATTACTTGTCGTCAAGAGATAATTTTGGAAAACTCTCCCTGGATCTTCGACCTGACGTACTTGTCCTAAGGTCTACAAAATTTTACAAATTTCTATGGAAGCGTTTTCGAGAAAATTTCGAGTGAAGTTTCAAGGTGTTAAAATACAACAAAAACAAAACAATTTTGAAATGTTATTAAAACTTATGTCTACAAGGCTTGATGAAATGAAATTTTGGTCTTAAATTAATTTTATACCATCCAAATACCTTGAGTGAAAATCTCTGCGAAATCGTCCATTTGAATTTGCGTTTTTATCAAAAATTGACCCTACACTTATTAAAATTGTCACGAATTTAAAAGCGATAGATGGATTTTGTTAAAATTTAGTCCTCATAAAGATAAAGATTAATTAACATTCAATTCAACTGCCAAGTTTTAAATTCATTGAAACGCTCTAAGGCTGTCAATTTACAGCCTCAACGTAGGAAAATATTGAGCTGATTTTCACGAAAGTGGTTTTTTTGCTCTCATTATGCGTCTCCATTGTCTCGAATCGCCATGCATTTGTACATTTCAGTACATAACTAATTCATAAACACTTCATTGCTTTGTTTTAAGTGTTACGTGCATTCATGATGTACTGAAAGCTACAATTCCACGGCGATTTGATGCAATGGAGATGCATAATGAAACAACAAGCCACAAGCGCGAAAATCAGCTCAATATTTTCCTGAGTTTGCGCTAAAAATTGACAGCCTTAGAATGTTTCAATGAATTTGAAACTTGGAGATTGTATTAAACATTAATTAATCTTCATGGGGACTAAGTTTGAAAAAAAAATCATCGATCGCTTTTTAATTCGTGACAATTTTAATAAGTGTATGGTCAATATATATTTCTGAAATTCAAACGGAGCGATTTCCTTGAGATTTTCACCTAAGGTATTTGGATGGTATAAAATTCATTTAAGACCAAAGTATTATTTCATCAAGCCTTGTAGACATAAGTTTTAATAACATTTCAAAATTGTTTTGTTTCTGTTGTGTTTTAACACCTTAAAACTTCACTCGAAATTTTCTCGAAAACGCTTCCATAGAAATTTGTAAAATTTTGTAGACCTTAGGACAAGTACGTCAGGTCAAAGATCCAAAGAGCGTTTTCCAAAATTATCTCTTGATGACAAGTAATTCGGTATTATGTAAAACAGGAAATGACGTCATAACGTTGCTATGGCAGCTCCGATTTCCATAAAACTTACCTCATCTGAAACTTTAATCTTTCTCTAGTACAGCTGTGGCAATCGATTTTCCGTTGGATCGTTTGTGGTGGTGCACAAGTTTCTCAAAGCTAAACGGTATCGTCACTCAAAAACCAAACTTCGTTAATCTTTTCCGAATGTCATTTGGCCTAACAAAACAAATCATAAATTGTTGAACAATTGTTGACAATCCCAAATATGAGTCGGCGGGGAACGTGGAGGGAGAGAGCGCCGACTTTCGCGCCTTCGCGCTCCCCCGCTCCGAAATAAAAGAGCGCTTGATCGCAGGTTACACATAGTGAAGAACTCGATACTCTTCACCATAGACGGCTTCCTTGTGTGAAAAGTTGTTCTTAGAGCTTCTTTATGATCCCCGTCGCACGTTAGCTGAATTACTGCCTCGCCATTAAATACACACTAAGAAGTACAGGATTCCAAGATTAAAGACCAATATATTTAAGGACAGCTTTATTATGTACCAATTGGCGCATAACTGTAAGGTTTAATTTTTACTACAATTATCATGACTGTCTGAATGTTACTTTTAGGAATTTATAGTTTTTAGATATCCTTAATTCGCTTGCAATTCGCTGCAATTCAGTCCTCGAGCTGCAAGCGTTGATTGTTAATAAACGATTTGTTCATTCATTCACTCTTGTCGTTTAATTCCTCATCTTAAAGGAGCTATGTCATGGTGATTTTGAGGTTTTCGGGTCAAAACCGTCGCAAATTAAAACTAAGTACCTTTGTCGTACACGAAATGCTTAAAGAACACTAACAGGAAGATATCAAGTGAATTTTAGCAGAGAAAATAAACCATAATCGGAGTTTTAGCGAATTTTGTCAGACACAAGCGATAAACTTGAAAAAATTGGCCCAATTGTTTCAAGATGCAATCCATTTCCATCCTGGCCACCTGCAGCCCAAGACACTTAATTTTACTTTTAGAGCACTAGTAGAATAATTTTAAACAAAACTGGATTTTTAATTTTGGAATTTCACTGATATAAAAATGTATTTTGGCTTTTTAAAGTAACGCTTAAAATGGTGACATAGCCCCTTTAACCCTATTTTGCCTGGGCTTTTTTTGAGTTCCTGAGACTGGGGCGGGGTGGGGCATTGTGCCCCCCCCCCCCCTCCCCCCCTCTCGTAACTTCACGAACATTAAACTGTCCAATAGGCCATTTGCACGATGACGTCATATGACTACAACTACCAGAATCCTTCAGTTTTTTGTTTTGAAGTGCAAATTAGGGCTATTGTTATTTAAACCGCACTGGGATTACAAAATTTGAATAAGAAAGGAAAAACGAAATGAATTCTGGTAGTTGTAGTCAAATGACGCCATCGTGCAAATGGCCTATTTGCGGACCGCACAATGGAACGATGACGTCATACGACGTAGTTATTAGGTAATTAGTTATACAGCCGCCATTTTGTATCTGCCATCTTGGATTTCTAAAATTTTTCAAAACTTCTTAAAAGTCGTCCAAATTGACTCAAATTTAATCAAAACCAATAAATAAACACTAAATGACGTAAAATATAAAAGTTATACCAATAAACATTGTTTTTCTTCATTTAAAGGTAAAAATATGCAAATTTCAAAAAAGACATGGCTGTCAAAATCTTGTTGCCATGGGAACATAAAGTCACGTGATCAATAAAATGTCATAAGAAATTGTTGCCAGATAAATTTTAGGAAAAGTCACAAAGTTTGATGGCGTTTGAATACATATTAAAGAAGTTTAAAGAAGTTATGAATGTTGAAAGTTAGCGCGGGCACTTTGTGCTGCTCCCCCCCCCCCCCCCCCCCCAGGCAAAGTAGGGTTAATTTTATTGCAAGAAATCATGATTTCTTGTTTATTAATAATATTAATTATTCAGTTTTAAATAAGATCCCCGTGTTATCTATTATAGCTTATAATAGCAATAAACAAAAATTATAAATTAAGTTAGGTGTGATCGAAAAAATAAAGTCGAAGTAAAGTTGAAGTTGAAATACCATTGCTATGTTAACTGCATCATTTATAACTGAAAAGATAATGCAACAACAGAATATTACTTTCCGTCCCGGTTTTCCAAGCCTGTGCTCCATGTGTTTTAATTTAAATGCGTTTTCCTCGAGAGAAATAATTATTTGTTATTTTAATTGCAAATTATCGACTTATTGTTTCAGTGCCTCGGCTGTTGTCCTTCCATGTACTGTTTTTTCTTCTGTTGTTTGAAACCATCCGTTATTACTTTAAGGACGTTTGTACGAAAAAAGAGAGATACTGACGTTCTGTAGTTTTTAGAGGTGTGTTAATGTTACAGATAATGGAAGCCCAAATGTCTAATCAGTCGCCTAGCAGTATTGACCATTCCATTAAAAGAAAAACATACACAAGAAATATATTCCATTTTGCTGTATGTTAAGGAGAATCGACTCAGTTTTTTTGGACGTGGGATGTATTTAATCGAAAACCGTCTTATACATTTTCTTGAAATTTCGTCTGCTGCTAGTAATACTACAAAATTTAAAAATTTCATTATGAAATGTCTGACTAGATTTTGAGAAAAACGACATTGTTTAAAATAAAGAGCAATAAGCTTGAAACCGTGAGACATAAAACTTTAATCACATTTTATAAACTTGGTGAAGTATGAAAGCAATACAAGCTTTTTTTCGCTGCGAAAGTTATATATTTCAAAACATACATCCCACGTCCAACGAAACTGAGTCAAGCCTCCTTTAAAATACATAGAAAAGCGTCTTAAAGACTCCAAAAATAAGTGGTACCATCCTCAGTTACTTCCAAAGCAACTCTAAGTATTAAACTTCAAAACTTAAACTTAATATTTCCTTAATTTTATTTCAACGCTGAAACCATTCTTAAGATTAGTGAAAACTATTTTGTTACCCTTGTTGGGAGGAGGTGGTGAAGATGTCGAATCCACTCGAACATTTGGTACATAGTCAGGTGGGGATCCATGAACCACTGGCGTTGGAAAGGTCTTGACTACATGGAATGCCAGGGTGATCTGTACTTCCTTTTCATTGCTTACCATGTGGAACATCTCCATCGCTCCCACATCTTTTAACGTGCGCAACACTGTTGGGGTATTAAAGTCCAGATCAGGATAGCTGATGCTGATGTAGAGCTCCGTCTCTGATTCAACTACCATGATGCGACATTGCTTGTTCACTGCTTTGATTGGGCCCCACGGAAGTGTTGTGGTGTGCTGAAAAATCACGTAACCATACAAGGGACTTATTGTTGTCAAACGGTCTAGTGCTGAATGAAATCTCACCACGTGTGCTTTATCATCTTGCTTAAGCACCTCATATAGCTGTTTCTTATCTTCTTGTAGAAGCCAAGCGGCGTCTGCAGTGCGTGGGTATGATGGTGTGTTCACGTAAATTGCATACTCGTAGCTTCCGTCCACTGAGCTATGCTCAAGCCAGGCAGTAGCGTACTTGCCACTGGAAGGATTCCCTGACTGATTTTCCGAGACTTGGTTTTGAACGTGAACCTTAAGACTAGGGGCGCTTGAGGATGGAATGTAGTAGCTGTTGCCTTTCGTATCCACTAGAATAGTATACGGCTTTGCTCCGCTTTGAGAAGACGGCGTCATAGCTGTAAATGTATGTGTACTGTCTTTTCGGGCGCCATCAATTTTAATGAAGAATGTGGAAGAACCTCTGACCAGCTTGTCTTGAAAAAGTGTTGTCTGCACTTTCTTTCCGGGTCCATTTACCATTCTAATGTTGCTTCCCAGGCAGACTAAGAGGTTTTGAAAAAAAAAAACGGATTTCTTAAAGTCAAGTTTGATATTGACAAAAGC
Source organism: Dendrophyllia cribrosa (assembly GCA_024195265.1). NCBI lineage: Eukaryota > Metazoa > Cnidaria > Anthozoa > Scleractinia > Dendrophylliidae > Dendrophyllia > Dendrophyllia cribrosa. Next base: position 61,846,932 of record JAJLRJ010000001.1, on the reverse strand, counting down.
ATGTTTATTTAAGAAGTCATAATCTGGTTGATGGAAGTCCATGGCAAACATTCCATTGGACAAAGTTGACACAAAGTCTGGCCCCTGGAAGGTAACGCCTCCGGCAGAAGATCGTGGACTGAAGTTTCTGTCTTTCTTCAACTTTCTTTCATTGGCAGTAAGTGACATTGTTGTGGTGCCAGGAATTTTCGTCCAATCCCACCCTGAATTCACATCATGTGCCATCAACGCCTGCTCGCTGTTAGCGATAAGCATCGAACAATGACTTGCAAAGATGCCGTTTGGATTCTCAGAAGGATTTGCTGAAAAGTCCCAGACAAACTTGTTGAATCCCTTCACTGTAACAGCCCAGTCTTTACGACGGTGAATTGATAAGGCTGCAAAGTTTTTGGTCCAATGACCTTGTGGAGATAACTCCGCACTCACGCTCCTTGAGGCAGCCACCGAATTCACCTAAATAGAAATATAAAATGGAATGGTACAAAAACGAAAGTTTGTGTTGCTTTAAAGTGCCACTGTGATCAAAACTATACATTTTCTGTTCTCTTCATATTTCAAAAATATAATTACTCGCTACTTACCTTGCGAAGTTTCAAGTCAAAACTCGTACGGGAAGTGCGAATTCGGCTTACCGCCATTACTCAATTCAAAAATGACCGGGACCGAACCCTGAGAGTTTGATCGAGTTGGCCTAAATATTTTGTGACTTCAATGACTCAACACGTGCCTATTGGCTTTGTTGTCTGTGACCCGGGGGGAACCGCGTTGAGTCATTGACGTCACAAATCAAGTCACGTGTACCAGATCGCAAACCAGTAAAACATGGGCTCGGATTAATGAACGGAGTAATGGCGGACGGATTTTACGTGATTTTCGTGGGTTTTTGGCCAGCTATTTCTGGGCTGTGTAAGAATATATCAATCTAATTTGTAGCAATTCGCATTTGTCTAAACCTATGAGATACATTTGCGTTAAAGAATGCGGAAAAGAAATGCAAAAATTTACGTCGTAGTGGCACTTTAAAGGGATAGCTCAGCTGAGACTTTCTTTTAAACGATATCGTCATGCGTGCTTTGTTGCATAATGATAGACATGATACACTGCGTGAAAAGTTTTCTGCGCTATTTATTTCATTAAACAATATAGTTTACCCTTATGAAATGTCCTTTTCTAATAAAACGGTTTCTTCATGCTTATTTTCCAAAGGTTATAATACAATAAAGTGGAACCATTTCGTGTTCTTGAAACTCTACTATTGCCAAAAGGATAAGTACCTGTTTCTAACAGCAAACAACTAAAAACATTCTCGGTACAACTAATATTTATTTTTCATTTATAATATACAACAGTTTCATGTATTTACCTTAAATACTTAAATTTAATAATTTCTAACGTCGCCATCATGATCTACAGAACACACTTACTATGCTCATTACTTGCAAAGAGCCATGGGTTTTAAAGAAGGTTTTCCACTCTAATTCTGGCACTGTTTAAATTTGAATCGACAACAGCATCCGAAGGTCGACAGAAACGTTAAAACATTTCTGCATTGCTGTTTAGGTCTTGAATGTCGCATTTTAATTAAAGGTGAGTGGAATCTAGCTCCAATCATCCTACGACAACTGATTTGAAGAAGAAGAAAGAAGAAACGTTTACGAACTTACCTTGCTCATTATTTGCAGGGAACCAAGTGTATTAAAATACGACTTCCCTGAACTGATCCATCCGCTGGCTAACTTCTTCGCGACAACAGCGTTCGAAGGCTGATACAAACGTTCAAAAATTCCTGTATTACTGTTCAGGTCAGAAATGTGTATACCTTTAGCAGGCTTTGGTGGTAGTGGCCCTGGATACGATACACTGATGTAAGCATAGGCTGGAAAATCGCTTGCCAGAATTTCCCGAGAATAGTCTGGAAAGCGACCTCCTACACTGCTTGGAGTAGAATATTTCACAGCTGTGATCCTGAGGGTTTGAAGACCTTCTCGTAAATTGCGTTTTGCTTGGTCTGACAATTTAAAGTCCGTTCCCTCTAAAAGATATTGCACTTGTGCCGCAGTGTGCAACGCGGCTGGTATGTACGCAGAAGCATAGAATGTCATGTGATGGAAGCCAGTATAATCAGGTTTGATCACTCCACCCATTGCTTTGTTGATAGATAAAGCATTTTCCATCCATCTTTTCAAAGCCTCCATATCTCGCTGTCTTGCTTTCTGCTCGTCTGCTGTACCAGTAGGCATTGCCATAACAATAATAAGCCTAGATAACATTCTCGTTATCATAAAGTCCGCTGTTGTCCCTTTGTACTCGAACGATGACTGATATACTTCTCCAAAGTCGTGGTACCATTTGGCGGTGTTTATCAAGTTACTCAGTCTGTTCTTGTGTGCTGGATTCTGAAAAAAGGTGTCTTTAAGAAGGAAAAGACTGTGTATGAATCCAGCGCTACTTCGAAGGGTCTCCATGTAAAGGGAACCTAACGCACTTCCATCTGCCCAACCTTGGTCTTCAAGATAATCTAGGATATTGAAAATTCTTTGTAGACGAGCTTGATTTATAAATTCCAATGAAAGGCGGACTTTGGCTGTTGTGTAAGGCTTTCCTTGAGCTTTTAGATGGTTATGAAACTCATCCTGCCTTGCTTTGTGCTTTCCACAAATGCGAACGAGTGCCTTTCTATTGCCTTTCTTCTTCAATGCTCGTGTCTCTTGATTGACTGTCCTCGTCATTTCGTCAGGTCGTGATTTCAAATGCAATTCTATTGCCAAAGGCTGCAAAACGCTCGTCATAATGAAGCTGAACTTCCTTGGCCGATCATTGGGTAAATACTTTGTTGACCCTTTCGTACATCTCAGGCAAAACAGTGGAGGACCAATGATCACCGTCCCGCTGGGATTAAACTCAAGCCGGTCGTATTCATTTTGCGCTCTGTCAATGCTTCTCTTGAGTGTGTCCCAACGTTTCTTCAGAGTGCCTGTAAAATCGTACGTTGTTGTCGTTTCATCACAGTACCAGTTTCTCAAGCGACTTTCAATGTGTGCAATACTTAATTTCTTTGACGTATCAATACTTGCGGGAGTAGCAGATGGTGCTTTCTGACTCCATCGATAACTTTGTTGCCAAAAGTGCCTGTAGTCATACTTGGAACCAAACTTGGTGAAAGGAGGAACAATCTTATCCCGAGATTGGAAGGCGAGATTGGGCACAAATTCTAGCAAATCAATATAGATGGTATCCTGATGTTTGAATACAAAATCGATTGTCGTAATTGCTCCCTTGTTGAGGCTGTTCATACTTGTTTTGCACTCTTTGTACGATACCCATATTCCTCTCCAACCTTTAAATCCCATGTCTACTTTAAATTCTCCCACTCTTTTGCGTTTGATGTTGTCTATCAGTCTAACTTCCATCTTTCTTCCTGTTACGGGAGTTGTCTTGTAAATCCACATCTTAATGCCTCCTCTCAACAGGTTTTTTCCTTGTATATGAGAACCTGATGGCCTTGTGTACCTAAACTTGGATGTGCCACTAGCATGGGACTCTAATTTGAGAGACTTGGCTCCATTTTTGGCTGTTGGTTTGCTGTTGGAGAGTGATACAGTTCCTCTTAGGCTGGTTGCAACGACAAAGCAATTTTGCTGCCCGAGGTCTTCAAAATCTAATATATTGTCACATCGATTCACTGGTAAAAGCCATTGAATAAAGAGAAAAGAAAAATCGATTGTCAGTGAAAATGTTTGTAAATTCATACTCTAACATAACACATGACTTTCTTCATGGACTACCACATATATGTCATAAAGCTCTTTGTACATGCCTTTCCTTTTCTGTTAAATGGATCCATTTTATTTCCATACGTCAAAATAAAGCTCGCTGCGTTAATCCTTACCTTAACTCACTTATTTCACAGCATAAAATCTCAACCCTGACATCAACCCTGACATTTACTACGTGCTATGTTCAGGTCTATGCACGTCAGTCTATACACGTCAGTCTATTTCTATCGACGTTCAAGTAAGCAATTGATCACCTTCAGTTGATAAGACAACTATTTAAATGTTAAAATTAGTTTGGGACTTTTAGGGCGTCTTTTCTTTTCTTTTGGGTTTTTGTTTTCGCTAACTTCGCACTACTTCGTGGCCAGGATGAAGAAATTAGAAACCTTAAGAACAACCGTGCATGGTAAGCACTTTTTATTCTGGATTAACCCATCTGTAATATTTTTTTGGAGTTATCTTCTAAAGCATAAGCGTCAATCAAAATAATAACTATTATAATAAAATTCTTTTTTTACCACACAAATATCGGTATAGAAAAAATACATGTAATAAGTGCGAGGAAGCTCGTGAGAAACCACAAGGCTTCTAACATAGAGCTTCCTCGTTGCAAAATAAATCTAGATAAATGCATGAATAAATACAGAAACTCTCAAGGCAATGGGAGGACTCGAATTCTAGTTCATTGTGGTGTACACTAACTCCTGTAAAAAAATAATAACATATTATTAAATGGATGTTGTTTGTAGCCAATATAACGCGGGCTGTGATTGGCTATTTTTAGGGCGGGATTATCCCGTAATACCCACGGGTATTACGAGTTATTTTTAATGCCCTACAAAAAAAGAGAGCAAGAAATAATTCAAAACCATTATCTTTTTTATCAAAACTGCAACAGCTACAAAAATTGGTGACGATGAACACTCGGAGAGCAAATTTTATTACCCCGACAAGTTGAAAGTTCCAACCAAAGATTTACGCGACGAATGCAAAAAGATGTCCTATTAAATTTTACAAGCTTTTCTAATAGGCATCTTTTTGCATTCGTCTTTGGTTGGAACTTTCAACTCGTCGGGGTTATAAAATTTGCTCTCCGAGCAAATTTTACAAGCTTTTCAAAAAAAAAAAATTTACAAGCTTTTCAAAAGTCGCCGACCATAGGAAATGAATCAACCAGATTCCCCATTCTTTTTAGCTGTTAGACAATGTAGTCGTCGCGAAAGGAGCGAAATACGGTACATGAAAGCGCCCCTAGCAAAAAAAAAAAAAAAGAAAAACAGATCGGAAAATTCCTGAGTACGGCAGCAGAGAATGCAGGCATTCAAGGAGTCAGAGCAAAAGTCAGCAACCATTATGTTCGCAAAAGTATTTCAAGGCTGCTAGACGCCAACACACAAAGTTTGCAGTCGTATAAATCAGCGAGTGAACAGCACATCCTCAGAAGAACACAAGAAGCGCCAAACTAGTCTTTGCCAGGTTCTAATTCCGTAGATTTACACCATTTGGTTCTTAAGGAAACATCGAGAGGCTAGTCAATGACATTTGATTCGATGCAGAAATTAACGACAACACATTTCCTCATGGTTATCCAAGCAAGTAGGTCAGATACAAACAGACGAGTGGTTTTAACAGGTGCAAACATCAGCAGCATTTCTGAGTGCCAATTTCAAATCTTCAATGGCCCAGTAAAAATAATTCAAGGAACATAAAAGAGGCGAAGAGCTGTGATTGAAAGTGATGATGAAGACTAAACATTTTGTTTCGCCAGAGGCCGTTTGTAGCATGACTTTTCCTTGGTTTTATCACAGGGGAGGGCGCCCACACAATCTGTTTGTGTAACAGAACCGTTTGTAATTTTATAGGAAATGTATTGGATTTGCCGAAATTTCATATTATAGCGACGTATCGCTAAATAAACGTTAAATAAACGTTAAATTACCTTATTTGTTGTGTGTTGTCGTCCTTTTGCCCTAAAAGTGATATTTTGAGCGATTTTGAAGGATTGTGAGTTCGCCGTTGACTGTGCGTCTAAGGGAAGTACAAGGGTGGAAAGAGATTTTTGAACGGCTGCAGCGCCGAGGAGGTTTCCACATAAAATCGAATCGCTTGGCTTTCAAACCACGTACAGAAAGGCCGAAAGATTTACGCTTCTTCTCGTACCTCTTGATCGAAAATCCGTCCAAACGGCCCGGAGCTAGATCTCGAAGAAAATCAAAATCCCACACTTTCCAAGCGGTCGATTTGCGTATCAAGACTTGCTTGTGTCAGCCAGAAACCGTCGTGCTGATTGCCTCTTTCTGATTGGTCGCCAGTTAACAATAACCGATTCAAAATTCGTACCGAGGGTGGGAAGCCATAGGCATTTCCGTAACGTTATCGTTCAAATGTAAACAAATCGCCAGGCTCCCCACGGTTCAGTGATTTTTGTAAGAAAAAGAAATGAGTCGGCGCTTGGCAGTGAGCAAGCTTTTATGCTGTTCAAAAAATAAAAATACGGCAACCAACCAGAATGTTTCGTCAAGACGAGACAGCCAATGAACGCTTTTCTTATTCCAGTCAACCAATCAAAACAACTATGGCATCATCTGCCGAAAATAACTAAAACCTGTCAAACCGGTTATACCAATCATAGAACTCAAATCTGCAAAAGACCGCATACGATAATGCTGTAAACGATACGTAGAATCTACGAAAAACCTAATCAGCCAAGAAATGAACAAACATAACCGACAAACTGCAAGGCTGATCTGACTACGTAAAAATATAGATTTTGCGAGACATCAATACGACAGAAACCGATAAAGCAGGGTAGCAACCGCGGACAGCTGTTTCGCCCTGTTGGGGCTCGTCAGCGCGGTGTAGCTTGTGGCAAACTAAGAACAACTACAAGAATGCAGTCGTAAATAGATTGCACAATGACACGTTTACAATATCAAGTTCCGTACCTTGGAACCAACTTGTCACCCGCATCACGCGTGCCACATCATCATCCAAGAATGATAGTTATAAAGCTTTGAAGTTGTACCTTGGCAAGGTGAATCCCAGGTGTTTTGCATTTTTTAATATCCAAAGATGACAAAGATGAATGCGAAGCCCGAAAATGAAGTTTGGAACATAACGAAAAAATCAGCAAAGCAGCCGGCCTATCGCAGACATAGACCAACCACAGCATTAGAGCAACGGCCACCATCCTCTGATCAAATGCTGGCGTCCCCAATTGACATAAAATGTCGATCTCAGGTCATCGGAGAGAGCAATTTAATTCCCGCCCATTACAACTCGCGTCCCTCGATTTTTTCAGCTACACAACAGTAGCAATGTGTTGTCAAGGGCGCTTTCTACTGGAAACCAAAGCTTTCATACATTTGGTCAACATATAACCACAGTATCGCTCACTTTTCAAGTCACAGTGACAGCATTCTTCTTTAACAGCTTGAACTCGATTTTTGTCAGTCAGACATTTAAATGATAGTTTTACCTTGTTACTTTGTACGTTCGAGAACCGGAAAACACTAAACAATGCGCCGAAACCGGTTTTTAAAAACTGAATGAACTTTTTTTGTGCGCTTTACCGTATTTTGAACTTCATGTAAGGTTGTTGAAAATGTACACGGTACTAACTTCAATTAAATTTGTGCCTTCTAATATGTTGTCTTCATGATATGTTAAAAATAAATGGTAAACGTCGCAGCTGTGCGTACATCGAGTTGTAAATGCACTTGGGAGGTTCCCTGAGCACTCAAGAAGCTAAAGTCGCTCGAGGCGATCCTTACGCTTCTTTTGTGCTTAGCAGCCTCCTGCGCGCATCGATAACTCGATGTACGCACGTTGCTCGTTTACCATTTCTTAATTGGTCCTCTGGTATACTACGGAAAATTGTAAGGAGAGGGGCAGGGAAGTATATTTAAACTTTACACTTAAAGAGACGAATGTGAGAAATGTTAGCACACGAATCTCTTTAAAAATAAGATTTGAGTAAGAATCGTAGTTGGATTATTTCAAATTCTGATAGTTCGTTTTATAAAGAACATGCAAGGCCGCAAAGATTACTTTTATAAGTAAATAAACCGAAAAGGAGACTCACCGCTTTGAGCTGTTGTTAGGATCAACAAGGTAGCACCAGCTACAACAAGAAATAAGAACGTGTCTCCTGGCATTCCTCAGAAGAACTCTAAAACCAAATGGAAAGGCGTATTGGTGTCGAATTAGCATTGGTAATAAAAACTAGTGACCCAAATATATACAAAATATGGATTAATTGAGCCACTTAAATAATTCAATCAATCAATCAATGAATCCGTATTTGCCCCAATAATATTATTTACAAAGACTATATATTATAGTGTCTTAAAAAGAGCAGGAGTCCTCAACAAACCCTTTTGGACTTTACGGGGAGAGCCCCTGTTGCAAAGGTACCGATAATACTACTATCTAAATACATGTGACTGTAAATAATGAAAAGTGTAAAACGTTCATATCAATTTTAACTAATCATCTCGTTGGTTGAATGTGGAGGTAATTTTTTGATATTTTTCTTAAATACACATAGTGATCTGGGGCCGTATTCACGAAAGCATCCTAAGTCCAAAGAGCCTCCTAAAATATAACTTAGGAGATAACTGGTATTCACGAAGACCTCCTATTTTAATACATGATTTATTTTTTTCTCCTAAACTCAGGACCTCTTAAATGTTTAAGACATGTCTTAACTGGTATTCATGAAGACCTCCTAACTTAGGATATGTCTTATTTTTTCTCCTAAACTTAGGAGGTCAAAATTGACCTCCTAACGTATTAAAACATGTCTTGACGGGGGCTAAATTCAATTGTTGACTAGTTTAACGTCGATTTTCAGCGTGATTATTGTGTATCACAATAGTTACCAATTAGATAAACGTTTTAAAGCATTATACGTACTGCTTTGCTAAGAACAATTAAATGTTTTCTAGTAATGTCAAACAACACGGTTAGTTACATATAGGCCTTCGTACGTGTCATTAAGGGGTTCCACATTTCTTTCTCATTGCAGAGTTATATTTCCGTTTTTCGTGAAAATAAGCCCTTGTACAAGAAATATCGAATTAGACCCTATTAAAATGATCATGGATTTGTTTGTTGCTTTCGCTACTGACCATGAACGAAGATATTATCAGTTTTGCTATCTTGAATTCAGGTAGTTTCTTGGTGTTGCGGATGGTGTAATCGCCAAATGACTTAAAACAAAAGATTCAAAAGACACTGAACAATAACCACACCACAACACAAAAGCTCACCAACAATGGCGTCCGCAACACCAAGTAACACCCCAAATTGGAGATGAAATAAAGGTTATTGTATTGTCATTGTAACAACAATTTACACTATACAAAATATTCATTTATGTAATTTTCATAACTTTTTATACAGGGGCACCCAACGAATTAATATGTTCCTCACTTTATCTGTTCCCTAGCAGAATTCTTCCTGGCTGGCAAAATGTTCTGTACATATATATTTTTTAATTGCCATTTTTGCTCTGGTTGACTTGAGAAAGGAGTCGCAAAAACAAACTGTGCTGGCTAACTTAGGCAGATCGAAAAGAGACTGGGTCGAAGCAAATCAAGGACACTTTGGGGCTTAAAAGGGTCAGCTTCGTAGTAACAAATTTAATCAGTACTTAGAGATACCCAAACAGGTTAAGTTCGAGACGGCAGGAAATGTACAAAACAATAAACAAAAAAGCTTCAAATAGTTTTGCATTAAGTAATGCTTCACATAAGAACTATAGTAAACTTCATTGTTCTGCGGCATTGGCTCTTTCCCACATAGAATATATTTGATTTCAAGAATAGAGGAGGGGCTGATGGTTCATAATTATATTTCATTATAAAAATACATAAAATCCATTTGCGTCAAATATATTTTAGGAAATGTTCGTGCTTAACCAATCAGAATAGCAGAAGACAATAGCTACTAATTTTGCTTCTTTGATGAAGTTCCCCAGATACAATATCTTTTAAAAATTGCATATAATTATTATTTTTTTTTTTTCATTTATTCATTTTTTTAATTGCTGGCTGGAAAACAGACATTTTTTTATCCAGCTGTCTGGGAATTTCCCTATGTGGAAAAAGAAACAGATATATTTTTCCAAGCAATAGTAAAAGAACACCTGGAAATGCTTAGGAGACTGCTAAGTTATCATTCATTTTAATTTATTTGAATAAAATAATACATTTTACAAAGATTGTTCGTTGGGTGCCCCTGTTATTATTCATAAGAGCGCGCCATATGAACTATCTCTGATTGGTTTACTTTTACTAATCGATAACTGCCCGCGACCATTAAATTTAGGAGACTGCTAAGTTACACTTACCTTAGGATGGTCATAAGATATCGTTCGTGAATAGCACTAAGGACATATCTTAAAAAGCTCCTAAATTTTCTCTAAAGTTATATCTTAAGATATATCTTAGGTAGGATTTCGTAAATACGGCCCCTGGAGTTTATAATTTCTGCTAGGAGGTTGTTCTAAGTCTGAAATCCTTTATATTTGATAGAACATTTCTTATAATTTGCATGAGCATAATTTTTATGGATTTTTGATGAGGTTCTTGTATTATGACTATGCAATTCCATGTTGAGTTTAAAATAATCCTTAAATGTCTCAGGAAGCATTCTATTAAAATAATTAAATGTAAACAAGTCTATCGCTTTATCATTTTTTTTTTTATTAAGTGGAAGAATAGATAACCGTTTAAACCGTGGGCTTGTATGTGCTCTTTAATCTGAAAATGTTATGATTCATATTATCTTTTTTTTTTGCAAAGTTTTTGTGTATTTTAACCTTGTTGGATATGTATTGCCCCAAATAATATTCCCATAATGAAGGTATGGATAAACCAGTCTGTAATAAAACGTTCTCAGAATCTTTGTTGATATAAAGTGTCTTGCTTTACAATTCAAAGGGGACAGACCTCAAATAAATGTGGCTACTAATCATATCTGAGTTTCGTAACTGTTCATCAGTAAGATGCCTAAAATGTGTGCAATTCCACAATTTGCCCGCGCTAACTTTCAACATTCATAACTTCTTTAATATGCATCCAAACACCATCAAACTTTGTGACTTTTCCTAAAATTTATCTGGCAACAATTTCATATGACATATTTTGATCACGTGACTTGATGTTTTCATGGCAACAAGATTTTGACAGCCATGTTTTTTTAAATTTGCATATTTATACCTTTGAATGAAGAAAAATGTTTTTTTTTTTCCAAACCATTTCACTTTAATATTTTTTTGTACGTGTAGTCCTAAAGTAGCAACAGTGTTCTTTTCATGTGTGAAGATAACATGTTATTCTTTTTTTTTTTTTATTATTATTATTATTATTATTATATAATATTTACGCTACTTACAATGCAATGCTTAGGAATACATTACTTACAATATGATACTCTATTTACAACACGTACAATACAATCCTCACACTACTTACAATGCAATACGCTACTTATATACAATACGCTCAATACAATACTCACACTACTTATAATGCAGTACTTACACTTTTTACAATACGACACTGGTTACATTACTTGTATATCGTCAGCTTAAATAATTTATTTTAAAGGACCAGTTGTAGTGTTCCACTCGTCTTTTCTTTTAAAGCTCATAAAAAACCTTGCTTTTACAATGAAGGATTTAAGGATTTGTAGAGGTTTGTTTATTTGTTTATTTTTTCAAAAACCGCTGAACGATGTCAGAAAACTTGGAAACCCTTCTATGTTTGGGATTTTCTCTTGCATTTTACAAGTCCAGATAAAATATCTGGCAACAAGAAAGTAGAAATATTGTTGTGTGTGGGAAAGAATATCTGTTCTCAGACCTAGTATTATAGCCAAGGATAAATTATCAATTTTTGTCGTTGAACACTTTTCATAGAACCATTTTCCAAAACCCTGCCAGAAAAGTGACGTTTCGTTACAGTACCAGAATAAATGAATTAGTGTTTCTTTCTCTCCACTACAGAAAGTGCAAATATCATTATTCCTGATTCCAACTTTATTTAAAAAGTCATTTGTTGCTAGTCTTCGATGAAGCAGTTTAAACTGGAAAATAATTAATTTGGATATTTTTGTACAGCGAAAAGGTAGTTTGTAAACAGCCTGCCAGTTAATAAGATCAGTGCATTGTAAATTGCAGTCAATAATCCACTTATTTTGAACAGGTGTCCACATATTTTTGCAGTGTTTTTATTTTTTTGCAGTGGAATTTACCAGCATAATAATCTTAAACAGCGCCTTTTGTCCTTATTAACCGTAAAGAGTGATACTTTGTAGTTATTAATCGTGAAACAATGTCAGTTACAGTTAATAATCTTAAAATTCCAGATTAATAACTATGTTTGGCAGACGTTTACAGTTAATAATCGTGTAATGCGCGAATATTAATTGTGTCTGACAGACATTTACAGTTATTAATCGTGAGTTGCCCATTTCCACGGACAAGATAACTCGAAAGCAAATTTAACTTGACCATCCGCCATTACAAAAAAGAAAACTAACGTAAAGTCTACTTTCCACAGGGCTTGTTATACCGTAAATATTCCACAACCGAATTCTTCAGGGGTCAAAATTTCTATTGAGCTTGACTTCTATTTGATTTAATTTGTTCGCGAACGATATTTTCCTAGTCTTCCTTTTCGATGAAGAACAACGCGAGCGTCGCCATTTATAAACATAGAAGCGCGAGCGTGTGAAGCATTTTTCATGTAAAATTAAAACACCTCCATTTAAGTCTTGTTATTGGAAGAAAACAAAGCGAGAGATCTCTTAATCGATTTCCCAAACTAAAATTCATTTGACCCGGCCGGAGAAGTAGAAAATTGCTTTTGACAAGAATTGTTTTCAATTGAACGTATCGTGAAATCAACAACACGGCGAAATACTTTCAGTGGGAAAGATTTGCTCGCAGTCAAAATTAGCGGTGTTAACTTAAAAAGGATTTTGAAAAGTCTAACTTATTGGAAAGGCTTTCATTCTTTAGCAGTGGAGAGCTGATAACAAGGTTTGTCCTCCACAATCGTTCACAAACTGACAATAAGTGACAGAAACTAAACAACATGCTTTTAATACAACATTCAGTTCCACTAGCGTCAAAAAATATTTTGGAACTCCAAAGGAAAATCGGCTGAAAATCCGCCTGTACGGGATATGAATTTGAAATGATTATTTTGGTTTAAAACTCAAAATGCATCTAATGATAACCAAATCCTTTTAGTTGATTCATTTTCATTTACGATCGAAACACTTTGTACTTATTTTAAAATCGTAAAGACTGATAGTTCGCAGTTATTAATCGTGAAGTGCGTCACTTGCGATTAATAACTATGGGAAACATTTGAAGGCACTTGAAAAGAAAGGGCTTTCTTCGAAAGCGAGTTAGCGGGACGTATTCATTCAATGTACTTCCGGACTTCGGAATGAAACTCCAACTTACAAAAAAATATATTTTTTTATGAAAAAGTGGGTTACAAGCGAATTTCAGATAAACTTACTCATTGACGGCCGGCGCACAAGTTGAAATCTTCGAACACCATAAAATTGCACATCGTCGAATTTCGCGGAATATGCATCATCACAGGGAAAAAACACATCACAGCCAGGAAAGCAGTTAAATGTTTCGCGAAACAAAACTTAACATGAGCGGTATAATTTGTTGTTATGATGTAACTTGCTTTAATATAAGGTTTATAAATATTTCGAGCGAAAAATTGAAATCTGAGAACACCGCCGTTCGATTATGCAAATTTGATAAGATCGCTCCGGCAAAATATTCGCGGCTTGAATATTTGCGGAGTTTTCGCATCGTCTTCGCAAAAATACTCTTTCGGTTGCGAAATAAAATAATATATCGTTTTCTAAAGGACTTTTCATTAACAAAAAGATCTGTTTTAGTTGAAAGTGTTTTGCACGAAGAGGTTTGATGGTCTTTGATGCAAACGGTCTGAAAAAACATCGGGTGTCACGCAACAGGCGAGGAATTTTTCTTTCAGGCTCTGGTGAAACTTCATTAAAAAGAATGCTTATCAGGTTAAGATTAAACCTCTAAAATAGCGAAGCTATGTCTTATAAAGCTTACAGTTCCTTTCAAATGAAAGATCGTTTTCAACCTGTTTAATTTCTTACTAGTCCGCAGTGGATGTACTGTGCATGCAGGATATGCCGCATTGTGTTATCTGTTTTTTAGCGTTTTTTCAGCATATAAGCGAGGATTTTGTGTGTTTAAAGACCCATCCAGCTAGCCACACAACCTGAAAAAACGATATAAATAGTCCACATTGCTCGTTTTCCCTTGCAAAATCACTGCTACAAGAAATCCGGGTTTTAGCGGTAAATTGATATTTCTACGCGGGAAAAATAGGATAGTTTAAAGCGTGACTGTAATAATAAAAACGGTAAACAAAAAGCGACAGACATTGTAATCTGTTTAATTACGAAAAAACACACAACCGATCAAGTACAACAAACTTAGATGAAGTATTAACCTGGGCAAAAACAGTGGCTCACCTTTGGCGTTCACAAGTGTGGCTGAGTAGAAACAACGGCCATGCATGCGGCTCTTAAAATTCGTTTGTGAAGTCTTGTCCTTTAAATTTGTTCTTTTCTGTCAGCAGTGATTTATACAGCTATCGATGTTTTGATTTCAGTGATTTGCGCTTGGTAAATTGTCACTTCTTCCACCCTGCACAGTGGTGAACATTTCAGCACTCATTCAGTTCTTGCAAAGAAATCCGACGCATTATTTTCAACCAATATGTATTTGAAGCTCAATAGTGTTTTCATTTCAAGTTCCACCAACAATCCAACAGGGCAGCCCAGCATAAGGATATTTTTTTCTCGCAGTCTTATGTGAACTTACTCAACAAAGATACAAAAAGCTTCAACTAAGCTTATAGCACGTGTTCAGTCATTGGCGGATTTCCATCCAAAAGTTTGGAAACCCACTTAATCAGAAGTGGTTTCAACCGTGGTAAAAATTCCTTGATTCGAGAAATCAGTCCAACTTGACTCTTTTTTTTTACTTTTAAAGCAGTGTACGATAAATAGAAATGATTTTCGGTAAGCGCCTCGTTTGTCTCTCAGGCGGTCAATTTTCCTGGAACCGGTCAATTGCGTCAAAGTGCGTCTATAGCAACCAATTGCAGAGCTTGCTGTCAAATATTGTGTCCAATCGCATAACTGGCTGTCAAATTTGTGTCAAGTTGTAGCCAAGAAGCATCAAGTGAGATGCCGAATCGTTCTTCCCATCACGAGGGAGGTCCTTTTTTTCAACGTCAAATTGTCATTGACTAAATTCTTTTTTCAACTGAACTGTAAAGCAACTCGTCGACGACGCTGAATTCAACGAAACGATTTAAAAGAAAGACCTTTCGCAACGCGAGCATGTTTTCGCCTTTAAAATATTACGCACAAAATGTTTTCCTTTCAACTCACCTGAATTCACCTGATGCGAGCGAAAATTTCATATTCAGTAAAATATAAAGGAATTTCTTATTGTTAATTTGAGCGCACAATAAATGATTTTTTTCTGACAACATAATCTCGCAGACAAAGTGATTCGGGTTTTCTTTTCATGATCAACCACGCCGTGGCATGTTCGATCCCCGGGGGGGGGGGGGGGGGGGGGGGGTGGGGGGGGGGAACTCCCTATAATAGGCTATACGGGGATGCTCCGCCCGAAAGAGGTACCTTTTTTAGGCTGGCTGTATATGAAAGGGTAGGGATTTCACGAGTTGAAGTATATGAAAGGGTGGGGATTTCACGAAGTATAGGAAAGAGTAGGGAAAACACCGGTTGAAGTATAAAGTATAAAGTATAAAGGGTAGGGAAAACCTACCCTTTATACTTTACACTTTATACTTCAACCGGTGTTTTCCCTACCCTTTTTTATACTTCAACCGGTGTTTTCTCTACCCTTTCCTATACTTCGTGAAATCCCCACCCTTTCATATACTTAAACTCGTGAAATCCCTACCCTTTCATATACAGCCATCCTAAAAAAGGTACCCTTTTTGGTCATGAAAAGAAAACCCGAATCACTTTGTCTGCGAGATTATGTTGTCAGAAAAAAAATCATTTATTGTGCGCTCAAATTAACAATAAGAAATTCCTTTATATTTTACTGAATATGAAATTTTCGCTCGCATCAGGTGAATTCAAGTGAGTTGAAAAGAAAACATTCTGCGCGGAATATTGTAAGGGCGAAAACATGCTCGCATTGCGAAAGGTCTTTCTTTTAAATCGTTTCGTTGAATTCAGCGTCGTCGACGAGTTGCTTTACAGTTCAGTTGCAAAAAGAATTTAGTCAATGACAATTTGACGTTGAAAAGGACCTCCCTCGTGATGGGAAGAACGATTCGGCATCTCACTTGATGCTTCTTGGCTACAACTTGACACAAATTTGACAGCCAGTTATGCGATTGGAGACATTTTGACAGCCAGCTCTGTGATTGGACACAATATTTGACAGCAAGCTCTGCAATTGGTTGCTATAGACGCACTTTGACGCAAATGACCGGCTCCAGGAAAATTGACCGCCTGATAATCAAACGAGGCGCTTACCGAAAATCATTTCTATTTATCGTACACTGCTTTAAAAGTAAAAAAGAGTCAAGTTGGACTCATTTCTCGGATTAAGGAATTTTTACCACGGTTAAAACCACTTCTGATTAAGTGGCTTTCCAAATTTTTGGATGGAAATCCGGCAATGACTGAACACGTGAACACGTGCTATAAGCTTAGTTGAAGCTTTTTTCACATAAGACTGCGAGAAAAAAATATCCTTATGCTGGGCTGCCCTGTTGGACTGTTGGTGGAACTTGAAATGAAAACACTATTGAGCTTCAAATACATATTGGTTGAAAATAATGCGTCGGATTTCTTTGCAAGAACTGAATGAGTGCTGAAATGTTCACCACTGTGCAGGGTGGAAGAAGTGACAATTTACCAAGCGCAAATCACTGAAATCAAAACATCGATAGCTGTATAAATCACTGCTGACAGAAAAGAACAAATTTAAAGGACAAGACTTCACAAACGAATTTTAAGAGCCGCATGCATGGCCGTTGCATAGCCGTTGTTTCTACTCTGCCACACTTGTGAATGCCAAAGGTGAGCCACTGTTTTTGCCCAGGTTAATACTTCATCTGAGTTTGTTGTACTTGATCGGTTGTGTGTTTTTTCGTAATTAAACAGATTACAATGTCTGTCGCTTTTTGTTTACCGTTTTTTTTATTACAGTCACGCTTTAAACTATCCTATTTTTCCCGCGTAGAAATATCAATTTACCGCTAAAACCCGGATTTCTTGTAGCAGTGATTTTTTTTAAGGGAAAACGAGCAATGTGGACCATTTAATATCGTTTTTTCAGGTTGTGTGGCTAGCTGGATGGGTCTTTAAACACACAAAATCCTCGCTTATATGCTGAAAAAACGCTAAAAACAGATAACACAATGCGGCATATCCTGCATGCACAGTACATCCACTGCGGACTAGTAAGAAATTAAACAGGTTGAAAACGATCTTTCATTTGAAAGGAACTGTTAGCTTTATAAGACATAGCTTCGCTATTTTAGAGGTTTAATCTTAACCTGATAAGCATTCTTTTTAATGAAGTTTCACCAGAGCCTGAAAGAAAAATTCCTCGCCTGTTGCGTGACACCCGATGTTTTTCCAGGCCGTTTGCATCAAAGACCATCAAACCTCTTCGTGCAAAACACTTTCAACTAAAACAGATCTTTTTGTTAATGAAAAGTCCTTTAGAAAACGATATATTATTTTATTTCTCAACCGAAAGAGTATTTTTGCGAAGACGATGCGAAAACTCCGCAAATATTCAAGCCGCGAATATTTTGCCGGAGCGATCTTATCAAATTTGCATAATCGAACGGCGGTGTTCTCAGATTTCAATTTTTCGCTCGAAATATTCATAAACCTTATATTAAAGCAAGTTACATCATAACAACAAATTATACCGCTCATGTTAAGTTTTGTTTCGCGAAACATTTAACTGCTTTCCTGGCTGTGATGTGTTTTTTCCCTGTGATGATGTTCGACGAATTTGTGCAATTTTATGGTGTTCGAAGATTTCAACTTGTGCGCCGGCCGTCAATGAGTAAGTTTATCTGAAATTCGCTTGTAACTCACTTTTTCATAAAAAAATATATTTTTTGTAAGTTGGAGTTTCATTCCGAAGTCCGGAAGTACATTGAATGAATACGTTCCGCTAACTCGCTTTCGAAGAAAGCCCTTTCTTTTCAAGTGCCTTCAAATGTTTCCCATAGTTATTAATCGCAAGTGACGCACTTCACGATTATTAGGGAGCTTAAGCAACCACGACGCCGACGGCAGCGAGAACGGCACAAAACAATAGGCTTAAGGAGCGAAAACAATACCTCTGCACGTGCGTTTTATATTTTGGTACATTTCTTTGCCGTTCCCTGCAAAACAACAACGTCAAGTGATCAAATTATAGGTTTTTTAGAGAACGTGAACACACGACGGTTAATTTTCCTTTCTCCATTTGAACCGGAAAGTCATCCCTTCAAATTCAGCTCCTGGACAATCCAGTCACATTAGGCAAACTAAACAAATTGGAGCAACTGCAAAGTAGTTTAAAATAGCGCGAATCCTTTTTTCAAGTGACGTTTTCCTTGGCGTTGCCGTCGTCGTTGCTTAAGCTCCCTATTTAACTGCGAACTATCAGTCTTTACGATTTTAAAATAAGTACAAAGTGTTTCGATCGTAAATGAAAATGAATCAACTAAAAGGATTTGGTTATCATTAGATGCATTTTGAGTTTTAAACCAAAATAATCGATCATTTCAAATTCATATCCCGTACAGGCGGATTTTCAGCCGATTTTCCTTTGGAGTTCCAAAATATTTTTTGACGCTAGTGGAACTGAATGTTGTATTAAAAGCATGTTGTTTAGTTTCTGTCACTTATTGTCAGTTTGTGAACGATTGTGGAGGACAAACCTTGTTATCAGCTCTCCACTGCTAAAGAATGAAAGCCTTTCCAATAAGTTAGACTTTTCAAAATCTTTTTTAAGTTAACACCGCTAATTTTGACTGCGAGCGAATCTTTCCCACTGAAAGTATTTCGCCGTGTTGTTGATTTCACGATACGTTCAATTGAAAACAATTCTTGTCAAAAGCAATTTTCTACTTCTCCGGCCGGGTCAAATGAATTTTAGTTTCGGAAATCGATTAAGAGATCTCTCGCTTTGTTTTCTTCCAATAACAAGAATTAAATAGAGGTGTTTTAATTTTACATGTATAAATGCTTCACACGCTCGCGCTTCTATGTTTAATGGCGACGCTCGCGTTGTTCTTCATCGAAAAGGAAGACTAGGAAAATATCGTTCGCGAACAAATTAAATCGAATAGAAGTCAAGCTCAATAGAAATTTTGACCCCTGAAGAATTCGGTTGTGGAATATTTACGGTATAACAAGCCCTGTGGAAAGTAGACTTTACGTTAGTTTTCTTTTTTGTAATGGCGGATGGTCAAGTTAAATTTGCTTTCGAGTTATCTTGTCCGTGGAAATGGGCAACTCACGATTAATAACTGTAAATGTTTGTCAGACACAATTAATATTCGCGCATTACACGATTATTAACTGTAAACGTCTGCCAAACATAGTTATTAATCTGGAATTTTAAGGTTATTAACTGTAACTGACATTGTTTCACGATTAATAACTACAAAGTATCACTCTTTACGGTTAATAAGGACAAAAGGCGCTGTTTAAGGTTATTATGCTGGTAAATTCCACTGCAAAAAAATAAAAACACTCCAAAAATATGTGGACACCTGTTTTTGGCTTTTACTGGGGCAACTCTGTTTTAAGCTGACAAGTTTCTCGTAAGCTATTCTGTTAGATTTGTTATACTAATAAACGATGTTTATTAGTATAACTTTGATATTTTAGGTCATTTAGCGTTTATTTGTTGGTTTTTATTAATTTTGAGTGAATTTGGACGGTTTTTAAGAGGTTTTGAAAAAATTTCAGAAATCCAAGATGGCAGATCCAAGATGGCGGCCGTATAACTAATTACCTAATAACTACGTCATATGACGTCATCGTTCCATTGTGCGGACCGCAAAGGAGACAATTTTAGACGTACTATGTACCCTCTAGGTTTCATTGTCATAGCCTTAGCCCCCTTAGCATTGTCATAGCCCCCCCCCCCCCCCCCCCCCCCCGCTCAGAAACTCAAAATCAAAGTGCCCTTTGGGCTATCTCCTGTAAGTTTTTCCCCATCATGCAATGCTGTCAGATTATGTCTGAATATTGTTTTTGATGTTGCAATTGGACATTTAGGTTAGAGTGCGTGGTTTCTTGAGTTCAATTTCTCTTTCGACAAGTAAGTTTCCATGTTATTGGTAATGGTTATGCAGTCCTCTTGTCTTGTATCTGGAGCAAGTTTCAGTACTTTCAACTCGTCTGGATTTTCACCTGGTTTATTATCAAGAGCTTCATACAAACATTGTGTTACTGTTGCCTTCCCTAAACCCACGCCACTACTTAAAGTGTCAATTAATTCTCGTCGTTTTTAACAGAGAGTAACATATGGTAAAAAAACGCCATTTGTTCTCTGTTCAAAGATTGAACAAGTTCTCTATAACTGTTATCATCCATACGATTAATTACTAGCTTTTCATTATCATTTGCTGTAGAAAAAATTCCAGCATTACTTTAAAAAAGATTGGTCCCGTCGTGATCGTTATCTAAACATGGGTTAAAACAACCAAATAGTTCCCTGTACAGTATCTAACTGATCACGTTCCTTATTTTCAGGATCTCCCATAACTTTATGTAAGAGTACATTCTCCTTTCTTTTCTTTCAAATATAACATGTTTTATTTGCTGAAATCTCATTTCTACATGGGATATAAAGCATCAAGAGCTTTCTGCAATTAATTTTCAGGATCCTTTTTATTAAATATAACTGAATGAATGATTTAGATTTCATTCTGCGAAGAAGTTTCATTTCTCCTTTCAAGTAAAATTCTTAACAACTTTGTTCTCTGTTCTCATTAATGAGATCATCATCAATCTTATCGTCAAAATCTGTTTCAGGTGGAAATCTAGTTCTTGTAAACTTACTCAGTATTCATCCCCTTATCTTAACTTTTGCTTGAATGTCACTGTTGTTAACAAACAGTTATATCAAGAACAGAAATGAGCTAAACATAGTTGCTAGAGCTGTCGTGGTCGTCTTTGGCATTTTCGTTCTTGGATATTAGACACTTATACATCTCAGCGTGACGAAGAAACACTCTTTCACAAGCCTTGCACGTTAGAGACTTTAACACTGCATCACGAACTAAGAAATTTACTGATCCTAACATTTTCATAGCGATAACATTAACTTATTTACCTTGCAACACGACTCTGAGCCAAAGAAACCCTAATATATGCCTAATGGTAATCTAACGGGACAAATATCTCGTAGGTCTACTCGGGAAAGCTATTCTAATCAGTTAAGGAATTTAATAAGAAAGGAATAAGGAATTAATGGGTATAACCGGAGTAATGTCGTGTTAGGGACGGACCATTAGATTTTTGAGGGGTGGGTGGGAATTTTTTGGTGCAGGATATTTTTTTCTACGCTCGAGACTGTGCAGGATTTCTCTTTTTGCCATGATTTGCTTGCATGATATTTTTTTTTACCTTGCAACACGACTCTGAGCCAAAGAAACCCTAATATATGCCTAATGGTAATCTAACGGGACAAATCTCTCGTAGGTCTACTCGGGAAAGCTATTCTAATCAGTTAAGGAATTTAATAAGAAAGGAAAAAGGAATTAATGGGTATAACCGGAGTAATGTCGTGTTAGGGACGGACCATTAGATTTTTGAGGGGGGGGGGGGGGGAATTTTTTGGTGCAGGATATTTTTTTCTACGCTCGAGACTGTGCAGGATTTCTCTTTTTGCCATGATTTGCTTGCATGATATTTTTTTTGCGAGTCTATATGTTTTAATGCCTGACGCATATACGTGTTAGGAATACTAGAAGGGCCATACTAGGGAAAGGAATACTATAGCAAGTCAGATGCGATGTAACAGTAGCTTGATAGCATGAAGCCTGGCCGCGGTGTTGTAACTGCCCCTACAATTTTCTTTACACCAGCCCCCTGTTGATGTCGCCTTCACAGCTCATAGTAGTAAACCCAACCATCTTACAATTACAGGGGCGGCGCCAGAATATAATGTTGGTGGGGCGAATCTCCTGTGCCGAGCGCCGAAGGCGCAAGCTTCTAGGGGGGTCCGGGGGTATGGTCCCCCGGGAAATTTTTGAAATGAAACTCTCTGAAATGCTATTTCCAGTGTTCCTGAGACCGGAGAAGCAGTTTCCAAGGCCAGCTTTGAGTTCAGTTTAATTCTCATGAAAAGTACACGAAACACTTTCTGAAACTTGGGTGTAACTCCATTTTGGTTGTTTGTTCAAAGTAGATTCGACTGTCACTCGAATATTCTCTGTCAATTCTTTTCAGTGTGCGAAGACTTTGGAAACGAATTTTCCAAAGCGATTTTCTCTGTCATTGGAGGCAGAAAGAAACTGATTTCCAATATCAGCCATGTTCAATTTGTCAGTTAACAGTTAATGCAATGTCATGGCGGCAAATGAGTGAAATGAAGTTAGCTGACTAATGCAGAGAACGGGTTGCTGCAAGAAAACAGTACATGATTTCCACTTATATTTTCGAAATAAACACTTCAATGTATTTTCTAAGCTGTAGGCGATAAAGAACGGGTTTTACACTATAACTTTTATGACGAATTATTTAAAATAAATCGAGCTTGTTCGAAATGCGTTACGCTTTATGTTTGCACCCAAAAACTAAAACTGAAACATTAATTCCTTGCGAACTATGTCGGCAGATGGCTAAATTTTCCTGCCTGCCCTCCGTTGGCATATCCCACAAGAATTGCTAAAGTTTATTTACGATGAGATGCACATGTATGCATAGAAAGGTATTGAATTAAGCTGGAATGGAAACTAAAGGATAACGCGTACGTTTGCTCCGGGACCATAAAGTATCACAAAAGAAAATATCACATAGCTTGTATATAACACTGACATTTATTGATGACTTAAATTAATGACTTAAAATTATTAGCTTAAAAAATTCTACAATGTCAATTTAATATTTCGACAATAAATTATTTTTGTTGAAGATATTGTTACACATAATTAAAACAACCCAGATTCAGATAGAAATAGCTATCGGAAATGGTCTTTCAGACAGGAACCACCATTTAACAAAAAGACTGGTGGTCTCTTTATGTACCCCCTCTCGCCCCACCTAAAAAGATGGTGTCTTGTTCGTATAGCCCCATTCTATCAGGAGTAAAAACTGAGAGAAAGATAAAAATATTCCTGTGCCATTTTACTAGCAATGCAAGCTTTATGCAGACAGAATAAAAAAAATGTGTTCATTAGACTCATTAGATAGGTGGTACCTTGAGTAACCCCCTACCCCTACACAGGGTGGGTTCTCGTCGAGTACACTTGTTGTGACCACTTCCCTAAGAGCCACCATCTTTAAACAGATGATAGCATTTTTCCTGCAGCAAATGACAATTAAAAGCTAGTAATTAATTGTATGAATGATTAACAGTTATAGAAAACTTGTTCAATCTCTGAACAGACAACAAATCGAGATTTTGTTACCATGTTCATGTGTTACACTCTGTTAAAAATGACGAGAATGCCATTATTTTATAAGTGGTGGTGCATAGTAAACCAGGTGGAAATCCAGACGAGTTAAAACTACCAACACTTGCTCCAGAAACAAGACAAGAGGAGAGCATCACCATTTTCAATGACGTCCAAAAAATTGATAAAAGAGAAATTTGACTCAAGAAATCACACAGTCTAGCCTAAAAACATTATTCGGACATAATATGACAGCACTGCATGATGGGAAAAACTTACAGGAGATAGCCCAAAGGGCACTTTGATCTCCATTATTATGGAATTACTGCATTATTATGGAACGCATGGAGCACAACATTACTTCACGAGAATTACACGCTTGTTGTACAAAAGAAACGTAGTTTAGTCTTGTGTATGTCTCAATGAATTCGAGATACATTGGTGCAACTCTACAAGTGAATTGAAGCTGTTCTTTGCGTACAGAGGATATACTATTAGATGCAGTGATCGTAATGCCGTGATAAGATAACGGAAGTTTTGTCTAGCTCCAAAACACTACTCAACAACAGAATAAACTAAGGAGCTAAAACTAACTGTAAGAAGTCGTGATTCCAGTATAGGAACGTGATAGGAGCTTATTACTCCTGCACATGATTGCATTTTCATTCTTGAATCTTTAATAGATACTTACATCCGTGATCAAAAAACACTTTCTAACAAGTCTTGCACGCGGCAGGCTGTGGACACATAATCACGGCCTATTTACAGTGTATTTACTGATCCTAATATGTCCACAGCGGTAACATAAACTTCAGCCGATTGCCATTTATTTTGCAACACGAGTCTGAGCCAAAGAAACCCTAACAGTACTGACAGGACGGTGCAGCAAATACATAGAGAAATAAAATAATTATAATCATGGCTATGGCATGAAATCCTCCGGGATCGTGTCATTAGAGAATTATCCTAAGATCAGTGGGTCAATATTATCGAGCAAAGTAGATAGATAATTGCGACTTGTCACATCCTAACAGTGATCTATAGCAAGGGACAAATACCTCGTAAACCTACTTGGGAAAGCTATTTTAAAACAGAAAAAGTCATTAGCAAGGATTAGTGTGGTGTCATCGTCGTACTGTGACACTTTGCTCTGTTTGTTATTCGAGCCTGGGATTTGAATTCCCTCAATGCTCGGTTCCCGGCGAATAGCTTGCTAATGGCCTAAAGTCTCGGCTACAATGAGAGGCGACAAAGGATAGCCCTGTCTAACTCTCCCTTCAAGAACAAACGCTGGCGAAAACCAACCGTTGTTTGGACAACTTTAGTTATGTCTGTGTAAATAACTTTAAATTAACCCATCGCCGGAAATGCGGTCCCAGGTTAAAGCGATGTAGCACGCGTTGTAAGAAATCGTAATTCACGCGATCGAAAGCCTTTTCCTGATCGAGACTGATCAATTTTCTTTGCATTGTACAATTTAAAACAAGCAGTGATGTCGGCTATTAAAAACACGGGTATTGAGAAGAATCGGCGATTAAATTTGAGATAAGTCGATATATTAACCCATTGACACCTGAACCGCCCGTAACCGCCCGTACAAGACTCCACTGCATTAAAAAATTGTAACTTTCTCAATCGTGCGAACATTGCCTTAACTAGCAGTTGTGAGCATTGACTAGAAAGTCTTTCAAATTGAGATACCCAATAAACACAAAAAAGTCAGCGATTTTTGCAGAATATCCGCGTTTGAATTTGGACAATAACAAAAATTACCGTTTTTAACGTCATAGAAAAACAACAAAAATCACGTTTTTGCCTTTAGTTTTTTTTATTCAAATCATCGTGGCAAACCCAAAAGTCAACATTTACAGCAAAATTCAGTCCTAGTCATAGCTTAGCAGTGAATTTTTTTGCTCTTATTCGTTGCTCGGGCCTAGCTACAGCTTCTTATACTAATGCATACTCACCTTGCCTCGATTTTCAACATCATCACCGCACTGCATGCTGGGAAATAAACAGATTTTTCGACAGCGTCCATTCCGTCCTCCACAATTTTCATATATACTAAGTCCACAGCTACTCTGACCCACCGCCGAAATTTCGCGCTTGTTGTGTTCTCCTGTGGTCGCAACTTCCAAAATATGCCGCGGTAGGTCGAGAAATTCATCCAGAGTCGAGTCCCAAAGCTACTTCGTTTCCAGGCGGCCATTTTTCCAGTTCAACGAGCAACGAGCCAAATTCGTAAACGAAGTACAACACCTAACTCGCTTCATTGAGAAGTGGACTCTGAACTACCTCCAAGCTTAATGATGCTCACCAGGCAGCTACTAAAGATGAAAAATGGCTGTGAACTTACCAAAAATCGTAGATAATTCATATTGGACCCTTTATTGCAAATCAACCAAGCAAAATGAGATCGTCACAATGACGTTTCCAGTAAACTCGAGCCTTCAGTGTTTTAGAACAGCAGCACTTTCGATGGTAACTCCAAATATGAAGTCACGAAATCCTATGGGGCGTGTGTATGCAGAAAATCACTCAAAAACGTAAAAATCCTCAGGTGTCAATGGGTTAAAAGCAAAACTTTCTAGAATTTTCTAGAACAATATCTTAACTTCCTAGGATCATATTTCTTATCTTTAATCTCTTGTCCAGAAGAATAAGCATTTTAAAACTCGTTGACGTAACGCCACCAGTAATGAAGAATGTAAAACAGTCAATGGATTCTTCGATTGTGGAGCAGTTACATTATTGGGGCTATGCTTCGAATTCTTTATTTCTTATGTACGCTTAAAGCCCGGTTTCACAAATAGTAGAGTTTGCTATCTTTTATGACCTTGAAGTTCTGGTTATGTCAAGTGATATGACGTCACTTTGTGGTCATTTTTATCTGTGAATACGGTCAATACGCGAAGCAATGTCTTTGACTTCAAACTCAGTATGGAAAGTTAAACCGATCTGTGGACTTCAAATGGATTTTTCAACACTTCCATAAACGCTACACCACGATATAAATGTGAAGTCATTCGAGAAAGCGCCAGCCTTATAATTAATTCATAGAAATTCATCTATTCTTAATCTCAAAAACACTTGAAACAGAAAAACTTGCCCGCAGGTTACTAACCACTTGAAAATCTCGCCAAACTTAAAACCGGGGGAGATACTCTATATATTTTTTGGAGAGCATGTGCCGCTGGGACTCTAAAACCCCTACCCTATACAAAACCATACCCTTCACAGCCACACATACCTATATACCTTACAATAAAACTACCCCCCCCCCCCCCCCCCCGGAAAAAGGGACACACGGCCAATTTATAGGTCGGGCTGCTTTGCTAAGCCCGACCAACAAAACATCATTGTAAATGCGTACCTCAAACTCTCTTTTCCCTTTCTTTAGGACGTAGTGCTATAAATAATACCAAATGTCCTGAAGCAACTAGTTTGACAGTTTGACAATCCCAAAGGATGTTAGCCCCGGATGTTAGCCAAGCGCGCTTCAGCGTGCCAAATATCTGACCAAAGTCTACATTAGGTCAAGATAAGATTACATTTACGTAACACGTTTTGACGCTCGATACAATTACCTACATGCTTCAAGCAACATGTTCCCAAAAAAACATAGAATTCGTAATCGTACGCCTTAAAAATCATTGCTATGCACGAGAGACATTAAACAGAATGTTACCTAACTGAAAATATATATATATACCGAGGCATTTTTCAAAACTGCGTGTATATGAAATTTAACACGCATATTTTTTTAGATTAAGGTCAAGTCAAGAAACCACTGTATTGAAATTATTGAAATAGCGAGAGCTTGAATTTTTGATAAAATACGGCCAAATAAATTGCTCTCTCTTCTAACGTTCTCTAAAATCTCAGTTAACTAAATCAACCTATGAATATATGGCTTTGTCAGGCCACAATCGTGCGCTCGCTAAACAGCTTTCAAAAAATATCCCACTCGACTCTTGTGTTCTTATTGATAGCATCTAACAAAAATGTGCTGACAAAAATGCAACAAGAATGTCCCCACAAATTCACTAAAAAGTCTATTAATAGTATCTAACAAAAATTTTGCTAACAAAAATGCACAAAGAATGCATGTTAGACCACATTATACTCCTGTAAGTTAAAAATTAACTTACAGGAGATAAAAAGCCCAGGCTGAATAGGGTTAAATCCTATACCAATTGCAGAACATTGGAAAATTGCCCGCGCGCGCACCTGCATCAAACTGAATGCAATATAGAAATTAAATAAGGGCGCGAAATTAAATAGGGGCGCTCAATAGGTTGTATCCTGATATCATCTATTAAGGACGTTCGCGCTAATTGTTTATGCGCATCCTTACTACGCACGCAATTCATGTCGCAACGCCATGCTTCGTCATGCACGAGCGCGCGCGCAAGAGAAGAAAATCTAAGCACATAAAGGGCTGATAGCGGTTGCGTGAACTTTGCTTAGATTTAACTCGCTTGGATGGTCGGTGACCCCCAATTTTTTTTTCATAGATAATTTTCTTTGCCAATTCTCGACAGATTGTGAAAAAATGAACAAAAAATCAATGTAGGAAGTTTAATTTTTTTTTCCATTTTTCTACCCGCGCGCCATCGAATCCTGCCAACTTGCGGCTGTCAGAGTTTGCAAATGCTGTCGTTTAAAGATGAAATTTACTTCAAGAAACGTCACCAGTTGAATGAATTAGCTGAACAGACCTACCAGCATAAAATTTGGGAAAGAAAGTTGCATTTTAGAGATTCATTTGCAATATTTTTAGACTAACAGACATTCGGATCACATCCCGTAAGGAAGACCAATTTTTCAAAATTAGGGTCGCCTTTCAGATAGCTTATCTCAGAAACGAAGTCGGTGACCCCCTCATTTTTTTGCATTTCTGACACGAGTAACTCATAACCTAGCTGTAGCAAAAGTTTTATAAAAAAATCAATGTTAGAAGATTTTTGCGCGAACGTCCTTAAATGACCAGGTAAGTTGAAATGCCTTGCGATAAATGTGTTTGCGTGTTTCTTAATAGAAAAGCGATGACCAGAAAGTCGCTCACTGACTTTCCTTTTTGTTTCCCCAACGTACTGGTAATCGCATTTGGCCCAGCTTATAAGATACACAACAGAGGGTTGAATTACAACGCATGTAGCAGAGCGTCGTCTATTGCACTAGTTATTTAAGCTTTGTAAATTACCGTACCATCACACTGATGATGGGAGTTGACCTCCCGAAACATGTCTGTATTAAAAGTTGTAGTATTCGCTTTAAGTGGTATTTTGTTTTCAAATTTTACCATTTGGCTACTATATTGCTAAGTAACATAGTTTCTGAACCAATTAAATGCTATAGTGTTCTAATTTAGTGATAAGGATAGAGTGAATAGAGTGGTCAACAGTATCACATACTTTTGACAAGTCTAAGAACATCCCATGAATGGGGTTAGTTTCTAGAGAAACTGTGGTGCTGCGTCGGTGGGGGGATGAAACACGAGAATTTAGTTTTATCGACTGAGTCGATAAGGTAAATTGACCACCGTAAAAAGATTCAAATAGCTGACGTTTCGAGCGCTAGCCCTTCGTCGGAGCGAATCAAGGAATTGTGGGTAGTGTGTGGTTTTATATAGTAAGCGGTGGAGCTACGCTATTGGTGGAAATTTGGTGACGTGAAAAACAAATGTAGATTAGTTGAATGAAAAGCGTTCGTTGATTCCGTGGGGTTTGAGAGTGCCGATTTGAAAGATGATTTTTTGTTCTAGGTTTTTACGGCTTTCTGTGTTACCCTGGTGTAGGGAAAGGCCGCAGATTGTCATGTGTTGTTTAGAATGGTTAGTAAGATTAAAATGGCGCGCGACTGGTTTGGATGCGTCTTTGTCATTTTTTTCAACGTCTCGGAGATGTTCACGAAAACGGTCGCCCAGTCTCCTCCCTGTTTCGCCAATGTATATCTTTTTGCAAAAAGTACATGTAATGCAGTAGATAACATTTACGGAGGTGCATGTAAAACGATCAGTGATTTTAATAGATCGTTTGGGTCCTGTTATTTTGTCCGCGTTGTGAATGAAAGGACAAGTGTTACATCGTGTGCGTGTGCATTTGAAAGTTCCCGGTACATCGTCAGATTTCAGTGCGCTCGTAACTAGAAAGTTGCCTATGTTTTTGTCACGTTTGAATGAAATTAGTGGGGGTTGTGAAAAAATTCTGCCAGTTTCGGGGTCGTTTTGGAGTAATTTGAAATTTTTTAAAATGATGCTTTTGACTGTGTTGTTGTGTGGGTGGAAAGTGAGGGTGAATGGAATTCTCTCGTTCTCTTCCTTCTGTGGCGTTTGTAGTGCTGACTGTCTGTCGATCTGTTGTGCACGTTGTTGGCCCGTATTAACAACAGAGTCAGGGTACCCACGTTTCTTGAAAAACTGGCACATTTCTTCTGATTTGTTGGAAAAATCAGAGTCATCACTACATAGACGTCGAAGTCTGAGAAATTGAGAATACGGAATGGCGTTTTTAACGTGCGATGGATGTGAGGATGAATGTAACAGATAACTGTGGGAATCTGTAGGTTTGTAGTGCACACTTGTGGATAAACTGTTACCGTTGATTGAAATATTAATGTCAAGAAAAGCGACTGAGGTTTCGGAAATTTCCCAGGTATATTTTAGAGCTGGATGAAAAGTATTGACAGAAGTTATGAATTGATTAAGTTCCTCTTTACTGGAAGAGGTAGCGCCAATGCAATCATCGATGTAACGGCCGTAGAGTTCGGGTTTGGTTCCGTGGTACTGATTAAAAAATTTGTCTTCGATGTGGCCTACAAAAAGGTTAGCGTAGCTTGGTCCCATTTTGGTGCCCATGGCGACTCCATTTACTTGTTTGTAGTAGTTTTGGGAAAATGAAAAACAGTTAAGTGTCAAAACTAATTCGGCTAAGCGGAGCAGTGTTTCTGAGCTTGGGTTTTGAATGGAGCGCTGGTCGAAAAAATATTTTAGTGCTTGAAGTCCTTCGTCATTGGGGATGACGGTATATAAAGAGGTAATGTCCATAGTGAAAATTAATTTGTTTTCGCTGGCAAAACTGAAATCCCGGAAAATTTCGAGTGCGTGATTGGTGTCCTTAATGTACGAGGGTAGTGATTTGACAATGGGGGCCATGATTTTGTCTAAATAGCTAGAAATTAGTTCGGTAGGACAGCTACAAGCGGAAACAATGGGTCGGCCCGGATTGTTTGGTTTATGAATTTTAGGTTTGAAATAAACGCGTGAGGTTCTAGGAGTAGTGATGATGAGATTGTTGGCGGTAACTGGTAATTGTTGTTTAGTAATGAGGTCTTGGATAGTTTCTTTGACAATTTTTTGGTTGGTAGAAGTGAGATCTTTATCAACTTTGGCATAGAAAGCGGTGTCAGAAAGTTGCCGAAAAGCCTCTTGTCGGTAAAGGTCGGTCCGCCAAACAACTACCGCCCCGCCTTTGTCGGCCGCTTTGATAACAATGTCGCGTCGTTTGCTAAGACTTTTGAGCGCTGCCCATTCTCCTGTTGAAAGGTTGGAAATTTTGGTGTGGCGGTTAAATTTAAGTTTTTGGACATCGTGACGACATTTTTTGACGAAAAAATCTAGAGAAGAAAACTGGCCCTCTGGGGGAGTCCATTTTGATTTGCGAACGTTGAGTGTTTCAAAAACATCTTTTTCCGAGGTGTTAGAATTGTCTTCTTTGTCGTGGAAAAAAGCTCTTAATTGCACG
This sequence comes from Dendrophyllia cribrosa, assembly GCA_024195265.1. Classification (NCBI taxonomy): domain Eukaryota; kingdom Metazoa; phylum Cnidaria; class Anthozoa; order Scleractinia; family Dendrophylliidae; genus Dendrophyllia; species Dendrophyllia cribrosa. The sequence continues at coordinate 61,815,693 of JAJLRJ010000001.1, read as the reverse complement.
CGGCGAAGGAATTTTTCAACATCGTGTTTGACTGAAAATTCGTCGGTTTGTTTCGCTATAGGAACAAAGTTTAAACCTTTACTAAGAACGGACCTCTCTGGGTTAGAAAGCGGTAAATTTTCCGGAATGGTAACGACGCCATTGTGACTATCGAATGAATGGTCGCCGGATAATTGAGGACCTATTAACTGTTCAAGTTTTTGGGTCTTGATTTGGTTAAGGCTGTTGAACAGTTTAGCATTGAGTTCTTGAATTTTAGCGCGAATTGATTGTACTAAGACAGCTGGACAAATTTTGGAAAGTTCGGAACGGTATTGGATAATTTCCTTTTCGAGATTGTTACGTTTAAGGCACATAGCTCTGATAGTGATCCTCATAATATTACGCGAGAAAGAATTTTGGGCATGGTGAATTTCGTGGAAATATTGTTGATTGGAATCAGAGAATGTAGAAGCGTGAAAATTTGAACGAAACCCTTTAGGAATGACTTTGGATTGGAGGCAACGGCCGATGAAATTGATGTGACTACAGAACCTAGTTTTGGTAAAGATGTGAGTGGCTAAACGAAAGGCTAAATTAGTGGAAATGGGGGGAAAAGGAATAAGATAACTTACGATTTCCTGGCGTAGCTCCTTGGTGAGTGTCTTGAGGTTAGGCATCGTTGTCTTCGGTTCGTTCGGTGAGAAAGCTGTTGAGTAAGAAATATTGATGTAAAAAGTTAATGGTCGCAGCGAATAAACAACAAATGAATGGGGTTAGTTTCTAGAGAAACTGTGGTGCTGCGTCGGTGGGGGGATGAAACACGAGAATTTAGTTTTATCGACTGAGTCGATAAGGTAAATTGACCTTTACCGACAAGAGGCTTTTCGGCAACTTTCTGACACCGCTTTCTATGCCAAAGTTGATAAAGATCTCACTTCTACCAACCAAAAAATTGTCAAAGAAACTATCCAAGACCTCATTACTAAACAACAATTACCAGTTACCGCCAACAATCTCATCATCACTACTCCTAGAACCTCACGCGTTTATTTCAAACCTAAAATTCATAAACCAAACAATCCGGGCCGACCCATTGTTTCCGCTTGTAGCTGTCCTACCGAACTAATTTCTAGCTATTTAGACAAAATCATGGCCCCCATTGTCAAATCACTACCCTCGTACATTAAGGACACCAATCACGCACTCGAAATTTTCCGGGATTTCAGTTTTGCCAGCGAAAACAAATTAATTTTCACTATGGACATTACCTCTTTATATACCGTCATCCCCAATGACGAAGGACTTCAAGCACTAAAATATTTTTTCGACCAGCGCTCCATTCAAAACCCAAGCTCAGAAACACTGCTCCGCTTAGCCGAATTAGTTTTGACACTTAACTGTTTTTCATTTTCCCAAAACTACTACAAACAAGTAAATGGAGTCGCCATGGGCACCAAAATGGGACCAAGCTACGCTAACCTTTTTGTAGGCCACATCGAAGACAAATTTTTTAATCAGTACCACGGAACCAAACCCGAACTCTACGGCCGTTACATCGATGATTGCATTGGCGCTACCTCTTCCAGTAAAGAGGAACTTAATCAATTCATAACTTCTGTCAATACTTTTCATCCAGCTCTAAAATATACCTGGGAAATTTCCGAAACCTCAGTCGCTTTTCTTGACATTAATATTTCAATCAACGGTAACAGTTTATCCACAAGTGTGCACTACAAACCTACAGATTCCCACAGTTATCTGTTACATTCATCCTCACATCCATCGCACGTTAAAAACGCCATTCCGTATTCTCAATTTCTCAGACTTCGACGTCTATGTAGTGATGACTCTGATTTTTCCAACAAATCAGAAGAAATGTGCCAGTTTTTCAAGAAACGTGGGTACCCTGACTCTGTTGTTAATACGGGCCAACAACGTGCACAACAGATCGACAGACAGTCAGCACTACAAACGCCACAGAAGGAAGAGAACGAGAGAATTCCATTCACCCTCACTTTCCACCCACACAACAACACAGTCAAAAGCATCATTTTAAAAAATTTCAAATTACTCCAAAACGACCCCGAAACTGGCAGAATTTTTTCACAACCCCCACTAATTTCATTCAAACGTGACAAAAACATAGGCAACTTTCTAGTTACGAGCGCACTGAAATCTGACGATGTACCGGGAACTTTCAAATGCACACGCACACGATGTAACACTTGTCCTTTCATTCACAACGCGGACAAAATAACAGGACCCAAACGATCTATTAAAATCACTGATCGTTTTACATGCACCTCCGTAAATGTTATCTACTGCATTACATGTACTTTTTGCAAAAAGATATACATTGGCGAAACAGGGAGGAGACTGGGCGACCGTTTTCGTGAACATCTCCGAGACGTTGAAAAAAATGACAAAGACGCATCCAAACCAGTCGCGCGCCATTTTAATCTTACTAACCATTCTAAACAACACATGACAATCTGCGGCCTTTCCCTACACCAGGGTAACACAGAAAGCCGTAAAAACCTAGAACAAAAAATCATCTTTCAAATCGGCACTCTCAAACCCCACGGAATCAACGAACGCTTTTCATTCAACTAATCTACATTTGTTTTTCACGTCACCAAATTTCCACCAATAGCGTAGCTCCACCGCTTACTATATAAAACCACACACTACCCACAATTCCTTGATTCGCTCCGACGAAGGGCTAGCGCTCGAAACGTCAGCTATTTGAATCTTTTTACGGTGGTCAATTTACCTTATCGACTCAGTCGATAAAACTAAATTCTCGTGTTAAGAACATCCCAGCCGAAAATTTATTATCATCAATTGTATCATTCTATTAATTTGGTCGTCAGCTGGACTATCGTCATCAGTTTTTCGAAATCCACGTTGTTTATCATATAGGATATATACATTAATTTTTCTAATATTTTTGAGAAAGATGGCAGTACAGCGACAGGTCTATAATTTGAAAATAATGATTCATCTTCATTTTTATATATTGCCGTAGCGACTGAAACCTTTAACATCTCAGGGATAAAACCTGTGGAAATAACTTATTAAAAATTGATGTGAGGTTGCCTTATTAAGGGTGTCATAACCAGTACTTTTCTTTAGATTTGATCTAAGTAATTCTTTTTCCACTTCCTCTTCTGCTAAGGAAACGATAAATTAGCTTTCATGGTGAGTTCTGTTTGATAAATAACGATGTACCAAGGCTATATAGCTTTACGGTGTTTAACTGAATGACACCATTTTATATCACGAGTTTGAGCGCACGACATTTGTACGCGTTATCAGATTTTTATTTTGCAATAAATGTTTCGAAACACTGGCTTTTTAGGTTATAAATTGCTCAAAACAAAACAAATTCAATAGACCATATGCATCTTTTTGAAGTTTTTCAAAGTTAAAACGTCAAAAAAATGAGTAAATAACGCAAACTCGCAAACTTGCCAAAATTATGATGACGTGATTAGCGCGCGCATCAATACAGCTCGATGTAAACAAACCGTTCAAACAAACCAAAACAGCTTTAAAACTTATCTTATCCTTACTGTCGATTGAAAGAATCGTTGCATTGGATACAGCGTTGTTTTATCTGCCAAACTTGACAAAGTAATCAACATTTTGCCCCTCCTTTGAAGAATGTTTTTTTTTTTTACAATAATTCTAATATGGGGTAGTCCCAGGTAGGCCTTCAAATTAAGGTTGAAGTAAGTGCACATTCCAAAATTTAGCAGTACATTACTTTCGAATTTTAGTTGGATTAAAAGACAGTCTACTTTACAATTTACTGGTTCTTAAAATGTTACAGTTGTTAATGATCTTGATAACAAGAGTTAAAATATAAAATGAAGATAAGGGGGGTGTAAAATGAATTAATGTATTCAACATATTAAACAGACAAACCAGCAAGGAAATGACAGTCCAAGCGAAAAAGATTAGTGTAGCGACCGCTATTCTGTTGAAAAGGGGCGCGTGTAATTCGTTCTTTCCACCCACGAAATTCGTCCCTTGATCACTTCTCAACTCCCGAACTTTGCCTCTCCGGTTGATGAATCGCCAGAGGGCGTTGATAAACGCATCTGTTTCCATTGTGTTTAAAGTTTCCAGATGTATAGCCCGAGAACAAAGGCACGTGAAAATCAAGCCCCAGCGTTTCAGTTCCTTTCGGCCTTCTTTTATGTACCAAGGGCCGAAAACATCCATACCGGTGTATGTTCTAGGATATTCGTGTAGATGTGAAACTCTTGCTTCGAGCGAAGCCAATTACAAACTCTTGCTTCGAGTGAAGCCAAACATGTCTCGTAGCGTTCTAAAAACGTCCTTGCTCCACGAGGAGCTCTATAAGTCCCGTATGAAAAAACAAAAAAAAAATTTATCACGTGACGCCTGACTAAAAATCTAAACGGCAGGGATGGCGTTACAGATTAGCATTTGATAATTTCATTTCCTTAATAGAAACTTGAATACAAATAAAATATAAATCATATGGAATTTTGTCAATAATGTTTCATATATTTTGGGAGATCTATTACTTACTAAACATAAGTGGAAGTTGTTTCATGTGAGACACATTGTACAAAATAGAACGTGAAATAACAAAATAATACGTCAAAACATGTCTTACTCACCCAAAAAAACGGGACACCTTATCCTAAAAGGGGCACTGTCAAGAGGGCGCATGCGCCAGTTTCTCGAATCGAAAATTAAACAGTTTAGCCTTAATTATTTAAGTGGAAGTGTCACTTTCAAAACGGCGTAGACTCGTGGAAAACAAACACGGTGGAAAACAAAGAAATCTGACGCCATTTTTGAAATTAACACGTCAACTTGAAAAATTTAGGCAAAACCTTTTAAGTTTAGATTCGAAAAACTGTCGCATGCGCCCTCGTGAAAGTGTCCCTTTAATAGCGAAACCTTTTTTATGAATCGTGATGATTTGTGATGCTTGGAACTTTACAACCGTTACTAATAATTTATACATGTCTGAAGAGAGTACCAGCAAGTAATCATTTTGAGTGGACTAACTGTTTAATTTGACAGGACTGGCAGGTGTCTTAGAATTCCGAGTGGAACAGTGCTTGAAGAAAAATACCTTCAGTATGAGAATTCGATTTCTTATCTAGGTCTGTAAAACATTTTCCGCAGATCAAGTATGAACCATCTGTGATATGAAGACGTAAAACCTAACTACACAACTACAGTGTTGGTTGTTGTAGATAAATTAATAAAATACATTTTAGATAATAATATTCATTGATGATGCAGCTGTTAATTTTAGTTATTGGAAATGTTTTGGCGCGGTTTTCAAACACAGTCTTAAAGAATTGAAGTAACTTTCTAACATTATTAACAATCCTTAACAGATACACTGGGGCATTAGTTTACCTGTGTTTAACCCTAGCAATCCTTAACAGATACACTACGGCGTTATTTAATCAGTGTGCCCTAGGCAACAAATATACTGGGGCATTTGTATTTTTTCGTTTATTTGGTTACTCAATTTTTTTATCATTACAAACGTATTAGAAGCTAACACGATAAGAATAAAAAATGGAGAAGGCAAGAAATAGATAAGCTAACTATATACCCTGGGGCATTAATTTGCCTGTCTTTAATCTTACGTAGTCCTGCATCTGTGTGTTTATTAGACTATGGGTAGACTCCTATTTCTCTCAGGGATAATCTCGCGAACGAAACACGTTAGCGAGTGCAAATATATTGCCCGCTGCGACGAGACGTGACGTGCGACGATTTCCGTTTTTTAAAATACATGTATGTTGATTTAAATTTGGGCGCAGAACTCATCTCTAAATGATTGAAGAATCTCTGTTTGTCAGAAAAACAGAGATGCTTTCATATATAAAGTTAACTGTCAGAAAGTGTTATGTTATTCGCTTCCGTAAAGAGGTACAGTGTATTCTCAGGTATTTAAACGAAGCAAATTTTGATCACTTATTCGTTCTTCCGTCTCTTATAGGGATTTACCGTCAAAAGAGCACAAAGTTTTAAATTGCATTTCCTGTCGTAAATCGCATATTTTCTAAAAACAAGGTGTTGTTATTAAAGTAAAATGTTTCTGGCTGCATTAAAAAAAATACAGTTGCCTGCTGTATATAACTGTAAATTTAGCAGCATAACTTGAAAGCAAGTGAATTGCGTGTTTGTATTTTTTTTCAGATCCCATTGATCTATTTCTGTTGTACGTAGAACAAAACGTTTCGCTGATACATGTTTCTTTTGATTTTTGAACTGACTCATTTTTGACTTGTTGCCTAGTACATGCCTAGAAAATGCTTTTTTTATTACTTCGAGGAGTTTAGAATTCGGAACATTTGTGTAAATGTGGTCGTTGAAATTTCGCAGGTCAATATTCGCGATGTTTGATGTGTAATGAACAAGTAACTGATAAAACTACAAAACTTTCAGTCCAAAAAAATCAATTTACAAAATAACAGGTAAAAGAAGCAAAATTAAAACTGTATACGAAAATAAATAAGAAAGGCAGAAAAAAGAAGTATCATCATTCACAACACTTATGAGGATCGAAAGTTAGTCGCATAATTATAAAATTAGCGTGTCCGGATTAAGCCGACTTTAAACACCTTTCTCTAAATTTACTTTACTGCTCTGCCTTCGTAAGGTGGTTCTTGTTACAACTCCTACTGAGATTTAGATAGAAAAGATAATTTCCTAAGTAGCGGGGATGCGAAATCCTCAGCCAAGTTGAGCTTCTCATGCAAAATAAACGATTAAAACATGTCTTACTCGCCCACAAAAGGGGACACCTTATCCTTAATAGTGAAACCTTGTTAATGAATCGTGATGATCTGTGATGCTTTGAATTCTACCTTTGACATACCAACAAACCGTTACTAATAATTTATGTCTGAGCAGAATACCAGCCAGTACCAGATCATTTTGATTGTGTTAACTGTTAAATTTGACAGGACTGGCAGGTGTAAAGGTATTCAAAGTTGAAAAGTGCTTGAAGAAGAATATGAATTCTTAGCTACGTCTGTAAATATTTTCTGCAGATCGACTATGATCCATCTGTAATATGAAGACGTAAAAACTAACTATACACCTACAGTGTTGGTTGTTGTAGATAAAAAAAATCCAATACATTTTAGATAATAATATTCATTGATGAAGCTGCTGTTAATATTAGTTATTGAAAATGTTTTGTCGCTGTTTTTAAACATAGCCTTTTTAATTGAAGTTACTTTATAACATTCATTATTAGCGTCATTCAGTTTAACTGATAATCGATCCAATTATTATCGTTCTAAAGGCCCAGGCAGATACACTAGGGCAACTATTTTGCCTGTGTTTAAAGCTAGCAGTCTTTAACAGATACACTGGGACATTAGCTGTCCTGTGTTTAACCCTAGCAATCCTTAACAGATACACTGGGGCATTATATTTTTCCTGTGTTTAACCCTAGGCAGTCCTAATTTGCCTGTCTTTTAATCGTACGTAGTCCTGCATACTTTGTGTTTATTAGACTCTGGGTAGTCTCCTCATTATCTCTCTCAGGGATAATTGCGCGAGCGAAACACGTTAGCGAGCACAAAAATATTGCCCGCTGCGACTAGACGTGACGCGCGACGATTTTAAATAATTGAGGAATCAGACTCTCGATTTGTCAGGAAACTGAGATGAAATAATGCCACAGCTTGACGCTCACGTTTACAATTGGTATTCGCACAGAAAAGTTTTCTTATATAAAGTTTACTGTCAGAAGGTGTCATGTTATTCGTTTCCGTAAAGAGCCTACAATGTATGCTGTAATTGCTATAGGTAACTATAGGTATTTAAACGAAGCAAAAATTTCGATCACTTATTCAAACAATTAAAACATGTCTCATTCACCCACTAAAGGGACACCTTATCCTTAATAGTGAAATCTTGTAAATGGAACGTAATGATTTGCGATGCCTTGAATTTACCTTTGACTTACCGACAAACCGTAAATAATAAATTATAGATCGGGTGTAAATTTCGTTCATCGGTGACTCAACGATGTCTAAACAGAGTGCCAGCAAGTATCAGATCATTTTGAATAGGATAACTGCTGACTCGTCCCCAGTCGTCTCTCATTATTAGTATTTGGCGTGGAAGACTAGAACGGGCTCTTCAACGAAGGGGATGACGGGAAGAAAGAAGGGAGAAGGGAGAAACGACTGGCAAATCGTGTGTCGAAAAGTTGGCAAAGCAGTCGAAAAGTTGGTATTGGCTTTTTCTGGCGTTTTTTCGTACTTGTACATGTGAAGAATTGTAATACGAGTAGATCAGTGTAATTTCCGCGATGTTGGAAGTTAAGAGAACCTTTTTCTTCAAGTAGCCTTTTGGATTTCCAAAATGGCGTCCGGCGGAGCCGGTGGAAGTGATAAAAATCCTCATCTTTCTTCTTTTATAGTAAGACTTTAACACAATATATATTTTCACGATTGAAAAGCATTGAGTTCAAGGCGTACATGCCATGTATTTTCTGTAGATGAGTGCTGCGTTGTGCATGTCTGTATTAGTCTATATTGCTGTCCGGGTGTTTTAATAACATATTATTTTTTTAACCTGTATATAAGAGAGTCGGGATGATTTAAAAATTGCAAAACAAGAGAGTAGGGCGGCAAGGGCATAGGGTGTTGCATAAGGGTGTCTGTATTGTTGTCAGGATATACCAAAACTATGTTTTAATATCATTTTGTTTAAGCTGTATATAAAAGAAGGTGACTGCTTAAAAGAGGTCAAGTTTACAGTAAATACGAGGAGTGATTTAATTCCAGGGATTTGTTAAGTGACCGCTTAATAGAGGGTGACCGCTAAATAGAGGGCTGCTTTTAAAATAGAGGTTGGACTGTATATCATATTTTTAATTTGTATATGAGAGAGCCTAGGGACAAGGGCATAATGTGAAGAAAACAAAATATGTGAAGGCAGAGGAAAGCTATACAAAGTTTGCCTTGAAAATTGAAGGTGTCTGTGTTGCTGTCAGGATATTGAAACTGTGTCTTAATATCATTTTGTTTAATTTCTATATAAGAGAGTCGGGTAGATTTGAAAACCACAAAATGAGAGGGTAGTGGGCAAGGGCATAAGGTGACAAAAGCAAAAACATGAAGGCAGAGAGAAAAAAATATATGTGGGGTAAGGGTTTGTTCTTGTATATGAAATTTTATAACAACTGGAGGGCAAAATAGTAATGTGGATTAGCAATGTGTTTTATGTTGCATTGATTGAGGGTGTCTGCAATGCCGTCTGGACATCAAAACTTTTTATTACATTTAATTTGTTTGATCTGTATATCAGAGAGCCAGGCAGATTTAAAAACCACAAAACAAGTGGGTAGGGGACTAGGGCATAGGGTACCGCACCAAGGTTGCTTGTATTGCAGTCAGGATACCAAAACTTTGTTTAATTAATATTTTTGTTGAATTTGTATACTATACTTATTCAATAAAGTGCCTACCTTCAAATAATCGCCCACCCCAAATAAGTGCCCACCTCGATTTAAGTGCCCACTCTGAAAGCCAAAAAAATTAAGCGCCCACCCTCCCCACCGACACCTCAAAAACATTTTTGTACTAGTCCATCTTGAAGTAAGAGGGGCATCAATTCTGTTCCCGAAATTGGCTTTTAATTTAATTCCTTGACTGACTGTTCAAAGCTCAGATTTTTAATGAACTGTTTATACTGTTTATGCCTTATTCATGTTTGAGTCTGAGTTTTGTTTTATTGTTTTATTTGGTTGAAGCGAAATATACTTGTTATCCTTTGTTTTGTTATTCTGTAAAAATGTTCTCATTTTCTGAAAATGTTGAAAAAAAATAATAAGCACCAACCCTCAAATGACCACCCACCTTAAATATGGTGAGCACCCAACCTCAAGGTCCCAAAATGAAATAAGCACCCAGGGCACTTATTGCAGTAAGTATGGTATAAGAGAGTAACCACAAAATAAGAGGGTAGGGGCAAGGGCATATGGTTAAGAAAACAAAACAAAAACAAAATATGTGAAAAAATAATATAGGGTTTGCCCTTATAATAGTTACAGTATATAACATCTGGAAGGCAAAATAGTAATGTTGACTAGAAAAAACTTTTTCAGGCAGATGAGGGACATACATGTACAACCCAGTACAGAAAAGCAGTGTACAAAATAATATATGAAGTACAGTTCAGTGTTGCATCGAGGGTGTGTGCAGTGAAAAACTGTGATTTTGTTTAACCAGTATATGAATAAGCCCCAAAACCGCAAAACAAGAGGGCAAAGACATAGGGTAAAGAGAATCAGAACAAAAACAAAATATTTGACAGAGAGAAAAATATAAAGGGTTTGCCTTTATATTTAAAAAGATTTCAACATCTGGAGGACAAAATAGCAATGTTGACATGGTTTTGTATTTTAAAAGCTTTTTTCAGGCAGATGAGGGACATACGACCATCAAAGCAGTGTACAAGGCAACATGAAATACTAAACAGTTTACAGAAATCAGTCTTGTATTAGCTTGTATTTAATGAAAAATAAAATAACATGATATACTGTAGAGTTGATTTGCTTTCTTTGAGAAAGATGAATCTCTAAAAAAATAACTACATTTACTATCTTCGAGTTCCTTATTATTATTACGATGGCAGTTATTTTCATGTGCTTTACTTCTCTCCCCCGACATCCCGTACAACTGTGTAGCGTTGTCTTCTTTCTTTCATAACCATACTATGTATGTATGTTCTGGTGTGAGCTGAAAGGACGCGAAGGCATGCACACTCCATTGTATCTTTAGCGACCATTTCAAGGCCAGCACATCCCTTAACCGTTAAACATTCGTAGCCCTGAGTTAAAGAAACGAACTGATATTAAAAATATTATAACACTACTACTTGTTCAGATTGCAACATATGCAAATCATAAAGTTTAAGCTTATAAATTATTCAAAATGTCCAATATGTAGCGTGAAAATGCGGATTAAGATAACAATAGAAGCTACAAACCTCGGTCAGGCGACGAGTGGATAGCCACTGTACGTGATTTTTGGTCTCGCCGATCGCCACGCTTCTTGTTCGAATTATTCATCATTTTTATCCAGCCCTGTTTTCTCATAAAATGCGTAACCGAGCTCGGCTCTACATAGAATATGAGGGCAAGGTAACTTCCGACTCAAAAAGGCCCGATGGAACGGCCTATTTTCCAAATTTAGAATTTCACCACCGTCCGCCATTATTTCGTCCGCCATCTTGAAAACAGGATCTGCCAGTCGTCTCTCTTCTTTCCTCCTTCCCATCACACCCCGCGCTCCTCTCGTTAATTGAGAGACGACTGGGGACGAGTCAGGGATAACTGTTTAATTTGGCAGCACTGGCAGGTGTCAAGGAATTCCAAGCGGAAAAGTGCATAGTAAAAGAATTCCATCAGCAATAGAATTATCATTCTTAGCTACAATCCGTGTCAAATTTAGTTGGAACACCTCACGCTAAATTCATATTATTCCTAACAGTTGTCGTTTTTTCTCCCAACATCGAATTTTGCACATCGTTGGACACTAAATATGAAACCAACATTGAGAAGAGAGGGATACCCACATGTGTCCCAACAAATGTGACGAGAATTGTAGTTATGCTGGAGATTCAGAAAACTCTTGCTGGATACCTTAACGGAGGTACCCCTAGTTGTGAGATGCAACTCATAAACATAGAATATAAACTATAAGGAACTGAAAGAAAAAAAATGGAAAAATATAATATTCCAAAAGAGACAATAACATTCTTAAATAGACTTGGATCTTTATCCCTGACGAAGAAACACTATCTCACAAGTTATGCGCCTAACAGCAGACTAATTCACGGCCTGAGAAAATCAAAGGGCTCTAGGAGCCATCTCGTGGATACACCCAACGCAAGGTTAATTGTAGTTGTTCTTGATGTTTTTAATAGGACAATCACATGACGTTTGGAGGGCATGTAGTTTATTTGTGGCCCGAGTAGCATCATTTGCGCCCGAGCGGAGCGAGGGTGCGAATGATGCTACGAGGGACACAAATAAACTATATGCCCGACAAAAGTCATGTGATTATCATTATTATCAATACACAAGGCCAAATCGTACAAATTCATTTAATAAGAAAAAATGCTTAACAGAAACAGGGCCGTAAATGCGTTTGCGTCAAATTCAATATCGCCCGCCACTCACGCGTGTTTTCTCGAAGGCAGTTTCTTATTTGGCCGCGTATATTGCTAATAATTAAGTTTCAATCTTTGTATAATCCTATAACTTCGAAAAATTATCTATTACTTCAGCCAGCAAGGCAGTTAACCGTGCAAGCATATGCCTAGCTCTTTGACGGCAATGTTTCCTGTTTTCACTTTCAATAATGTATTACAAAAAAGACTGGTGAACTGCTGGCGTTTCGCTAAATTTTAATAAGCCCTCCCCCTTAATTAATCTCCATCTTTCTACTAAGTCACCCTCGTTAACGCTCTTGAATTAAATAAGATCAAACGGCAGACACGGCAGACACTGCATTTTATGCTGACCGCCCAAACAAACTGCGTGACCGTTTGTATTTTTAAATTTAGAGAAAATGTATGTGAATATCGAAAGGTTCATATTATTGTAAAGTTACTGGGACGAATATTTACGTAGAGGTTTACCTTAAATGTTGTCAGTGTATTGCCGTAAACGGCGAATTTTAGGGATTTGAAGGGTTTTGCGTTGGACGTTTACCTGAGCGTATAAATTATATATAGAAAGACAAGGGAGGGAAGCTGGATTTTTAACCGGTCCAGCGCCGAGCTGATTTTCACAAAGAAATTTCCATCGCCCAGTTTCCAAACCGCGTACCGAGTAAGCTGAAAGCCAAAGGTTTTTTTCGCACGCCATCCAATTTGAAATCCGTCTAAAATTCAAAACGCTTGACCCCGAATAATATCGAGAAATCCAGCAATCGGATACCGACCTACGGCGAACTTTACAATCAGCATCCTTGGGTGAAGTGAATGACGTCTTACTGGGCTTCATGCATCCATCACTCGCCATTCGCTTCACCTCTGGAAGGCGAGTGTAAAGTTCGCCACTGTTTATTTTCTACTGTTAGTCTCTTTTATACGCTCGCACTTTGGCGGGTGAGAAATCGAGCGGAAGTATGCCAGAGAGAGTATTAACACAACTTAGGGATGTAAGCACTCCAAAGAAAGAACACGTGCCTAATTTTGGCCTTGGCTGGGTATGGGGTAAGAACTGAACATAAATCGCCTCTGCAACCCTAGATAGAGAGAAATTTGACCTCGGACCCAAGGCTCTCCAGTGGTCGTTACAGAGCCTTTCATAACCATCCAGATGAACGATCTTGGTATCGGTGGCAGAAAATGCTCATTTTCAGAGTAATATGCGATGATTTTCGAAAGCCAGATATGTTTTATGGTAGAAGGGACATAGTGCTATATCTATGGCTGAAAAAATTCGCCGATCGGATGTATTTTTGGGACGCAAACCGCCTCCGAGTGGAAGTGGGTCCTTGACTCTGTCTTATGAAGGGAATAACAGTGGCGACAAAAAAAAAATCAAAACGGCTGGAAAAACCCCAAAGGACAAAAGAATAAGCTAGAGTCGAGTTTAATAAAATCGGTTTATTGAATTAATGTCGCTTATTTAGCATATGAAATCTACATTATTTTCCCCATACAACGCTCTTTAAAGCGCTCAAATTTCCAACGACCTCGATGTTGCCCGATACCGCTAGCTTTCATTGCAACACACTACGCTAATCTTTTGCTTTCTCGTGACGTGAGCCCAGGCTGCCTGTGTTTAAAGTTACGTTGATCACTCTAGGGTAACTCTCGTGTGTTTAGCACTCTATGGTAACTCTTGCCTACGCAGTACCACGTACCGAATTTCGATCCGATGAGTTGGACACACTCGATTGTTGATGTACACTGAACAGATTTTGCTCGTATTTAGTTGCTAGTCTAATAATTTATAATTATTTTCTGGCCTCAAATTATTTAAAAATGAGCTATCTGCTACAAATCTACAGTGCGCTTGTAAAGACTGCAAATTGGTAGCCGAAAGCTCATTTTTTTTTTTAATCATTTTAAGCCAGAGAACTTTTTTTTACATTTTAACAATGTTTAACCCTGGTTCCGCGTCCATTTTTACAAATATATATTATGTTTTTCTTTCTCTTGTTAATAGTAGTAATGTCTATGAATAGCGTTCGCTAAAGTGGCTTGTTGGCAAAGAATGCTTGGTTTGTCTTTCAATTCACGGCAAATGCATTTGACTTATAAACAAACGCTATAAGAGAGTTAATTCCAATAACAATCTGCTATTGACCGCACGACAATTCCACCGAATTAAAACTTTGTACTTTTGCACAAAATGATAAACGTTAAATTGATACATGTGCGACTTTAAACATTCCACTAAAATATCAACATTGAATAACGTAAGCAAAATCATGATTTCTCTTGCATCATCCAAGGGATAATATAAACTGTAAAGTTTGGAGAGTCAAAAGGCCACTACCTGATAAATTAGAGAAATGATTGTTCTTGATTATTCGTCCAACGAGTATCGCTTTCCAGTATTTCGTCGCATAAACAACATACTGAAAAATAAACGTATCCTTCCTGTGGAGCATTGAATATATTATTGTCTCTTTCGTTGTTTCTTTTCACCATCATTGAAACTTGTACTTTTTGCCATTCAACACTTTTAATTACTGCTTAGTACTATATGCTACGTTTCTAACCACTCAGCTGTACATGTATATGCTGCAAACTGAACCTCTCGAGGTTGAAATCTTGCAAACAATAATATTGCCGCTCTCTATCAATTCTTTGTTCGCCAACACCGCGCCAACACTCCACTCCCCCCCCCCCCTCCCCACCCCCCCCCCCCACCCCCCCCCCCCCCCCCCCCACGAGAAAAAAAAAACATTCCTAGGCAGATAACACATGGAGGAGTTTGTTTGTCTGAGTGACAACGGGAGCCAAAATTCTGTGATGTCATTAGAGGTCAGCGCTAATAGCTATCATCTTTTAACACGTGATACACTAGGGAAATAAAAACGTTTACAAATGATGAAAGGGGGAGGGAGGGTCAGTAGCACATGGCATTGATTTGATTTGTGTTACAGGGTCGCTGTTATACGGAATGAACATTGTTTTGGAAAGTGTCTCAACCTTTTTGCAACTGCTTGTAGCTTGCGGGCGCGTGTGACGTCGTAAAACATGCGCGTATAACGTCGCGTAACATCTGGGATCTTAGCAATTTTGAAACCAAAGGGAGGCTTTGCTTTTCGCGTGGCTACATGGCCGATGTCACGTCACGTCTTTTGTTGGATCTCTTGCTGTGTTTAGCGGAGAAAACCGTTTGCAATTAAGCTACTCAAGACAGGGATACTAACTAAGGGATACTCAGAAGTCGCTATAGTGGAAAAAAGAAGAGCTTTAAAAGATAAAATCTTACTTCATACGTTTTTATCAATGCGGGAGCAATACGGGGAAATGTTTCTTCTTCGGATTTCAGAACCGAAGAAGCGAAGAATTAAGGAATTTCCAAGCAGTCGAGGGACTTACAGGTAAAACAAATTACATTTTTCGATGGCAATTTGTATTGATTGACTTTTTCTTTGTGTTCTCGTTAGTTTTGTAGAATTGTTTAGTTAGTTAGTTAGTTAGTTAGTTAGTTAGTTTTGTAGAATGGTGTAGTTTTTGACGCGTTTTGCTTTTAAACACAAACTTATGGAGATTTGAAAAAACAATTTGCGAAAGAAGATTGTGTTGTCCATTTTTATGTGTTTGTTCGTTGATTACATAGATTGAAAAGCGATTTTATGTAAACAAAACAAGACATATAGTTATTATAGTTCTAACTTCACTCGCGTCGCCTTATGAAAAGATGTCTGTGTATTTTTTACAATTTTGATTTCAAAATCAGTTTCTGGAATAATTTTCGATAAGCAACAGGTGTATTTTATTCGGAAATTAGTCATACTAGTTATTCTAGACTCAGAAAAAGTTGAATTTTTGTGAACTTTTGAACGGTCTAAATGTACTGTGCAGACGATTGCGTACTACTGTTTTTGAGAATTGCTAAAATTGAAAAATAGCCTATTCGTAAATCTTATTTCTTTCATTATAGTTAAGATTATCGTCAGCTTTCTGTTCAGAGAGCTCCGCTGTTAGGCAAAGCCTATATCTATATATATTAAAGATGCCACGAGTTCAAGCTGTGCACAGCTTCTTGTTTAGGTTTTCCCCGTAGAGCTGAGAAGTCGAAACAAGTAAGCAGTAGAAAGACTAAACAGGGAGAAAATAGCAAAAAAAAACTTCTTTGGCAATTACAGGACAAAAAGATCGGAATGACTACGAGGAATAGAAATTAAAGATCGGAGGAACCGTCCCTGAGGGACCTTTTACTCAGACATAATTGAACATGAGGCCATAGTTGCGCAGAAACGGCGTTATGTCTTGGGTCTTAGCCAGAAAAAGATCGTTCGCTAGATGCCCGCTGAAAAATAACGTCTTAGAGAAATCGACGTCTCTGACATATACAAAACGTTTGGTAGCCGGGAGCTGTCACCCTGTCCTAGATGTATGACAGATGAATGAGTTTAAAAAGGAGAAACGTCGTAGCTTGCTTAGGGGTGACTGCAACCTGGAGCTGTTCAGACCTGAAAGCCTAAGATAAGCCTTAACTACAGCCGATGCAGAAGGGTTTCCTGAGGCTAGTGCAGTATTTCAGTTCCCGTCTCCTTGCATCTTTAAAGATTTTCCGGAGCTTTCCAATTAATAAGAGTCCACGGTAGCATGGAAAAGGCGCATAGGGCAACCGCTGATATGTATTTTATGCTTCTCTAGATGACGACATTAGTGGTAATATGGAACTGCGTCTTTGCCTGGGAGTCTTTCCAGGGCAGAGGCGTGGCATAGGAAACATCTTGTCTCCCGGTAAAGAACTTAAAAACTAAAGAACTCCTAGGGTGTCTTTATAAACAGCATAAGCAGAGGACAAAGCGAAGCTTTGCAAATGGTAAAGACGGCTATACACTGTATATGACAGAAATGTATGATATAAAGGCTGCCAGCCCTTGAGTGGTAAACAGGATATACTGTCGAGGAAAACTTAAACCATTGTGCGCGGGAAACTCGCGAGAGAACCCACCCAAGGGATGGAAATCTGAGCGTCAGTAAATGAATGGGGTTAGTTTCTAGAGAAACTGTGGTGCTGCGTCGGTGGGGGAATGAAACACGAGAATTTAGTTTTATCGACTGAGAAAACGGTCGCCCGGTCTCCTCCCTGTTTCGCCAATGTATATCTTTTTGCAAAAAGTACAAGTTATGCAGTAGATAACTACGCTAACCTTTTTGTAGGCTACATCAAAGACAATTTTTTTAATCAGTACCACGGAACCAAACCCGAAATCTACGGCCGCTACATCGATGATTGCATTGGCGCTACCTCTTCCAGTAAAGAGGAACTTAATCAATTCATAACTTCTGTCAATACTTTTCATCCAGCTCTAAAATACACCTGGGAAATTTCCGAAACCTCAGTCGCTTTTCTTGACATTAATATTTCAATCAACTGTAACAGTTTATCCACAAGTGTGCACTACTAAACTTTATCTGTTACATTCATCCTCACATCCATCGCACGTTAAAAACGCCATTCCGTATTCTCAATTTCTCAGACTTCGACGTCTATGTAGTGATGACTCTGATTTTTCCAACAAATCAGAAGAAATGTGCCAGTTTTTCAAGAAACGTGGGTACCCTGACTCTGTTGTTAATACGGGTCAACAACGTGCACAACAGATCGACAGACAATCAGAACTACAAACGTCACAGAAGGAAGAGAACGACAGATTTCCATTCACCCTCACTTTCCACCCACACAACAACACAGTCAAAAGCATTATTTTAAAAAATTTCAAATTACTCCAAAACGACCCCGAAACTGGCAGAATTTTTTCACAACCCCCACTAATTTCATTCAAACGTGACAAAAACATAGGCAACTTTCTAGTTACGAGCGCACTGAAATCTGACGATGAACCGGGAACTTTTAAATGCACACGCACACGATGTAACACTTGTCCTTTCATTCACAACGCGGACAAAATAACAGGACCCAAACGATCTATTAAAATCACTGATCGTTTTACATGCACCTCCGTAAATGTTATCTACTGCATAACTTGTACTTTTTGCAAAAAGATATACATTGGCGAAACAGGGAGGAGACTGGGCGACCGTTTTCGTGAACATCTCCGAGACGTTGAAAAAAATGACAAAGACGCATCCAAACCAGTCGCGCGCCATTTTAATCTTACTAACCATTCTAAACAACACATGACAATCTGCGGCCTTTCCCTACACCAGGGTAACACAGAAAGCCGTAAAAACCTAGAACAAAAAATCATCTTTCAAATCGGGACTCTCAAACCCCACGGAATCAACGAACGCTTTTCATTCAACTAATTTACATTTGTTTTTCACGTCACCAAATTTCCACCAACAGCGTAGCTCCACCGCTTACTATATAAAACCACACACTACCCACAATTCCTTGATTCGCTCCGACGAAGGGCTAGCGCTCGAAACGTCAGCTATTTGAATCTTTTTACGGTGGTCAATTTACCTTATCGACTCAGTCGATAAAACTAAATTCTCGTGAGCGTCAGTAATCCGACTAGGGCATCAGACACACTTTTAGGCTACCATGGGAAAAAAGGAAACGAAACAAATGGCGCGGGAGCGGACGCAGAACAAACAAACTCCGCAAATAACAGGGAAATGATGATTGAACGGAATGGAAAATATACGGATAACAATTTGAAGCAAGTAAACTTTGAATATAACACTATGATAAACACGTGTACCATAAAATTCCACGAATAAAGGCGAAACGCACAACAAACACCTTCAAGAATACAAATACCTTCAAGAATGCAAGCGAGCAAACCGAGGGGCAAGCGCTGCACAAATCCGATGTTTGTGTGTCAAAACACGCAAAGCAAACAATGACAAACGATAGCGTGTGCAGTCTATGTGGTAAAACACGCATAAAATAAACAAGAGTTTAGTACAAACTTCAAAACATAAGCGCCTAAATTCAAAGGGAACCGAGGGTCAAGCACTGCACAAACTGAATGTACGCATAACAAAATGCCACAAACATAAACGTACAAACTAAGAAAGGGACCAAACGCAACAAACATAAGATTACAAACTTAAAAGGGACCCGAGGGAAAAGCACTGCACAAACCCGATGTTTGTGAGGCAAAGAACGCATAATAAAACGAGACAAAAATAAGCGTACAAATTTAAAAGGGAACGCAGGGAAAAACAGCGCACAAACCCGATGTTTGTGAGACAAAGTACGCATAACAAAATGTAACAAATGTATAAGTACAAACTTCAAAGGGGACCCAGGGAAAAGCACTGCATAAACCCGATGTTTGTGAGGCAAAGTACGCATAACAAAACGTGACAAATATAAGCGTACAAACTTAAAAGGGACCCGAGGGAAAAGCACTGCACAAACCCGATGTTTGTGAGGCAAAGTACGCTGCATAACAAAACGAAACAAATATAGGCGTACAAACTTCGTCAAAGGGGACCGAGGGAAAAGCACTGCCCAAACCCGATGTTTGTGAGGCAAAGTACGCATAACAAAACGTGAGCCGGAAACATAAGCGTACAAACTTAAAGAGGGACCAAGGGAAAAGCACGGCACAACCCCGTCGTTTGAAAGGCGAAGCACGCAGAGCTCTACAACCAAATAAAAGAGCGTGCACATTCCATTCCGCACATTATAGAAAGAACGAGGCGAACAGATAAGGAAAAAAGGAGCAGGGCGAGGTGAGCCGTGGGGGTACAAGCGATAAAACGGCTATAAAGTCGGACAAATACCAAAGAAAATTTTACATCTAAGGGTTCTGGATTAGCTGGACCTGGTTGAGGCTCTTGAGCTGGCAGAAGAAGCGCTTGAGCTAATGGCACCATGTCCGCAACGGGAGCTTGCTCGTCGGGCATGGTGAGAACACGAAGGTAACAGCACCAAAAGATTCTTACTTGAACTGGGCCGAAATTAGATGCACATCTCTTATTTATACTCGCGCTGTAACGGACGACTGGAGCGAATATCGGTTGTGGTTACGACCCCAGAGGAGGTACTCAGGTATATTAGTGACGGAAAGGTGCGAATGAGGCCAAATTGTTGGACCCCCAAAAAAGTCCTATCAGGCTAAAACCAGACCCAAAAATAGACCAGCGGCCCAGAACGTAATCTAAAGAAAGTGCATTTTTTCTCTGCATGAGAAAGTTACAAAAATGCACATCAAGAGAGTACCAGACAGTTTTTGCGTCCACCTTTCATCATCTCCTATTCATCATGCATCTGTCATAGGCAAACTGCAGTCATTCTTTGAAAGTGAGGAGCAATACATGTGTGACATGAAAATGAGAAGCCTGGGCTTCGCTTTTAGTCAACCCCCTCAAAAAAGTCCTTACCAAAATCGTTCACCCAAAAAAAAGTCACTACTTTTTTCTAACCCAAAAAAGTCCTCAGATCGCTAATTTGAAACCCAAAAAAGGTCTTCGCACCTCCCCGTCACTAATATACCTGAGTACCCCCCCCCCCCCCCCCCCCTGGGGTTACGACTAAACGAGCGGTCAAACGAGATAAATTTGCAAAAGTTAAGCAAGTACTTAAAAGTTAAGGTTTAAAGTTTGATATACTGCCAATACACTGTCAATTTACCCGTTTTGAAAGTTTACTAAAAAATGTTCTAAGCGTTTAAAAACTGTGAACTGCAGAATTGTCGGCGCCATTTGCCAACATAATTTTGATCAGGCGCAAAGAGTGTGGTCGGTTTTCAACGGATAAAAGCTCGTCATTTTCAGAATAATTAAAAGATAGTAACCTCAAGTATTTTTTTATACATCCTTGCCCGTATTGCCATTTAATAGTAAATAAAACCACACTACATAAAACGAAAAACGCCTCGGACGTGTGACTGCGGTGAAACTAGTGGTAGCGCCGCGAAACGACGTCTCTTTTCTCGTGCTATATGAAAACAAGAAGAAGAATATTGTTGAAGCCACTAGCATTTTGCATGTTTCTATTCCTTTTAACCGTTAAAGCGAGGTGGGACGTATTATATTAATTTCAACTTCCCTAGCAATAATACCGTTGTCATGCAAGATAAAAATGTTGTTCCTGTTACGTACGGTTACAGTTATATATTCCTTTGTTGTCTAATCACTCTGCAGTGAAACGAAAACAAAATAATTTCTAACTTAGTACCAGTAATAAAACCAGGCGTACAGGAGGGGGCATCTCGTTTATTGATCACGCATAAACATAGCTGAATACAACCATCATAGTAAACCTAGACCAGACATAATAGAAAAATTTCCTAAAGTAAAATTTATAGATAGAAACGGATCAACAAGCGGAGATGCCGTCGAATGACAACTCCTAACTGACAAACTCGGCAGTCCTTAAATATTCCATTCGTAACATGATTACGTAAGCTGCATACCAACGAATCTACATACCAGCACAGAGCTATATTACAATAACAACGTGAAAAATTATATTTGTTGTCTAATCACTCTGCAGTGAAACGAAAACAAAATAATTTCTAACTTAGTACCAGTAATAAAACCAGGCGTACAGGAGGGGGCATCTCGTTTATTGATCACGCATAAACGGCCCCATTTCGAAGATAAAGCACAATTAAAGAGGGATTATAGGCCTAAAGAACGAGAAACTGAAAGGGAACTAACGTTGTCCTTGACATAACCGTCCTTGGCACGATCAGACTTCCAACGACCATGCCGTTTAAACAAACGGTCGCTAATACCAGCATTCGCAGCGGCAGAGGCCCCACCTTCCCTTAGGCTATGCAAACCATAACTAGACTTAGGAAAGCCAAGTTCAGCTAAGCAATTAAGCAAAAGCTCCCTGGCCCTGGTATAGGATATAGGTCGCGAACCTAAAGAATAATCACGCGTGGACCTATGAAAAACAACATTGCGAAATAGAAAATCGCTAGAATTATAATTCAAACGAGCAAGATGAAAATAACGAGAAAGTATCGCATATGGACAAGCGACAGTACCTGTCCGAGCCCAAAAGAACTGAGGAACCATCCCTATAAACATCGGTCTTACTGCTTGTAATAACAATTTTAACATAATCCAAATCATGGAAAATTACATCGCAACAGCGCAACTTAGCTAACTCGTCAAAGCGTAAAAATGCACAATAAGCGGTAATAAATAGAGCTGCAATTCGGAGACTTGACAAATCAGCAGACGACGACGCATACTTAGCACAAATTGAAGTGATCATGGCAGGAGTAATTGGCTCCTTTTTGACAACTGGCTTAGCGGTATTCCGGACTCCCGCCTCAAGAATGTTCTTGACAAGGGGATCTTGGCATGGATCAGGAAAACCATAAAGCTTGTTAGCCCATGAAATACTACAAGAAGCAGAATGAAGTACCGAGGAGCTTGTATCACTTTCAATAAGATACTCTAAGTAGAGAGCAACATCCAACGGCCTTGTAAGCAAAACAGCAATCTCGGGAAAGGAAGAAGCCCAAACCCTGAATTTCTGAAAGGACCTAGAATACTGGTCAATGGTACGTGGAGCCTTGGACTGCAACGCACGGGCTGGAAGCAAACTGGCAAGTCTTTTGAGTTCAGGATCCTGCAAGGTGGAACTAATCCTGCCAAAAACAACGTCACCTTGTAAAAACAGGAAAGAAAAACAAAAAACAAACAATAAAAGTTAGCCAGGAAATAGTCGCACGGAGCCCAGTGGCTGAACAAGTCGTGCTAAAGCCCAGTGGCAAAACATAGCACCAACAAATCGCAACACAAACTACTGCTAACAGATAGCAAGTAGACGCGAAAAAAGAACGTGCAGAAAAGCCCAGCTGCAAAACAACAAACCAAACGCACAAAGCCCAGTGGCAAACTCTTTTATTCAAACAAGAATAAATCAAAAATTAACTAGCTCCATTAATGCGTAAGAAAAGTACAGGGGACTAAAGCTATCCGAACCAAAAATAGAATTTTTGTTAGAACCATGCACAAAAACTCGCCTCCCTTCAGCGACATATAGGAAATCAACTATAAAACTACGGAAAGAACGATCTTCATTAACGATGGATGGCCAAAAAATGGGAGAAGGCCAACAGGGGACCACAAGTGCACCCATACATTTGCATAGTTTTAAATGCGAAATAACTTGGATGATAAGGTAAACGGGAGGGACCAACCAGCAATTCTCACCTTCCCAGCTATGACTAAGAGCATCTACACCCAAAGTGTTAGGGTTGTGAAAACGCGAATAGAATCTTGGCAACTTAGCATTTACATAACTAGCAAAACAATCCACGGTGAAAGGACCCCATCTAGAATCTATGGTACGAAAATAATCACTGGAAACACACCAGTCCTCATAATCAACGATCTTACTGTAATAGTCAGCTCTCTGATTAAGCGTTCGGGGAATCCATTCCACCGACAAACTAATACCTTGAGCCGAAGTAAAACAGAAAATATCCTTAGCAAACGCATTCAAATGCGGCTTATTGCTCCCCGACTCTGTTATGCATGCTACAGCTTTATTGTCAGTGTAAATCTTAACAGAAGAATTACGCAAAATGGAAGCGAAACTCCTTAACGCAAAACTAACAGACTTTAATTCCCTCCAAGTGGAGCTCTGCTTCATTTCAACATCATCAAAATTCACGTGGGCAACAGGAAAGCCCTGAACGCAAACATACGAAGCACATGCAACTTGACTAGCGTCGGAATATACGATATGCCGAGGAACATTCACTGGGTAGACTAAAGGTCTTAAATTCAAAGCACGAGCATTAACACTCCAAAAATTTAACTCGGAAATAGCCTCAGTAGTAAGAAAAACCCTGGCATCCCAGTATGCTCTTCTGTCAATAACGGAATGGAGTGCTTTTGTCATGATCTTGCAAATACGACCAAAAACAAGCATACAGGAAACAATTCGCCCGGTAACCTGGGCAAGCATTCTTGCAGAAACTGAACGGGAACTAGACACCTCCCCGATGGACGCCAACAAAACTGAAATCTTATCTACATGAATAGACAAAAAACCCTGGGCAAAATCCCAATCAAAACCAAGCCAACGCAATGACTGAACAGGGATCCAAATACATTTATCCTTATTCGGAACGAACCCTGAATTAATCAAATCAGAATGCACCACCAAAGATTACCGAAGGCAGGAATCCTTGGTAGCACATACCTCTAAGCCATCGTCTAAATACACCACAATGCAAAAGGCTTGAGCACGCCAATGCTTAACAAGCGGACGCATAACTTTGGTGAAAATGTAAGGGCCCGTAGAAAGACCAAACGGCAAAACGACAAACTTGAAATACTTACGAATACCATCGAAAACCCAGGAAAACCCGAGAAATGTTTGATGTGAGGGGTAAATTTCAATGTGATGGTACCCAGACTTAATATCAAAGGAATAAGCCCACCAATTTGAAGAAGACTCGCCGACGAAACAATCGAGCAAGGAATGGGCATCCTCAAACTTGATTTTTGACTTATTAACAAAGGAATTAACATGCCTGAGGTCTAATATAAGTCTCTTTTTGCCATTTGACTGTACAGAAACTGACAATGGATTGATCACGTAAGGCGAGCAAGAACACGAAACAATAGAGCCAACACTAAGTAATTCTTGAATGGCAGATTCTACAAATTCACTTTCTTTCAGAGCCGAGCGATTATTAGTAAGAAAAACACTAGTAGGTTCCTGTAAAAAAGGAATCTTATACCCAAAACTTAAAGTATCTAAAATAAACTTAGACGCACTGATATTTTGCCAAAAAGAAATATTAGCTTTGAGCCTACCCTTAACTATAACCTGACTAGAGCCTTCAAAATATTCAGCAAAACTATGATCAAGCAAATTTTGATCCAAGTCAAAGTCAGAGTACTTATCTGGACCTAATCTTGAAAGCACTTGTGTTAAATCAGACGGTGGTTGACTTTGTGGACGTTCCACTAGGGCCGGTGTTAGTGAAACTGGCTCTGGTCTTGTAGAAAAGAGGGCAGGCTGGTGAGTTAGCCCAGTGTCCACGCTGATTGCAACTGAAGCAGATATCGAAAGGCTGGACTTGTCTGACACGAAATGACTGACGAAAGTTAGGCTGTTGAGAAAAAGGAAGAGATCCAGCAGAAACAGAAGAACCAGGGACTTGTGAAGCTGGAAACGAGTCTCGAGACTTAGGAACGTTTGACACTGACCTTGACCCACGAGATCTGGCAGACTTTTGCTTGATCTTCGCAAGCGCTCGTCGTTCAGCCGCTCGAAGCTTCTTCTCGTCTTCTGAATCTTCGGCGAGCTCGTCAGACTCATATTCTTCCACCGCGGCCCAACTGGCCGGACTTTTGTCTGCGAAGCGAATCAATTAATACGCTTCTCGACGTCGGACTTGGCCTTTTGGAATTGCTCTTGAACCGCCAGGAGGTTTCCCTCGGACAAATTAGAAATGGCCTGATCAAGGCAGTCAAGCAGTTGAGAATTAAACTCAAACTGGATTCTGTTGCCTTTGAACTGAAGTGAACCGGCTGCTTTGGAGTCTGTTTTCAATTTTTTCAGCTCGCGCCGAGTCTCAACGTCTCGATCGTCCAAGGAGCGCTTGAAATCACCAAATGTTTTCTGTAGCTTCCAATCAAGGATGGAAGAAATCAGCGAAATTGTTTCAGAATTAGAAACGTCCGCCAACTGAGGTTGGGATGAAGCAGTCTCCGGTGGTGGATCAGGCATAACACAATTCTTGCTAGTAAAATTTATAGATAGAAACGGATCAACAAGCGGAGATGCCGTCGAATGTTGCATTCGTAACATGATTACGTAAGCTGCATACCAACGAATCTACATACCAGCCCAGAGCTATATTACAATAACAACGTGAAAAATTATATTTAACTCAGGAAGCCTTTTTTTATTATATGCACTATATAAATAGCAAAGCGCACAAATGACGTCAGTACTCATGTTTGTCTGAGTTTATAATTTATTCTTGTTTATTCTTGCATTTCTGACAATAGACATTCGTTATTAGGAATCCCCTGAGAGTCACTTTTGGTTTGTTTGTCCGAGTTTTAGTTCTATAAATAGTAATTGTGCGCTTCGCTATTAAGCGCAGTCAGCGAGGAAGACTAAGGCCTGGGGCAAATGTCGAATCTTAGTCGAACTTGATTCGTCGAACCTATGAATTTTGAAATCGGCGCATGAATGGTGCTACGCCTGCCGCAATTAAGTTCGACTCAAATTAATTTGTTCGACTCCAGCATAAGTTCGACTTGCCAAGTCGGATAATGCGACAGTGGTTCGGCGTTTCAGCAAACGCCGTTCTAAACACGCGCTGAACTCAATTCATAAATCATGCAAATTAAAAAATAATTGATTCAAATGTGATAGACCGCGCAATTGTCACAAAAATACCGACTCCCCCATCTGCCAAACGCTATTCCCCCCCTGACGAGCATGCGCTGTACAAAGACAATTTCACGACCGGGAATGGTGAGCTATCGAAAGTCACTGCCGACATCGCACAGCGATGGAAATGTGTTCTTCGTGTTTCATGAACACTAAATATAAATACCGGAGATGCGAATTGCCTATTTGCAATAAATGTTCAGTGTTTGAAGAAAACGAGGACGTTGAGGGATGGACAGCCGGTAAAAGCGTTGCATACTGCGAGTCTTCTCTTTCTATTTTTCGCAATTAAATACGAAAGAAAGGCTCGACAAGCACTGTATTTCGGCATTTCGCTAGCAAGTCCTAGCAGTAACTAGCCGCGCATCGAGTGAATAGCACGGGGACACGTGCTTATTCCCGTGTTTGAACTGATAAAGTGCAACTTGGATCGACGCAGGTTCGACGTTTGCTACCACGCTGGAATAAAGTCGACTCTTTGTCCAACCTATTTTTAATAAATTCGACGCGACTTAGATTCGACGTTTGCCCCAGGCCTAAAGCCGGTATGTTTACATCTTTTCTGCTCTGTGTCCGTGATCTGCATTTCACGCGCCTTTCGGAATGTGTATTCAAACTATCGCCTCACTTCCGCGGAGCGGGAGAAATTAAGGTGTCATTTAATATATTCATAAATATATAAAGCATGCAACTCAAGTAACGGAAAATTATAATTTAACCAAGCCGCGAAGTACATTTCGACGAAAGTTACAGAAGTTAAGACCGCAACTCAATGGACTAAAGACACGGAAAAAGAAACACAAAATGTAAGTGTGTTTAATCACTGCGTGGCCGAAATGTATAGAGAAATGTATAGTAATTTGTAAACGTTTCTATTTTTCAGTTGACTACTTCTTCAATAGTGCAAATAAACAGTCAAGTGTTAAAGTCCGGGCTGGTCTTCCCTTATTGCCGTTTCGATCGCTAACGGCGTAACAGTCAAATATTGTTATCGAAGATTGGCCGAGTCGCGTGGTATTGACAACCGTCCAACCGTCAAACTTCGCATCGCAAGTGGAGTCGTTCCCTCAACATACGCCGAAATCTACATCAAGATTACGCCGAAATCTTCATCACGATTACGCCGAAATCTTCACCAGGATTACGTCAAGCGATGAACTGAATTCCGTTCAAATGCCGCCTAAAGTAGACGTCAAAACTCTCGTTGGGAAAATGGAAAATGCCGTAAACATCCTCTACGAATTGATCGAAGAATTTAAAATAATTCTCTCAGTGAAACCTGAACTGAAAACACTCGAAGCAGCCTTCAACCAAGTAGAGACAAAATATAGGCTCATCAAAAAACAGCAGGAAACTATTTTAGACAGATCGGTCGAAGAAGCCATTGGCGCAGACGAAGAACCGTGTTTGACGGCCAGGAAGTTTGGAGACAAAGTCAAAGCTGATTTTCTTAAAATTGATCTCAATTTTGCCGCGTATCAAAAGAATCAAAATTCAGCAGAAACATTTAAGAACTCTGAAACCTTAGAGGCTTTATCATCATCAATGACATCAATGTCATCAGCAGTTACAAAAATGGCTGACACCTTAGGATCAAAGCCAAACGCAAGTGGTCTACAAAGATTACCAGTACCAACATGGGGTGGAGCTCGCAGATCTTATTCTACCTGGAAGAAAGAATTCAACCACTGGATGGCGAAGTATGGACAAGATAAAGACGAGCAATTACAACGCTTCAGAAACGCGATGCCCAAAGATTCGTGGTGGACCGACCAAGTTAAAACCTGTAAAACCATCGACAGTGCGTGGAGCATCTTAGACACCGAGTTCGCAGACAGGCGAAAATTGATGGATCAATTGCTGTCTGACATAAACAATCTCAAGTCAGTCAAACGAGATTCCAAGTCCTTCACACAATTTGCCACAACAATATCTTGCTATGTAAACGATATGGAAGCTAATGGGTGCCCTGTGCTAGAGTCCTCTGAAGCACCATTCTTCATGTCTCAGCTTCTGTCTAAGCTTGATCCAAACGACAACTCAGACTTTGGTAGAGAGATGAATCGCGAGGGAAAAGAAGAAACCGTTAGCAACCTCATCACCTGGTTACATCAGGAAGCCAGCATTCGTTCTCGAGGCAAAAGTAGTACCAACCCTGAGGAAAGACAGAATGAACTAAGTCGCCGAGACAAGGGATCCAAAAAGTCAGACAATAACGCCGCGAGTGGTGAAGAAGCTGATGATGACACATGTCCACTTGGCTGCAAAACCAAACATCATCTCGCTGCCTGTCCAACGTACCATAATGCATCAGTCAACCAAAGGTGGGAGATCGTTAAGCAACATTGGCGATGTCGCAAGTGTCTTAGAACGCATCACACAAGCGATTGCAAAAAGCCAGACGGTTCAACCTGCGACAAATGCAGAAAAAATCACCATCGGTCTTTACACAATGAAAAGACTACTGGCGAAACAAACACAAGCTTAAATCCTAAAGCAGCTCCGTTCCAAAGTCAAGTCCAAGGCCCCTCAACTATGGCTCCGGCTAGTGGCAACGTCCAAGGTAACGCTGTGAGTCAAGAAAGGAAGTTAAAACCCGTCACTGGACTGTGCCCAGTTCAAAAGGTTAAAGCAATGGACAGACATGGGAACTTTGTCGGGATTCTTGCAATGTTAGACTCTGGGTCTAACACCAGCCTGCTCTCCAAACCTGCAGCTTAACGACTTGGCTTAAATGGATCAGCAACTCAACTTACTATGAATCTGGCTGGAGGAAGGAAGAAGAGTGAATCTTCCCAAATAATCGATATCACGATTGCCTCGCCTACAGATGAAGATATTACGAAGTCCATTCAAGTGTACACTGTAGCAAAGCCTTGCAACAACGCAAAAATGATTTCTAAAGGTTCAGTTGGACAATACACTCATCTGAAGAACATTTCTGATAAATTGCACCTTCCGGGCGGAGCCATTGATCTCCTCATTGGCACAGACCTCGTAGAAGCCTTCCTTGATATCCACACAGTGTCCGGAGAACCAGGAGAACCCATTGCAAAACGAAACTGCTTTGGATGGTATGTCCTGGGACAGTTCGAGTCAAACAACTCAAGCATATCACAAATTCAGCCAGTAGAAGTCGGAACAGTAAGCGTTGTGGAGGATATTAAGAAGCTCCTTCAGCAAGACCTCCTTGGTGTCAAACCAACTGAACTGTGTGCATGCAGCGACAACTTGATCCGTGAAAGCAAGTTTGTGAAGTCTTTAGCAGCCTCGACTGCGTTAGTTGACGGTAGAATCCAAGTCAAGATGCCCTGGAAGGAAAGTGGACCTCCCAAACAAAGCAATTACGACATTGCTCTGAAGCGGCTGCTGTCTGCTGAAAAATCGTTCGCGAAGAAAGGTTGTTTCAAAGTCGTTGACGAGGAAGTCCAAAAGCTATTGGATCAAGACTTTGTGACTAAAGTTCCACCTGAACAAGTTGACCATGAAAAGCCTGAATGGTACCTTCCTTTGCAAGCCGTGTTTACACCAGAGAGAACTACGCAAGTTCGACTCGTCTTTGACTCGTCATCAAAAGGTCACGATGGTTTGTCCCTCAACGACTGTCTCGAGAAAGGACCTAACTTCATCAATAGTCTTCTTGATGTATTGGCAGCATGGCGATGGGACGAGGTGGCTTACACTGGGGACGTGCGCAAAATGTTCAACCAAATCTTGGTGCACCCAGACGATCAAGTCTATCACAGGTTCCTGTGGAGGAGTAAGCCAAGCGATCCCCCAACTGTGTACCAATGGCTTAGGCTGAACTTTGGCGATAAACTTGCCCCTGACATTGCAACTAACGCCATCAACACGCTCGCAAAGTTATCTCAAGCAGAGTTCCCGGAAGCGGCGAAAGAACTTCAAGACCATGTGTACGTGGACGATGTCGGCGGATCTAGAGCAAGTGCAACAACAGCAAAACAACTCACCAAAGACATTGACACTATTCTCGGAAAAGGACACTTCCAGATCAAAACCTGGCATTCAAATGAAGCAGAAATCGACCAATCTAACGATCACAAGTTCACAGATCTACTTGGCCTAAGATGGGATAAACAGACAGACAAGTTTACCCTGAAAAAGAACGACCTCGACCAGCTTGGTGTCCTGACAAAGAGACGTTGCCTAGGTCTTGTTGGCCAATTATGGGACCCTATCGGTCTCGTGTTGCCCGTAGCGATCAAGTTCAGAATTGATCTACAAGAATTGTGGACTTCAGGCTACAACTGGGACGAGATCCTACCAGTGAGCATCCAGAAACAGTGGGTGGAGAATACACTAACCATGAATCACCTCTTGGCATTTGAATTCGATCGAAAACTGAAACCAAGTCATGCAGTTGGTGTACCACAAGTGCATGGATTCTGTGACGGAGGCGAAAAAGCCTATGGTGCAGTCATTTTCCTCCGATGGGAGCTAACGAATGGTAGTTTCAAGTGCGTCCCTATCCTTATCAAGTCCTTCGTTGCTCCGTTAAAGAAGAAGACGATCCCAAGATTGGAGCTCATGGGTTGTTTAACACTCGCAAGAATGTACGATACTTGCAGAACATCATTGCAGTTTGTGAACATCCAAGATTGCAAGAAAGTCTTCTGGGTGGATTCTTCAACAGTACTGTCTTGGATAAGAACCCCACCGCGAAAATTTAAACCCTTTGTTTCAGCAAGAGTAGATACAAGAAACTGTTGGTGTGGAAGACTTCCGCTACATAAAATCAAAAAGTAACCCAGCTGACACTCTTACCAGAGGAACCGAGCCATCGCAACTTACAGGTTGGCTAGATGGACCCACGTTCCTGCAATTGCCCGAAACCAAATGGCCCAGTTTTCAACTCGATGACCAAAGCATTCAAAGTGAAGTCTTAAAGGAAATGAAGACAACTGAGAAAGCTAACGTGTCCGTGGAACACAAAGCAGCCACATGTACATCAGCAGTCAACGCCATGCCAGAACAAATCAAGAAAGAAGACACATGTAACCCTATTCTTCAACAGTTGCTGAAGACCTGTTCAACATTTCCAAAATTAAGGAGAACTCTTGCTTACGTACGCCGTTTCCCTGAGAACGCAAGAAAGAAGAATAGAAATACAGGCCCTATCACCGTCGAAGAATTGAAAGAATCTGAGAATTTTCTCTTCAAGTGGTGTCAACGTGACTTAGATCCTTCCGTTATCGACAAGAAGTTGATTCCGAAGATGGACGAAAACGGTCTACTCCGAGCTCACGGAAGACTGGAAGATGCCACGACACTACCACAAGAATTGAGAAACCCAGTAATCCTGCCACGTGATCATCCTCTTGTCAAGTTACTACTGCGTCACCTACACAACAAGCGTAGTCACTGTGGATACAAAAGCTTAATACATGAGGCCAGAAGAAAGTATTGTATCGTAGGAGTCCGAAGCATGGCCAAAGCTCTCACCGCAAAAGTGTATCACTTGCAGAAAACTTCGCAAGAAACCTCTTGACCAGCTTATGGGGCAGATCCTGTCTCTACGAGTGGCAGCAGGTTTCCCTCCTTTCTCCAACACCGCCATTGACATGTTTGGACCCGTGCATATTAAACTCAATCGGAAGACACTGAAAGAAGCTCAAGTAGTTATTTTCACCTGCATGACAACAAGGGCAGTTCACCTGGAGCTGGTCACCGACAAAACGTCCGATGCCTTCTTGATGGCTTTTCGCCGTTTCGCGAGCCTGCGCGGCCACCCCAACGTTTGTTGGTCCGACTGTGGAACGAACTTTGTTGGTGCGCAAAGTTACCTAAACGAAATTATGCTGAACTGGAACATGCCCAAAATTCAAAGTGTTCTTTCTGAAGACTTCTCATGTGACTTCAAATGGCAATGGAACATCCCTCACGCAAGTCATCAGAACGGAGTCGTGGAAACCCTCATCAAGTCTGTTAGACAGAGCCTCAATGCTACGTGCAAGGATCGACCTTTCACCGAAGAGCAATGGAGAACATTTCTCGCGGAAACAACCTATGTAATCAACGGCCGTCCGCTTTATCCAAGTTCCAACAACATCTGGGAAAGCCCGCCTATCTCACCCAACGATATTCTCATTGGTCATCATCTTCCACCTCCTCAACCAGAACCTGAAGAAAGGATCAACCCGAGGCATCTTCTGAGAAGCACGCAAGACCGAGTCAATGAATTCTGGAAGTGCTGGATGCGATACTTTGCACCAAATCTGTTACCCAGAAACAAGTGGTTCCGCACAAGAGAAAATGTTCAAGTTGATGATCTAGTTTTGGAGTTAGACCCGAGTCACAAAAGGTCAAAGTGGAAGCTGGCGCGTGTCATTGTCACCTATCCAGGAAATGATGGACTAGTGAGGAAAGCAAGGATAAAGACTCAAGATGGATAATACGACAGACCAATCCACAAATTGTGTCTTGTTGCAACAAAACAGGAACTGAATGCAGAACTTTCCTAAATCGTGCTAGAACACAGAAGTGATAGACAGTGTGCTATTTTCTGGCATTTCTTACAACTGAACGCTGTAACATTTATTATAGTCGTTACTCAATTAGAAATAGTTAAACATATCTAATTTCCGTACTGGGGCGGAGTGATCTGCATTTCACGCGCCTTTCGGAATGTGTATTCAAACTATCGCCTCACTTCCGCGGAGCGGGAGAAATTAAGGTGTCATTTAATATATTCATAAATATATAAAGCATGCAACTCAAGTAACGGAAAATTATAATTTAACCAAGCCGCGAAGTACATTTCGACGAAAGTTACAGAAGTTAAGACCGCAACTCAATGGACTAAAGACACGGAAAAAGAAACACAAAATGTAAGTGTGTTTAATCACTGCGTGGCCGAAATGTATAGAGAAATTTATAGTAATTTGTAAACGTTTCTATTTTTCAGTTGACTACTTCTTCAATAGTGCAAATAAACAGTCAAGTGTTAAAGTCCGGGCTGGTCTTCCCTTATTGCCGTTTCGATCGCTAACGGCGTAACAGTCCGTTTTTTTATGTGGAAAATAGTTACTGTTGGCAAGATGAGTCAGTATTGCTCTGTGAGCAACTTTTCGGAAGTGAAACCATTCAAATATGTATACAAACTTAGGACAAAGCGTTAAGCTAAAAGACCACAATATAATCATCCCCAAAATGATTGACTGCGAATGATTCACGATCTTCAGACGCTGCTGAATGAAATAAAATCATAATATCAGGCATAGAATTCACAGGAATATTTTCCGTATATGGCAATAAACTTGAACTAGGAAAAGCATCATTCACGCGTCATGTCTAAATGCGTTGATATTGTTATAATTGGCAAAACGAGAGAGAAAATGTTACCTTTATGCTGACGTTAAAATAAACAGTTCTTTGGGTTTCAAGTGTATCGTTTCTGCTTTAAAAGGAATTGAACGATTTGAGAAATTCAGTGACATCTCGTCCATACGCCATTTGTTACTGGCCTACGCATTCTGCGGTTATCTTCAAACTGAGCGCCAAGATAAGCATTTTAGAACTTCAAATTATGAAACCTTTATCACGAGTGGGTCTGCTAACAGGGAAAGTGGTGTGCCACGCATCAATGTCGACCTTTTAACAAAACACGAAGATAAACCTCCCGATTTTGCTGCGCATTGGCGAAAATAAATTTCGTACGGCGCGGGAAATGGAAATTGATCCAAAGCGATGACATAAAATAAAGATAACTGGTACATGACACCTTCTTCAATTGTATGACAAATATAGTAAGATTAAAGCACCGTATATGAACATAGATTAAATTTTTGCGTGAAACGGTACAGTAAACACCCGCGTATAAGAACTTAGTGATTTAAGAACCTACAGGCTGAAATTGGGCATTTTAATACCCAAATATATAAGAACCTATTTAGGCTGGCAAAGAACAATAGGTTCTTATACAAAAAAACACTCTTATTGTGTAGCCAAAATACTGGATTTTAATTGATAGAAATTGTGAAATTTCTGAGAAACACCATGAAAATTATTTGTTTAACTGAAAATCTTATAAATACAGAGTATAGAATACTGTATAAAATTATACTGGTGTAGCCTTGGGACTTGAATCTGTAGAGTGCCCTGACTTTTGCTCATGTGAAATACACATTACTGGACTCTGGGAATACCTTTTGAGACTTTACATTCATACAAAAGCTAATGTACAGTACAATGCATCTTTATTTCAATACGCAAGAAAATTAATATTTTGTTTCAAATTGTATTTGATTATTTTCAAATTGGTTCAATTTTAATTCCCTAAATTGGGTTGTTATTTATTTTTGCTGTTTTTATTTATATATTTATATTGCTGTTAACAATTTACATTATTATCAAATACAACTGTAAATATGGTAGCCTATGATACTGAATTTATTATTGTTTAAAAAATAAGGCTTGGCATTTTTGCTGTTTAAAATACAAATGTTCAACCATTATGACATACTAGTACTACAGTAGTTCTCTGAATGGTATCACTATGACAACTCCTACAAATAAGAACCTACTAAGAACCTAATCAGCCTGAGTTCGGAAAAACTACCCCAAAATATAAGAACCCATTCAGCCTGAACCCAAAAATTCTAGGTTCTTATACGCGGGTGTTTACTGTATTTGCTGTTTGTGTCCTCGCATGTTTCTTTCACTCGACGCAATCTTGATTGCAACGTAATGGTATTAAACTCGAACTTACCCCACTTGGCTAAGAAAAATCCCCACCCACTCCTCACATACATTTGTTTACCCTTTCGCACAGACCCGAAGGAGGAAGCTAACAACAAATGTAGAGTTGATATATGAAATAGCGAAGTATTTTTCAATTTTCAATTTGTTTCAAAGCTACCGGAAACAAAAGTTGCGTCTTTTTATGATTGCTCAACCAAGATAGTCTAAAGATCCGGCGAAACTTTGCTATTTATCCTGCGGTCGGCCGAAAAACAAAATATATTTATTATGATAAGCTACAAAAACTCTCACCAGAGGAAATACATATTCAAGTTATTTCAAAACTTTAATTGTAATGATAATATACCGCCCATGCGACTTCCCGTAACTTTCCAAATACAGCTGTCGGCCGTTAACTGATATCAGCCCGCGTAAATATTTCACCTGTGTTGATAAAAGATAGTTATGGAAAAAGAGGGTGAACGTAACGTTTTTTTATTATTATAATTATAATTATAATTATTATTATTATTATTATTATTATTATTATAATTATTATTGTTTTTATATTATTATATTTCATTTCATTTCATAATTTGCATGGAATAAAATCGATACAGAAAAGAAAAAACCTTCCGACTAACTATACAAACTCCGGATCCCTTTGACCAACAATTGTAAAATGTTGTACGTTTCGTCTTAGATGATTGGCATAAGTTACGCCATATATGATGGACATTTCTGAAGGTTATCATCGCGAGGATGCTCCACAAAGTCAAGGATCTGGTCATATTTTGTGACAAGATAAGACAACTGTAGTGTGATGTGTTTCTAGCACGATACCTGAGTTTATACCTTGCTAAAATTGTAAACCGTTTCTTTGTTTTTCTCGATTAATAAGCTTTTTTAGTTCTCTTTTGATATCCTTCTTCAAAATGGCATAAACTAAAGGATTCACACCCGAGTTTAGAACTAGGAGCAAAGTGACAATTCCGGAGACTGCATTTGACACATCCGAAGAAAACGCGATGTACAGAATTAAGTAGTTTGTCGCCGTATGGCATCCCAGAAAAAACATCAATGTAACAGTCAAAAATAGCGCTGTGTTGGTTCTCTTGCGTTTCTTTGGAGACTTTGATTCGAAATATAACTGGTTTTGCTGTTCGTTTAGTTCTATAGGCTGAGTAATTCTTTGGATTGCATAGTCTTTTTTTGCTTTAGCTCGTGCGACAAACAGGATGCGAATAACGCCGTACAAAAGCAGCAGACAGGCTAATATGTCAAACGTGGAGACGCCCATCAATCGTAGAATTTTCCAAGCTGTAAGCGAATTTGTGGCGTACATTCCAAGGAGAAGTGACAGCGAAATGATCATGGGGATCAACCACGCTACCAAAATGGTTAATCTAGGGCGCCTCGCCGTCATGCAGGTGATGTACTTGAAAGGGTGAACTATGGCTGTGTAACGATCCCAAGTCAAAAAGCAAAGATTTGTTACCGACGAATGTATGAAGAACCAGTAGAATGCCATGTACACCCTCATGTTACAGGCAGTCTTACTGCATAGGTATCCTGACGGGAAAACAGCAAATCCCACCTCAAAATCAGCCACTGCCAAGGAGAGAACAAGCCAATTGGCTGACGAATGTAGTCGGCGATTTTTGGCGACGAGAAAAACTACTAAGCTGTTTCCTACTGCTCCTGAGATGGAAAGCAACCAGCCGAGAAGATTGAACCATGTTTCCATTTCAACAGCGATACGTGATACAGGTTTGTATATTAAAAGTGTTTCCACTGTTTCTTGCCAATCCAGTTAAAAGTAGAGGATAAATGAATATCAATTGCGATTTTTACCACAATTGCCGCTTAACTCGCAATCTGATTGGTCGACGTGAGTGGTAAATGAGAGTCCAGACAACGGTGCTGACGCTAACATCACGCGCACTTGAAAAAAAAAACAATCAGATTGCGAGAAAGTTATAGACAACGCTTGCTCTTTCTTTGCTGTCACGTTTTGTAGCAAACCTTCGATTTTCGATTGTATTTTTTTCTAAATATTGTTGTAAAAAACAAATTGAGTCCACGAGTTGTGGAGTTGTGGACTCGCGAGGCGCAGCCGAGTGAGTCAGCAACAAATTTTGACCATGTGATGACGTAAATCGTGGTAAATAAGAGTCCACACCACGGAAAACCGATGTAAATTTGTTAAATTGTTTAACCTAGACGAATTAATTTCCTTGTAAATGTCAAATTTGAAATTGATTACGTTCGTGACCGTCCATCATATGTCACTTTTAATTAAGACTCAACAATACCTTTTGTATTATTTCCCATCTCACTGTGCAGCCACAATATAAAAACTTTTTTATGATACTATAATATTTTTCCTTGTTCTTTCTTGCGAAACCGTGGAACTCGAAGCAGTTGTTACTTTTTCCTCGAAAACAATATTCGATGTTTCGTCTTGGTTACTGCTGAAAAATTGTGCAAATGAAAACTCAGATTATATTGATGATTCCATGTATATGGCATTTTATTGTTTCATAAAAGGAATACACAAAAACATACAACTATACGACGATTCAATCAATTCATCCATATTTATGGAGCTGTGATGGCTATTTTCCGCTCGCTAATGTTTGTTTTGTTTTTCGCTCGACGGACTCAGAGCCGTAGCAAGGGGAGGGGTCGGGGCCCGTGCCCCCCCCCCCCCCCCCCCCCCAGTTTTTTTTCCCAAAAAAAAGTTAAAAAGTCACAAATATAACATGTTGAAAATAAAACTGATTTCAGTCACTCGGAAATGGTCGCAAACTCCTACTGAGTGAGATTTGCACTCTTGGTAAGCTTCTGCTTGTCATGTCAGCTACCAACGCCATCAGCGAGCGCTTCTTCTCCGCCTTAAGGCGGGGATAAAGATGAATTTGAACGAAATTTGAAGAGGTTTAAAGAAGGGATAGAAGGAAAACAACTTGATTTTTGGAACACCAACAGACAGTTGATACCCACGCAAGAGCACCCCAGGTTGGTGTCCACACTTGGTGTCCGCCTATTAATTATTAACTACAAATTCTAATTTTAAAACTTCACTAAATCTTCAATATTTCTTATTTCTCTAAATTTTACAAATCCTTTGAGAAAAACTATTTCCTCCCAAACATAACCAAAAATCACCCAAAAATTTACAAAACACCTCATAACATGGATTCATGAAATGAGCAGAAAGTTTTTGGATTGCTTGAAACGTGAACAAGATATTTCCATTAAAGCCATGTCAAGTGGCGGAAAAATTGCGTTCATGTGAACCCCGCCTTAAAGCGTGTCAAGACCAACCTGCGTTCAACCATGGGAGAGGCCAGGCTCAATCACCTCATGCTTAGTCTGCATGTCCACGAGAAATTGGCAGATGGTTTGGACATGGTGGAAGTTGCCAATTTGTTTGTGGGAGACGACCAGCGGTGCAAGCAATTGTTTGGGAAGTTTTCAAAGAACGACCTTCCGATGAAGTCTGTGTTTGCCTCTAAGGCAACTCAGACAATCTAACTTTCTTTGATGACTCTGACAGGTGAAACAGTTGCTGGTTCAAGATACAGAGACAGTCGGTCTTTTGTTTCGTAATTGACATTCCGAAGTGTTTTACTTTTTTCAATATTCATTGGTTTGCTGAGACAGTGTAGAAAGCTGGGGCGGATCCAGGGGGGGGGGGGGGGGGGGGGGGGGGGGATTCGGGGGCTTCGATCGAACCTCCTAAATTAAAACAGCTAACGTCAAAAACTTGTAAAAATATAATAAAAACAGAATCGTATTTTAACTTTAAAAAATGAGATATTAAAACGCGCTGACTTGGCCTCAGAATGACGGAAATCGCGTTTCCGAGGACTTGAAATTTCAAAATTTTCCGGGGGCAGGATGCCCCCGGGACCCCCCTACAGGGGGACGCTTTCGGCGGCCCCCTTCATCGAACCCCTTCTGCTAAAAACCTGGATCCGCACCAGGGAAAGTACCACTGAATTGATTCTGTTCAACTGTTGTGCTTCTCAATGATTGTTTTTTGCAACTGTTATTAGAATTTTATTGGGAGTACAAGAAAAATCTATGGAAATAGATATTGATGTTTGTGTGATCATGTGTAATTACTTCACTACGTAAGCCTTTTGGATCATGGAAATGTGCTGTGCTTTGAATAAATAAGTGTCAGTTTAGAAAGAGTTTTCATCTATCAAAAACTTGAAATTTAAAAGCCCAAAATGCTGGAAAATGCAGTTTTCAAAAAATTTCGGGGATGCACCGTGCAATCCCCCGGGCCCCTCTAGAAGGGACGGGCAGAAGTCCGTCCATTGGTGCCCGGTTCAAACGTCGAACTTCACATGTGCAAATGAGCAAAATCTATTGTTCTTGCTCATTTGCATTAGATTCGGCACATGTGAAGTTCGACGTTTGAACCGGGCCTAAGCTGGAAAAGAGGGACTGCTCGTGATCTAGTGCTCCTTAAACAAAAACATTCAACTTAGATTGTTCAGCATTAGACTGTAGCGTCCGGTTTACTGGGAAGAAACACATGCTATGATGACAGAAATTCTGAGGCACAGAGTCGAATAATAAAACCAACGTTATTGTGTAACGTTTCGTTACTAAAACGTCGACAACTAGGAGAGAACGAGATGCGTGTTCTAATCAACTGTCTTTAAAAAATAATCAAAGCTTGTGCGAATTACATGGCAAATCAATAAAATTATTATTCACGCGATATATGTACATAATCAAGATATTCGATTACACTACTAATACTAGTAATAACCAAAGGTTAGGAAGTGCGGGCGAGGACGATGCATTGTGCTTTTGGGTTAATAAAAATGAAACAGAGGTGTACTAAGTTGTAATCAGTGGCGCATTGGGATTAATTCTAAAATAGGGGCGTTATACATTCTGGCTCTTTGGGTAATGAAATATTTTGGGGCCCAATGGGAAAAATATTTCTGCTTCGCGGGGCTTAAATATAACGGCGAAATAGCTATCCACAGTTGCATTTAAACTTTCGGTTTGGTCTCAATCATGCGATTGTTGCGTTACTTTTTCTACGCAGTTGTCAGCCCTTGCTTCTTATAGTACTTAAATATTTGCCCATTTAGGGTTGCTCGCCCCCTTTCCTCTTTGGCATGCGAGCAAGCTCTCGGGCTCGGGTTTGGGGGAGGGGGTGGGGGAGGGAAGGCCGCCCTCCGCTCCCCAAACCCCAAACGCGAAATCCCGAACCTGAGCCCGAGAGCTTGCTCGTAGGCTATTTCCTCTTCTATATTTGCCACTTATAATTTATTTGCCAGAAAGTTTACGTGGAGGTGTTGCATAGAGTGATTTTACTAAACCTGTGAAACAGTTACCTACACTATAACATTTCATGAGACACTAGTTCCATTGTTTTGTTTTGTTTAGTTATACTAATACGCTGTAATTGTTTCTTGTTGTTTCACGGTGTAAATAAAATCACCGGCTCTAGGTTATAAGTTTGAGTCAAGATGAATTGATGGAACGCAACAATGGTTTAATTCAAAATTATAACATGCAAAACTTGAAGATGTCATTTGAATGAATAATAATGATATCAAACTGAAATACGGCACTTGTTGATATGCATAAGTTGAAATGTCACTGAATAGTACCTTATCCCTTCCTCTGACGAATTAGCATTAAGGTTTGGGACAAGTTCTCCCTGTCGAGAGTACGATAAGGGACACAGAGTACTAACGTCGTCAGCGAAAGGGTGGGGGGGGGGGGGGGGGGGGGGGAGAGAGGGCTGACTCCCTCCATGGAAATCTTTGCGAACTGACACATTTGCATATATTATTCTACCTTATATAATGCCAATTACGTCATCGCGCGGGATAATGAATATTACATGAGTATGAATAGTTTTCTGTCTTTAACAGCCACGCGCGACCTTCACGCGAGATCCCTCGCGCGATCCCAGCGCGTTTTTGGCCCTCGAAATAGACATAAATGTCACGTTGCAAACAGTTTTTGTTCAGTTGGAATAACAAGAACGAACAATGTAACAGCATAACAAGCCTGAACATTCCATGCCATGTTTTCATGCAACCTATTTACATGTCGTTAATCCCTCGAATATAATTTATACACGCGATTAAGTGGAACGGAAGTTTTGACTAAATTTTTTTTCTCGTTCCGCTGCACTTTGCCTCGTTTCCACGTTTTGCTCCAAAAATGTATCCATTTTCGAACTCGTTAAACCCACGTTTTCCTTCCTTTGAATGATACCTTGGCAGCGAGGGAGCTTTTGTACACTTAAGAACAAAGCGGTCAAAAAAACTCGTCGATCAAATCGATAAAAATAGAACATGATGTTATTGACAAACTCATCAAACCGGTTAACAAACCTGTCAAATCGGTTATACTTAATGTATACCACAGCACAATAATGAGATACCACAGCATTTTATTCTTGAGATCAAGACAATAGGCTATGACGTCATCGGCGTTAATTAATTCCTGCGCACGCTAATGAGATTCCTGCGCAAAAATACGGCTAATTCGGTGCCTCCTTTTCTACTCGCGTTCGACCTGAGAACGAGTTTGATCGTGTGTTCGACCCGAGAACGAGTTTGGTCGTGTGTTCGACCTGAGAAAGAGTTTGGTCGTAAGTTCGACCCGAGAAAGAGTTTGGTCGTGTGTTCGACCTGAGAAAAAGTTTGGTCGTGTGTTCGAGCTGAGAAAGAGTTTGGTCGTGTGTTCGACCCGAGAAAGCGTTTGGTCGTGTGTGTGACCTGAGAAAGAGTTTGGTCGTGTGTTCGACCCGAGAAAGAGTTTGGTCGTGTGTTCGACCCGAGAAAGAGTTTGGTCGTGTGTTCGACCCGAGAAAGAGTTTGGTCGTGTGTTCGACCTGAGAAAGAGTTTGGTCGTGTGTTCGACCCGAGAAAGAGTTTGGTCGTGTGTTCGACCTGAGAAGGTCATAGTTTGATCATGAGTTCGACCTGAGAAAGTCAGAGTTTGGACGTGTGTTCGACCTGAGGAAGAGTTTGGTCGAGTGTTCGACCTGAGAAAGAGTTTTGATCGTGTGTCAACATGTTAAAAATTTTACACGCGTGTTTACTTTTTTAAAAGTATGATCATAGATTGCGTTATTATTCTCCCATATTATTATTATTATTATATCATTATTATATTATTATCCCATATACTTGCGTCGAGGTATCGACCTTATCATTTGTATACTTTAATAGGTGGAAGTTTCGTGCGTTAGTTTCCTTTTATTATAGTTTTCACATCTACTGTCGTTTGTTCCTTCAGGAGACGACTTAGTATCTCGCGGCTCTCCGCCAGATGCACGACGCTCACGACGCTGAAACTGTCGATTCCGCTCTGTCTTTTCTGCGTCAACATTTGGCGCGCCCATCGGGAATTTTTTACCCTGATGCTGCCCTCGCAACTCTTAAACAACTTGTTGACGTCGCCAGGGATAAAGCAGACCAACGGGCCTCTAGGTTAAGTATCATCCTACGTCAAACGCGGCCTCTTTTACTCGACCCGTCGCCAGCCCCCAGTGTGTTTCTCGTGTGGCCACTTCCCTAGGTCTTGCATTTCTCACCCTAGGGGCATATCCAGTCATCGTAAATAGAGTTAAATCGGTTGTTTCACCCAAAGTTGTTGATTTTTGGTGTTATTAAACAGTGTTTCACGTGTTGTTTTCTTATTTCTTGTATCTCTTTCATTAGGGTATTTCCCCTTCCGCTCCTTGCCATAAGCGGAAGGGAAAGCTAAACCAATCCCTATAACTTGTCTTAGGACGGGTTCCTGGTCCGGCCGGGCTAGTGGATGTTGCCCTCCCTTTTTTCCTTATGTTCTTTTTGTCTGAGCCTACCGTTGCAAAGTTAGTTGTTCCTTTTTTTATCTGTTTCATCCTAGGTCAAAACCCCTAGTTCTTTTGTAGATAAACTTAAAAGGCTTGAACACCGCCATCGCGAAGTTAATTGGTGCGATTGGGAGGTTAAACCCACTAGCTAGACCAGACCTTTTCTTTCCGTGTATATGCTATCTCGGGGCCTTACTTTCCCCCTCCCCATCCATGTTTCGTTTTCGGAAGCTGAGAATTTTGTCGCTGAAAACCTGTCAGAGTGCCTTCTTCACTGGAAATTAGTTCTCAAAGACTACCAGAAGGCTACGGAAATTTTTAGTTTTGTTTCAGAAGGCTTCCACAACGCTATGTACCCCGTGTATGTCCCTTCCAAACTTCTTCATGGAACAATTTTCGTGATTTTGTGTCTCAAACCATTTTGGAAACAGTAGCGAATGGTTCGATCCTGTAAAAAGATTGCATCCGTCATTGGTGCAATTAAACGAATACAGCATCTTATCCCATTTAATATTTTAATCAAAGTTTATAATAGCCTTCAGTTGTTCAGTCTTTCTTTGGTTATTCATTACCAGAAATCGTGGACATTTCGCGCCCGCGTGGAGAAGTCAGCGGAGTGTCTTACTGCAGTAGGATTGAAAGCAAACAAGATGGCGGCAAGTACTTCGGGGAATCAAGTTCCTCACAAACTCTTGCATAATTTATGCACAGTTGACCTTTTTTATGACGGGGAAAGGAAGAGAAAATATATTAAAAATATCAGACATGATCGCGATGAGTGTAAACAAAAATGGCGTTCGTTTGTGGCCTTCAGAATCAATTCTTCGATGGTTCTCTTTCCCCTCCGGCCTATACAACGAATCGTTCCATTTGAAGATGGCTAGTGAAATCTTCGTTTTTACAGCTGTTTTGGAAGTACCTTGCCGGCACGAAATGGCTCTTTTTACGAGCGATTTGAAAACAAAATACTATGCTGTATTCAATACGAGTTAGAGTAAATTGAC
Organism: Dendrophyllia cribrosa; assembly: GCA_024195265.1. Lineage (NCBI taxonomy): Eukaryota > Metazoa > Cnidaria > Anthozoa > Scleractinia > Dendrophylliidae > Dendrophyllia > Dendrophyllia cribrosa. Next base: position 61,771,598 of record JAJLRJ010000001.1, on the reverse strand, counting down.
TTATTCAAGGGTTCTTCTTCAAATAAACGCGCATTTGGCATAGGGTTCACCATTTTTAGAGACAATGTATGGCAAAAAAAGCATCGAACAAGCATCAGAATGGAGACATCTCGGGAAGTAAATAGCGGCTTACCAGAGTAGTTGATAAAAGACTACCCTAGGCCACTTTCAATTAACCCCAAATTTCACACAATTTGACACATTTTTCTTTTCTCAATTATTCGCTAAAAATCACCAATTCCAACCAATTCTAACTTAAGTGTAATTCAACATAACTTTATCTTTTCTGTTCAGTTCTAACAACTTTCCAATTCGTTGAAATTAAGGAGAAATGAGGTTTTGGTTATTTGTGTGAAATTTGGGGTTAATTGAAAGTGGCCTAGGATAGTCTTTTATCAACTACTTACGCCAAAATTTAGCACAAAGAATTTGTTCAATTTCCCAAATTCCAAGGTCAATTCCAGTGTTGGAAAATCTCCCCCAAAATGAAAAAACTGCATCTTTCAACTACTGCAAAGTCCCATCTGTGAAAAAGTTTCTCCGGAAAAGAAAATGTCTGATTCCGAAGATGAAGATAAAGAAATAGATAACACTCCTGAAATTATTCAAGAAACATATACAACCTTATGGCATGCTCACAAAAACCTCAGACTTGAACATTTCAAAGTTGTCATCCGCAAAAATCAGGGAAAGAATCAAATTCCACTCAAAGATCTCGAGTTTTATCAAGAACAAATTCTCTCCCAAATTCCTCTCCACGAAGTCACAAGAAAAAAAGTCAGGGAGTTTGTGAAAGCTTCCAAATGGAAAAAAAGTTAATGGCAACGATCATGAAATTTTCAATCACATAACAAATCATGATGGGAATGACTATGAGCATCTCGAAAAGTTCCTTATTGATGATTTTAAATATTTCTCACTGACATATGATGATCTTCATCCAAATAGAAAAAAGTTTCTCAATTTCAATCAAGTTCTTTTCTCCCTTCTGAAAAAGAATGGTTTCAACCCAAATGAAGATGATTTCAAACTGCTTATTCTTCCATCAAGAAGGGCAGAACAGGAAAAAATAATCCAAACAATCTTCAAAAAATTAAATTGGAAAGAAAATGGAAGCCAGTGACCATGAAAATTGTTCCACTTGCTCAGAGGAGGAAGAAAGGAGCGAAGATGAAACTCCAACAACATCTGACGAGGAATTTATTGTCTCTGATTCGGAGATGGAAGAAGCAGAGCAAAATGAAGAAGAGGAAGACACAATTGAACTCCTCTTTGAATCATTCAACAATCTCCAAGAGGAACACAAGATTCTCAAAAATGCACTCCAAAAACAAAGTTGTCTCGTCTGGGAAATCCACCGGGAATTGAAGGAAAGAGGTGTTGCCAAATCATGAATATGAATGTAAAACATTCATATTTTCTAAGATAGCTTTTCCACATCACTCAGCGGAACCCAAGAATTGAATTTATCGGGATATCCTTTCCATTTAACCAAGGCTTTCTTTTTCTTCTGGTCGCGGCGAATAACCTTTTCAATGCGAAAAATATCTTGGTTTGTCCCTTGAAGTTCTTGTTCATAGAAGCTTCCTTTGATCGGTTCTCCCAACAAATCAACTAAGCGGTATGTCACAGGATTTGTGTTTAAAACCTCATCGATAACAAATATCTCCTCTGTCCAGTTCGGGGTGAAACCTTTGTCGAATATCTTTCGTTTGTATTTTGAAATTCTAACCCTGTCACCGACTTTGAATTTTGCTGGGTTGTGTTTAGCATAAATTAGGTCTCCATATAAATTAGCGAACACTTGTCTCTTATTTTTCTGTTTGCTCGCCTCTGCGGGTGACATCTTAACGCTTGAATGATAAGTGTTATTATATTGATTCACTAACCTGTCCAGTTTGTCCCAGTATATTGTATTATTGTTAGCAGAAAACATCTTAAAGAGTTTCTCCTTCATCGTCTTGTTCCAACGTTCAACCACAGATGACTTTTCTTCATTCTCTGTGGTATACAATTTTATCCCATTCTTATCCAGGAGATCCTTCATAGTTCCATTGAAAAATTCACTTCCTTTGTCTGTCCAAAGCATCTTCGGTTTTCGTGCCTTCGCAAATATGGATCGGAAAGCATCGGCGACTGTTTGTCCTCGCTTGTCTTTCAAGGGGCGAATCCAACCATATTTTGAGAAAACATCGATCACCATCAGGAGATATCTTATTCCTTTGTTCCACCTCGAATATTTCCCCATCTCGACTAAATCAGCTGCCCAGATGTTGTCAACGCCATATGCAATAACTCTTCTCTTTGGAAATCTTCTCCTTATTGGCTGGTGAAGTTCATTTGCCAGATTTTGAGTCCAGCCTTCACTCAAAATCTTTTCCCGTTTTTTGGGGCACCCAAACCAAGTTTTTGTTTTGCATCAATGGTATTTCGTGCCAAAGCATGACCCCACTGTCTTTCTTTCCAGGGAATCGCATCCAAAGCGGCGACCATTCTCCTGTCTGCTTCATTTTTACATTTGCGTGGATTTGCTTCTTTTGCGCAAACTGAATAATCCACATCATGTTGCATAGCAACTGCATCTGTTTTTCCTGTTGGTTGTTGCATAATTTCAAGAATCTTTCCCGTTTCATCGAATCTAACTTGTTTTTCCAAAGGGTTATACGGACCAGTGAAGTTATGCCCGGGAAGAGTGAATCCTTTTTTCGGTCTGGGAAGTTTTCCAATCAAGTTATGAACATCCAATCCACTTCCATCCAAATCTGCTCGATCTGTCTTATATTTTCTGTTTGGTCTAATTGCTGTTGACAGTTGATCCATCATATCGGAAGAGGTTTTGGCAAGAAATGGTTTCATCTTATCCAAAGCAAAATCCAATGCTTTTTTCTGAGTGTTTTTGTTTCGCAACAATTCACTTGCCCCATATCTCCCCATTTCAACTGTTTTCTTTCCCAACCACGGAATTGCATGAGCAAAACCAGTCAAAGCCAATTCTCCAAAGCCCCCACCTTGTGAGGGCAGACTCAGTTTCCCTGTTTCACGAATCTTGTTTTTTTAATTCCGCATGAAGCGCAATGGCAGAAAAACATCTTTCTCCCATTTTTTGCAGTCATATATCCGGATGGTTCAACGCAACCAGTGAACCTTTTTTCTTTGACGCAATATGATTCCATTTTTAATTGAAATAATTTCCCCAACTTCCAATGAATGGAGGAGGTCTTGCCCAAGGAGTCCCCAATCTTGGAGCTCCTTTTCCTTTTGGGCGTCCAACTCTGGGGGCACCTTTTCCTTTTGGTCTGCCAACTCTTGGAGCTCCTTTTCCAAATAGGTTTTTCACCATGTCAAGAGCCAATGGGATTCCAATACTTGCCAGAATAGTGCCAAGTGCTCCACCAGATTGTTTTGTGGTTGGTCTTATCACAACTTCTCCTCCTGATTGCAGGGCAAGCAAAATATCCTGTTTCTGTTTGTTTGTCAACAAATTTTTATTGTCAATCAGTTTCTGAATTTTATCTTGGGGGATGAGAAACCCACCAATCTGACCGCCGCTTCCGCTTATCTTTTTAACTACTTGACTTGCTCCTTCACTCGCCAAAGCAGCAAGTGCTGATAATCCAAGTGTTTTAGCCAGGGTTGGTGCAAGTGTTTTGGCTGGAGGAATAATAGCAGAAAATAAAGATCCTCCCTCTCTCATCACTTTTCTGATTTGCGTTTTTGTTATCTTAATCTCAACTCCTTTTCTCAACGTCGAGGCTTTGGAAATTCTTTTAATTTGATTGGCTGTCAGCATCAGTTCATCATTTCCACTTGTTTGATTACTACCCAATCTCAGGGTGACTGGATTGTTTGTTCTGAATGCTCTTCCAAACTTTTGTTTTTGCCCTTCAGACAAATTTACTTTATATGGGTGATATGTTGTCATTTTTAATGACAACATATGTTTTAGGCAATGACTAATTCATTTCCAACTTTATCAATCTTAGCTGTTTCCTCATAGAAAACCACTGCATGCACATTGAAGGCGGCAGTTGCATTGGCATTCAGCATATATCGAAATATCAACTGCTTGGGATCTCGTGTTGGTTTTTCAGCTTGGTAAGACAAGTCGAAATAAATGAGGCTATAAAGTGATTGAAAGTTAGCCAAATTCAACTGAGTCCCAGTGTTGAAGTCATTTTTCCTCATTGCATAAGCCATGACATCATTGAAGATTCTGACTTTTGATTCTGTGTCATAGTCAGTTTCAGGATAAAACACTCCATTTCCATACTCCAATCTGCAAGTTGACAAGGATGAGTTTGCATCTGCAGCATTCAGCTTGAAAGTATCCATTAAATATGGAGAGTCTTCTGCAGGGTCATCATTGGGTGGAGCTGTTCTTTTCAGCCAGACAAAAATATGCCTTACATTATCAATGCTCGCTGAAATCTGGAAGAACCCTGATGATTGTGCAGGAGCTGATTGTTCATATGTTTCTCTCAGATACTTCCATTGTGATTCTTTCAGGAATGAACTGACAAATTTATCATAAAGAGAATCTTTGGGAGTCAGTCTTGGTACCCAAAGCAAAAATCTGTTGATAACAACTCTTCCGTCATCAGTGCCATTTGCCATATGAATTAATTCATCATCCTGTTGAAGATTAATTTCAAATTGCAGTTGCATTGGGACCAACAGCCTGTCTTCTAGTTCTTCGAAAAAGGAGAAACGATTCAGGGGAATAATCGTGTTGACATCTTTAGCACCTCCAGTTCCATTGTCTCGAAGAGCTTGAGTTTGCAGTCGTCTCGCTTCAAATCCTGTGTTATTCGCAGCTGTTGTTGCATTCACATCTAAATACCAGAAACTGTTCTTTGCTACTGACCTGCTGAAGTCATCTGAGTATTCCAACAGATTTTTAACAAAAGTAACTTTATGCAGATTGTCAGGTTCGTAAACAATCTTCCCTGCAGATCGGATGGTCATGTGTTTTATCAGGGAATGTGAGCCATTTATGACTGTTATCCTATCAGCAGCAGCATATCCAGCACCATCTGCTAATTTCTGGAGTTGAAATTGCACTTCAAAATAAGCGTTATGCCAGTCATAAAAAGCCGATCTGTCATTAACGGTAAATTTATAACCATTTTTCGTTTGATGCTGCCTATTTGCTGGGGCTCTGAGTACATCATCCAACTGGAATCTTACTAATTCATTTCTTTGGAGATATTCATTCGAGCGAAAAGCCATTTTGATAGATTATTTTAAATTCCTTGGCCACTGATCAGTCTATTCAAGATATCAGTTGCACTTTCTCTCTGTGGTTGTTTCACAGGGAGTGATTGTGGTTTTCGTCCTCGTTTCGCGGGACTCGCAGATGGTTTTCCAATCTTCATGTTTCCCAGTTTTTTCATAATTAAATCACCTGATTTCTCCACCGCTGCTTTACCTAGTTTTTCTCCAGCGTGAGAAATTCCTGCGTCCAATGCTTTTTTCGCAAATGGTTTCGCAACTTTCTTGAGAATTCCTTTCATGGCTGGTCCTGCCATCTTTTTCAGTGGCTTGAAGATGGAATCAAAAATGATGCCTGTTCCTTTGTGCTTATAAACAAACTTCCCCAGTTTGGGATGGTAATAACGAGAAAATTCATATGCTTTCATTTTATAGTCTTTTTTTTAATATCAACGAGAATGCTGTGTCTGCCCCATTCAAGTTGACAATTCCTCTTTTCCCATCTGTGATATAGATCCGAATGGAGCTTATTGTGTTTTTATTCACCGGGCAGAATGCTATTTTTATGGGTTCACGCTCAAAACTATATGATGCCTGCAGAACAGATGTGGAAAAGGAATAGATGATATCAGTCTCTTCCCCATCCACAAGTGAGTCATTTGTCAGATCACAATGAATGTTCAACATATCAGTATCTTGACTCAAATTAGGAACTTTGGGGCCAACATTAACTTTCTCCTTCAGAATCTTTTTATCAAACCCCACAAGATCCCCGAAATTCGATTGGGTGAAATCCAGTTGATAATTTTCAGCCAGTGTTATTGTCACTCTGAAAGTTTCATTGCTGAAAGCTAGATTGATTGGAAAAACATCTTCTTTTCCATCGGATTTCACCACTGTTGCTTCCTGGATGAAATCATTTATCCCAGAATACTCCCAAACCCCAGCAGGAAAGCAATATCGGAAAATGTTTTCCCACCATCAGAGGAAAATCTGATCAGTTGATTTTCATATTGAGGATTGATGTTATACCACGTAAAACTCATATTGATGATTCGTTTCAACCCAACAACATATTGTTCATTCGGATCAAGAATAATTGGACGATTAAATTTTGTTGTGAAATCTGCCGGTTTGTTTTGTTTGTTCTTAACGGCGTAAGATGATAAAACAATTTCTCCTTCCATTTTATGTTTTGAAATAGTTTTTGAACAGCTTTTCATGCTGGGACCTGTTAATCACTGACTCTTTCAGGAGAAGATCGAGAATGCCCACTCGAGTGTTTCTGATTGCCAGATTTGTATTCCTAGCATTGATGGAGCCAATGATAACCTCAAGTTTCTGGAGAAGATCTTTCGGATTGGAGAAAAAGCGGATGGCCCCACCTCTTTGTCTTCTCCTCAGCCCAGAACCCTGAAATGTTTTTGCTTTCCTTGTGTAATGTTGTATGTAATCATTCAGAGCTCTCCTTGAACGATCTATTCCTTGATGTTGTATTTGTTTCTGCTCTGCTGTTATTTCCCCCTTTTTAAACTTTTTGGTGAAAGAAGCTTTGTAACCGTTTAATTGTCTTCTTCTAAAGTTTGCCTCGGCAAGAACGTTTTTCTCAAGATAATTTTTTTTCTGTGTTGCGGAGAAATTTGGGTTATTAAGTGCCTCATCCACTGTCTTATAAGTGAAGATATTCAAGTCAGCTAGTAATTTATTTGCTTCCCCTTCAGTAGCTTTTTCATATGAAGGTGGATCATCTTCTTCATATAGAGGCGGGTCATCTCCTAGCTCCTTCTTTATTTCTTCATAGGTTGGTGGATTTACTGGGATTTGTTTTTCTGCTTGCGGTGAAACGACCTCATCGTCAAACAAACCACCAACATCCATCTCTTCAAATGGGTCGACTTCCGGAAGATAATCTATGCCTGGATCGACTTTTGAGGTTGTTGGTTGCCTCCTCCGAACTGGCAAAGCTGGCTGCCTCAAATTCGATGCAACAACCTCATCTAATTTTGCTGTTATGGGTTTGAACATTTTTTCAAATCCGATTTGACTTGTCTCTTCACCCAACTTTTTTTGGGTGATGACATCGTGAACAAAGTTGATTTTTTTACCCAAAGCAGATTTGCTTTTTGCCATTTCATTCCATTTCAATAAACTCATTTTAAGTCCACAAACATGAATTTGGATGAAGAACATGATGTTGAACAAGATGTTCATCTGAATTTGTCTTCTGGGAAATAAAATGAAGATTCCAAATTATGATTGCCAGGACCCAATCACAAATTTCAAGCAGCTGCATCCTTTCATGCCGGATCGAGCTTTCAGAATGTTGATCTGTGGTCCTTCAGGATCGGGGAAAATAAATGTTCTCCTGGATATGATCCTCCGCCTGCTCTACTACGATAAAATTTATCTCTATGCGAAAAATCTTGACCAAGCCAAATATCAACATCTTCTGAAAACATTTCATCCAATCAGCAAAGAAGCTGGATATGACATCATTGAAGCATCCCCGGATGAAATCATCCCAGTTTCGGAATTATCAGGAGAGAATCAAAAACTGTGTTGTTTGTGAAAAGAATCAAAAACCCCTGGTTGATTATTTTATCCAGGGCCGGCATAAGAATTGCTCTGTCATCTATCTTTCACAAAGCTATTTCCAAACACCAAAAGATATTCGACTGAATTGCTCACATTTTTGCATCTTTGAATTCCCCAGCAACAATGAAGTTTCCCTTCTCTGCAGGGAGACACAAGTCAACAAAGAAGATTATCTGAAAGCAACGCATGATCCGTTCTCTTTTCTCTATGTGGATAAGCCGAGAAAATTCATTGCCAAAAACTTTGATGAAAGACTTTAAAATGAGCTATTTAAATGGATTGCTTTCTGAAACAACAAGCACTTCCCGGGGGGGTCGAGATGGAAAAGATGGATTGCCAGGAGTTGGTTTTAAGCTGACATCAGCGGGGGATTATGATATGTCAAACAGAAAACTGGTTAATGTTGCTGAAGGAACAGGAAATGACGATGCAATCACAAAACATCAAGTTGACTCGCTAGACAGAAGTGTGGAAACCAAACTGATTCAACTGAGAGCAGATTCTTTGCAGGTTGATGGATCCTCCCATATGACAGGAGACTTGGATCTCAGGGGAAAGAAACTGATTCTTCCTGGAGAGATTGACATGGATCGGAAACTGATCGTCAATTTGGACACAGATGAATCCAATGATCTTTCTGCTGTGAATATGATCACTTTGAAGAAGTTCCACCCAAATGCTCCAGCACATACTCATGAAGTGACGAAGAACATCGATTTAAAAGAACTTTTCAATGTTGTCAAATCAAAGCAATAAACTTATGCTGATTTATCGGCGAACTATAACAATCTGATGTCGTATAATGATGCAAAGAATGTCTTTCTCAGTCGGAAAGAAACATTCCCAATGGAAACAAGTCTTGATATGGGAAACCAATTTGTTTATAACGTGAAAGATCCAACAGCAATCGATCAAGCAGTCAACAAAAAATATGTGGACACGGCAGTCTCCGAGCTGGTGGGGCAGATAGCCAACACGGCAGCTAATAAGCTTTCTTTGTCAGGTGGAACAATGACTGGGCAACTTGATATGGGATCGGAGAAAATCATTGGTCTTCCCGATCCAAAAACATCCAATGAAGCAACATCAAAACAATATGTTGATACACAGCTAAATGAGAAGACAGTAGCTCTGGCAGAGGAACTGATCAAAACAGAAGCTGACCTTAAAAAATATGTCAATGAATCGCATATATCTTCAACCTCCCACTTGAAGGATGAATTCCGGTATTTGATGGAGGATGTGGATGAATCCAGCTCTGAACATAATATGACAGTGACTGGAATAACTGATTTTGCAAGTTCTCCGCATCATTTCAATAAGAAGGCGTATGATTTGAAAATAACAAAAGATGTTTTTAATGAATACTCTGGGCGACTTGGATTTAACATGCTGAAGCTTCCAGAAGGGGAATATACGATTTGCATTGAATTCTTCCCCGCTTCCATGACGGGTGTGAGCGTTGACGTGGTTTCGACCAGCCTGAATATCAATCAACAATCAACGAAGAAGTTTTCCAACTATTCTCGATCAATCATTCACATGCATAAATGGCAGATTTCTCCACCGGAATATATTTATCTGGATCTGAAATGGCAAGGAACACCATCATCAGCTGTTCAAGGCCCAGCAAATCTGATTATTTATGGCGTCAAAGGTTCTCAATCAGATGTGCCAAGTTCTGTTTATGATGCTCCTTTCGTTTTTGTGAGTGGGAAGATGGTCATGGAAACTGATTTGGATTTGAATGACCATCAAATTCTCAATTCAAATTTAAGCAATAACTTTATGCTGATTGGAAGATATAGAAAATCATCTGAAAGCGCCATAAATGTACTTTTCGATAATTATTTTAATGATATAGTCATCCCCATCCGATGCAAATTAATTAAGGCGTTTGCTCAAATTTTATCAAAAACATCTTCTTTTCCACAACTAACTTTAACTTTCCCAGCTAAACACTCACAAAGTGGAACTAGTTTTAGCAGTGATAATAGAATTCAAACATTCACGTTTTCAACTGTTGTTTACAAAGCAGGAGAGTTATTTTCAGCAAGAATAGATGATCGATCATTAAATATTGGGGCTGCCCAAATCACATTTCTTTTTGAAATTGTCTAAAAAATGAAAGAAGACATTTTTAGTTTCAACCACATCGATCCATGTATCAGGGAAGAAAAACTGGAAGAGATCAAGCAACTCTTCCGATGCTATCACAAAAGATTTTGGTGTTTGAAAAGAGCTCACAAACATTTCAAAAAGATGAATTTGTTTGTGAATTTGACGTCGTCCGCTCTTGTTGCGATTGGCGCAATTGCTGGGGGAGTGACAATGAATCCTGTGATTTTGGGAGTGATTTCAGGTGCAGGATTAGTCGTCAAAACAGGGAATGAAATGAAGAAATATGGAAACAAAATTGAAATGACAAAATTCGCGTTCACAACCTACGAGAAAACATTGACTGATTTACGTTTTGCTTTGAGAAGTGGAAAATTCAATCGAAATGAATTTCTTCCAACAATGGAAGCGATTGATGGGATTGTGATTGATTTGGGGTTGGATTTGGAAAAGTTTGAGAGAAAATATGAAAAACACTTTGAATAATTTTTTCATTTCTGGGAAATGAAAAACTCAGTTCTTGATGAATGTAGTTCGTGTCCACAATTCACTCGCTGAGTCAGATGATTGCTGTGCGTAAAAAAACCATTGCCCGTTTTCGAGATTGCGCATAAAGTCTTCCAAATTAGGATAAATTAGATAACCAAGCCCCCCAAACAACTGTTCAACTTCCAAATAATCTTCCACGATGAACCAGGTACCTGTGTGCATATGACATAACACTATCTTGTCGTTTTTTCCTGCTGGTGCGTCCGCAAATTCATGCCCTGGAGTGAAATCTTTGAACTTTTCTAACACTTTTTGCCAAATGAGTTCGGCATTGAAAAACGGCTCATCTTTTGGGATGTCAACTGACCCCTGTTTTGGGATGTCAACTGACCCAGCGTTTGGGATGTCAACTGACCCAGCTTTTGGGATGTCAACCGACTCATCTTTTGGAATGCCAACTGGCTCCACTTCTTTTGTGATGTCAACTGGCTCCACTTCTTTTGGGATGTCAACTGGCTCCACTTCTTTTGGGATGTCAACCGACTCATCTTTTGGGATGTCAACCGACTCATCTTTTGGGATGTCAACCGACTCATCTTTTGGGATGTCAACCGACTCATCTTTTGGGATGTCAACCGACTCATCTTTTGGAATGTCAACTGGCTCCACTTCTTTTGGAATGTCAACTGGCTCATCTTTTAGGAAGCTAACAAACTTGGGAAATGGAAATGGAGATGGTTCTGTTTTCAGGAACTCTTGTAACTTTTCAATAACAACATCCCATTTTTCTTGAGGCCAGGGAGCCATCTTTCCTGGGAAGTATTGTATATTCATTAACTCCCCTGGAGAATATTTAAAAGTTGCAATACTTGTTCCACCCTTCAAACGTTTGTTTTTAGGTTTGGGTTTTGGTTTTGGTTTGGGCTTAGGAGAAACATCATCATCTTGCACCACTTCCAGTCGACGTCCATCTTTTAAATGGAATGTTCTTTTCCCCTCTTTCAAAACACGACATAAATATTGTCTGGTTAATTCCATATAGGGAGAGAGAGCAGATATTGATTTCTCTGTTGCCACTTTTTCTCCAGTTGTCATGTCAATCAAATTCCACATTTTACTAGGGGAAAAAAAGTTGACAAAAAAAAGAAAGTTTTGTCAACTAAATATTCTGAAGAAAATGTTGTTCAGGACCGATGTAAAAAGTTGTCAATTTGGTTGTTTACAGGAGAAAAAAATGTTTTTGAAAATAAAAAAATAAAAAACAAAAAAAACAAAAATGAATTTTAAAAAGATTTTTCCTCCAGTTTTTTTCCTGTAAACAACCAAATTGACAACTTTTACATCAGTCCTGAACCGATTTAGTTGACAAAATGTTTTCCCAGAATCTGAGGGAAAATATTTAGTTGACAAAATGTTTTCCCCAGACTCTGGGGGAAAATGTTGTTCAGGACCGATGTAAAAAGTTGTCAATTTGGTTGTTTACAGGAGAAAAAAATGTTTTTGAAAATAAAAAAATAAAAAACAAAAAAAAAACAAAAATGAATTTTAAAAAGATTTTTCCTCCAGTTTTTTTCCTGTAAACAACCAAATTGACAACTTTTTACATCAGTCCTGAACCGATTTCACATCAAAGATGTCAAATCAAAGTAGATTTACATTTTCATCTTCATCTTCATCCTCAAAATCATCAAAAACTGAGGCAGTTTGAACCATTTCCTCCACTAAACTTCATCTACAATTGCTGTGATTGATCTGACATTTCCACAGAAAAGATGTTTGATGGAAAAGACAACTTGCCCGAGAAGTGGAATGCCAATGAGTTCTTTTTGTTTCCGGATGGGTTTTATCTTCCCATTGATTAACTCCCAAAAACGACAAGAGAAATCTGTTTTGGGAAGTTTGGAAGGATAAATCTTTGCGAAGATCTTTTCCTGCTCAGATTTATCCACTTTCAAGAGAGTGAAATCTTCCGCGTGAAACTTAGCAAAAGACGGAGCAAGTTTTTTCACTTCTTCCCGTTTTTTCACTGCAGCTGAGCGAAGATGAGCTTCCAGTTTGTGGAAAAAGGGGATGTTTTCTTCAGGGAGATTTATTCCCAAAGAAAAAGAATTTCCTAATTGAGCAAAAATTTTGAACTTGGTTTGAAGTTTCAGTTGAAGTTTTTGGTCATTGAGAGAACATGGGAGCAAACAATAGGTGATCTTTCCAGCTGATCGCTTCAGAGGATCTTGGAGAGTGATATCGGGGATGGAAATTTTTTCGGGATTCATTTTCTTGGTGGAGATAAAAAATCATTTTATTTCCAAATCCATTTCTCCATAAGCTGCCTATCTTCTTCAGTTTCAACTGGAAGAAAACCATTTGCCATGTCAACAGCTTTCTGAGAGTTCATTTCATTTTCAACCCCTTTCATCCATGCGATTTCTTCATCCGTCAACCCACATGCTTTGTGAAATTTGGGATGAATCCAAGTTGCATGATTTTTTATTTCAGTCAGTGGAATTTGGGTTTCCTCCACAGAAAAGAAATCTTGCCCCTCGATTGTGAAAAGTTTTTCCTTCTGCATTTTTTATCCAATGGAGAAAAAATTCAAAACGTGGCTTGACAATCTTCAACGCATTTGTTCATACCAGCCTGAATGTTTGAGAACATTTTTGGCATTCCTTTTCTTGCACAAGCATGCATATATTTATCATTCGCAGCTTTCACTCTCATGAGATTGATAAATTTCTCCAGTCTGGGAGATGCCCAAGTGATTTCATGAGATTTTTCAGTTGAATCCAGAAAATGAGTTTTTTTCTTGCAGAGTTGATTGAAAAAAACTGTGCGTGATAATCCAAATCTTTCCTGAATTTCCTCTGCGGTGAAAAAATCTTCTCCATCAATCTGGATAAATGGTGATTCTTCTTCCTCCTGAATCCAAAAGGTTTTTTTGTCAGCTCTTCTGAAATATTTGATGTTGCCTGATTTGAGAACTCGTAAAATCGTTTTTGAGGGAAGACCAGTTTGTTCACTGGCTTCTTTGAATGTGAAAAAGATTTGCTTTTCTTTTCCTTCTTGTTGGATTGAAAACTTCATTTTAAATGGAGAAAAAATCTTTTTTCCCCATTTAAAATGTCAACTTTGGCTGCATGGAAATCATTTGCGCGATCAACAAATCTAAAAGGATGGTCGCGATTGAAGAAAAATGAATTGGTGGAGTTTTTAATGGAAAATCTATGGACTGGAGGTGGGAAAAACGATCAACCCAAAATGAACAAAGCAGCTCGTTTGAGAATTTGGCAACACAGAAAAGTTAACCCCCTGGATGACGAAAATAAAAAAATTGATGCCCCTATTTTAATTCCGGGAAGAATAAAAGTTCCTCCCAAAACCATTCCCAAAGTAATAAAAAAACAAACAGAAAATATTTCAGATTGGTTGAATTGGCTGGAAAATGTAGATGATGTGGAAATTAGGAGAAGATTGAATCCTGCAGTTGAAAGATTGAAAAAACAAACCAAAGAATTGTGGGAACAAAGGTTGGTTGTGGAAGAAGGAAAATCCGCTTTAAAAGGATTCGCGAAACAATTTATCATTCAAGGAGATGATTCCCCAACTCCACAAGATTTTCTCCAGAAAGCAAGATGGCAAATTATCCAGCTCTTACAAGCAAATCCACAAACAAAAGTGAAATGCATTTTGGTTGTTGAGATGTCTCAAACCAGTTGGGCTTCTGGCGAGGAAATAATTGATACACAATTTTTCCATTCCCAGCAGAAAAAGAATTTGGGAAACAACGTTGAGATTGTTGATGAAATGGAAAGAGAAATGATTGAAAACTTGGAAAATTTCAATCGCAGGGGAAGTAATTGGGTGTTTGAAAGGGTAATTCATTTAGAAATTAATTTTGTGCGTTGGAACCCACTGCGAGGATCTTCCTGGATTGCTTTACCTCCAGGCTTGGGGAACAAGAAAGCTGTGATCAACATGAAAAATGTTGACATGATGACATGTGCTTCAAATGGTGCATTACCAGAGCATGTAATATGGTTGCGTCCCATCCAGAAAGAATCACACCAGCTTTACGACGACAAGCAGAAGAATTTAATTGGGATGGTTGTAAATTCCCCATGGCCGTGACAGCAATCAAACAATTTGAGAAAAGAAATGCTGAAATTTCAGTGAATGTTTTTGGCTGGAATGGATCTGTTTTTCCCCTGAGGATTACCGAGGAAGAAAAAGAACGCCATGTGGATTTGATTCTGCTGAAAAATGAATTCAAAACTCACTTTTGTTTGGTAAAGAATTTCTCTCACCTTGCAGCCTCTCAAGTTTCACGCAATGGGCATGAAAGATTTTTCTGTAAAAGATGCCTCAATTCATTTCCCAGCGTGAAAAGTTTGAAGAAACATAAAGTTATTTGCGGAGAATTTGAGGCGACAAAGATTGAAGTTCCAGGAGGCACATGTTCTTTCCAAAACTTTCAAAAGATGTTGCATGTGCCAGTTGTAGGTTATGCAGATTTTGAATCCATTCTGAAACCCACAAGTGGTGATTTGGGAAAGAATACTCAGAAAACTCACGAGCATATTACCTGTGGATTTGCGTTTCATCTCGTTTCCCCATTTTTGCAAATGGAACCCGTGTTGAAAAGAGCAAAAGATGAAAATGAAGAACTTCCCAAAGATTTCATTCGGGAATTGATTTTCCATGTGAAACAAGCTCAACTGAGTTTGAAGAAAAAGAAAATGTTTCCCCTGACCAACCAAGAATGGAAATCATTTCGAGAAGCCACAGTGTGTTGGTTGTGCCGAGGAGAATTCGGAGAAGATGAACTGTTTAAAGTCAGAGATCACTGTCATTTCACTGGAAAATTCAGGGGAGCAGCGCACAAATCTTGCAACAGAAAGTTTCAGCGGCCAAAATTCACCCCTGTGTTTTTCCACAATCTCCAAAATTATGACGCACATCTTTTTGTGCGGAGTTTGGGAACAGTGGATGAAGTTTTAAGCGTGGCATGTATCCCCAACAACGAAGAGAAATATATTTCTTTCTCCCTGAAGTTTGAGTTGAAAAAAGAATGGAAATGGGTGAGAGAAGAATGGAAAGAAATCACTGTGAAACATGAAATTCGATTTCTGGATTCCTTTAAATTCACGCTGGTGGGATTGGCATCGCTGGTGAAGAATCTTCCTAAAGAAGAACTGAAAGAAACCACCAGATTTTTTGGAGAACGCAGTGAGTTGGTGTGTCGAAAAGGAGTTTATCCCTATGAATTCATGGATGGGTTTGATAAGTTTGAGAAAAAACTGCCAAAGAAAACCGCTTTTTTCTCCCGATTAAATCAGGAGAAAGTGAAAGATGCAGATTTTCAACACGCCCAGAAAGTCTGGGAAGAATTTGAGATGAAAAACATGGGAGAATTCCACGATCTTTATTTGAAAACTGATGTGTTGCTGCTTGCCGATGTCATAGAAAGTTGCAGAAAACTTTGTGAAGAAAACTATGGATTGGATCCAGCTCACTTCTTCACTGCACCCGGAATGGCTTGGGATGCAATGTTGAAAATGACGGGGGTGGAATTGGAACTTCTGGGAGATGTGGATATGTTGTTGATGATTGAAAAAGGGATCAGAGGTGGAAACGCAAATGTATTCAAGCGATTTGCAAAAGCAAACAATAAATATTTGAAAGATTTCAACCCCGATCAAGCTTCCAGTTTTCTAGTTTATTTAGATGCAAACAACCTTTATGGGTGGGCAATGTCACAGCCTCTTCCAGTTGGAGAATTCCAATGGATGGAAGAAGATGAATTGCAAAACTGGGAAAACTTTGTGAATGAAGAAGAAATTGGTTGCATTCTTGAAGTTGATCTCATTTATCCCAAAGAACTGCATGACGACCATAATGATTTTCCCCTGGCTCCAGAAATTTTGATGTTGGGAAAAGTGTCTAAGTTAACACAAAATCTGAGGGATAAAGAAAACATGGTGTTGCATGGAGAAAATTTGAAACTTTATCTTTCCCTGGGAATGAAACTGAAAAAAAGTGAAAAGAGGCATTAAATTCAAAGAGAGACCTTTCATGAAATGTTACATTGATAAAAACACAGCCCTGAGAGCCAAAGGGCAAAATGCATTTGAAAAAGATTTCTTCAAGCTGATGAACAACTCCGTATTTGGGAAAACCATGGAAAACTTGAGAAAACGAGTTTCCATTGAACTGGTGAAAGATGTTGAAAGGGCAGAAAAATTAATTAACAAGCCCAACTTCGCAGACGTGAAGATTTTCGATGAATTTTTAATTGCGATCAAGATGAGGAAAACGCGAGTGGTCATGAATAAACCCATCTTCGCTGGGATGTCAATCTTGGATCTGTCCAAAACTTTGATGTATAACTTCCATTATGGGTATGTGAAGAAAAAGTGGGAAAAATGTTCTGTCCTATATACTGACACAGATTCTTTGGTGCTGGAGATTGAAACAGAAGATTTCTTTGCGGATATTGCGAAAGATGTGCCAAAGTGGTTTGACACAAATGACTTTCCCAAAGATCACCCAGCTGTGTTGAATGGAATGCCAATTGTGAAAGAAAACAAGAAAAAGATTGGACTGATGAAAGATGAATGCGGGGGCGCAATGTTGAAAGAATTTGTTGCCCTAAAACCGAAACTATATTCTTTCCTGATTGAGGAGAACGCAGAAACCATTGGAAAACAAAAAGCAAAAGGAGTGAAAAAATGCATGATCAAAAAGAGTTTGAGACATGCAAACTTCGTGAAATGCTTGAGGACAAAACAAACGCAAATCAGAAAACAAAGTGCATTTCGCAGCAGGGACCACCATTTGTTCGCGGAAAACATGACCAAAATTGCGTTATCTGCCAATGATGACAAAGTTGTGATTCTGGAAAATGGAATTAACACGCTGGCTTTGGGGCATTGGAGACTATCTGCAAATGAAGAAGGGTTTTCCAGAGAGTGACCTTGGAATTTGGGAAATTGAACAAATTCTTTGTGCTAAATTTTGGCGTAAGTAGTTGATAAAAGACTATCCTAGGCCACTTTCAATTAACCCCAAATTTCACACAATTTGACACATTTTTCTTTTCTCAACTATTCGCTAAAAATCACCAATTCCAACCAATTCTAACTTAAGTGTAATTCAACATAACTTTATCTTTTCTGTTCAGTTCTAACAACTTTCCAATTCGTTGAAATTAAGGAGAAATGAGGTTTTGGTTATTTGTGTGAAATTTGGGGTTAATTGAAAGTGGCCTAGGATAGTCTTTTATCAACTACTTACCAGTTGTTTTCAAGTTAGATGCATTGCATAATCGACACAGAACACCTATCGAGTTAAAGCTACGGGATCTGTAAGCTCGTATTTGTTTAATTTTAGAAAGTTTTCAATTTCCCATACATTTTCTTACACGATTCTGGTGCCATTAACGACGTACCGCGCACGCGCGTCCGCCATTTTGTCCCAGATTTCTGGCAATGTGTAGTGTGGTGTGGGGAAACTGTAACAAGGGCCTTTCTGAAAAGCTTCAAAGGCTTCAAAATCGCGCAGCCCGCATTTTAATGTCTGCGAGCTACGATAGTAATTTGGATGATGTGTTCCGGGCATTAGGGTGGCGTAAACTCTGTCATCAAAGATTAGAAAAGAAATATATCATGATGTATAAGACCTTACATGAGATGAAACCAGAATATCTACGATCAAGATTTGTTTATCGCGATAACGCGAATGCTTATCGTTTAAGGAATATCGAAAACAAACTAGTTCTTCCACAACCTCGCACTGATTATCTGAAAAGAAGTTTTTCATACAGTGGAGCTCAGTTGTGGAACAGCTTACCCACAGAATTAAGACAAGCGTCTTTTAAGACAAAACACGCCGAGCTCCTGTGAGTCAAAAATCGATCATCTCAAATGCGGTGCAAAATAACTTTCAAAGTTTTCGTCCGATTGATCTCAAATTTTAGACCTTAACAGAACTTCTCATTACCGAGGAACCTATGATTTCGGTTTTTATTTTAATTTCTTTTTTTTTGGCGGGAAAATGGCGTCTCCAAATTGGCGCCAAAATTTAAATTTCACATTGTGAGATATTTCATTACTGCATCTTGAAGAGCATGTTCCCACGACTTCAAAACCGAAGAGATAACTGAAATATCTTAATTGAGCCCAAAGTTATAATTAATTGGAATTTAAATTTGTGCTATTTTTAGCAACTAAACTGCAGATACTGTGAACGATCTATTGCGTCGGATTGGATCAAATACAAACAGTGAAAAGCAACAGACCACTGCAAGGACCGATCAATGCCTTTTCACATTGCTTGATCGGTCCTTGCAGTGGTCTGTTGCTTATCACTGTTTGTATTTGATCCAATGTGACGCAATAGATCGTTCACGGTATCTGCAGTTTAGTTGATCTATTTTTACGATAAAAGTGAAAAATATGTATTATAAATAGTGGATGGAAAAACGTGCGAGGGTTTACTTAAGGTGATCGAAAGTTTTTAAAAGATGATAAGCTGTAACTTCGATCTTGCTTGTTATCTTAATGCTCATATCTGCCCAACCGCCTCCTAAACAATGTTAAAGGCCGAGTATTGCAACACTATTTAAGCAACATACGTGTTTACAGTACGTTTTCATCAACATAAGCACTTTATCTTAAAGTGCACCTAACCCCATTTTTTTTTCGCTTAATCAACTCTATGCACGTTGAAAAGTTGAATAATAGAGGTTTGAATTTACAAAATGTTAATAAGATGACGTCAAATCAAGACTCGTTTATTATACAACTACTTGTTTCCACCTCCAAGTAAAATTTTTTACAAATCAATTGACTATTAACAGTTTTTATTTAGTATTTCTTAAATTGATTATCCTTAAGCTGTGAACTGCGTATTGTAAATTGAAGTAGAAATAATGGTAAAGTCTTGATTTGACGTCATCTAATTAGCATTTTGTAAATTCAAATCTCTATAGCTCACTAACGCGACGTTAAAAACAAGAAATATTTCACTATTTGACTTTTCAACGTACATTGAGTTGATTAAAAGAAAAAAAATGGAGGTTAGGTGCACTTTAAGATAATTCTATAAAATACATCTTTCGTTTAATTTTAAATTGATCTTTTATATAGATTGTTAATGCTGCTGTCATAGTAAAACATTTTTTTTTTCTCTCATCAGCCTCTAGTGATTTAGTTTTTGTACATATTGACCTTGTACGCATATGGTACTGACAACATTGAGAGATTTTTTAAATAACTTTCCTCTCCCATGTTTCAAATCATTTATTATCATAACTTATTATAACTACATAACTACTATAAATGCGAAAGAAAAACAAAAGTTTACTTAAGGATATTTTAAGCTGGATTTTCACTGTCGCGATTTTTCTACGCACGCGCGTAATTTCGCAAAAGTTGAACCAGGGTCAAATTTTTCGCAGCCGCCTGAGTATACGTAAGAATCATTTTTCGAAACAGTCGGAAATTCTGAAATCTTAAACGTGGTGAATAAATATATTCTTTCTTATAAATTTATCTGACAAATAAAATCTGAATCAATCAATCAAATGCTTTATAATTTACTGCTGCCGCCATTCTTCTGCCGCAACAAAAAATTCACAAGTTTAGTATTTGCCTGGCAAATACTAAACTTGTGAATACTAGGCCCCAGCGGGGGTTGCGCGAACTTAAGACCATTAAGAATATGAAAAAAACGTTTCATTTTGCACAACAGTTGCTAACCTTCGTTTTATTTTCGCCCGTTTCTTAATTGAACGACAGTGAAAATCCACATTTGTTGATATGTGAACTTGAACTCAAGACGATTTTGTTAATTGAACTTCCACACTGAACCCATTTTTGAGATTAGAGAAGATAACTGTGTCGCCCTTGGTTGAGGGAGAAGGAGATTTCTCCACTTTAATCGTTGGCGCATAGCCAGGTGGCGATCCATGAACCTTCGGAGTTGGAAAAGTCGTGCTTACTTGTGTCTTTAGAACTAGCTTTACCTCCTTTTCTTTGCTCTCTACGTCAAACAACTCAGTGGCGCCGATCTCTGATATCGTGGTCAACACTTTTATTTTTTTTGAGCCATCATAAAAATCCAGGTCAGGGTAGCTAATGCTCAGGCGTATTTTATCAGCTGAATCTTCCAACATAATGCGACATTGCTTGCATTGGCTCACTGAACTGATTGGACTATCCTGATGGACAGTATTGGCGCCCTTAAATATCACGTAGCCATATACGGGGCTTCTTTCGTTCAAGCTCTCTGGATCTAAGTCAAATTTCACCACATGTGCCTCTTCGTCCTGTTTCAGAACTTCGTATAACTTTTTCGGCTTGGTATCTTCTTTGTAAGTCCAGGCTGTGTCGGCTGTGTGTTGAGATGACGGTGTTTTCACATAAACTGCGTACTCATACTTGTTATTTGAGGAACCATGTTCGAACCAGGCGGTACCATAATAACCTTTAGATTTTTTAGCCGATGGAGTTTCCGAGTGTTGTTCTTTGACGTGAACCTTGAGACTTGGTGCAATTGTGCTTGGAATGAAGTAGCTGTTGCCTTTTGTGTCTACCAGGGTGGTATAAGGCTTTGAATTGGACGGAGTCATAGCTTCAAATGCAGTTGTTTTGGTTTTTTGAGTACCATCGACTTTTATAGAAGAACCTGTTGCCAACTTGTCTTGAAAAAGTGTTGTCATCGCCTTCTTTCCGGGTCCTCTCTTTAGTTTTATGTTACTACCCAGACAGACCAAGAGATTCTTATGGAAGAAAACAGACTTCTTAAACAAGAGCTTTATTTTGGAATTGGGATAATTTTCCCATTGATACTTGGGTTGTTTAAAGTCCATCCCAAAAACTCCATTGGGTAAAGCATCTGATCCCTGAAAGGTAACGCCTCCAGCATAAGAATTAGGACTAAAATTTCTTCTTCTCTTTAAGGTTGTTTCCAACAGAGTCAGTGACATCGTAGTAGCGCCGGGAATTTTGGTCCAATCCCACCCCTTTTTTACATCATGAACCTTCAGTGACTCTTCACTGTTAGCAATTAGCATCGAGCCATGGCTTGCAAAGATCCCGTGAATGTTTGCTGGTTTGGTTTTGCTTGTAGAGCCTTCAAAGTCCCATACATGCTTGTTAAATCCCTTTACTGTAACAGCCCAGTCATTACGACGGTGAATTGAAAGAGCAGCAAAGTTTTTGGACCAGTGACCTTCTGGGGATGACTCAGCAGCTATATTCTTCGATGTAGCTTTGGCATGTACCTGTTTGTTTACAGAGAAAAACGAAACAAAAATAAAAAACAGTGCCGACCTTGTCTAACAGCCTTGAGGCTGGCGACTATGAAACAAAATATTGCATGGATCTAAGCGCCAAAAGATAAATACAATGTATGTGACTTGCTTCAGTTTATATTAAAACGGTTTTTAACACTGGCAGAAGGGATTAAAATTTGGTCTTATCAACTGAGTTGATTAGGTAAATTGGCCACCGTAAAGGCTGACATTTCGATCTCTAGAACTTCGTCAGAGTGAAGAGCAAGTGCTCGAAAGGTCAGCTTTTGAATGTCTTTACCTTATCAACTCAGTTGATATTTCAACTGCTTAAGTTGATAGCACACTGCGAGGATCACAAATTTCCCTCGTGTTTCATCCGCAGTTCATGACATATGTATGATTTTCATATATTCATATTCAGTTGATTCCGGCTGGCAGAGTTAACAAAAAAAAAATAGAAAGCCTGCAAAGATCAATATTTCTTGGTGGTTTTGCAGCTAGCGCTTTCCATCTTCAGTATCTGGTCTCTTCTAGAAAATGCCTGTCAGTGTTGTTTTAACCAAAATTTCTAGTTTTAGCTTCGAGAAAACTCTTTCCGTAACTTAACGAAAGCAACCGTTTGTAATGTTAAACTTCCAACTTGTATTTAAGAAATGTCCACCTTGTAAATGTTTAGTTTTAATCGAAAATAATTTTCATTGCTTGTCTTGTTTTATTTTGGCTAGATAACTTGGGGACGTTTGTACATTTTTAGAACGACAACCGTTTCGACTAAAGAAGTTAACGGAAAGGAACATATATATTCCACCGTTTTCCTTTAGCCAATTACAGAAAACTTCCTAAATTAACTGCAAAATTTGTTTTACAAGTTTCCCAGCCTGTGAACTTAAAATGGGCCTGAGGGATTAACTTATTGCAAGAATACGCAGTGTAACGGGAACCTTAGTTTTTCAGTACAATTTTGATTCAACATTGGTTTGACATCGGGCCCTCCTGGACATGCTGGACGTGTTTCGCAAGGGTCGGAAAATCTTCGTCGGCTAACTGTCTAGTGATATAGCGTTTCGCTTTCGCACTATAACCGTTAATTATTCAACTTCAACGTTCCTTGATTCACAAATCAAACAAACGGTTCAGGTTCACAAAACAAAAACCTACTATATTACTTTCAACATCAGAAAAGTCGAGAAAGTGAAGCAGTGATGTCCTGGATTTTGTTAAAGCCAGAGAAATAGCTTAAAAATGATCTTGGCGGTACCAGTGTTGCTACGTTTATACTAAGTCCGTAAAATGCCAAAAATACTACTTTTCGTGCCACGTAAAATACGGGTTTTTTTTAGCGTGTTAGACGAGAAAAGGGTGATTTAGTTTCTGTGGAACGTAATCGCTAACCCACATATGACCCCCTCCTGAATTACCCACGATCACTGTTAGTAATAAAGATAACAGTAAACAGTAAGATAGTTCATAACTCGGTAAAGAAAATACAAAGCTGAAACTTTAAAATTGTAGTTATCACATTATTTTATAAAACTCGGCCTTGGCAATACATAAGAAGTGCAACGAAAAGAACCACAGTAAAAAGGTGCCCTTTGCCAATCCCACCGCTGCAAAATGCAAATATTCAATGTCTGATTTGTTTTACAATCAACTTGAATGAACACATGAAATTCTGGCTTTTGAGCAATGGCTGTAACAGGTGCCAGCAGGAGGAGCCCTAACAATGGAAATGAAAAAAAAATGAAAATAAAGATACCTCCACGAGCAACAAGCCCAGCAGTGCCGACAATGAGTCTGCTACATCAAAAGATTACCGTCGTTGTCGGAGATTCCATCATAAAGAATATAATATTCCTGACATAAAACTAGCTAAAGCCGTGGGACATCGAGTAGTTGTTAAGCCATTCCCTGGAGCTACAATAGGTGACATGAAATCGCGCATTATTCCTACGATCGAAAGATCTCCCGACCAAATTTGTTTACATATGTGGGCACCAATGATTTGAAATCTTCTGTGCCGAACGAGGTGGCGGATCTATTGTCGACTTAGCCAGAGAAAGGTGCTTGTGAGTCAGAGATAATCCTATCTGAACTAACAACGAGGAACGACGGTTACGGTGATGCAGTTAAAACTGTTAACCGACGCCTGAAGCAATTTCGTAGACAAAACGGTTGGAAACTCGTAAGTCACACGAACGTTACCTCCAACGGACTTAAAAAAGGTGGGTTTCACTTAAATAGAGAAGGTGACGAGTTGTTGCAAAGAAATTTTATAAATTTTTTAAGCAATAATTGATCCCTTAATTCCTTGAATGTCGATCCCGCTGTCTCTACAAAGTTGCCGGATTCATGTCTCTACAGAGTTGCCGGATTCAGTTGAAATTAATGTTAATAATCCTATTTCTCGCCCACCGGCGTATTCTACTTTTTCGAATCTTTCTAATATTTTACCTACTGAACGTGGTTTTAAAATAGCCTGTTTAAATATCAATAGCCTTACAAAACATATTGACTTAGAATTCTTCTTGCTGAAACCAAACTTGATGATTCTATTAAAAGTTGCGAGCTCCATATTCCAGGCTATGAGCTAATTCGTCGCGATAGAAATAGAAATGGCTGAGGTGTGTACTTTTATATCAAAACTTGGATTAATTTTGTAGTTCGCTCTGATTTAAATGTACTTAATCTTGAAAATTTATGTCTACTCCGTAAACCGAATTCAAAACCAATTATTGTAGTCACATCACATATGCGGGCACTGATCTGCACTCTATACAGTCTAATCTCAGAAATCAAGATTTAAGTAATCTAAGCAAATGGCTTACTTCTAACGAACTTACTTTGAATACGACTAAAACTGAGTTTATGTTGATTGGCTTCAGACAAAAGCACTCTGTCGGATACACTTGAGCTCTCGATAGAAAGCTCAAGTGTATCCGCTTGTATCTCAAGTGTAATCGCTTGGGAGATTTATCGATGAACACCTAACGTGGCAAACTCACATTGATAAATTGTCTAAAAAGATTGCTTCTGGGATTGGTGCCATAAAACGAATTAGGCCTTTTGTTCCACCAGCTACATTACATTATATATACAACGCTCTTGTACAACCTCATTTTGACTACTGCAATCTTGTCTGGGGGTAATTGCGGTGTAAAACTTTGTCAGACAGGCTACAAAAGCTTCAGAACCGTGCCGCTCCCGTGCTTACTTCCTCGAGTTATGATGCTGATGCTAAGTGCCTAATACGACAACTCGGATGGAAAGATTTGTGTACTCAGCGTCAAATTCAGAAAGCCTTAATAACATATAAATCGTTGAATGGTCTTGTTCCTGAATACTTATCATCTAAATTTCTTAAACGCAATAGAACGCGCTATTCTTAAAGTAAACAAACTAGTTGTCCCTCTTCCACGAACTAACTATTTGAAAAATAGCATTAGCTATAGCGGTGCAGCTCTCTGGAACAGCCTTAACCCTGTAAACTTAGGGAGACAAAATCACTCAATTAATTTAAGAGATTAGTTAATCTTCATTTTATAAATTATTGACACGGCATTCATGGAAAACAGGTTTAGTCAGATTATAGTAATAGATTAGTATTTTATTTACCTGATGTATTTCTTTTATAAACCGTGTATAAATAAATGTAAATAAAAAATAATTAATAACAAATTAATTAAACGTGAATATAAGTTTGCCAATTCCTCTTACGATGTTACACTAAATATAATAGTTTTCAACTATTGGGAGGTCTAAAACCAAGAAAGTTAACCTTTGATAACCGTTCGGGACTCTAGTAACATCGAGAAGAAACGAAAATTAAATATGCGTGCGAGAATCGCATTACCATGGAGCCAACTTACTTTATCCATTGTTTGCAGAGACCCAAGACTGTTTATATATGGTAAATTGAAAAGGAACGAAACTTAAATATGCGTGCGAGAGTCGCATTACCATGGAGCCAACTTACTTTATCCATTATATTTGTAGAGACCCAAGACTGTTCATATGGTAAAATTGAGAAGAAACGAAACTTAAATATGCGTGTGAGATATGCATTACCATGGAGCCAACTTACTTTATCCATTATTTGCAGAGACCCAAGACTGTTCATATATGTTTTCCCTTTGCTGATCACTCCTTTTCTCACGTACTTGAGTATCTTTTCGTCTGAAGTCTGGTACAAACGCAGAAACATTTTCGCGTCCTCACTATTCACGTCAGATACGGTTATCCCCTTCACTGGCGTCGATGGTAATGTTTCTGGATATGATACGCTCATGAATGCAAAAGCAGGAAGTATTTTTATCAAAATTCCGTTAGAATAGTCCGGAAAGCGTCCTCCTACACTGCTTGGAGTAGAATATTTTACAGCGGTGTTCCGCATGGTTTTAAGACCTTCTCGTAAATTTCGTTTTGCTCTGTCAGATAGTGCAAAGACCGTTCCGTCTAAAAGATAATGCACTTGAGCTGCCGTGTGAAGCGCATTTGGGAAATATGCAGATGCGTAGAATGCCTGATGATGAAAACCAGTGTAATCAGGTTTGATGACTCCTCCAAAGGCTTTGTTTATGGACAAAGCATTATCCATCCATCTTTTTAATGCCTCCATATCGCGTTGTCTTGCCTTTTTCTCGGCGTCGGTATCAGTCGGCATAATCAACACAATCATAAGCCGAAATAGCATTATTGTGATCATTCTGTCGGCTGTTGTTCCACTGTACTCGAAAGGTGTTTGATAGATCTCTCCAAAGTCATTGTACCATTTGGCAGTGTTTACTAACTTCAACAATCTGCTTTTGTATTTCGAATATTTATGCAAGGTTTCTTTGAGAAGAAAGAGACTATGCATAAATCCAGCGCCATCTCGATTCATCTCGAGGTACAGGGATCCTAAGCCACTTCCAGCTGCCCATCCTTGGTCTTCGATGTAATCCAGGAGGTTAAAGATTCTTTTAAGACGTTGCTCGTTGACATATTCTAGCGAAAGGCGGATGTTTTGGTTTGGATCGTTGGACGTTCGTTTCTTAAAATCGTTATAAAATTCGTTTTGCCTGCTTTGTTGTTTACCAGCAATTTTTTGGATTGACTTTTTTACCATAATTGCATTATTCAGGTCTTTAAACTCTCTTTCGACTGTCTTTGTCATTTCGTTTTCTCGGGATTTCAGATAAAATTCTAGTGTCAGCGGCAGCAAAATTCTCATCATAACAAAGTCAAACTTTCGTGTGCTATCTCTATCAGAATATTTTCTTGTCCCGAATTTAGAATTACGGCCAAACAATGAAGGACCACTGATCACAGTTTTTTGGTTTACTTGTTTTGTCTGGAGTCTGTCATATTCCTTGTTGGCTTTGTCAATGGTTATCGTGAGGGCATTCCAGCGTTTCTGAAGACTTCCTGTAAAGTCATAAGTGGTTTCACTCTCATCACAGTAAAAGTTCTTCATGCGACTCTCGATGTGGGTAAGACCTAACGTCATGCCTGAATTGATACTATCGGAGGGATTTGTTGGTGTTTGCATACTCCAGCGATAGCTTTGTTGCCAAAAGTCGCTTTTATCATATAATGTTTTCAAAGGAGGAACTATCTTGTCTCGAGATTGGAAGGCGAGGCTGGGCACAAAGTCAAGTAAATCAATGAAGATGGTATCCTTATAGTCTAACACAAAATCGACTGTACTGATTGACCTTGTTGGTGTCTTAAATAACTCATAGTATGCCACCCATATTGCTCTCCAACCTGTAAATCCTAAGTCGACAGAAAATTGGCCAACTGCAACGTCATTTTTCCATACACCTTTATCCTTTTTCTCACCTCGCAATTCAACCTTTAACGTCTTTCCAACGGCTTTATTTTTCTTGTAAATCCACATCTTAATACCTCCACGCCTTACGTGGGATCCCGTGATAGGGGCGGATGGTTGATATCTTAACTTTGATGTGGTTTCAGAAGCTAATGTCCATTTGAGGGAAAAGTCTCCATGCTTTGCTATGAGGTTGGATCTTGACTTCTGTGTATTTCGGTTGGATGGAATTGTGACCAAGCAATTCTCTTCATTTGTGTCCTCGAAATCCAGGCTCCTCTTGTCACAATTTTGGTTTGCTGTAAACATTGCTTAACGATTAGAAGAAGAGCAACTTACAAGTAGTAAAGTGTACTAACTGAATGAATTATAAGAATGTTGCCAAAGAGGAATTGAGTTTTAGGAGCAGCAAGTAATGATCTGTTGAGCTTTCTAGTATGGAATTCAGGTACAAATTCAAACTCGCAAATTGAACGATGAGAAGTAGGAGAGTGATAAAATGAACCACGTTTTTTCCTACAGTAGGTAAGTTCCAGGTAAGATCTTGTTAACACGTTGTAACACACCTATTGTCGGTCATCGCTTGCATTAGCCTAATTATTATACTTTATCATTTTTGAGTCAACTAGAGGAAAGGATTAAATTTTATTTTATCTGAGATCTTTTTCATAGATGCTTCCCAGCGCTTTCTAAAATAAATGTAGCGATAAAACCAAGAGATAATAATTGGACAGACAGGGAATCTAGGGGCGTTGGCTGAAACATCTTAATTGCAAAAAAAGTTATTTTTAGTAACTGTGCGGACCTTACGGAAACATTTTCCGGTGAAATGGTTGACTTCTGGAAGACTCGCTTTTATGAATCAGAGCGTCAAAGTGAGGCGAAGAAAACAAATTGAAAAAATTGCGACCATAGTGGTGACGTGGCTACTTCGTATGTGAATAAATTGTGTCAATCAAAGGCTCCTATGAGCCAACTCGTGAATATGGAACGCTCTTTTTATACTCGAGTGGATGGCGGACCGGGCTCATATGTAAAAGTTCAAATAAAGCAATATTTTTTCGAAAACGATGAAAACATCTAAGCCTGACAAAAATATGCATTAAGTCAAACTAGACAAATGGATGGCGCAATACGTAAAATTTGTTGTGACCGTTTTGGTCGGCGTAGGGACGGAACCCACAGGCTTATTAAATTTGCAAACGAAATACGCTTATTTGTAAACTGTAAATGGAATTAAAATGGTAGATGTTAACTTGCTAGTTTAATTCCATTTTCGGTTTGAAAATAAGCGTATTCAGTTCAGAAATAAGCCGATGGGTTCTGTATGAGTAGTCTAAGATTTTTGTTGTTTCACATTGCAGTCAAAGAATAACCATGGGTACAAGAGACCCTCGCGGTACGTTTTCGCAAGAAATCGGGGTCAGCTTTTCTCGAGACGAAAATACGAGACATAGGAGGCGTGTCATATGAGAAAGATGAGGGCGCGAGAAAAGTCTCTGACACTAAGGGTATAAATCATGAAAGAATTGGCGAGTAAACAAATTTAAAACATTACGTCACCCAGTTCTCAATGCGTATTTGTGTCACGCTAAGACATGTTTTAAATTTATCGAAATAAAATATGGTTTATTTGAACGTCTACAAATGGCAGCGACACTTAACACATTTAACAACATTGCTGTTCTGTAGCGTTTTCCTAAGTCAGCGGAATTACCAACAAAAGTTAAAAGCTGAAAGAAGGAGCGATCAAGCGATCGAGTTAGTATTTTACCTAAATGGTACAACTCGTTTTACTCTTCTCGTATTCACAAGTTAAAAATGAAATGTTGTAACTATTGGAAAAGGAAATACTGTGCTTTTTATTCTTTTGGTGACTGGAAATATTCTGGTTGCTAAACTCATCCCCTTCCGCCGGTGCTTTACGTTGGCGTTTGGCACTACACATAGCTATCTAGTCGTTTGTAATTTGGGGTTTACTAATTAACTAGAAGTGGAAACTAGTAAGCAGAAATTTAGTACGTAACATGAACACGGCGTCCAAAAATAAAGTAAAATAACAACGACTCTATACAACATAAATTATATTTTCTAAGCATAGCGCGACAAGCAACATAATCATCACTTGCCAAATTTCTTACCGGTTTCGGTGTCAGATACGGGCAATATTCCAGTTCAACATGCATAGTTCTTTGTTTTGTAGGCAACTGTTTATTTCACCCTTGCTCAATAGTGATTTGTTTTTCCAAATCATACGCGTCAATTTGTTTTGAAGCCATTTGCTTTTCAATGATTCAGACAGAGTAGGTTCAGTATTGTACCGATTTTCTCCTAACCTAAATGTCAAAACCTTTGCTAACTAGAAATGCATGATAATGCGAATTGTTAATTGCTCTCAAAGGCAGGCTTATGGTTTGAGTATTGCAGAAGAAACATTAATAAGAAAAATTACCTCCTTGTTGTCCCGCTGATGATACCGGGGGTGATGGCTCCCCAGTGGTTATCTCTATGTAGAAAGAAATTATGCCATGGTTAATTTTAGTAACCTTCAGAGCCCATATCACCACAAACTAGTAGTTAAGGACTTGGCGGTACCAGATCAGTTTTGCAAAACTGATCTGATACCAAGCCAAGTCTTAACTACTTCCCATCTGTTGGATTAAAAAATATAGAAAAATCAAATGAAACTATATGTTAATAAAAACAAAGTGCGTTTATTCCATTGCGTGATTTCCTTTGCGTGACATGATTCTCGGAAAAACAGGAAGTTGGGCGATGTACAAAATCTTACATAAACAATTCTGGTTCACTATCGCAAATGCCAGCAATAATCTTAAAATTCGTCTTAAAAAATCGAAGAGGTAAGTTAGAATACATGATCTTGTTATACTTTTGAACTAATTCATAGAAATTAATTAAGAAATATGCTTGAGATTGAGAATATGGAGTTAGTTTCAATATCGCAGTCATCTTTTTTCCTGTAATGTCTTGTAGTCTTTTCAGCACTTGACCTTGTAAACAAGAGAAATAAACTATTCTCTTTCTTGAATCTTTAATAGCTACTTCAAGGCTTCTCAACGAATCCAGGCATGTTTCTTCATTGTCCAAAACAACTTTTATTCCCGTATAATCCATAAATCTTGTCATGTCGATGCTTCTTAGCAGCTCGTCTTTTATATCAGCATCACTTTTCTTCTGGGAACTTGCAGTACAAGGTCCAACTTTCAAATTAGGTAAACCTTCCGGATCAGCAGCTAGTTCTGGGTATTTTTTCACTAACTCAGAGAAAATATTTTCAACATATTGTGGACTTTGATTTCCCTTTACAAGATCTCTCAACTTTGCCAGGTCTGTTCTAAACGCAATAAAACGCTGTTTATCCATCAGTGATATCAAAAGTGTGCGAAATATTATGCCTTCCACTCTTGTTTATATTGGTTGAGTTTCCCACGCGTGGGAATATTTATTGTCTCATCACCTTTTATGACAACCATCAAAGAGTTAGCATTTGGATTAAAAATAACATCTACGCAATGGAACAAAGATAGTTTCCCACGCGTGGGAATATTTATTGTGAGGAAATGAGTCATCAGATTGTAAACAGGATGGAGTTATCGGTGTGTGACATTCTCGGAAAAAACAGGGGAAGCCCCCTATGAAATGAGTCATCACTATAGCTATTGTTTCAGATCACGAGAGAAAATATTTTCAACATATTATGGGGTTTGATTTAACTTTACAAGATCTCTCAACTTTGCCCGGTCTGTTCTAAACTCAATAAAACGCTGTTTATCCATCAGTGATATCAAAGGTGTGCGAAATATTATGCCTTCCACTCTTGTTTATATTGGTTCAGTTTCCCACGCGTGGGAATATTTATTGTTTCATCACCTTTTATGACAGCTTCCATGATTAGCATTTGGATTAAAAATAACATCTACGCAATGGAACAAAGATAGTTTCCCACGCGTGGGAATATTTATTGTGAGGAAATGACATCGTTCGGTAGCAATAAATTCGCGTTAGCCGATTTTTACATGTTCGCTATTTTTGTTTTCTGGGAATTTAGACACGTGCCGCTTATAGCTATTGTTTTAAAAATATTATCTCATATAATAGTATAGAATGAATTGTGATAAGATAATTCACGATGAGTTGAAAGCAATGGGTAATTTTATTTGTGATTTTTGTGACGTAAAATTAGTAGAAGTTGATAGTAGTGTGAGAGTGATCGAGTCATGTTGTAGTGAACAAGATATAAATAATATAGATGGCATGAGTGTTTGTCTAAATTGTGGTTCCGTACATGGATATAATTATGTTAATGAGTACATTGATTTTTATGAGAATAAGCATAAGATACGGCGAAAATCGGTATATCATCGGAAATATCATATCCAAAACACAATAAATGACATCTGTAGCCAACACAAATTACAGATATCAAACAATAATATAACTAAAATCATAAAAATTTTTGAGGAGATAGATAAGATACTACCACAGGTAAATGGAAACAGAAAACGTATGATAAATATTGATTATATTTTAAAACAATTATTCAAGATGTTTGATTTACCAATTGAAAATGATATACCTTTATCTAAATCGAAAAGAATATTAACTTGCTATAAACAATATTGGGATAATATCCTATTGTTAATAGGTGATCAAATACAAACAATTATTAATAAATGATCCAATATCATCATGTAAAGGGAAAAACCCCTTTGAATGAGTAACAAAATAAAAATTTATGGTAAAGTTTATCGTAGAATTTACTCTAAAAGTTTACTCGGGAGTGAATTTTTTATCATACTGTTTCTCGAATTTATCAGCAAGAGGACAAAGATCAATGATTATTTCATCTAACTGTCTCATTTCATTGATGAAAACAGTGTGGTTGAATTGATTTCCTCTGAGACATGAGCGTAAATCAGCTAATACTTTTTGATATGTTGTGTATGCAAATTTAGACATTTCTATTTTCTTTTTATAATTCTTAATTTCACTTACTGTTTTTAGCACTAAACCAGCTCCAGAAATAGAAGCTAGTATAGCAGGATTTAATGTGATACTACCAGCTACTGTACCAATAACTACTAAGCCTGTTGAAGTTACATTTATAATTAAATTCAATCTCTTAAAATATTTGAAAGCCTTCTTATAACACCAAAAGCGTTTATGATAAAATTTATACAATGCTTTGATTTCAGATAATTTTTCTTGGCTGATGTTTTTATCAATATGATTGAAATTGAATATATCTGTTTTAGTCATTATATTATATATTTGGATAATTATATTTTAGGATTTGAAAGAAGACAATATAATACACCACTTATTTGGCCCATTATTGGAGATCTTTTTACTTTCTTCGGCATTGAATTAAAACAATATGTATATCCAGGCCCTTTTTCATAGTCATTATAAAATCTTCCAAATGCATCATGAAAAATAGCATGTTTAATTAAAAATTGGTAATTGGTATTTAGAGTACAAGAACCTGGTCCTATTAATCCGATATCATGGTGATAATCTAATATTTGGTTGAATGATATTGACTTATTCAAATAGTTGACGTACAAAAATTGATATATTAAAGCCGATTTTAATATTTCATCTTTAGTATTTGGATGTAAGTTTTTTTGGGTTGTGAAAAATTTATTGCAAAAATTAATTGCGTTATCCAAATTCAGCATATATATTTATTGATTATATTAAATGTAGCTTTTATATATAAAAATATGGTGTATGTTTTTCCTATGTGATTAAAATTGAAGATGCCTGTTTTAGTTATTATATTAAAACTCTTCAAAAAGTACACTGATATGGCAATTATAAGGTGCATATGTAATATGATCAATTGATATTAATTTGATTTGTACAACTGTACCTTCCCTGAAATTGATAATTGAAGATAAAATATTGAAAGTGTAATAAATTTTATTAGATGTTTTATCCCATAGTTGAGGTCCAAAAGAATTGTTACCGATCAATATAACCATTTTTTTGTATCCTTCAGGCGGTTTATCGTCCAATATTATCAACCATAATTTTACTATTTTCAAATTAGTTAACGCAATAAATGATGATGAACCGTTGAATATGATATCATTAGTGTTCTTATTTTTCATATAATTGCCTAAAAATATGAATTTTTGTTTCTTTATAGGTAAACCAATTATGTTTCTACCATTTAAATCAATATCAGTCTCCATAACCATTTTTCCATTTTCAATTACAAAAACAGTATCAAATACATCTGGATCGACACTCGAAACATGTCCTTTAACACCATAAACGATTAGATGTGCTTTCTTTGTATTCCCTTTTGTTATTCTTCCATGAAGATCTATCATTATATATTCAGGTGGAGAGACCTGCCATTTGTGTAAATGAACAATGCTTTTCGTATATCCTTCAGTGTTGAAAATCTTTGTTGTTTGCTGACCGATGTTGATAACTGTTGAGACAACAGTGACAGATGTTGAACTAATATGAGCTTTATCTGGAACAAAAAACTCGATTACCAAAGTGAACTCACCTTGAGGAAGTTTGTATGCATTGAAACCTATCCTTGACCTGAAGTCATCATTATTGTCTGTTGTAAGTGTTATATCATAGGCTTTCTTATTGATTTGGTGAGGTGATGCAGCAAAATTGATAATTCCATTAACAACTATATTACTTTCTGAGGAGCTCTCATCTACATCTTCCATTAGATATCTGAAAACATCTTTCAATGTAGATGGAGTTATGTGTGACTTGTTTACATAACTCTTATAATCATCCGTTATTCGTGTGTACAAGTTTGTATTGGAATCATTGAGTTCGGTGTTGAAGAATGAAACATTTATAGCAGCGTCATTCTCATTTGGTTTAGGAGTTGCTAGATTAACAATCTTTTTATCTCCCATATCAAGATCGCTGGAAATAGTTTTATCAAGTTTGAGTGTTTCTAAATTATTTATTGCATTCGTATTTTGATTTATTCTTGTGTTGTTATCACCAGTTTTTGTGTCAACATATCCTTTATTTGTAGCGTGATCAATTGCTATTGGATCTTTTACATTGAAGATCGTATTTTTATTCATATCAAGGCCCGTTTCCATCATCAACATCTCTTTACGAGAAAGAAAAATGTTTTTTACATCATTATAACTAACAAGATTGTTGTAATTTGCAGCTAAATCCAAGTATGTCTGTTGTTTCGACTTAACAACATTAAAAAGTTCTTTCAAATCAATGTTTTTGGTAACTTCATGAGTGTGATCAGGAACATCGGGATGATATTTTTTTAGAGTTATCATATTCACAGCACTGAGATCATTGTTTTCATCCGTATCCATATTTGTGATCAGTTTTCGATCCATATCAATTTCACCAGGAAGAATTAATTTATTTCCTCTTAAATCAAGATCTCCCGTCATGTGATTTTCGCCATTCAACAATAATACTTCATATTTACCTGGTTTAGTTAGTAATCCAACATCTAATTGATGCTTGGTAATTGCATCTCTGTCATTACCCCCTTCCTTTAGATTGACAAGTTTTTTATTCTGCATATCATAGTTATTGTTTGGATCCAACTTGAGTCCACTACTTGCTTGAATTTTTTGGCTAATGATTCTAATATATTCAGAAATGTCAATATTTGTGAATTTCTTAAGGTTATTAAATATGCCCATCTATATTATGATATTACATTAGATTACTTCATCAAAATTCTTCTTCACACTTTTATTTTCTTTGTCCACAAACAGAAATTCAAAGGGCCCTAATTTATTGAACAAACCAGGGTCTATTAAGTTTTCTTTGGCAATGAGATTCAAATGGTTTTTGGTAGTAGGAGGGTACAACATCATATGACTGCAGTTTAATCTAAGTTTCTGCGGAATATCATAGTAACTCTGGCTTAAATAAATTGGGCTTATCTTATGGTGGCGTCCATCTGTGAAGTTGTTGGCAATTTTATTTTGTATTTTATCAGGTGCATTAATTAGATCATCAAAAATGACAATTTTACGGTTGTTGTTGGGATATTCTGAAGTGTCTTTAAT
This sequence comes from Dendrophyllia cribrosa, assembly GCA_024195265.1. Taxonomy (NCBI): domain Eukaryota; kingdom Metazoa; phylum Cnidaria; class Anthozoa; order Scleractinia; family Dendrophylliidae; genus Dendrophyllia; species Dendrophyllia cribrosa. Next base: position 61,736,023 of record JAJLRJ010000001.1, on the reverse strand, counting down.
ATCATCAGATGATCCAATTTTTAATACAGGATAACCAACCTTATCAGATATTTTATTCATCAATGTTTGTAGATCTTGTATTTTTTCCTGATGATGATTTGGTGTGTATAAATATATCTTATCATAATACATCAGTGGTGATCTTAACATATGCATAAGAGCATTTGTCTTTCCACATCGACTTTGTCCTGTAATAATCATTCTAAAATCTTCGTCTAAAAAATTGTTTAATCTTTTTTTTGATACACCATTTCTATTTGTATCGTAATTCGGAATTTTCATTATATAAAATATGTTAGATAATAAATATAAGTGTTGTTTTCACACATATTTATAAATATAAGTGTTGTTTTTACACATATTTTTAAAGATAAGTGTCATTTCGACAGATAAATTATGTAACATATTTTATATAATGAATATTGACAGAATTAAAAAATATGCTGATTCAGAATATGATAGCTATAAAATTGTCAAAGCAGTTACTGAATCAAAAAATGAAATAAAAAATAAGGAAGGAGGGCGTGATATTGTAATGAGTGATTATTTTAAGACATTACGAGAGCCATTGATTGAAAAACAGAAAAAAAACAGATGAGAAACAGGATCAACTAATTGAACAACTACGGGGAAATCAATTAGCTTTAACAAAGGGATTTCAGGATATAATTGAATCGAATAAAGACATAATAACATTACAACATGAGCTACCCCAAATAGATTACCAACCAGAACAAAAATCAAGAAAAGATCCGACATATTTTAATATTGATAACCGATTTAATAAAGATGATAAAATTGTTTTAAACAAAAACAATTTGACAATGCCCTCACAATTATTATCATTGTCTCCCCAAAAATTATTGGAAGAAAAGAAAAAATCTGCCGAATTAGCAATGGACTTGGGCAGAAATAAAAAGGGCAAGAGTGGAGAAGTTAAGGCGGAATATACTAATGAAATAGGCGTTCTTCGAAAATATAGGGATACGATCTCAGACGTATTAAAGTCGTTTGAGTATAGACAAAAAGGTTAGGGTATTCGAATATATAAACAACCAAAAAGAAATGCTTTCAAAATAAATGGTAATCAATATGGTGGCCTTCTTATTGATGTCTCAAAATTGATGAATGAAATGAAGCTGAATGCATATCATGGTGGTAAATTGGTTTATGAAGCTGATGCTGATAAATCACTCATAAATATGCTAACTAAAAGATATAATCCCAAAACAAACTACAGTCTGAATGCTGTAAAGATTTTTAACGATCTTAATATGCTCAGTAATATTGGACCACACAAATCATCTGGTAAGTCCAGAATGATTGGATCAAGTGTTATGTATTATCAAGATCCAAAGCAATTGGCTGATCGCATGAAAATAATAATTGGTTCAATGGTAGCTGGAAACAATAGTCCAGTGTTGCGAAATGACTTATCACAAATCAATGATGAATTAATGAAAATAGGGGCTATTGACAGAACAATGCATGAGAAATTATACAATAAATATATAAGCATATAATATAATGGATGTAAATAGAGTTTTAGTTTTCAAATCAATAGATGCTAAAAAACAAAACCAAAATAATAAACCAGGTAATTTCACTATAAAGTTCATTCCTGAATTAATTTTAGATGACAACAAACAATACTATATGGCATTAGATCATCTCAGTATGACTGCAAGTTGGCATAACATACGACCAGAATATTATAACAACCAATTAAAGATCTCAAAAAACAAAGGCACTTCTTGGCAAACAATAACATTACCACCAGGTATTTATGACTATGATGATATAAATCAATATATTCACAATAAAATTGGAAAACTCATGCAAAAGGAGACTTATGGAATTGATATATTATTTGACCTTACAACATATAAGGTTTTCATAAAGTTGGATGAAAACTATTGGATTGATTTCAAGAATAGCGGAAACTTTGCAGATTTACTGGGTTTCGATAAAACAGGGATATTGAAAGTGAGTTCTTATGGACCCCAATTTCCTAATATCAGCAACAGTATTGATAACTTATACATAAGAACTTCTCTACTAAGTAGTTCAATCGTTTCAGGAAGGTTATCAGACGTGCTTTTTACCTTCTCAACGAATACAAAAACAAGATCTCTACCATTTGAAATACAACCAATGAATTATCTTTGGAATAAAATAAATACAAAAGTACTATCTGAAGTTACTTTTTATATCACAGACGACGAAAACAGGGAGGTTGACTTAAATGGAATTGATATATCTTTAACCGTTGTGATAAAAGAAGCTTAATTTATATACACTCACTATATAGATGGAACGAAGAGAAAGAGATCCAGATACTGGAGATTACATTATTCAAGGTGAAGGAATATTTGATGTTTTCAAAAATGTTGGAAGTAAGATAGCTTCAAAACTTGCAAGCAAAACAGCTAAACAACTTGCTAAAAAGGGTGCTGAAAAGTTGATAGAAAAGGGGTCGGAAAAAATAGGTGAAAAAACAGGTCAGCTTATTGGTGACAAAATTTACAATAAATTTAGTGATAAAACAAACGAGCCAAAAATAACGAATGAAACAAAAGGTGATGAAATAATCAAACTTTTACAAAAAGAAAATGAGCAACAGGCTCAAGATACTGACAAATATCAATATATTAAAGATGTTTATAATGATTTACTATTATAATGATTTTTTATCTAAACTAATAATATATATGAACGGAAATTTTCGAAGTCCAGAATTTGTTAAAAGATATGAATATGCATATTATGATTTACAAACACCTTTGAATGCTAATATTGGGGCAAATAATCGACAAACAAAAGATAATTACATGTTTGTAATAGATAATAGCTCAGAGGCTAACCCAATAGACTGGTATAATGTATATATTGAAGTCAATTTCAAGCTTCTTCAGTTAGATCAAGATCAAGACGGAGCCGGCATTGATGCCGGAGTGGGAAATGGAAATTTATTTTGTACAACAACAAACGGTAACACCTTCATCAGAGAAATACAAGTTGAATGTAATGGTATAAGTGTATATAACAACACAAAAGCCAATGAATCATCGAATGTTCTATCACTTTTAAAATACACTAAAGAATATGCCAATACAGTTGCTAAAGACAATTTCTTTTATTTAGATACTTCGACTGGAACAGCTGAACCAAGAACAGCTCAAGCATTGTACAACCAAGGATTCGCGACGCGAAAAATTCTTACAGACGCAGGCAGTGAGAACAAAATATCTATCCCATTGAATATATATTCGTATTTTGCTGCATTCAAAAAGAATCTTCATCCAAATATAAAAATGAACATTTTAATCCGATTGGAAAATGATAACAATATTATATTTCGTAGCAATGCTGCTCCTGATTCAAAAGTTTTGATGACTAAATTCAGATTATGGTGCCCTAAACTTATTTTCAATGGTAGTGGTATGCGTCAATATCTGGAAAACTATCTGAAACCAAAAACTTGGATATACTTGAGAGAGCATTATGAAATAAATCAAACTGCGGCTGTGAGTTCATTTTTCAGAATTAGTACAGGTATAAGAAGACCAAGACATGTTTTTCTATGGGTGAATCCAACAGCTTCATATAATAATCAAGAAGCTAATATATTTACATTCAAGACATTCAGTATAGGTGCAAATAACAGAGTTTTCAGAAAAGCTCAACTTGAAATGAATAATAGCATATATTATCCTCAACTTGAATTGTCAGCTAATGAAGAGAGTAGATTATACAGAACACTTATGAGCTATAGTTCTGCTTACAATGACTTTCTTAGTGGGTCATTAATTGATAGAAGTAATTTCAGAAATTTGTTTGGAATGATTTATTTCGACCTAAGAAATCAAGAGGAAGACACAAAAGATTCTGTTGTATCATTAACTTTCCGATATGAACTCAACGGAGCAAATGCAACTAACTATACTTTGAATGCTCTTGTTCTTCATGAAAAAGAGATCGAATTATACACAAGCAGTGGTAAACTACTTATTAAAGCATAAATTAATTATGTTGTTACAATATTTATAGTTTTTCAATTAAACATGTTTTGTAATTATCAAAATTATATAACATATATTATATACAAAATATGACAACTTATTATGAATATGGTGTGAAATTATCTCAAGGACAAAAACAAAAATTAGCAAAAGCATATGAAACAAATTCACCAATAACAATTCGATTAGCTAAAAATGAGTTGATGGGAAGCGATGGACTGAATTTAACTAAAACACAGATAAATAAAATCAAAAAAGCGATAAAAAATGGAGTTGGTGTAGATATCAAGATTTCAAAAACACAGATTAGAAAATCAGTTAAATATGGCGGTTCTTTATGGTCTAGTTTAATTTCACTTGGAACAAAAATGCTTCCAATGGCCACCAAATTAGCATCAAAAGCGGTACCAGCTTTAGCTACAGGAGCTTTATCTGCTCTCGGATCTTTGGGAATTGATAAAATTTTTGGAAAAGGTATTCAATCTGGTGGTTTCTTAATACCAGATTCAAAAATACAGCAATTGATTAGGTATAAACACCTTTTAACTAAAAAACAAAAACAAGACATTTTAGCTGCTATTCAAAATGGAGGACAAGTATTCATTCAACCATCACAAAAACAAAGAGGTGGTTTTTTGGGGACGATCCTAGCATCTATTGGTATTCCAATGTTGTTGAATGCATTAACAGGAAAGGGTTTAAGTATACCAAAAAAGAAAGCATCTGGATTAACAGTTTCACCTAAACCTGGAATGATGATGCCTTATTATCCACCACCATTTTATGGAAACTGGCCCTCAAATACTATAGGTATGGGAGCAAAAAAAAAAGTCAAAACAAAAACAAAAAAGGGAGAGGGCCTATTACTAGGCAAAAACAGTCCTTTTACAAAGTTAGGAATACCAATTCTAGAAGATATCCTGTAAAACCAAAGTTCAGAGATATTCCTCTTTCAAATATTGATTTATTAAAATGGATTAAATATTTAAAAATAACCAATTTTAATGGTATTTATTCGAGGGATAGTTTGGATCATATCCACAAAATAGGATCTTGTATCATTAATCTTGATGATAAAATAGGTCCTGGTACACATTGGGTAGCACATTATAATAATATGAATGATAAGACTATATATTACTTTGATAGTTTTTCGTTACCTCCACCACAGAAATTGGTTGATTATGCTAAAAAATTGAAATTGAAGTATATATACAATTATGGTTATCCTATCCAGGATATCAAATCAGTTAGATGTGGATATTATTGTTTATATTTTTTGGATAACATTTATAAAAAATCATTTTATGATTGTATAAAAGTATTCAAATTAAATAACCAACAGTATAATGAACGATTTTTTGAAAACTATTTCAAAAATATCTAATTATATTATATAAATGGTAAAAAGTTATTGTGTAAAACAGAAGAAGCAAACAGAATCTGTACCAGGTACCGAAAAATATGTTAAAACTAAAAATAATCGTCTTATGTTAAAATCTCAATGTAGTGAATGTGGGGCTACTAAGACACGTTTTGTATCCAATAAAAAAAAATTAAACTAAATAGCCAGTCAGAGATGGCTGGCGGATTTTTAGATATAGAAGGTAGTAACAGTCTTGGTGAAATAGCAGCTAAAAGCGCTTTAAAAGGTTTGTATAATTTAGGTAGAATCGGAGCATCAAAAGCAATCAAATCTGATTTTGCAAAACAAAAGATTAAAGGAATGGCTGATAAATATTTGGATCAAGCATTAGATAGTTTTACTGGTGATATAAGCCGAAAACTGGACCCTCTTCATGGTGGTGCTGTTGATATTCATAAGGCGATCGGTAAATTACCAAAACCTAAAGGCGGTTGGACATTACCCGGTCATAAATATACTGGGCCTTATAATGATTTAGAGAGTCAAGTGAAATATGACCCAACAACTGGCCAAATATTAGAAATATATGACCAACCTACAGGAAGAACGGATGCCATTGCCATGCAGCACGATGTTGATTATAGTGTTTGTAAAGACGACAGAAAGTGCAAGAATAGAGCAGACAGAAAAATGGTCAAAGCTTTAGATGAAGTACCACATGATGAGAGACAATGGGGTCATTGGTTGGCTAGAAACACGATTGATATAAAACAGAAATTAGGCCTTGGTGTTAAACAAAAAAGGAAGCCAAAAAACGGAAAGCGGCGTTGAGTAAAAATGATTGGGCTCAACAATTAGCCGATGAATTACATAAGCCAATCAAACGAAAATTTAAAACAAGAAGAGTTATTGTTAATGGAATAGATGATATTTGGAGCGCTGACCTTGTAGAAATGCAGAAGTTTTCAAAATGGAATAAAGGATATAGATATTTATTAAATATCATTGATGTGTTTTCGAAATTTGCTTGGAGCATTCCTATTAAAAATAAAACAGGTAATACAATTACTGAATCATTTGATGATGTTATTAAAAAATCCAAACGGAAACCTAAATTTATTTGGGTAGACCAAGGGTCTGAATTCTATAATAAAACTTTCAAAGACTGGCTAAAGAAAAATAATATTGAGATGTATTCTACTTTCAATGAAGGTAAAGCTGTTGTTATTGAGAGATTAAACAGAACATTAAAATCTAAAATGTGGAAACAATTTACAGCTCAAAATACAACACAATATTTAGACATGTTACCAAAACTATTAAATGAATACAACAGTACAAAGCATTCAAGCATTAAAATGAAACCTATTGAAGCATCTATGAAAAAGAATGAAGGAACTGTTTATTTCAATCTATATGATATGGAACTATTGTCATATAAACCAAAATTTAAAGTTGGTGATAAAGTTCGAATATCTAAATATAAGAGAAAAACATTTGACAAAGGATACACTCCAAACTGGACAGAGGAGATATTCATAGTTGATAAAATTCAATACACAAATCCAATCACTTATAAATTAAAGGATCTCAATGATGAACTAATAGAAGGATCTTTCTACCAACCTGAATTATTAAAAGCTAAACAGGATGTTTTCCGTATTGATAAGGTCATCAAACGAGATTATAAAAAGAAACAAGCATTAGTTTCTTGGTCTGGTTATCCAAAAGAGTTTGATTCATGGGTACCTCTGAGTGATGTTAAAAATATCTAACGTTTATATATATCATGAGTGGCATTGAGAAATATATCAAAAAAATAAATTTTCAAATTCATGAATGTGAAGATGAAAAAGACAATCTTCATGATAAAATATATGATAATGAGCGTAGATTGGATCTGTTACAATATAAAAAGAAATTATTGAAACTTTATCATAAAAAAATACATGAAATGGATGAAGATATAACATTGAAACAGTTATTGAATATTATCTGCAATGAGATAGAAAACAATAGATACGATGATGAATGTAATGTGTTGAAACAAACCAAAGTTGATAATGTCAAATATCTCAAACGTGAAAATAATATTTTTACACCTGTGATTACAACAAGTAATGCAAATTTCGAGAGATTGAGAGACATTCATTTGATTAATGAGACTTGGCTTTAAAAAAGGTTTAAAAAGATGTTACTATTTACAAGTATCCCAGAAATTTCTGAGATATTTATATCTTTGCATTCGCTATTCATTGGTAGCCAAAAATATATAATTGTTTCTGGCTATTACGCAATAATGCAAAATATATAATTCTTGACCAATATTATCCGCACTATTATGAAACTATTTAAAATAATATCTATAGTATAGTATTATATATGGAAAATCAAAATGTTAAGAGAGGTCGCGGTAGACCAAAAGTTTTCACAACAGAAGAACTAAAAAAACATAAAACCTTATGTATGTTAAATAAAGAGTGGTATTGTAATGTTTGTAAAAATGATAAAAATTATACACTTGCAGGGAAATGGTGTCACTTGAAAACAAAAAAGCATATGAAGAATGTAAATGTCAACAATATAATGCAACGAATCATCAACATAACACAAAAAAATAATCCAAATTACACACAAAATTAATTCTTTTCATAGTTATAGTTCGAAGGATCCATGATTGGATTATTTGAATTCTCGACTATATTTAAACGCACATTTGTAAAACTATTTAAAAGATTATCTATAGAATTATTATATATATGAAATCAGAAAAATCTAACCTTGTAGATATGAATAAGAGTGATCTTGAAAAACTTAGTAAATCTCAACTCATTAAATTGCTATTAAAGCAACAGAATAAAAAGCCTAAAATCATCATTGTGGATGACGAAAAACAACGTAGGAGACCAGTTCCTACACCGAGAAAATCTGTTAGGGATATGGTCAAAAACTATGAAGATAATATCATTTTACCACCAGTGCCAGCACCTAGAACTATTAAACCAGTGCCAGCACCTAGAACTATTAAACCAGTGCCAGCATCTAGAACTTACAAACCAGTGCCAGCACCTAGAACTAAGATAGAGCAGACAGACAAAGCTCTTAAAGGCTATACAAAGTCTTATGAAATTGACATAAAAAACAACAAAGACCCACTAATGCAACTACAAAACACAAGAAAGGCTGTTGCATACCATATGATCAGTGTATTAACATCAATGAAAGGATTAAAATTCGTTGAAACGCTTAAGGTAACATTTACAAAAATATCAAATGGAGAAACAGTGTATAAAACTGCCTATTTCAACAGTCTAGTTCAAACAATCATAAACAATCTAGAGATCACTGAATCACTACAAGTGTCAAAGCAAGACATATTAAATAAAATTGCAGTTTGGATTTCAGAGGGATCTGGTTGGACTGTTGAATCTGTTGACAATCATTATCTTAATGTCGTAAGATATCAACCAATGAGAGGCTCTTCATATATTAAACTACCACAAGAACTAAGAAATAGTGCCAAAGGTTTGATCAACTTGAAAAACGAAGACAATCAGTGTTTTAGATGGTGTCACATTAGACATTTGAATCCTCAAGAAAAATACCCACAGAGAATTAAAAAATGTGATAAAGAATTTATTGAAAAATTGAATTACTCAGGAATTGAATTTCCGGTCAATCAAAAACAGTATAATAAAATTGAGAAACAGAATAATATCAATATCATTGTATTTGGATATGAAGAAAAACAACCATTTCCTATTTACATATCCCAAGAAAAATTTGAAGATCAAATGCATTTATTATTGATAACAGAAGGCGAAAACAAACATTATGTATTAATAAAAGACTTCAATAAATTTATGTACAATCAAACAAAACATGAACATAGAAAGCATTTTTGTATGTATTGTTTACAATGTTTCAGTAGTGAAAGAGTATTATTAAATCATAAAGAAAATTGCATTATCATAAATGGAAAACAAGCCATAAAAATGCCGTCAAAGGATAATAACATATTGAAATTCAACAACTTTCATAAGCAGTTGCCTGTACCATTTGTCGTCTATGCAGATTTTGAAGCTATTGTAGAAAAAATAGAAGGATGCAGACCAAACAATGACAAATCCTATACTGAATCGTATCAAAAACATACTGATTGCGGATATGGTTATAAGGTTGTATGCTGTTATGATGATAAATACACCAAACCTGTACAAGTGTATAGAGGTGAAAATTCAGTTTATAAATTTATGGAAGCTATGCTTGAAGAAGTCAAATATTGTCGTAAGATGAATAAAAAATATTTTAACAAACCATTAAAAATGACAAAAAAGGATGAAGAAGAATTCCAAAAAGCTGATAAATGCCATATATGCGATAAAAAGTATACAGAGAAAGATATTCGAGTTCGAGATCATTGTCATATAACTGGCAAGTATAGAGGATCAGCGCACCAAGATTGTAATCTGAAACTTAGAGTAAATCCAGCAGAGATAAAAATTCCTGTTATATTCCATAATCTAAGAGGTTATGATAGTCATTTTATAATGCAAGAGATTGGTGAAATTGTTAAGAAGCATACATATACAAATAAGAAAGGTGAAAAGTGTCAAATGAATATCAATGCCATACCTAACAACATGGAGAAGTATATGGCTTTCATGTTGGGTAATCATCTTACCTTTATTGATAGTTTCCAATTTATGAGCTCAAGTTTGGAAAAACTAGTGAGCAATCTACCAAAAGAAGCATTAAAATATACCTCTCAAAAATTCAAAGATAAAAAGCTTGATTTGATGTCAAAGAAAGGCATCTATCCATACGACTTCATGGACAATTTTGACAAATTCAATGAAAAACTACCAACAAAAGAAGAATTTTACAGCATATTGAATAATGAACACATATCAGATGAAGACTATAAACATGCTCAAAATGTGTGGAAAACCTTCAATCTTCAAAATATGGGTGAATACCATAACTTATATCTTAAATCTGACATCCTTCTGTTAGCAGATGTATTTGAAAACTTTCGAAAGACCTGTTTAAAATACTATAAATTAGACCCTTGTCATTATTTCACATCTCCCGGTTTGTCGTGGGATGCTATGCTAAAAATGACTGATATCAAATTGGAACTAATGACTGACATTGATATGTATCAATTCATTGAAAAGGGTATGAGAGGTGGTATTTCTTATATAGCTAATCGATATGGAAAAGCAAACAATAAATACATGAAAACATATGATGAGAAGGCGCCCTCAAAGTATATTATATATCTTGATGCTAACAATCTGTATGGTTGGGCAATGAGTCAATACCTTCCAACCGGCGGTTTCAAATGGATGACAGATAAACAGATTAACAACATAGATTTAGCTAAATATAATGAAAACAGCGAAAAAGGTTTAATATTAGAAGTTGATTTAGAATACCCCAAAGAGTTGCATAACCTACATAACGACTACCCATTAGCTGCTGAGAGGGTGTGTGTAAATAAAGGTATGTTGTCTGGGTATTGTAAAAAAATAGCTACCAAATATAATATATCAACAGGTCTAGTGCAAAAACTAATTCCAACTTTAAGAAACAAAGATAAATATGTTCTACACTATAGAAACCTTCAATTATATACAGATCTTGGATTAAAAGTCATTAAAGTTCATCGAGTATTAGAATTTAATCAGTCACCTTGGCTTAAACAGTATATAGACTTCAACACCAACAAACGAAAAAATACCAAAAATTCTTTTGAGAAAGATTTCTTCAAACTTATGAATAATTCAGTATTTGGAAAAACAATGGAAAATATCAGAAAGAGAGTAGATGTTAGATTAGTTACTGATGAGAAAAAACTATTAAAAATGGCTGCTAAACCTACTTATGTAAGCAGTAAGATATTCAATGAAAATCTTGTAGCCGTTCATAAGATCAAAGAAACACTAACCCTAAACAGGCCGGCATATGTGGGTATGTGTATTCTTGATCTTAGTAAGGTTTTGATGTATGACTTCCATTATAACTATATCAAAAAGAAATATGGAGACAAAGCTAGACTACTATTCACAGACACTGACAGTCTCACATACGAAATTGAAGCTAAGGATGTGTATCAAGATTTTTGGAATGATAAAGATAAATTTGATAATAGCGATTACCCAGAAGATTCTCCATATTTTGATAAGACAAATAAAAAAGTAATTGGTAAATTCAAAGATGAAGCTGCAAGTATACCAATAACTGAATTCATCGGTCTACGATCTAAAATGTATAGTTACATGAAAGACAACCAAAAAGGAGGAAAGACTGCCAAGGGAATCAAAAAGAATATTATCAAAAATAATATCAAGCATCAAGATTATAAAGAAACGTTATTAGGAAATAAACAGATGCATCACACTATGAAAACAATAAGAAGTCAAAACCATCAATTAGGAAGTTATGAAATCAATAAAGTATCACTCAGCTGTTTCGATGACAAAAGATATATACTGGAAGATGGTATAAATTCATATGCTTATGGACATTATAAAATGAAAAAGAATTAAATCAAAAAATAACTTTCCTTAATTCAATCCTGTGTAGACTTCCTGTGTTTCCGAGAATTGTGTCACGCAAAGGATTCTATTATGTGGAATCACGCAATGAAATAAACGCACTTTGTTTTTTTAACATATAGTTTCATTTGATTTTTCTATATTTTTTAATCCAACAGATGGGAAGTAGTTAAGACTTGGCTTGGTATCAGATCAGTTTTGCAAAACTGATCTGGTACCGCCAAGTCCTTAACTACTCAAACTACCCCAGGAACAATAAAATGATCATTATTCAAATGGAACCGACATCATAAGCTAGGAGTAGATCTCATAATTTAAGATGTCAATGAGCAAAATTCTTCATCAAAGTCTATAAATGGAAAATTATTTAAGTAACTTAAATTCTTATTTAAATTAGGATGAACTCTGTAATCCTCAGTCGATCTTTAGCCACTTACCTACGGGTATTTCACAAATATAAGGTTTCCAAGCATCTGGTTTAAGATCGTTAAAAAGTCCTTGACTTCCAGGTGGATAATTTTTGGACATTACAGCGACGTTTCCGTCTCCAGATGGCTGACGTTTTTGCCATTTTTCAATGGTCAGCGGTTTTCCGTTAACCCACTTCCAATCCCCATCTTTTTTCAAACCAATGTGATATTCGTTTGGTTGCCGTAGTGTAACTAGTTGAATCTCACTATTGATGTACTCCCATTCTTCAGGCGTTTCAATGGAAACTAGATCGCCTCCTTTACTTTTACAGCGTTGTTGGTTTTGGTCCCATGACTTGCCCTTTTTGGCTATTATGTAGCAGGAATCAGCGTAGCAACTGCCGTAAATACCTTAATAGAGTAATAAGAATGCATAAAATACTGGACAGCCCTCTCAAGATTGGGCTACATTTGGTGTGTGAATAGCGTTATGTCGAAATGTTTACATTGCCTCATGTATAACACTAACCACTTATTCAACTCATTGAAGCCCTTATTAACTTGAGGGCCACTGGTTTGTCAGCGCAAGCTGTTATGTGTTTACCCTCTGTAAATAAAGTTATTATTATTAATAGCGGAGCACTCGCCGGGCCGAAGGCCCGGCTGCGCAGCCCCATACTCATAGAACCTAGCCCGTCATTTTTCATGGTCATGGCTAGCGAAATGTTTCGCGGGCGCGTGTCTGCAACATGTGTGTCGCCCACACGCGCGGCTACACAGCCGTCAGTTCGGTAAACACTTTTTAAAAAAGTTGGATCTTTCGCAGTGTTAGGCGGAGCAGTAAAGTCGTTATTTCCCTGCATTTTTTCGCGCTTTGCTACCCAAGACAGGGACACTAATTAAGGGATACTCAGAAGCCGCTTTAGTGGAAAAAGAAGAGCTTTTAGGGATAAAATCTTGCTTCGAGGAACTTCATATTATCAACATGATCAATGCAGGAGCAATGCGGGGAGATGCCTTGTTTTTATTACGGATTTCAGAACCGAAGAAGCGGAGTTTTAACGAATTTCCAAGCAGTCCAGTGCTTTAAAGGTAAAATAAATCACATTTTTCGATGGGAATTTATGTTGATATCAATTTTTGATTGACTTTTTCTTTGTGTTATCTTAAGTTTTGGAGACCTATTTATGAAACGAGCTCAAATTAAGTCGTGTTGTTATCTTGAATTTTATCGAGGACAGCTCTGCCTTGATGCGCTATAAATGGAACGTGTTTTACCTTTAAACATAAACCAATGAAGATTTGAATAAAATTTTTCGAAAGAAGATTGTGTTGTCCATTTTTATGTGCTTGTTCATTCATTACATAGATTGAAAAGCGATTTTATGTAAACAAAACAAGACTTAGATTTTCTGTCTTCACTCGCGTCGCCTTATGCAAATATGTTTGTGTATTTTCTGGTATTTTTGCAATTTTGATTTCCAAATCAGTTTCTTGAGCAATTCTTGACAAACAAAAACTGTATTTTATTCGGAAGTTAGTCGTACCTGTTATTCTAGACAGAGAAAAGTTGTTTTTGTGAACTTTTGTACGGTCTAAATGTACTGTGCAGACGGTCGGGTAATACTGTTTTTTGACAATTGCTAAAATTGAAAAATAGCCCGGTCGTCAATCTTAATTCTTGTGCTTCCGACCTTTCACCTTAGTTTAATTTCACCTTAGTTAAGCTTGTTCATAGTGCTACGCTGTTAGGCTCTGCCTATCTATATATATTATATATAGAAAGGCTAAGCCTAACAGCGTCGCTCTCTGAACAGAAAGCCGATGATAAACTTAACTAAGGTGAAAGGTCGGAAGCACAAGAATTAAGATTGACGACCGGGCTATTTTTCAATTTTAGCAATTCCCAAAAACAGTATTACACGACCGTCTGCACAGTACATTTAGACCGTACAAAAGTTCACAAAACAACTTTTTCTAGAATAGAATAACTAGTTTGACTAATTTCTGAATAAAATACACCTGTCGCGTATCAAAAATTGCCAGAGAAACTGATTTGGAAATCCATATTGCAAAAATACACAAACATATTTGCATAAGGCAACGCGAGTGAAGATAAAATCCAAGTCTTGTTTTGTTTACACAAAATCGCTTTTCAATCTATGTAATGAATCAACAAACACATAAAAATGGACAACACAATCTTCTTTCGAAAAATTTTATTCAAATCTCCATAAGTTTTTGTTTAAAAGCAAAACTTGTACCATTTATAGCGCTGAGCTGTCTTCGATGAAATTCGAGAAATCAATACTACTGAATTTAAGCACGTTTTAAAAAAAATTCTCCAAAACTAACAAGAACACAAAGAAAAAGTCAATCACAGATTGATATCAACATAAATTCCCATCAAAAATGTAACCTGTTTTACCTTCAAGTCCCTCCACTGCTTGGAAATTCTTTATATCTCTGCTTATTTGGTTCTGAAATCCGTAAAACGAACATCTCCCCGCATTGCTAAAAACGTATAAAGTTTCTCGAAGCAAGATTTTATCTCTGAAAGCTCTTCTTTTTTTCACTAAAGCGGCTTCTGGGTATCCCTTAATTAGTATTTCTGTCTTGAGTAGCAAACCGCGAAATAACGACTTTAATTCTCCGCTAAACACAGCGAAAGATCCAACCATGGATAGTAAAGAGACTAAAGTGTTTACCGAGCTGACAGTTGTGTAGCCGCGCGAAAAACAAAGCCTCGCTTTGCTTTCAAAATTGCTAAGATCCCGGATGTTACGCGACGTTATACGCGCATGTTTTGCGACGTCATACGCGCCCGCGAATTGGCCCTGCCCAACGCAAGGACACACATGTACAGACGCCGCCTGCAAATTTTTCGCTGAACATGACTATGAAAATTACGGGCATGGGTTCTATGAGTATGGGGCTCCGCAGCGGCCCTTCGGGCCGCGAGAGCTCCGCTATTAACAGGTGCACGATATTTGCCAACTTTTTTAATGGTCTTGAACTTAGAACTTAGAACTTTATTGTTATTTATAATAAACAAGACAGTAGAAACAATGGTGGATAAAAATCATAAAAAAACTGCTTTTCAAGTAGGTCGTGTATATCTACCTATTATATCAAATAGTAATTACTACACTACGTATCGTTATAAAATATCTGTATCCTTAACAAGTTTTACTTGCTCGTGTGTAAATAAAAACTTGTCAAGATTTCCCTTGTCAATTAAAAAGAGCACTTGTTCAAAAGCTGGTATGCTAGCTTTTGAACAAGCAACTTGTCATAGAAAAACCTTGATAAATCGCAAAACTTGCTTGTCTGTATGCTCAACAAGGAAGACTTGTTGAGAATCGTTGCGAAATCGCGAGCATTCAGCCGTCTTGCTGTTTAGCAGTCATGGCAGATAACAACATGGCAGCTAAAACTGTTCTTTGGACCGATTCTGCCAGAAACTTTCTCTTTCTTTCTCTTTCTTTCTCTTTCTTTTTCTATAGAAATAATAGAAACAAAAAAAAAATAACTACGAAGAGGTTCTTGAGCTCATGAGAGCTGAAGTTCCTGGTATTGATCTTGCCATGTCATTTCTCCTTTGTTAAATACATGTAAGCCATTGTCAACAAATAAAATAGCGTTGTGTTTTCTTCTTCCGCTGTACAATCGCGGTATTGCTGGCTACAAATAAAATTTGTCAAAGATAACATGTTTATTGGTTCACACGGGCAAATTAAGCCTGCCGCACACTTGAGGAAGGTGCTGAGCAAAATTCCTCGCGAGGCAGTTAGCTCAGCTGTTTCCGCAAGTGTGCGCTGGATTTTTGGTGAGTTTTTCGCCTCGCGAAGTCGTGAGGCAAATATCTGACGTGTTTGATATTTTTTGCCTCACGAGACAAATTCCTCATCGTGTGCGGGCGCCGCGAGAATCTGGCTGAGCCAAATTAATCGATTAGCCAATAAAATTGCATGGCAAGCTCACGTGATTTCAAGCTCGACATTCAAGATGGCGGACGACAAGATGTTAAAACTTCCAGTCGTAGCTCTTCTTATCCGTTTGTTTGTGGTCCACTCAGAGTATACAAAATGTAATATTACATTTGTATAACTGCAATTGCTGTAATTGATATTGAATCAAAGTTTTAATATCCACTTTTTTAGAATATTCTTAGGATATACACCTAATTGCAGTAATGTTGTCATAGGAAAATGAAAAATGAAAAAAGCCAAATAGGAATTAATTAGCTTAATCATCATTCACAGCGACAGGCGGCACGATTAAGCGTGCAGCGGCTATTGTTAATTCAAATTAAGCGTGCAGCGGCTATTGTTATTTGTGTGTCTAATTAATTCCTATTGGCCTTTTTTTCCGTTTTTCCATTTTTCATTTTTCTATGACAACGTTATTGTAATTAGGTGTAATTGAAATTTAGCATTTAATTAGATATTAATACAGTAAACATGCAACATACAAGGCTGCATACTGAACTCGACAAGTTTATCCTCTAGGATAACTTCGTTAACCACACTCCTGTCCGCCATCTTGAATGTCGAGCTTGAAATCACGTGAGCTCGCGATGCAATTTTATTGGCTAATCGATTAATTTGGCTCAGCCAGATTCTCACGGCGCCCGCACACGATGAGGAATTTGTCTCGTGAGGCAAAAAATATCAAACACGACAGATATTTGCCTCACGGCCTCGCGAGGCGAAAAACTCACCAAAAATCCAGCGCACACTTGCGGAAACAGCTGAGCTAACTGCCTCGCGAGGAATTTTGCTCAGCACTTTCCTCAAGTGTGCGGCAGGCTTTAAACTTGTCAAGGCAAAACCTGTCAAATAAAACTTGTTATTCATCACACGAACAAGTAAAACTTGTAAAATTTGTCATGGACCCTTGTCAGAAAACTTGCTTGTCTGTAACGTGCTTTAACCCTATTCGGCCTTGGGGGGGGGGGGGGGGGGGGGGGGTTGGGGGTGCACAAAGTGCCCGCGCTAACTTTCAACATTCATAACTTCTTTAATATGTATTCGAACGCCATCACACTTTGTGACTTTTCCTAAAATTTATCTGGCAACAATTTCATATGACAATTTTTTGATCACGTGACTTGATGTTTCCATGGCAACAAGATTTTGACAGCCATGTTTTTGGAAATTTGCATATTTATACCTTTGAATGAAGAAAAACAATGTTTATTGGTATAACTTTTGTATTTTTACGTCATTTAGCGTTTATTTATTGTTTTTGATTAATTTTGCGTCAATTTGGACGGTTTTTAAGTGGTTTTAAAAAAATTCAGAAATCCAAGATGGCGGATCCAAGATGGCGGCCCTATAACTAATTACCTAATAACTACGTCATATGACGTCATCGTTCCATTGTGCGGACTATGTACCCTCTAGGTTTCACTGTCATAGCCTTAATGTTCGTGAAGTTACGAAAGGGGGGGGGGAACAATGTGCCCCCACATCCCCCCCCCCCCCCTCCCCAGGCTCAGGAACTCAAAAAAAGCCCAGGCCGAAAAGGGTTAAGGTTTGCGCCGTGATGGTATAATTTTCGTTAACCAGCTCTCTGTGTGGAGGAATGGCACGGCAAAATAGAATGGTTGAGAAGTTGAGTGGTTGAGTGGTTGAGTGGTTGAGTGGTTGAGTGGTTGAGTGGTTGAGTGGTTGAGTGGTTGAGTGGTTGAGTGGTTGAGTGGTTGAGTGGTTGAGTGGTTGAGTGGTAGCTGTACACGCATGGATTAAACCCTACTAGAGGCAGTACCACAGAAAATGTGATATTTGTGCACTTTCTAACTCTAACATTTAATTGAACTCAAAATTTTAATTTAAACTAACTCAAATTACTGCAGCACATTTGCGTCTCTTTATTCTAGCGCTCTAGCACAAGCATTGAAGTAAAATTACCATGTATCGTCAGAAAAGGAATTTAAAATTTAAAAATATATATAATCGTCTTTTTTGTTAGTGACTACTGTTGCCCCCTTATCAAATGAAAAATTGTCAATAATATTAACATGTTTACGTAAAATTTGTTTAAAAAAATAAGAATTTTCTGGTGCTTTATTTATCGCCTCGCATGACGTTTTCAGCGGATATTGCTGATCCCAGCAGTACGCAGGACGAATGCCATATATAAACCTACCGTGTAGCATGAAATTTTTGCGGGACTTTTATTTTGCGGATTGGCGATTTTTTGAGGTTTGCGGGAAAAAAAATTTGCGGCTCGAATTAACTGAAATATCCGCTGGGAACTAATTTTTGCGGTTTCCTTTTCAAGCAGTGGAAAAAATGTGGCATCCTAGAGGCTTTAGAAAATGGTGTCCCTTCGGATGACCCATTCGAGCAAGTTTAACGTGACCTTTTGACTGCTTTGAGTTCGTTTCTTGTGCCTCATAGACTGGAAAAGTATTGACTTAGCCTTTTATCGTTTCGTTTTGTTTGTAGCAAGCTCCGAATGCTTTTTCTCAATGTAAATATCAAATTAAACGTTCTTTTTTTAACCCAGTGTATGATATATAGTAACACAAGTGGATTAAAAGCCGTTTTTGATTATATTAACGGGAGTAAATTTTTGCGGTTTTTAATTTTGCTGGTGTTTTTTTCTGCTGGAACTTATTTTTGCGGATCAAGTACCATCCGCAAAATCCGCAAAAATTAAACCCCGCAAAATAAAAGTGCTACACGGTAGTATATGACCTAACTCACCACGAGTCTATTAGGGCCGATTATACACGGTACAACTTTGTCGCATGCGACACGCTTAAAACATGCTTACGACATGCTTACAACACGAATTACTCCGTTCAAATCAACTCATGAATTAGCAAGAATGGGGTTCAAGTTCAGACAGAGAAAGAAAAATTAACCATCGTTCTACATAAACCTCGAATTTTATCATTTGACGTTGTTGTTTTTCAGAGAATGGCAAAGAAATGTACGAAAGTGTGTAATGCACGCGCAGAACCGTTGTTTGCTAATTAACCCTATTGTTTTTTTAACTGACCTTCTCGTTGTTGTCACCCGAAAAGCCTAAGTAAATTTATTTTACCTTGGTAAATCAAATTTACCTAGGTAAAAGTGCTTCGTGTAACCGCGGGTTAAAAATTGGGTTAACTACGCCAGAAATAATTTGGAGGACGCAAGTAGTAGTATTCAAACTGCAGGTCTTCGTCGCAATATTTTGTGTAAGCGACAAAATGAAGTGGACTCGATTATGCGAAAAAATTGCGCCAGGTCCGCATTTTGAATACTAACTCCCCAGTTGAATGTCGAGAAATGTTAGCACACGAAGAGCTTTAGAACTAGCTCGTTTTTGTAAAGTAGCAGGGCCGGAAAGGCTTACTTTATAAGTTAACGCCAATACAATGATACAGCAATGGAGACTCACCGCTTTGAGCTGTCGGCAGGAACACCAAGGCAGCACCAGCCACAACAAGAAGTAGGAACGTGTCTCCCGGCATTCCTCAGAAGAACTCTAAAAACCAAATGGAAAGGCGTATTGGTGTCGAATTCACGGGACGTTTAACATTACTTATTTTAAAACGGGCGCTGTGAGCCTCTCGAAAAAGTAATTAACATGTGCCAAGGTACCAAGACTGTATGGCTAAACAGTGTTTAATGACAATCTTTTTTTCGTCATTGAATCTTTTCGAAGATCATTAACAATAGAATTGTTACCTTTTGGAGGTGAAGGGAATTTGACCCACGGCAACAAAATGAGATTCAGCAGATGTGAATTTAAACCGATCTTAATGTTTTAATGAATGAATCACAACAGACAACAGATCATGACGAGGCGTTTCTAGAGCATTAAATACGGAAATACAATAGCAGCAAATTACTTTCGAATTTAGTTGGAGCAAATATAGGATCTTCTTTAGAATTTTCATTCCAAAAATGTTAGAGATTTTAATGATATTGAAAACAAGGGTTAAAATAAAAAAAATTCAAAAAAGTAATAATAAGAGAGTGTGTTCAAATCGCAAATCCTATGAGAAAATTATTGTTTTATACCTTCTAACAGTCAGTCCAGTAAGTAAATGACAGTTGAAACGAAAAAAAGATCTTTCAGAATTCTAAAGTTATCGTTATTGTAGATCTTCACAACGGATTCTTGTGTGTGGTTCACAACGGATTTTTGTGTGTTCTTCAAAACTTGTAAATGATTATAGAACGGTGATAATAGCAAACTATGGGTTTATATTAACATCATATCATGACTAGCATTAGTCTTTTCATTTCCTTTAATGATGTAAATGAAACATCAGTGCAAGTTGTTTCGTGTGAGAAATATTGTACAAAAAAGTACATGAAACAATTAAATAAAAAAACAATCAAAACATGTCTTACTCACCAACAAAAGGGGACACCTTATCCTTAACAGTGAAACTTTGTAAATGAATCGTGATGGTTTGAATTGCGTTGAATTTTACTTTTGACTTACCGACAGACCGTTAGTAATAATTCATAGATCGTGTATAAACTTGGTTCATTGGTCACACAACGATGTCTGAACAGAGTACCAGCAAGTACCAGATCATTTTGAGTGGGTTAACTGTTTAATTTGACAGGACTGGCAGGTGTTAAGGAACTCCAAGTGGAACATTATTTGAAGAAGAATTCCTTCAGTAAAATAATTACCATTCTTAGCTAGGTCTGTAAATGAAGCTAGGTCTATTACTCCGAATGCGACATGATAAACATTACATCTTACTAGTAAACAGATTCTGTTCAGCTGACAGTTTGCATTAATATCAGTTTACCACCATCTTATAAAACGCAGGGTTAATCTTTACTTGTTATTCGTAAAACACCATAAATATACAAGTTATGCAAAATGCTTTCAAAACAATCCATCAGTACTGAATTAAAGACTAAACTAATCAAAGGCTCCTATGAGCCAACTTGTGAATATCGAACGCTCTTTTTATACTTAGTGGATGTCAGAACGGGAGTCACGGAGCGCGAGGCACGCAAATCTTGCAATTGATTACTCAAACTTATTAGCTGAAGCTCTTTCTAAGCTAAAACCAATCGCAACAGCATATCTATCGAACTCTTGTAAATGGTATTCAAGGAATATCATTTTAATTGTTTGTAGTGGGGTCCTCAGGAAGTCGACTAAACTTCTTTTGCAGATGGATGCTTTGGGTTAATAAAAACAAACCCCATTTTGAAACGGTTAATCACTTTGAAACAGTTAAACATTTAAAACTTAACATAAATGGTCTAGTTTTGTCTATAAGTGCACTGAAATTTTTTAACATGCTTAGAAATAAAATATGGCAATGGTTTGCCATTCAAAATGAGGCTAACTTCTCCATTGTCTTGCTTGAGAAAAAATCGCTTTTCTATCAATCAATCGCAATCATTGAGACAAATTCTGTTTTCAAAAAAATACAAATACATTATTTTTAGTTATAGCCATTTACTTCACTTTACATAAATAAAATAATAAGCGTTTTTATAGAAAACTGATACTACTCACCTCTACGGAAGTCGATCTTTTCCTGGTTTAACTCTCTTTAAAAAAAACTATATGGTAAGAAGAAAACGGTGCCCGGTCCTAGTGAATAATAAAAATTAAAGTTTGAAATCAAAATCACCAAGAAGGGTGATCCGACCAACCTTTATCAGAAGCTTACTTGTCCTTTGTGATCTTTGGTTTCAGTTACAGATATATTTACGGCGTTATTGTTTGACCTCTATGCTATTGGACAGTTTTCGAACTTTCATTGGTCCTTTAACTGCTCAGAAAATCTATTTTCATTGGCCAGTGTGACCATTGCATTGGGGTATGTTGAAAATGCAAAACGTTTCAAAGAAAACAACGAACAACCCGCTTGCAAGCAGAAAAACGAGTGATGTAAGCTTGACAAGCTTACTGCGCTGAAAATTTCGGTCTTGAACTTGACTCGTGAATTTAAAATGAAAATTACAAACAAGAGTGATCCAACCAAGCTTTATCAGAAGCTGCTTACTTGTTCTTTGTGATCTTTGGCTTCAACAGCTAAAAAACGTATATTTATGTTCACTGTTTGGCTTCTTTATTATGGGACAGTAAGCGATTTCTCATTGGTCTTTTAACTACTCAGAAAATTTCTTTTCATTGGCCAGTGTGACCATTGCTTTGGGTTATGTTTAAAATGCACAGCATATCAATGAAAACACCGAAATTAAATGGAAAACCTGCTAATCTGGGCAGAAAATCTTCTTTTCAGTGGCCTGTATGACCTTTTCGTTGACATATGTTACAACTGCAAGAAGTCTCAATGGAAACAAAGAAGTTAAGTGGATAACCTGCTTTTTAAGAGCAGAAAAACGAGTGTTCTTAGACTAAAAATATCTGTATTTGGTTCATTTGTCAGCAGAAAAACTACTTCTCGCTAAAATAGAAAGAAAAGCTAAACATTTTGCAAAACTCAAGATTTTTATTCCACTTTTTGGAGTTTGTTAGTTTACAGTTAGCGTTTGTAGTATGGCGCCTGCATTTAGATCTTATAGCCGTCATAGCAGCAAGTTTAAAATCTTTTAAGTTACGAGCAATGAAAGCATCATGCTGTAGTCAATGTTAACGGCGCGTCGGAAAGCCCGAAGAGAATAATTATTTTATTAAAAACCCAACACCACAAATCACCACGAAAAAAAAAATAGAACAAAAGATAAGTATATTGGTAACATGAATAAACAATAAAGGTACCAAATGCGGCGTGTTTGAAGTCCCAAATTTTCTGAAAATGTCTTCTCATAATAATTCAGCTCCAAAATATGTTACATGCTCGATACTCGATGCTCGATACTCCCACGGAAATGTTCGTGATATTGATTGATCGACTGGAGGTGAAAGAACTCACAATCACGGGGGGGGGGGTGTCTCGGGTACCCGAGACCATATAAACAGGCCCTTAAAGTTCATCCGAGCTGAACGAGAAAGCAATTGGCAGCTGCATCTGGAGGCGACAAAAGAGATGATCCCTCACTTTTTCACAATGGATAGAGTCAATTACTCTTGATGGCTTCCAGTGTACATCATGGATATGTACCAGCTACAAGAATCGGCCGTAGAGCCAGTTCATAACGAGTTCATTAGAGGGAACCATGCGGTCAGCAGGTCAGCATCACAGCCATTCAACCAAGTCTGGACTGACATGGCACTAGAACAGAGCGTAAACCTCGATAGCAAAACCAAAGATGGTATAATCGGCATTACACATAGGCCTGGAGCTCTCGAGAAATGGTTTTTGACGGCGCATGAGCGATCAGCTACCACAACTGCTACTAAGGGCATGTTGGACATGAGTGAGTCATCAGGGAGTGCACACAAGGAATCGTCGGGATTCAGAGTCAAGAGGGACGAAGATGACATAAACAAGATCATTAACACTCTCAACACGGTGATGTCGAATCCCTTCGATGCAGATGCCCACGAAGAAGAGGTACCGCACTCAAACCTTGCAACGGGATTAGTCATGTCGGAAGAGCTGTCACTGCGACTTCTCGATGCCGAACGTCTGGGAGCAGAGGAGATGAAATCATTTGTAAGCAAACGTTTACACACAAATAAAGTTGGGTTATGGGAGCCGTTGAAGAAGATGAATATCAAAACATTTGCAAGTTTATCGAAGAAGGGGAAAGCGAAATCAGCAGATGACAAGCTCATGACCGTTAACGCAGATAGGAACTTGTTTGGTAAACTTCTGATAGCATCACGATCTAGAGGATATCAACTTAAGAGAAGTCTTGAAGTACGAACTCGACTCTGTTCCATGCGCGTTGGCTCATCCTGACGGATCTTTGCGGAAGACAGCGAAAAGCGTACTCTTGCGCGTTCTCGAAGATCAGGTGCAAGTCTTACTAAGACTTCCTGTGGAAGAGGAGTCAACAGCGTACATAATAGATGGGATGGCAGCCGTGCAGATGACGAAGACTGCCGGAGCATCAACATTTGGAGAACTTGCCGGAAAGTACTTTGTTGCAATAACCGCGCCACTAGGAAACAATGGCTGCAATCGTGTAGATGTAGTATTCGATCGGTACGACAAAGAAGATTCCATCAAAGAAGGAGAGCGCGCAAGGCGGGGATCATCAACTGGCTATAAAGTACGAATAGCAGGCCCATCTACTCGAGTTCCAAAGAAATGGATTACGTTCATCTCTAATCCCAGAAATAAGACCAACTTGAAGATTGTTCTCAGTAACATGTGGGCAAAGATGGCACAGATAAAGCTCAAGCCGGATGAAGAATTAGTATTGGCAGGATGTTTTGAAGACAGCAGTGAGTCAGTCTTGATAACAAGAAACGAGAAGCGCCCAATGCCTCATATGTTTTCCGACCACGAGGAAGCAGACACCAGAATGTTGCTACATGCTCAAGATTGTACTCAAGATCATCCCAGGATAGTGATCCAGTCCCCAGACACCGATGTTGCTGTTCTATGTGTGTACGTTTACAACCAGATCAGTTCCCAACAGCTTTGGTTCCGTATTGGTGTAAAGGACAAGCTTCGTTTTCTTCCCATCCATCGGCTTACAGATAAGCTACGAGAAGACCTGTGTAACCTTCTTCTTGTACCCCTTGCTCTAACAGGATGTGACATCACAAGTGGTCTTCATACAATTGGCAAACGGAAGCCTTCACAAGCTTACTGTATGCTCCTCCGCTAAGAGCTGGGACAACAGCAGATGATGTTAGGTACGATCATAGCTTGTCAAATTATTCTCTAAATGAGTTTAACTGTACTGTGCCTTGTTAAATGTATATAATTTATTATACACTTAAAATAATCAAAAGTTTATGCAATAACATTTAGTGTAAAAATGGATGTTTTGCATGTTGCCTTTAGATACTGGGTGTTCTGTTAGAAGAGGCAGAAGAACGACGGGCTGCCTCCCACAACAGATAGTCTCTAGCTTCACATCAAGCGCGCGAATTATCAAGCTATGGTTTAGAAGCGCTCTCTCCAAGCTTCTCAGCAGCTACCAACGCCAGTGAGAAATGGCTGGGAAATGGACGATGGTTGTCTGAGGCCTCTTCTAATGGCGAAGGATGCAGCACCCAAGGGACTAGCAGAGCTTACAGTCTGCAAATGCCTAAAGATGGCATGCAAGACGAATTCATGTATATGCAGAGTAAATGAGTTGTCATGCACAGAATCCTGTGGATGCATGGCTGATGAGTGTGAGAACCCTCATACAGGTCAAGTTGAGGATGAAAGTGACGATGATGACGATGAGTAAATAAACGTATTGCAAGTACATATATAGATAGTTTCATGTATATAGCGCCCATGATGTTGGAGGCACGATTGTAAGTAAACTCCTCATGCAGAAGGGGAGAGGTAAACTGGTCCAGAGGTCCTGCAGTTAATTCTTTGCTAGTGATATAAATGCCGTGTTTTTGCAAGAAAGTTATACAACAAATATAATAGCACATTAACTAGCAAAATAAGGGTATTTGATTTAGGCAAAATAAAAGTACTTGCAAATCCCAACATCCACCACGTCTTTTGTTGTTGTTGTCGTTGTTATTGTTATTGTTCTATCCGTTACTTCTACATTGGTACATTGTGGCAATCTGGCGACTTTGGGACAACGGTGTATTGCTTGGGAAATCAAATGAAAACTAGTTAAAGGTGCCCTGCAATCCTGATAACAAAGGTGAGAAAAATCCCTTGGATATTTTTTGGCGTATCGGTGTTTGCATTAACGAAAAAAACTACCAATATCACATTGTTTTCAAGAAAAAAAGACAATTTTTTTGTTAATTTCACCACGTTTCTTAGCAACTGTTGCCATGGAAACATGTGAAACAGGAGAAGAAGATGTTAGGAAATAAAGCGGCTAATAAAATTATACAAGCTTTCCAAGTTTGATTAGAAAATGATGTCTACTTTTTGAGATATGATTATTTTAGCATTTCCCATTAACTTGTTTAGGATAAATCAGGCCTTTTTGACAATTATGGCAACTTTTGTTATCCACTGCAAAGCAGTGTGATCCCCAGATTGAGAAATTTTGCAATTTCTTATTATTCCGTAACACTCTCAGTTAGGAATAATATATTTTATGCTCCTTGGGCATGTTTTTCATGTACTTCTGCCCCGAGAAAGTGGCTACACAGGTTATTTTTCAGCTGATGCCCCCTAAAGCGAATTTCCTTAGCAACCGTTACCATAGCAACGGAAATCAGACCAGGGATACATCTAAAATAAAGATCTCTTGGATTGACACAACGTGGCCAAATATCAACCTATTTGCTTGAAGCAACGAGAAGAAACGAGTTTTTAAAGTCTTGCCTAACTCCAAAAGAGCTGGATTTAGATTGCTCCAAAGATCCCCACCCCCCTCAAATTTCGTGGCATAGCATGTTACTGACCCCACAATTTGGACATACAATTGTCCAATCAGGAATCTATGGACATCTGGCTATCAGAATCTGTGGTCAAACCATTTGTGTAGTGGGGGTGCTACGTTTTCGATTTTTCTCTGGCCTCTCCTCCTCGACTATCAAGACAGGTTTCATATTTCTCAAATAGTGGCCAAGGCCGCATTTGAGGCTGTGTAACTCTGCAAGTCAAGCATTTTTGGAGGAATACAGAGCTAAGTGCTTATTTTTAAACCTGATTTCACCATATTACAATTATTAGTTTAGAACTAAACTTCTTTAACCCTGTTCGGCCTGGGGGGGGGGGGGGGGGGACACAAAGTGACCGCGCTAACTTTCAACATTCATAACTTCTTTAATATGTATTCAAACGCCATCAAATTTTGTGACTTTCCCTAAAATTTATCTGGCAACAATATCATATGACAATTTTTTGATCACGTGACTTGACGTTTCCATGGCAACAAGATTTTGACAGCCATGTTTTTGGAAATTTGCATATTTATACCTTTGAATGAAGAAAAACAATGTTTATTGGTATAACTTTTGTATTTTTACGTCATTTAGCGTTTATTTATTGGTTTTGATTAATTTTGCGTCAATTTGGACGGTTTTTATGAGGTTTTAAAAAAATTCAGAAATCCAAGATGGCGGATCCAAGATGGCGGACGTATAACTAATTACCTAATAACTACGTCATAAGACGTCATCGTTCCATTGTGCGGACCGCAAAGGAGACAGTTTTGGACGTACTATGTACCCTCTAGGTTTCATTGTCATAGCCTTAATGTTCTTGAAGTTACGAAGGGATGAAGCACAATGTGCCGCCCCCCCAGGCTCAGGAACTCAAAAAAAGCCCAGGCCGAATAGGGTTAAAAAATACTCAGAAAATGGTTGCTTCGAGGAACTTTATACCCGCGAATAAGCGTAGTTTTAAGGAATTTTCAAGCAGCCGAGATACTTAACAGTAAAAAAACATATTTTTCTATGGGAATTTATGTTGATATCAGTTTGTGATCGACTTTTTCTTTGTGTTCTCGTTAGTTTTGGAGAAATGTGTATAAAACGTGCTCAAATTCAGTCGGATTGACATCTTGAATTTCGCCATGAGCTCAGCCGGCTTCTCGATGCGCTAATGGGCTAACGGTGCGATTTTTGCTTTGAAACATAAACTAACGGATATAGGTTGAAAAGCGAATTTATGCGAACAAAACAAGAATTGGATTTTATAGTTCTAACTTCACTCGCGTCGCCTTGCGCAAAGACGCAAATATGTCTGTTTATTTTTTGCAATTTTGATTTCCAAATCAATTTCTTGGGCAATTTTCGATACGCAACAGTTGTATTTTATTCGGAAATTAGTCACACTAGTTATTCTAAACCGAGATCAGAAAAAAGTTGTTTTTGTGAGCTTTTGTGCAGTCTAAATGCACTGTGCAGACGGTCGCAGGATTAGAGAGCATTGAATTTTCTGGTTGTATTTATCGTCCTTATGAGGCGATTACTGCGGTTTTGGAGCTAATGTGAGATGCACAGAAAGGAATGGACTCGCTCTTTACTCGAGCGAAGTTTTGTGTACCCAGGGGACGATTTGTCAACATTCGAGCCGCCAGCCCGGTTGTTCGAAAAGTCGGCGGACTACTTTTTTCTTGTTTCAACTTCAAATTCCTTCTATAAAACAGAGAATAGCCGTGGTTACACGAAGCACTTTTTCCTAGGTAAATTAATTTACCTCGGCTTTGCGGCGACAGCAACGAGAACGTAAAAAAAAAATAACAGGTTTAATTAGCAAAGCAACGACTATGCACGTGCGTTGCACATTTTGGTACATTTCTTTGCTGTTCTCAGCTGCAAAACAACAACGTCAAATGATCAAATTCGAGGTTTCCTTTCTCTGTCTGAGTTTGAAATCCTTTCTTGCGAATTAA
The DNA here is from genome assembly GCA_024195265.1 of Dendrophyllia cribrosa. Taxonomy (NCBI): domain Eukaryota; kingdom Metazoa; phylum Cnidaria; class Anthozoa; order Scleractinia; family Dendrophylliidae; genus Dendrophyllia; species Dendrophyllia cribrosa. The sequence continues at coordinate 61,707,340 of JAJLRJ010000001.1, read as the reverse complement.
CGGCTCCCAAACATCAGACAATTACTGCAAAGAACTGCAAATCAGTTCTTTTAAAAGCAACCACGACGGCAACAACAAGGAAAACTTCAGATAAAAACTTTTAAACTACCTCGCAATTATTCCAAATTGTAGGACTTTCAGTAATTTGTCTAATGTTTGGGAGCCGTAAATTCGTAAGAAGGAGTTCAGTTTAGACAGAGAGAGGAAACCTCGAATTTGGTCATTTGACCATGTTGTTTCGTAGAAAACGGCAAAGAAATGTACCAACGTGTGTGACGCACGTGCATAGTTGTTGTTTTGCTAATTAAACCAAAATCCTAGGTAAAAGTGCGTGTAGTGCTTCGTGCTAACTTTTTCAACAACCGGGCTGGTGGCTCGAATGTTGACAAAGCGTCCCCTGTGTACTCGTGCGAATCCAGTTTTGAAACGGTTGTTTTGCTCGTGTCCCTCCCCGACGAGAGAGTTTAAACCAAACGGCCTGGCTGCTAAGCCTAGCCAACGGGCGCCCGTAACCCGCCCGTAGTACGCTTTTTTGTCCCTGCATCTAAGGATTAGAGAGCATTGAAATTTCTGGTTGTATTTATCGTCCTTATGAGGCGATGACTGCGGTTTAGGAGCTAAATGTGAGATGCATAGAAAGGAATGGACTCGCTCTTTACTCGAGCGAAGTTTTGGAGCGATTGGAATCGATTAAATGTTATTTTTGTCGCTTTTCGTTGGAGTGACTTGGAATTGCGAGTTCTCCCTTTACTTCTTTTAGGCAAAGTTAAACTAGAAATACCAAAACTCGCTAAAATGCCGTTTAGAAGCCATAAAGCCGCCAAGAAACAACAGATAGACATTATTGGATGAGGTATGAACACGTTAATGGCTGTTTATTTTTAATTTTGATATTTTATCAAACTCACGATAAAATCCCATACAAATCCTTATTTTTTTGTCGTTGAGGATTCCTGTTGTGAGCCTGGGCTACCTGTGACTAAATATGTAATATTGCTCTCCTCTTAATTTTACCGAGATTATATATTATTTTGCTCCTCAAACATATAACGACAAGAAACTGGTAGTATTGGTGAAACTTACGAACCGGTTTTGGTCACTCTAAGTGTTTTCCTGGTTGATTAACAACTTGTCAAAACTGCGGCATTCGCGCTATGGTCTTGCGCGCAGATTTTAGGCTTCGTAGTTTACGAATGGTAATGACATTTGACAATTCGTCAGGGGGGTAACACCATACCCTGGGGTGTAGTTCTCAGGCATATATGCAGATACCACGCAACTCTCAACAACCTCTAATTTCATTGGACCTGTATATCACTCAGCTCTATTGTTTTCAGAGCTAGGGTCCTTTGTTGTGTTGTTTGTGCTATTGTTTTCTCAGCAAATCATAGAACACGCTCCAATGGAGCCATTGTTGTGAGCATTCGCCAATTGTATGTCAAGCATATTGTAAAGTCAATTTGGTCCCCCCTGACGAATTGTCAAATTTAGTTATGTTTCTCCGTAAAAACACTCAAAACACTCGGGAATCAATGCTGCGATGAGTTAAAGTGCCCCCTGTGATCATATTTTTTATTTTATTTTATTTTTTACATTTTCGTGTACAATTAGACTTTCTTACTCATCTTGCCAAATTTCAATTCATATTTCAATTCATAATTTCAACCCGTGAGGTATGTTAGAGTCTTTGACGTCACTTTCTCCCATTCGCAACCAAGCCTTGGAACAAGGTTGATTAATGGCGGCCGTAAATTCTCAGAAATAAATGTTAAAATAAAATGACTTCTGATTTTCGTAATGGATTGAAATTTGGCAAGATGAGTAAGAAATTCTAATAGTACACGAAAATGTAAAACAATGAAAATCAAAAATTTGATCATAGGGGCACTTTGAAGGTGCCACGAGTTCAAGCTGTGTACAGCTTCTTGTTTCAGTGTATTGTGTGTCGCTTTAGTTATTATTCCGCCTGTAGTCCGGCTCTATTAAAGCCGACTTTGAAAGCATTACTTTATTTTTTGCCTTTTCTATTGAAGAGCTCGAGGAAAAACGACCCTAGCTGTTACTGCATTTGTTTTTTATACATTTATTCTCACGCACACTGCTTTGTCTGGAATGCAAAGTAAATAGGTATTTTCACATGGAAACAGACATATAATATTTAATATTGTATGTTACAGATATATTGCTTGATTTTTAAGTTGGTGAAAGGGCCTATCGACAAGTCCGCTATCAGCGCGGTAGGCCAATTTGACGATAACTGTCGCCGTGTCTCCTATAGCTGGCTTAGTCCATTATACATCCCACGTTGGTGTGATGAATACGCGACTCTCTATCGACTTCCTGGTGCAAGCAAGACAGCAACTTAACCGGGACGAGGTGGTGTGTTTTCAGTTAATTTTAATGAGTTTTCTGTGAGAAAAATATTAATCATTCTCTATTCTTATCGCAATTGGCGACTTATTATTTTAATGCCAAGCAGTGATATATTTCCAATATATCTTTAAAACATGCATAGGAAATATATTCGATTTTGCTGTATGTTAAAGATTCACAAAAAGGCGTCTTAAAAACTCCGAAAATAGATGAATCCATCCTTAGTTACCTCAACAGTAATTCTAAGTATTAAACTTCAAAACTTTAACTCATTATTTCTTTAATTTTATTTCAACGCTGAACCCATTCTTAAGATTAGTGAAAACTATTTTGTTGCCCTTGTTGGGAGAAGGTGCTGAAGATGTCGAATCCACTCGAACATTTGGTACATAGTCAGGTGGGGATCCATGAACCACTGGCTTTGAAAAGGTCTTGACTACATGGAATGCCAGGGTGACCTGTACTTCCTTTTCGCTGCTTACCATGTCGAACATCTCCTTCGTTCCCACATCTTTTAACGTGTGCAACACTGTTGCGGTATTAAAGTCCAGATCAGGATAGCTGATGCTGATGTAGAGCTCCGTGTCTGATTCAACTGCCATAATGCGACATTGCTTGTTCACTGCTTTGATTGGGCCCTTCGGAAGTGTTGTTGTGGGCTGAAAAATCGCGTAACCATACAAGGCATTTATTGCTGTCAAACGGTCTAGTGCTAAATGAAATTTCACAACATGTGCTTTATCATCTTGCTTAAGCACTTCATAAAGCTGCTTCTTATTTTTTTGTAAACGCCAAGCGGCTTCTGCAGTGCGCGGGTATGATGGTGTTTTCACGTAAATTGCATACTCGTAGCTTCCATCCGCCGAGCTGTGCTCAAGCCAGGCAGTAGCGTACTTACCACTGGACGATTTCCCTGATTGATTTTCCGAAATTTGGTTTTCAACATGAACCTTAAGACTAGAGGCGCTTGAGGATGGAATGTAGTAGCTGTTGCCTTTCGTGTCCACTAGAATAGTATACGGGGTTGCTCCTTTTTGAGACGATGGTGTCATCGCTGTAAATGTATGTGTACTGTCTTTGCGGGCGCCATCCACTTTAATGAAGAATGTGGAGGGACCTTGGGCTAGCTTGTCTTGAAAAAGTGTTGTCTGTACTTGCTTTCCGGGTCCATTGTCCATTCTAATGTTGCTTCCCAGGCAGACTAAGAGGTTTTGGAAAAAGAAAACGGACTTCTTAAAGTAAAGTTTGATATTGACAAAAGCATGTTTATTTAAGAAGTCATAATCTGGCTGATGGAAGTCCATGGCAAACATTCCGCTTGACAAAGACTCTGACCCCTGGAAGGTAACGCCTCCGGCAGAAGATCGTGGACTGAAGTTTCTGTCCTTCTTCAACTTTCTTTCATTGGCAGTAAGTGACATCGTTGTGGTGCCAGGAATTTTCGCCCAATCCCACCCAGCATTCACATCATGTGCCTTCAACGCCTCCTCGCTGTTAGCTATAAGCATCGAACCATGACTTGCAAAAATGCCGTTTGGATTCTCAGAAGAAGTTCCTTCAAAGTCCCAGACAAACTTGTTGAATCCCTTTACTGTAACAATCCAGTCTTTACGACGGTGAATTGATAAGGCTGCAAAGTTCTTGGTCCAATGACCTTCTGGAGATAACTCCGCACTCACGCTCGTTGAGGTGGCTAACGAATTTACCTAAACAGAAATAAAAAATAGATGGCACTATAACGTCATGCGTGCTTTGTTCCATCATGATAAACATGATACACCGCGAGAAACGTTTTCTGCGCTATTTATTTCATTTACTTCATTTAGCCTTCTAAAATATCTTTGTCTAATAATACGGTTTCTTCATGCTTATTTTCCGAAAAGTATAATACAATAAAGTTGAAACATCACTTAACTTTGCTATTGCCAAAAGTATAAGCAGCTGTTTCTAATGGCAAATATCTAAAATTATCATTTGTTGCATTTTTTTCTTCTTTTTCATTGGCTGAGAACCAACCACGTTACCTGCAGATAACTGACGAATATATCTGCTCATGCGCACAACTGTGAAACATTGTTTTGCTGCAAATAATAGTTCTGCCCCCGCCCTCTACAATGGCAGTCCGATTTCTGTTCTGTTTTAGCAATTGTAAATAAATATTAAATTTGAAAAACAAACTCGGCGATCGAATGATAAAACAATAATAATTGATTATCATTCTCACTACAACTAATATTTATTTTTCATTTACAATACACAACCGCTTCATGTATTTGCCTCCAAATACCTTTTTTCAAAAGAAAATTACATTTTGGTAAGTTGTCGATAACCGTGTTACGATAATATTTTTTTTCTTTGCCATCATCATTTACACAATATTTCTCATTACTTGAAGAGAACCAAGGGTTTTAAAGTAGGTTTTCCCGACTCTGATTTGTCCATTGTTTAAATTTGTATCAACAACAGCATCAAAAGGCTGATACAAACGTTCGAACATTTCTGCATTGTTGTCAGGTCTGGAATGTCGCAGTTGAATCAAAGGTGAGAGGAATCTCCAATCATGTTACTATAACTGATTTTATTTAATAATTTCTTCGTCCTCGTTATCATGCAAGAAACGCTTATGAACTTACCTTGCTCATTAGTTGCAGAGAACCAAGTGTGTTAAAATACGACTTCCCTGAATTGATCGATCCCCTGGCTAAAGTATTTGCGACATCAGCGTTGGAAGGCTGATAAAAACGTTCAAAAATTCTTGCATTGCTGTTCAGGTGAGCAATTTGTATACCTTTTGCAGGCGTTGATGGTAGCGACCCTGGATATGATACACTGATGTACGCATAGGCTGGAAAATCGCTTGCTAGAATTGCCCGAGAATAGTCTGGAAAGCGTCCTCCTACACTGCTTGGAGTAGAATATTTTACAGCTGTTATCTTGAGGGTGTTAAGACCTTCTAGTAAATTGCGTTTTGCTTGGTCTGATAATTTAAAGTCCGTTCCCTCCAAAAAATATTGTACTTGTGCCACAGAGTGCAACGCGGCTGGTATGTATGCAGATGCGTAGAATGTCATGTGATGGAAGCCAGTATAATCAGGTTTGATCACTCCACCAAATGCTTTGTTAATATCCAAAGCATTTTCCATCCATTTTTTTAAAGCCTCCATATCTCGCTGTCTTTCCTTCTGCTCGTCTGATGTATCAGTAGGCATTGCCATAACAATAATAAGCCGTGGTAACATTCTCGTTATCATATTGTCCGCCGTTGTCCCTTTGTACTCGAACGATGATTGATATACTTCTCCAAAGTCGTGGTACCATTTGGCGGTGTTTATAAAGTTAATCAGTCTGTTCTTGTATGCTGTTTTCTTCTGCAAGGTATCTTTAAGAAGGAAGAGACTGTGTATGAATCCAGCGCTACTTCGAAGCGTTTCCAAATACAGGGAGCCCAACGCACTTCCATCAGCCCATCCTTGGTCTTCAAGATAATCTAGGACATTAAAAATTCTTTGTAGACGAGCTTGATTTATAAATTCCAATGAAAGGCGAACTTTGGCTTTTGTGTAAGGCTTTCCTTGAGTTTTTAGATGGTTAAGAAACTCATCCTGCCTTGCTTTGTGCTTTCCACAAATTCTAACGAGTGCCTTTCTGTTGTCTTTCTTCCCCAATGCACGTGTCTCTTGATTGACTGTCCTCGTCATTTCGTCAGGTCGTGATTTCAAATGCAATTCTACTGCCAAAGGCTGCAAAACGCGCGTCATAATGAAGCCGAACTTCCTTGGCCGATCTTTGGGTGAATACTTTGTTGACCCTTTCGTACATCTCAGGCAAAACAGTGGAGGACCAATGATCACGGTCCTACTGGGATTAAACTCAAGCCTGTCGTATTCTTTTTGCGCTTTGTCGATGCTTCTCTTAAGTTTGTTCCAACGTTTTTTCAGAGTGCCTGTAAAATCATAAGTTGTTGTCGTTTCATCACAGTACCAGTTTTTCAAGCGACTTGCAATGTGTGCAATGCTTCTTTTCTTTGACGTATCAACAGTTTTGGGAGTAGCAGATGGTGTTTTTTGACTCCATCGATAACTTTGTTGCGAAAAGTCCATTTTGTTATATTTTGAACCAAACTTGGTGAATGGTGGAACAATCTTATCCCGAGATTGGAAGGCCAGATCGGGCACAAATTCTAGCAAATCAATATAGATGGTATCCTGATGTTTGAATACAAAATCGACTGTTGTAATTGCTCCATTGTTAAGGCTGTTCTTATGTTCTTTGCACTCTTTGTACGATACCCATACTCCTCTCCAACCTTTAAATCCCATGTCGACTTTAAATTTTCCCACTCTTTTGCGTTTGTTGTTGTCTATCAGTCTAACTTCCATCTTTCTTCCTGTTACGGCGGTTGTCTTGTAAATCCACATCTTAATGCCTCCTCTCAACAGGTGTTTTCCTTGTATATGAGAACCTGATGGCCTTGTATACCTAAACTTAGATGTGCCACTAGCATGGGACACTAATTTGAGAGACTTTGCTCCATTTTTGGCTGTTGGTTTGCCGTTGGAGAGTGACACAGTTCCTCTTGAGCTGGTTGCAACGACGAAGCATTTCTGTTGATTGGTGTCTTCAAAATCTAATGTATCGTCACATCGATTCACTGGTAAAAGCCATGGAATAAATGAGTAAAAAAAAGCGATTGTCAGTGTATTTGTAAACGAACACTCTAACATAACACATGACTTTTTCAATGGACTGTCACATATATTTGTCATAAAGCTCTTAATATACATCTATTTCAATTAACGTTGTCGGATGAAAGCTTTTAGCCTACAAGCCAAGACCTTAAGGTAGTACGGGATTTTTATGCATGAATTCACCAAAACCAACAATAGGAAGCAACAACAACAACACCAATGATCCGTGCTTTTTTAAACTGCTTTGCAGTTGTTCCAATTTGTTTAGTTTGTCTAACGTGACTGGATTGTCTAGGAGCTTAATGGTCACGGTGGCCATTTTAAAATTATTCTCATTAAAAATTCAGCGATAATGGCATTGTTTAAACATTCAACCCCACTTTTCCCCGGGCCTAAAATCAAATCTCTCTCCGGGCTTCATCTTTAAAGTTAAAGGCGTTTTAGTGAATCAATGTCAATGAAACTTTGAGATAATATTTTTTACATCGGTAAGCATGCGCAGTAAACGTTTTGAAAAAAATCCATTGAGCCATTCCTCAGATTTTTGCAAAAGTGATCGAAATCTAAAATTACCCAAACATTGCGCATGGAGTGATGTTAGGAAAAAAAGTAGTTCTCAAGATCGCAACAGAGAATGTAAACAAGACTTTTATGGTGGCAAACATGCTATAAAGCTTCATTTTGACACTATCTTGAAGTAATTTTACAAAACCGGTGTTAATCTCTTAAGTCCGTTTATTACTACTATACAAAGAGTAAGGTTTGAAATGTTATTGCCATTTATCTGAAATCAAACAAACAGAATTTTTTTATTCTTGCAAAATTTATTTGCCACATGCCATATTTTAAAATGTCTATGTGAGAACTTCATTGCGACATCTTAAACGCGCAACATTTCACTTTTACTAATTGCGAAGTTTCTTGTTTATCGTCGTCATGATATTACCATGACGACGATCGAAGCGGCTCGTGCAATTTTGAGCTTTATGAAAAACTCACTCGTGCAAATTAATCCCAAATTGGACGAGAAAACCGTATGATTACTTATTAATAATTATACATGAAAAAATTTGCATCCATTTTTGTTTGGAAATGTTTTTGTTTTTTTTGCAAAATTTTTTTTGGGATTTTTTTTCTTTTTTTTTTTGGCAAAAATTTTTTTCGACTTGTAATTTGCACTGGTGTTACACTTTTTGCACTGGTGTTACACTTGAACTGCACTGCTCTTAGCCAATCAGAATCAAGTAATTTTTTCATGTATATTATTAACCAGAAAACACGTCTTGCCAAACTTCAATTCAAAACCAGTTACTGGTGAAAATTTTACGTTGATCTGACTTGGACAAGACCGCTCAAAAGCCGATTGAAAAATGTAGGCATGGTCTCCAGAAAACTGTATCGAAACACATTAACCCATCTCTAATAATCCTTTTTGGAATTATCTTCTAAAGCATGAACGTGAATCAAAAACAAAAAACAATTAATTCTTATTTTACCACACACAAATCGGAATAGAAAAATATATGTAATAAGTGCGAGGAAGCCCATAAGAAACCACTAGGCTTCTAACATATAGCTTCCTTCCTGTCAAGGCAATCGGAGGACTGAAATTCAAGTTCATTGTGATGTAGACTAACTACTGTAAAAAGCATAATAACAACAGTAAATATAAATAACATAATAGCGGAGCTCTTGCGGGCCGAAGGCCCGCTGCGTAGCCACATACTCATAAAACCTATGCCCGTCATTTTTCATGGTCATGGCTAGCGGAAAGTTTCACGGGCGCGCATCCGTGATATGTGTGTCGGTGCGTCGGAGCGTCGCGCAACGCCAACTCGCGGGCGAGTATGACGTCGCAAAACATGCGCGTATGACGCCACACAACATCCGGGATCTTAGCAATTTTGAAAACAAAGCGAGGCTTTGTTCTCCGCGCGGCTACACAGCCGTCAGCTCGGTTCAGCTAGGTAAACACTTTATAGCTGGATCTTTCGCTGTGTTCAGCGGAGAAGTAAAGTTGTTATTTCCCTGCATTTTTTCGCGGTTTGCTACTCAAGACAGGGAAACTAATTAAGGGATACTCAGAAGCCGCTATAGTGGAAAAAGAAGAGCTTTCAGGGATAAAATCGTTCTTCGAGGAACTTCATACGTTTTAATCAATGCAGGAGCAATCCGGGACTGAGATGTTTCTCACTTCGGATTTCAGAACTGAACAGACTAAAGAAGCAGAGATGTAAATAATTTTTTTAAAGGTAAAACAAATTACATTTTTTCGATGGGAATTTATGTTGATATCAATCTGTAATTGACTTTTCCTTTGTGTTCTTGATACAGTTTTGGAGAATTGTTTATAAAACGTGCAAAATTCAGTCGTTTCATGATTTCATCGAAGGCAGCCCGGCCTAAATGGTCCGCGTTTTGCTTTTAAACACCAGCTTAAACTTATGGAGATTTGAATAAAATTTTTTGAAAGAAGATTGTGTTGTCCATTTTTATGTGTTTGTTCATTCATTACATAGGTTGAAAAGCGATTTTATGTAAACAAAACAAGACTTTGATTTTATAGTTGGAACTTCACTCGCGTGTCCTTATACAAACATGTTTGTGTATTTTTGTTGCAATTTTGATTTCCAAATCAGTTTCTCGAGCAACAGGTGTATTTTATTCGGAAAGTAGTCGTACTAGTTATTCTAGACGGAGAAAAAGTTGTTTTTGTAAACTTTTGTACGGTCTAAATGTACTGTGCAGACGGTCGCGTAATTCTGTTTTTGAGAATTGCTAAGCCTATCTATATAGTTGATAAAAACTTTTTTAAGTTACTTTTAAGAGAAGCGAGGGTAACCGAGTCTTCGATGTCAAAAGTATGTCAAAGTATTTTAGTCCTCTGGTATATGTAAACTACGGACAATTTGTAATGAGAGAAGCAGGAGATAGTCTTCAGTACTGGTAAGGTGGCTCCATATAGTTATTGGCCAGTCTTCCAAATAAAATATACACGATCTTATTGCTGTCTTTTGAGAGTTTCGTTTCGCGATACTAGGCATAATATGCACATACACGTAGCTTAGGTTTTCTCGTTTACGGAGAAGTCTAATTTGGCAGTCTTGTCTTGTTACCATGGCAACCAATGACTGCGTTGTTGGGCTTGTTGTTCAAGTCTAGCAAACCCGTCAACGGATTTTCTTGATTTTTACACGGTAAATATTCACGATTTTTGGTGAAACAGAAGAAACCTTCAGTAATTCTAATCTACCAAAGCCAAAACAATTGGTACATAATTTTGGGCAAATTTACTCACGTTTCGTTTTTAGGTTTGTTGGGTTTCTGTATGAACAAAAATTGTTGTCTCTTTTATGATCGAGAACCAAGAAAATCCTACCAAATTGTCAATTTTTGTGAAAATTTACCGTGTGGAATGCGCGCAAAAAACGTTTTAGTTACCTTAAAATCCTGTTTATTTTCGTGACGTCATCAAAATAAACAACGCGCGCTCGCGCCATTTTCAAACCCATGCCTTGCGCGCCAAAAGCTATATGGAGCCACCTTAAGAGCCATATTCCGAGAAGATCGAGAATCGTAAGACACTCACGAAAAATCGAATTTTTTCTTTTTTGGCCAAAACATCCCTTTTGGTGAACTAGTTTAAGGAAAAATAGTTTTAGGTTCCAGCGATTTATTTAAAAGGCGAAATTTAAAAAAGTTTAAAAAATGGAATTATGACTGTTTTCGGCACTCAAAAACAACAGAATTATAACGCAACTTTGAGAAGATGGTGAACGCGTACAAAACATATTCTAAAGACAAAACTTGGCACAAATGTTACTTTGTTCTTACTTTTAAAAACCCCGTTTAAATATTTTGAAAAATGTGCTTGTAACTTATTTAACGGACACATTTCGTAAGTCAACATTTGTGTCTATCAACAAAAGCTGAAATGAAGGCCAACTTCGAAGGCTATAAATGGCCTCTGGTATGTATGATCTGATCACGAAACCTATATGAGAGGAATCCTTGGTTACCGTGTTGTCCTTTAGGAAAGTTTTAGCTTTGGAAATAAAATACCATTCCGACAGTAAATAAAATAGTTATGGCATTTGAGCAACAACAACGTTATGCTAATTTGAGAGCTAGTTTCAGGAAAACAGCATGAACAGAAGAAAGAACGACTTACCACAACTTGTTCATCGTTTCTTTTGTAGTACACAGATATTTCAGCTTTTATATGTCTTGTTTAGTCGTAGAATTGCCAAGAGTCGAATATATTTTAAATAGCGGTATTGTCAAACGAAAATTCTTGATGTCATTTTGAACTCGCCGATGCGGAATTCCTTCTAATTTCGTCGGGATCAAAGGGACAATGCATTTTGCCAGCCGACCTTTTACCACAGCTCACGATGACCTTTGGTATTCATTTTCCGTTATACAGAAATCATTTCTCGCTTTTCTTTAAAGGAAAGAATGACCCACAGAAATGCCGTTTGGACCTCGTCCCAAGATAATTTGATTCATACGTGACCTCAAAATAACCTCTAGCTAAGTAACGCAAGCCACCCACAACGAAAGTCACGTTTCGTGCCACTAACTGTAAACAAATTCAAATTTCTTTCGTTTACATTGTAACCAAATGTTTATTTTTAGTTCAATATGTTTGTACTTTCTAGTCTAAAATAAACTGCACAAAAACGGTAATTTATAGGTTGGTGGCGTTTCCCAAATTTTCAACCCCAACCCACCCTCACTGCCAGCTCTGCAGTAAAAACAAAATACAAAATTAAATTAAGGCATCTTGCAAATTATTAAAATCCCGTGATAAACTAACCTGCGATTAGCCGGGTTTTTTTTTTATTTGATTCCTCAGTCCGACAGAGGGTCCAATCGCAGTTAAGTATTCACACAGCATTCGACGACAGTCTTCCTCCCCTTGCGCGATTCGCGATTCGCTCTTCGCACTCAAAAAGGCAATGGAGCCGGGTCTAGTCAACAGTCGCCGTACCCCTTCCCCTTCCCTCCCCTACCCTCCCCGAACTAATAGTCCTACCTCACCCCCTATGTTGCCATGTTGCCGGCATATGTTTCTGGTATTGTAAGTAAAAACTGTTATCGAGAACTGATTCGCATTTTTTTATAGCGAAATGAGATAAAACAAATTATATCAAAGGTTACCAAACATTCTGCAGTTGTACAATTACTGGGGAGTTTGTATAATTTTTCGTTATATATTTCTACATATTCCTTCTTATTTTTTACCAAACATCTTTTGCTCTCGGACGTTAAATTTACACGCAAGTAAGTAAAAAAGAATCAGAAAACGGTCAACAATGAGACTAAGGGGAAAAGAGTGGTTAAACCCAAAACATAAGAATAGCGCCGTACTATTCCAATGATGTAATTTGTTTATTTCATTGGAACTGATGTTAAACCTCTAGCATAAGCATAAGAATTTGCGTCAAGTGAAAACGAACACTGACGCATACAATTGCGCTTACGCTTATGCTTATGCTCAATGTCGTACGCGTTTTCTCTGGACAATGCAGTGTTGGGACCGTTTTTTTAATTATTGGACATAAGCGCTGTAATGCTCCCGCTTATGCTTATGCCGCTAGAGAAAATCAGGTTTACGCACTCTTTTCTCTGCAGAGGTTCTGAGTCAGTAAAGAAACGCCGAAACCGGAAAAAAATCAATACTAACAATAAAAAAATTCGCGCGCTTCCCGTTTTCTTTCACCCCAGCCTCTCCTTGATGAATTCTTATCGCGGCGCGAAAGAGGCCTCTGCGGAAACGACAGATTTTCGTGACCAATGAAATAAAACAAAATACATTATGTTTTTACATCAGTATTGTTTTTGTGAAACTAACACGTGCAACTAGCCACAGCTTTATTAAGAAGTTCCATGTAGAGTCCCTTGTGGCGGACAGGTTTTGGAGGCACCTCTAACTCTAGTTGCTGACAGATGTTTTGCAGCACCCCAAGCTTCAATGGCTGCAGGGACTCAGTCTTGGATCATGGTTGAGATACGAAACGCCAATACACACGTCGAGACGCGTTCTTGCGCGCGAGCCTCGCCGACTGGCTTGAGCGCGCAAGTCTCCCAAAGGGGGGACTCTCATATAAAAATGACGATGGTGCTCGTCGTACCTTTTAGGGGTCAAAATTTGCAGATTGGTACCGCTTAGGGTGCTTAAATCTAAAATGACAACAGTTAAAATTATCGCGGTACCTTTTACGGTATAAAGCCGAAAAAATATGACAGAATGTAACAAGTGTTTTAGAATTGGTACCACTTAGATATAAAAATTCATTTAGAGGCACATCCATCAAACAAGATTCTGGTACCTTTTAGGGTGTTTTTCAAAAATTTCTGACGAGCACCCCGTCATTTTTATATGGGAGTCTCCCCCCGGGGGCAAGTCTCTCGCTCAAGGTCGAACTTTTCGGCCGCCTTCACACGGCTTTGCTTCTTGAAGGATTCATCCAAAAATATGGACTGTTCCGCAGTCTGCAATCTTTATTCGCCACAGATGTTTACGCTTTTTACGAATAGTCCGCATTTCTTTATCTTTGAAAAACCACTGTTCGTATGTGCAGTCTAGACCCTAGTCTAGAGTCTCATGTCTCATAGGGGTGGGGTGGTGGCAGAGTGGGAGGAATTGGGGGTGTCAAAAATAAAAGTTGAGGGGGGACGTAAACCCCTTGATGAAGATCTGAAAATGACGACAACTCCGAAGAACATCTTGCAAACTTAAAATAGAAGTATAAGCAAGAAAACAACAAATAAACAAACAAACAAGGGTAAACGTAATATTTCGGTTCTTATATCAAACGTAAGAAAGATCATATGATAATGTGCTAACATAGGGCCACTAGGAAGGTGACAAAGAATATTAATAAGCTAATAGTTACAACAAATAATAAGAACCGAAATATTAGTATGCAAGCTGTTCTTCGAAGTTGTCATCATTTTATATTTCTTACATCTGTCGGCGGGAAAGGTTGGCCTGTTTCAGAAGAGCGGGTGGGCAGAACCAGCAGCGAGAGCAATGCGCGGGTCTCGCTTTTATTAGCCTACGCGAGACTCGCGCTTTCCGCTCGTGTTCAATTGATCTCCAATTCAGATATGGACAGAAATATACTTTCTATAAACTTGTGCTTTTTAAAAAACTTTCTAGAAACTGGGATGAGTTGTCCTTTATTTATTTTGCAATAGCATAAAAATATTTTGAAGCGATCATGATTGCGTGACACTTATTACGAATTCAACACGCCGCTGTGATGTGACGCTTTCTGGGTCAGCAGTCAGTAGGCCGAGGTCATTTTTGTTGTTCATTAACTGAATGATGATGGATAGCAATTCAGGATTGATACGGCTTCCACGCTATGCGGTTTGTTGTATTTTTTTCATCGTATGGTTGTTTTTAAAAGCAGCTAAAAGTAGCTTAAAAGGAGGGTAAAGCCGCCTCAACACGTCAGTGGATTTATACGAGCAAAAACGACCTATGAAAGCCGGAATTTACTTCTATCGCAACAGAACCGAGGTACAAGTAATAGTGAGTCGCTCTTTCGTGTTAATTGTGCCATTTAGTATGTATTCCCGACCCTAGCCCACTAATTTGCATAACTTTGTTCTCGCTCAGATGCCATAACCGTTTAATTCACTGTCTGAATGGTATTTCATTTCCAGAGCTAAAACTTTCCAGTAGGACAGCATAGTAACTAAGGTTTCCTCGCATATAGATTTTATGATCAGACGATACATACCAGAGGCCATTTATAGCCGTCGAAGTTGGCCTACATTTTCTGTTTTATCGATAGCTACAAATGTTGACATAATAAATGTGTCCGTTGAAAAAGTTACAAGCAATTTTTTTTTAATTGTATTACAGCATTTAAAAGAGCAAGAATAAAATAACATTTGTACCAAGTTTCGAATTTACACGATGTCTTTTACACGTTCACCATCTTCTCAAAGTTGCGTAATAATTCTGCTGTTTTTGAGTGCCGAAAACCGTCATAATTCCATTTTTCAAACTTTTTTAAATTTCGCCTTTTAAATAAATCGCTGGAACCTAAAACTATTTTTCCTTAAACTAGTTCACCAAAAGGGATGTTTTGGCCAAATAAGAAAAAAATCGATTTTTCGTGAGTGTCTTACGATTCTCGATCTTCTCGGAATATGGCTCTTAAGTGGTCTTTTATCAGGTTTAAATTAAAACTCGAGGCAAAGTTGACAGTTTTAAACCTGACAAAACACGTGCTGCAAGTTTTTTTTTTTTGACGACTCTACTAAAACATTCCACATAAGGCGTTTCTCTACGGAGATAAAACAAATGCGAAATGGAAATTACCATACAAGAATAACAAGTAGGCCGACTAGCATACAACACATGTGCCATACTGGCTTCGACGAAGTGACCATGGCTTCTCGGCTCGTGTCGGACGTTTTGGGATTTAAAAGTTATGCGGAAAAATATTTTACTGAAAAATGTTATACCAAAGTTGACAGGTACGGTGGATAAAACGTCTGACATTCCTTTTTTTCAGTCGCAGAGAACGAATAGAAATAAGTAGCTTGCATCACTGAACCACTCGCTTACTATTAATTTACACGTGGGCGCTAGTGTCATTCAAACAGCGGCTTACTTACTAAACTGTTCGTTGCTTATTTTGATGGAGAAATTGGAGCGATTTAAGGATACCCGGCCACTTATTAAACATATCCCTGAACGTTGTATAGAACAAGTCATGTTAAATTTGTTGTGACCGTTTTGGTCGGCGTATGGACGGAACCCACAGGCTTATTATATTTGTAAACGAAATGGATCGTTTTCACTCACGTGACCTTCAGTCCTATGGGACTCAAATGACAAAGGCCATCGCGGCCATGTTGGTGCACATAACAAAAGAAGTTCATTAAAATTCTTTTGTAGGTGTGCACCAACATGGCCGCCGTGACGTAACGTGGAAACCACCTATACGCTTATTTGTAAACTGCAAATGGAATTAAAATGGTAGATGTTAACTTGCTATTTTTATTCCATTTTCAGCTTGAAAATAAGCATATTCAGTTCAGAAATAAGCTTATGGGCTCCATATGAGCAGTCTAAGCTTTTTGTTGTTTCACAGGGCAGTCAAAGAACAACACTGGGGACAAGAATTCCCCTTGAGGCACGTTTTCGTAAGAAATCGGGGTCGGCTTTTCTCGCGGCGAAAATATAGGAGACATAAGGGGCGTGTCATATGAGAAAAGTCTCTGACACCCAGGGTATAAATCAAAGAATTGATAAGTAAACAAATTTAAAACACTACGTCACCCAGTTCTCAATGCCTATTTGTGTCAAGCTATGACATGTTTTTAATTCATCTAAACAAAATATGGTTTATTTGAACTTCTACAAATGGCCGCGACACTTAACACATTTAACAACAACATTTGCCGTCGTTCTGTAGCGGTTTCCTTAGTTATGAAAAATCCATTTAAAGTCCACCAGAGCTCGAAGCCTTATGCACTGGTCAACGGAGTTACCAACAAAAGTTAAAAGCCGAGTGAACGAGCGATCAAGAGATCGAGCGATAAAATTCAAATTCAAATTAATTTATTTTTAAGTGTCAGAGTTCTAGCACGCGAGTGCTAATTGTGGACACTTTCTACAGATCTAATTAGAATTTGGAAATGTTGGTTTTTGAGGAGAGGGGAAAACCGGAGTACCCGGAGAAAAACCTCTCGGAGCAAGGAGAGAACCAACAACAAACTCAACCCACATATGACGACGCCGGGGCTGATTTCCCTTTCGTAAACGGTCGATGCCATTTTTAACGGTCGATGCCATCGTTAGCATTCATTAGTAACCAAGCCTTTTGTAATGGTCGATGCTATTTCTCTCTAGTTTATGCCTGGATTGGGACGAAAATAGGCTATCATTATTAGATCAAATTGGGCCTAGGTAAAGCGATTATTAGATCTAAGCTAGATTCGCGGTTAGGTAAGATTTAGGGTTAGGGTGACCCGTTATTGATATATATTAAGAAAAGCATCTTTTATAATTAAATTTTTCGTGGGTTTGCTGGATCAACCTAGTGGTCTAGTGGTAAAGGAGAGATGTTAGCATGCAGAGGTTCCGGATTCGATTCTAGGTAATTAATTGCATTTTTCTTTTTCTGATAGAAAAAATAATTCTAAAATTTGTGAAAATTTTTCTAAGTGTCGCTAAAATGGCATCGACCGTTTACGAATTGGAAATGTGCAACGCCGGGCCGAGAATCCAGTGCTCTCACCACTGCGCCACCCCTGCTCCCCAAAAGCGAGCAAGCGATCGAGTGACCATGTTACCTGAATGGTACAACTCGTTTTACTCTTCGCGTATTAACAAGTTAAAAATGAAATGTTGTAACCATTGGAAAAGGAAATACTGTGCTTTTTATTCCTTCGGTGACTGGAAATATTCTGGTTTCTAAACTCATCCTCTTCCGCCGGTGCTTTACGTTGGCGTTTGGCACTACACATAGCTATTTAGTCGCTTTGTAATTTGGGGGACTACTAATTCACTAGAAGTGGAAACTAGTAAGCAGAAATTTAGTACGTAACATGAACACGGCGTCCAAAAATAAAGTTCAATAACAACGACTCTATACAATATAAATTACATTTTCTAAGCATAGCGCAACAAGCAACATAATCATCACTTGCCAAATTTCTTACCGATTTCGGTGTCCGATACGGGCAATATTCCAGTTCAACTTGCATAGTTCTTTGTTTTGTGGAAATATGCAACTGTATATCTTACCCTTGCTCAATAGTGATTTGTTAATCATACTCGTCAATTTGTTTTGAAGCCATTTGCTTTTCAATGATTCACACAGAGTAGGTTCAGTATTGTACCGATTTTCTCCTAACCTAAATTAATTTCAAAACCTTTGCTAACTAGAAATGCAAGATAATGCGAATTGTTAATTGCTCTCAAAGGCAGGCTTACGGTTTGAGTATTGCAGAAGAAACATTAATAAGAAAAATTACCTCCTTGCTGTCCCGGTGTCACCGGGGGTGCAGGCTGCCCAGTGGTTTTCTCTATGTAGAAAGAAATTATGCCATGGTTAATTTTAGTAACCTCCAAAGCCCATATCACCACAAACTGCCCCAGGAACAATACAATGATCATTATTCAAATGGAACCGACATCATAAGCTAGGAGTAGATCTCATAATTTAAGATGTCAATGAGCAAAATTCTTCATCAAAGTCTATAAATGGAAAATTATTTAAGTAACTTAAATTCTTATTTAAATTAGGATGAACTCTGTAATCCTCAGTCGATCTTTAGCCACTTACCTACGGGTATTTCACAAATATAAGGTTTCCAAGCATCTGGTTTAAGATCGTTAAAAAGTCCTTGACTTCCAGGTGGATAATTTTTGGACATTACAGCAACGTTTCCGTCTCCAGATGGCTGACGTCTTTGCCATTTTTCAATGGTCAGCGGTTTTCTGTTTACCCACTTCCAATCCCCATCTTTTTTCAAACCAATGTGATATTCGTTTGGTTGCCGTAGTGTAACTTGTTGAATCTCACTATTGATGTACTCCCATTCTTCAGGCGTTTCAATGGAAACTAGATCGCCTCCTTTACTTTTACAGCGTTGTTGGTTTTGGTCCCATGACTTGCCCTTTTTGGCTATTATGTAGCAGGAATCAGCATAGCAACTGTCGTAAATACCTTAAGAGAGTCATATGAGTACATCAAATACTAGGGTCAATTTAATAAAACTTTTACACTTGTAATTTACAAGTGAAGCTTTTGTTTTCCTGACCTCTGAAACAATGGCTACGCTTGTAAATTACACTTGTAAAAGTTTACTAAATTGACCCCTGGGGTCAATTTAATAAAACTTTTACAAGTGTAATTTACAAGTGTAGCCATTGTTTCAGAAGTTTAAAACAATAGCTACACTTGTAAATTACGAGTGTAAAAGTTTTATTAAATTGACCCCTGGTTAATACAGGCACAGCCCTCTAAAAAACGGGATACATTTAGGGTGTGTGCATAGCGTTATTGTTTCATGTATAACTCTAACTACTTATTCAACTCATTGAAGCACTTATTAACTTGAGGGCCACTGGTTTGTCAGCGCAAGCTGCTATGTGTTTACCCTCTTTAAATAAAGTTATTATTATTATTGTTATTATCATCATCATCGCCATCATTATTATTATAAATGGCGCCAGTAGATAACATACGGGATTGGGTCTAATACTACGTTTAGATACTGATTTAACAGCTTCACTTGGTTGTTAAAAGAAACATCATCCCTCTTAAAAATCGTTTGGCATACACAAACCAATTGAACTCCATAAGAGTCGTACAACAAGCGAGTTTAGTCCTCAATCGCCGAGCCAGTTGCGACTGCTGACATATAATGAAGGTCATTCGTGCCCAATAGCGAATCGCACAATTACTAATTATAGAACTAAAACTCAGACAAACAAGCCAAAAGTGACTCTCAAGGGATTCCTAATAACGAATTTCTATTGTCAGAAATGCAAGAATAAACAAGAATAAATTATAAACTCAGACAAACATGAGTACTGACGTCATTTGTGCGCTTTGCTATTGAAGAATAACTACATGGGGAGCGAACGACCTAACTACTTCAAGATCGAAATCAGTAGTTTTCTCTACCGTTCTACCTCCTATCCCATGCCACTTTAAGAGCAGATCGCCAGGTATGTTTTTGTTTCGGCGACTAGATTATGAAAGTTGCCTCAGTTTTAGAAAGCGTTTTAAACGATGGATAAAAGAATGGCCTAGAATCAAAACACGTGTTGGCTCCATTAAACCGTATAAAAATACTGAACGTTACTACTTGCCTGATTATAATAAGATGAAAGATTTTTCTCGGAACGAGATCTGGCTGCTCTGATGGCGAAGGAAAAAAGGAGGTAGTTTCTTGGTGTTGCGGATGGTGTGATCACCAAATGACGTAAAACAAAAGATTCAAAGGACACTAAACAATACCCACACCACAACACAAAAGCTGACCAACAATGGCTTCCGCAACACCAAGAAACAACCAAAAAAGAAGAATAACTTGTAAAACTATGCCTATATCCAAGCTTGACAACGCCCTCTAACCTCATTGGCTAGATTTAATGGAACTCACCGTACCTGGTAACCTGCAGAACACGCCGAACCTGGTGCACACCGCCCCAACGTATTATCACGTGTACAACTTGCCCCGACATAAATTACATTATGTCTGACCATAATGTCTGCTTATTATTATTATTATTATTATTATTATTATTATTATTATTATTATTATTATTCGACGAGTATGTAAACTTATGTTACTATAAAAATATAATTCCATACTATCGAAACATCCTAACCTCCAAGAGGTTCAGTTTATCGACAAATGCAGATTGAGAAGGCTGTCTTCTGAACGTATTTTTAATGAAGAACATTCCTAATATTCTGGAGCCAATTACGTACACTTTTCCACTTGTTAAATGTTTGTCATTTATATTGACCCATAGTAACAGGTGCACGATAGCTGCCAACGTTTGTAATGGTCTTCTATTATATCGAATAGTTATTACTACATTATGTATCGTTGTAAAATATCTGTAAATATAAAAACTTATAGTTGGCTAGTATAGCGATAATGAACTACGATAACAAAAATTGCTTGAGTCTGATTTTTAAAAAAGTCAATGGATTCAGCTTATTTTACGTGGTTAGGTAAGGAATTCTTAATTAAGCACTTTACAGACGAGCAAGTTTTCTATAACAAGTTTTGCCTTGACAAGTTCTACTTGCTCGTGTCTAAATAAAAACTTGTCAAGATGTTCCTTGTTAATTATAGAGTGCACTTGTTCAAAAGCTGGCATGCTAGCTTTTGAACAAGCAACTTGTCATAGAAAAACTTGATAAATCTCAAAACGTGCTTGTCTGTATGCTCAACAAGGAAAACTTGACAAGGAAACCGTGGCAATAATGAATATTGTAAAATTACTTAATAATTCATAAGGGTACTAACAAATAGAAATGAGCCATTCCAATCACATGGTTAACCCTGTAAATCAGATACAACTCACTAGTGAGTTTTATCTGGAATGTAAATTAGATACAACCACTAGTGAGTTGTATCTGGAATGTGAATTTCACAAGTTGTTTACAACATTCGCGTCCGTGTTGTATCGGCACTATACATTCACTCGGCTGCGCCTCGTGATTGAATAGGCCGATACAACACTCCGCTCATGTAGTAAACATTACATAGTATCCTGAATATTAAATAAGATATCAAAGGTACATTTCATATGCCAGAATGCTCGCTTTGTGAACATGATTGGTGCCGAGTTTGAGAGGCCGAACGTAAACAAAGTCTTTTGTTACCTTGTTATGCCGCCATGTGTATTTTGTGTATTGTGTGCAATCACTACCCAGAAAGACACGCACAACGGTGTAGATACAGGGGCCTGTAGGTCAGTGAAGTCCTCATAGCCAGTTTATTACAAGACTGTTATCAACTTAACTGCGTACACTTAATTTCATTACTCGTTATCGCAAAAGATCGATATTCGTAAAAGTACCTAAGTACTTCACCGCAAGATACGAAAACTCAAAACCACTTTGTAGAAAAAAGGAAACGTATACTCCCACATGCTGAAATCAGCTGCAGTGCCACCATCTCTAGGGGCAGAGTTACACGGAAACTAATAATTACCATAAGTAAATATCTCAAAATTTATGTTATAAAAATTTTGGTGATCGAGCAAGTGCAAATTATACATATCTCAGGAACATACCCATAATTCCTCTTACGCGGACCCAGTCCTCTGGTCCGTGCAGGCAAAATAGCTATTTCTGCTTGTTCCGCGATGCTACCTCTCCTCAAAACGAAACGACGAGTCAAATATAAGTCGCGGTTATGATACACCTTTTACCTAAGTAAATTTGAAATAACAATAGCCGCGGCATGCTTAAATTTGCATTTACCTAGGTGAAGTTGTTTTCTTCGTGTAACCGATTTAACCTAGGTAAAATTTACCTTCTATACACGTGTGGAGAACACGGCGCCCTTAAATTTGAGTTTACCTAGGTAAATGGTTTTCTACGTGTAACCTAAGTAAAAATTATCTAGGTAAATTTGAATGGTCACGCCATGGAAATTTTTCTAGGTAAAAGCCTACCTGGATAGAGTGATTTTCGTAGGACCGTGAAACAGTTACTAAGTTAGTAGGCACTGGTAGACGCTGTTGGACACTAATTCCATTGTTGTCTTTTGTTCAGTTTTAGCTAATTTTGATTAATTGCTAGATACTGTTTCACGGTCTTACGAAAATCACTCTAGTAGCGTCGATGGGTTTTCCCGGGTAAATGAACTAATAATAATTGGAGTTTTGACAGCGGATTGCCAACTGCACGCTCTACACGCTCTCGCTATCGTTTTCATGCCAATGAAAATGCAAATTCTCAAATTGTTTTGTGCAATTAAGATTCAAATAATTCAAAAAGGGACCGTTTGAAGACAGCAATGACGGAGTAATTTGTCTAATGTTTGAGAGGTGAATTCGCAAGAAAGGGGTTCAAGTTCAGACAGAGAAAAACAAATAAACCATCGTTCTACATAAACCTCGAATTTGGTCATTTGACTTTGTTGTTTTTTCAGAGAATAGCAAATGTACCAAATCAAGTGCGTCATGCACGCGCAGAACCTTGAGCGATCACAAGCAGGCTGTGTGATATGTAATAAGGCAGGATAGAGTTTCATGGTCTAAAGTTTAGCGACGATTCCATGCTTTAGTCATACACATTGTAGGCTGAGCAGGTTTAAACGGGTTCTTATCTTATTATCTTATTATTATTATTATTATTATTATTATTATTATTATTATTATTATTATTATTATTATTATTATTATTATTATTATTATATGCATTGATCATGAGTCTCAAATTCACTCATTCCTTCACGGCTAGCTCGCAAACAATTTCATCGCCCAGAATGCTACATGTACTTAAGGTGGTCAGTCACGAGGGGTCATGTAGCAGGGACATGTCGCAGCGAAATTTAGCAGCGACAAAAATTTGTGTAGTACACACTGAGGGACATGTAGCGGGGACATGTAGCAGGGAAAAAATCATAGCGCTTGCACAGCACATGAAAATGTCGCGGGGACTTGTCTCAGGGACATGTTGCAGCGACACGTCCCCTCGTGTAAACTGATACTATCATAATTGTGCAACACCAATTTTGGGGACATTTTGTCCCCGCGACGTGTTCAATGAAGTTCAGATTCAACTGCTGTCAATCAAACGGTTTGATGCATGAAGTAAATCCCAAGGTGTGATAAAGTCAACAATAGCGCTCTAATTAAAGGCCGGGCGCGCTCTTTACCAAGCGTTTTATCAACAAATTCGTGTGCAGGAACGGTTTTTTTTTTTGACTGACATAAGATTCGCAATGGTTAGAGCGGGATGGCAAAATCATTTTCCGCAGAACAGGGTCTTTAGTTAAAAGCGTTGCCAAATAGTGAGCGTGGATCGCGGGTCACTCGCTTGTACGTTGCACTTTTTTTACTCACGATCTCGCCTCAACGGCCGAAGCCGTCTTCACTTTCATTCAAGGCTGTGCAGTGTATGAAAAACATTATCTGAAATAGTTCCATGCAGACCAAATGGTTTTGAAAGCAGTGCGAGGCGCGAGTTGAGATAAGCGCGAAAGGTCATTTACGCGCCAGAGGAACGCGCGAAATCATAACTCTCGCTGACAACATAAAATTTTCCCCCACAACGATAGAAGCGGCGAGTGAAGGCAGCGAGCTTAATGCGCGAATCAAAGGAGCGTGAAGGGCAAGTAACGCGCGACTAGAGAAGCGCAAAATGTTATGACTTACGCTTTGCAAAAAGGAAATTCGCAAAAATAACCGGCTTGTCTGAGTGTTTGTCTCTGTGTAACGAGCAATTGACTCTCAATTTAAGGATGGCCACTTTCTTTCTTTGTCTATGACGTTTTGTCAACAAATTCGCGTGTCAGTATTTTAATCTATAGCTGTTTTGTGAAAGCAGTTTCATGAAGAAAGAAAATGGACGCGCTGAGAAAGGAAGCGGGTCGTGTTAATGACTCGCGCTGACCCGGACAGCGCATTGGGTTATCGTGAGAGACATGCATTCCGCATCAGTATTGCTCGTAGTTTAAAATGATGGAAAAGTTCTGTGAAATAGTCTCAGGCTGTTTTGAGAAAGACCTATAAAACGCGCCCGCCCCAAGCCGGCCCACGACAACTACTCCTGTGGGAAATAACATTCTTTTGTTTGCAAATATAATTATTCAAATTTGGATCTGTTTTGATCGATCAAAACGCATAAAAGGTTTAACTTTGTTTTTAACCCATTCAGTTGCTTAAAACTGCTCTGGAGACAACATGTGAAAGCGTACGAGACATCCGCAAGGCTATTACGCATCATTATATAATGATGTGCGTGATCCTAGCTTTAGTTTGAAATACCGTCCCAAGGCCAAACCCTTAATTATGGGTGTTTATGAATTAAGGCAGGCAGAGCAGATTTCCATTTGGAAATAAAAGAGAAAAATTCCGGTTTGACTATGGGTCACACCTTAGAGAAAAATACAACTGGATCTGGTACTTTGATTTCATTCAGGTAATTAGCGACACGTTTCTCTAACTTAACAAATTTCGGTCCATCTGATGGAAAATGTTTCCCTTTTTTTGAGAACCTCACCTAAAAATATGACTGTCGAAGGGTGAATAATAGGTTCCTTATTAATTCTTTCTGAATTATTTTTCGGCCACATAATAATAAAAAAATGTTCCTCTAATTTCCATCACTGGTACTTTCCTAAAATGTTCTTCATTCGACCAGAGGGCTTAAACTCAAAAATTGGGTTAACTGCACCAGAAACAATTTGAAGAGTGCAAGGAGTAGTATTCAAACTGGGGGTCCTCGTCACAATATTTTGTTTAAGTGACAAAAATAAGTGGATTCGATTACGCAAAAAAATTGTGCCGGGTCCGGATTTTGAACAGTAACTCTCCAGTTGTATGTCGAGAAATGTTAGCACACGAAGTGCGTTAAAAATAGCTTGTTTTTGTAAAGTAAAAAGGCCGGAAACGCCCATACCGCTTTGAGCTGTCGGCAGGAACACCAAGGCAGCACCAGCAACAACAAGAAGTAGGAACGTGTCTCCTGGCATTCCTCAGAAGAACTCTAAAAACCAAATGGAAAGGACGAATTAGGATCGAATTCACGGAACGTTTAACATTTCTTATTTTAAAAAGGTCAGAGTTTTTAACGATATTTAAAACAAGGGTTAAAATAAAGAAAAAAATAATAATAATAAAAATAAGAGAGTGTGTTGAAATCGCAAATCCTATCAGAAAATAAGAGTGTGTTGAAATCGCAAATCGCAAATCCTATCGCAAATCCTATGAGAAAATTATTGTTTTATACCTTCTAACAGTCAGTCCAGTAAGAAAATGACAGTTGAAACGAAAAAAAGATCTTTCAGAATTCTAAAGTTATCGTTATTGTAGATCTTCACAACGGATTCTTGTGTGTGGTTCACAACGGATTTTTGTGTGTTCTTCAAAACTTGTAAATGATTATAGAACGGTGATAATAGCAAACTATGGGTTTATATTAACATCATATCATGACTAGCATTAGTCTTTTCATTTCCTTTAATGATGTAAATGAAACATCAGTGCAAGTTGTTTCGTGTGAGAAATATTGTACAAAAAAGTACATGAAACAATTAAATAAAAAAACAATCAAAACATGTCTTACTCACCAACAAAAGGGGACACCTTATCCTTAATAGTGAAACTTTGTAAATGAATCGTGATGGTTTGAATTGCGTTGAATTTTACTTTTGACTTACCGACAGACCGTTAGTAATAATTCATAGATCGTGTATAAACTTGGTTCATTGGTCACACAACGATGTCTGAACAGAGTACCAGCAAGTACCAGATCATTTTGAGTGGGTTAACTGTTTAATTTGACAGGACTGGCAGGTGTTAAGAAACTCCAAGTGGAACATTATTTGAAGAAGAATTCCTTCAGTAAAATAATTACCATTCTTAGCTAGGTCTGTAAATGAAGCTAGGTCTATTACTCCGAATGCGACATGATAAACATTACATCTTACTAGTAAACAGATTCTGTTCAGCTGACAGTTTGCATTAATATCAGTTTACCACCATCTTATAAAACGCAGGGTTAATCTTTACTTGTTATTCGTAAAACACCATAAATATACAAGTTATGCAAAATGCTTTCAAAACAATCCATCAGTACTGAATTAAAGACTAAACTAATCAAAGGCTCCTATGAGCCAATTTGTGAATATCGAACGCTCTTTTTATACTTAGTGGATGTCAGAACGGGAGTCACGGAGCGCGAGGCACGCAAATCTTGCAATTGATTACTCAAACTTATTAGCTGAAGCTCTTTCTAAGCTAAAACCAATCGCAACAGCATATCTATCGAACTCTTGTAAATGGTATTCAAGGAATATCATTTTAATTGTTTGTAGTGGGGTCTTCAGGAAGTCGACTAAATTTCTTATGCAGATGGATGCTTTGGGTTAATAAAAACAAACCCCATTTTGAAACGGTTAATCACTTTGAAACAGTTTAACATTTAAAACTTAACATAAATGGTCTAGTTTTGTCTATAAGTGCACTGAAATTTTTTAACATGCTTAGAAATAAAATATGGCAATGGTTTGCCATTCAAAATGAGGCTAACTTCTCCATTGTCTTGCTTGAGAAAAAAATCGCTTTTCTATCAATCAATCGCAATCATTGAGACAAAGTCTGTTTTCAAAAAAATACAAATACATTATTTTTAGTTATAGCCATTTACTTCACTTTACATAAATAAAATAATAAGCGTTTTTATAGAAAACTGATACTACTCACCTCTACGGAAGTCGATCTTTTCCTGGTTTAACTCTCTTTAAAAAAAACTATATGGTAAGAAGAAAACGGTGCCCGGTCCTAGTGAATAATAAAAATTAAAGTTTGAAATCAAAATCACCAAGAAGGGTGATCCGACCAACCTTTATCAGAAGCTTACTTGTCCTTTGTGATCTTTGGTTTCAGTTACAGATATATTTACGGCGTTATTGTTTGACCTCTTTGCTATTGGACAGTTTTCGAACTTTCATTGGCCCTTTAACTGCTCAGAAAATCTATTTTCATTGGCCAGTGTGACCATTGCATTGGGGTATGTTGAAAATGCAAAACGTTTCAAAGAAAACAACGAACAACCCGCTTGCAAGCAGAAAAACGAGTGATGTAAGCTTGACAAGCTTACTGCGCTGAAAATTTCGGTCTTGAACTTGACTCGTGAATTTAAGAACGTGTCCACCTGAGGACCATGCAGACGAGTCTACACGACCCCCAACCGATTTCGCTCAAATTTGGCTCACTTGTTGCCCACAACGAACCTACAATCTAGGCCAAACGGTTTATCCAGATACTAATTTTAAGAGAGTTATACGAGTTTAAAGTTTTTGTTAAAAAATGTGCAAAAATCCGTGCCAAAAATGCAGCGAATTCATGATGTGCGTGTTTCTCCAAAATCTCAAGCCGACAAAAAATATTCCGCTAAGTGAAAGTAGAAACCTGGATCTTTATGTACAAACATAAAAATATATGATTGTCCTGTTTTTATATTTCTGAGCCATCAATCAAACTTGACAATTTCACCATTTTGCGAAATAACGGAAAATACCCCTAAAATAGCGGGCAAAAGCAAACAAGCGGCCATGTTTTGATTCATTTCAATGCTTTTTCCAGCTTGAACAATTGATGATCTAAGCAATTACAAAAATAAAAGTGTGTGAAGTTTACATTTTAGATGACGAATTTGCCCTTGAAATACGGCAATCCGGTGTACCTGGGAGGGTCACGTGACACGTGCCAGAATATCGTAATACAGAGACCTCGCGTCCGTTTGTTCATAAGTCTCCATAATGCAAGGAAAACTTCGAGAAGATCTTTAGGAGTATTTTTAAAAACCATTTTGATGTTTCATTCGGCCAGTTTTATCTTATCTAAAAATCATATGGGAAGTCCGGCCGCTTTTTATTTTACTTCTTTTTTATCGCACCGCATTGAACTTTTAGGCCCTTTTAGACTGCCTCGGTTACAGATAAAAAAGTAAGAAACTACTTATTTGTTTACAGTAAAAGCAAAGTAAAGATCAAGTATATCAAAAATACAAAAAAAATGTTTTCCGCCAGCATTATTTTGATAACGCGCTGAGAGGATTGCGTGACACGCACCAGACACCAAGAACATTTCCCACGCTTTCCCACGCATAAACATACCAGCAGACTTTCGTAAAGATGGGCGATTTTAAATGTGTTTGTTTTTTTCAGCAATATTCTAAGAAAGAATGTAACCTTTTTGCTCGAAACAAGAGCGCTAGATCTATATTTACAGTATTGTAAAGGATTTTTCTAGTAGCACAAAAGAGCACTTGTGGTTGTTTTAAAACCTCACGGAAAGGAGTCGAGGAAGACGGTAAATTATGTTTGGCCCGCGTTGGATTGTTCGACGAGTGCGGAGAAGATTTCACGATTTGTCCCGAGCATATGAACGAATTTGGCTTGGGATGGCGGCCAAGTAAAGTTTGTAAATATCCTGAGCATCGGAGAAAACAGAAACCGTACAGAGGGATATCCAGGGAGATGTCGAGAAAAATATACTTACACTTCGGTGCACTTTGTGAGACTGGACAAGGTGACTCATTGTGAGGGGGTGAATTGGGGTATGCAAAGCTACTTTTTGGCCCGATCCGTCGATTCGACGTTATTTTCGTTCAAATCCGGGTCCGCATTACTTAAAAAGTTTCGCAGTATAAATATACTGCGCACGGGTATATATATATATTTATTTTGTTTTTATTGTGCAGTACTAGTAGATTTTACTCGAAGTTTTCTGCCTTAATTTGCTGGTGAAACTGAAAAGGCAGTCGACAAAACACCAACATATCGTCCAAGGCCGACAAAACATTAATGATCAGATCCACAATCCGAACTTCTAGATGGACAAAGTCCGGAAACCGG
Organism: Dendrophyllia cribrosa; assembly: GCA_024195265.1. Taxonomy (NCBI): domain Eukaryota; kingdom Metazoa; phylum Cnidaria; class Anthozoa; order Scleractinia; family Dendrophylliidae; genus Dendrophyllia; species Dendrophyllia cribrosa. Next base: position 61,678,181 of record JAJLRJ010000001.1, on the reverse strand, counting down.
GCCAAAATTTTCGGCTGATCCTCGATCCACGGTAATGTTCAATCCGCTTAATTTATCGCTAAAATCCTCAATCTGTGCGCTTTTCAAGGCCAAATCTGCCGATCCGCGAACCTATTCATCCCTCTCCATTGTAAATAATGTTGTGTCGGAATACCGGCTACATTTGAAAATGAACACAGAATGAGATGAAATATACGTTTTATCATGCTTCCGAGTTAAAATAGTATTTTTTTGGTTTTCTAGGGATATGTAGGAAATGTTTATCTAATTATAGCGAGACTGTGCTCCGCTCCGATGAGACAACTAGTGATACACAGGTAAAATACTGTGAAATTAAAATATTAGTGCTTTTCTAAACCGGTAATCATCCCAATAAATTTAGTTTTAGGCTTTTATGCAACAAATTATAAGGCAACATTTTTCATACAATTTTCATTTCAAAAAGTCCTCGCAGCGAGTGCCAGTCGAATCTATATCATACTTAGCCGCAAACACCGAAGTAAATTGTTTGCAAGCGCGATAAACCGAAATAAATTGCTTGCAAAACCCAAAATAAATTGTTTGTAGCTGTATAAAGAACAAATGAATTGTTTGCATTAAAAAAAAAATTCCCTCCCTCCCCCCTGCCTCACCACCACCACCACCACCACCACCACCACCACCAGAAAAATAATGGTACGTCCCCTGGCCCTTGGGGGTTAAAATCTTGGTCTGAGGTGTATTTTGGGGGCTAAAAGTTGAAAGAAAGGAAAACAAAATTTTGCAACAGATAAAATGCAAACTTTATAGAATATAAGGTCTCTGCTTTGGCCTTTTTTTTTTCTTTATTTTCTTTCTTTTTATTTTATTTACTATTTGCATTTAGTTTACTTGCTGTAATTTAATATTCCAATGCCTAAAAGTTACAAGCCAGCGATAATCCTCTGATAATAATACCCTGATACCTTGGGTATCCTGTGGTACTAATATTGTCAAAATAAAGATGGCGGATGTACCGATCGTGCTCGGTAGTAAAGCATTTTTTATTAGCTGGGATATCTTATCTATTTAAACGATTGATCATCCAAACAAGTGGCCAGTGTGAGTCTTGAAGAATCTCTGAGCAGTTTGCAGCCGCGGCCATCATTCTCAAATGTTGCACACGGTTTTGTGTATAAAGTCAGCGACCGGCCGGTAGTTTCCCACATACATGGCTTGGTAAGTGCACTTTTATTAGCACTCCAAATTATATTTATTTCATCAGGTACATTTTATAAACCTAATATTGTGTATTCAAATATAATATGAGCCAAGAATGTCTTCACCAGAATCAGTAGCATGTTTTACCAGATGTCAACAGATGTCTTTGTCCTCTATATTTGTCATTCGCCCGTCATCGTGAGCGAAATACCGATACAAAATATCTGTTTCGCATGGCTATACGTACGTAACTTCACACAGATTTTATCACATCTATCAACTCCTAAACAAATAAACTTTATGGAAATCGAGTAATTTTGAGCAGAAACTTGGCCGCATCCGAGATATTTTAAGCGATTTTCACTAGAAATTCGAATCATGAAAAATCTCGATTTTTGAAGGTTTTCTTGACAGCATTAATATTTTCAAATATATTCATCGCATCCTCTTCAAATTTAGTTGATTTAAATAAGTATACTATTCATTTTAAATTGGCAAAGATTCATTATTATCTCTGCACCCAATCGTCTTTGAGCAAGTTGTAAACTTCACGGGCGAATTTACCATGGTTTTACTTAAAATTGTGTGTCATTTCACTCGAACCACTGTATCCCGTGAACTGTTCGGACTTTCGGAAAAATATTTGGCAGGCTTTTAAGTTGGACTAATACCAGTATGTACACAAAATATTATCAAATTCTGGAGGGTACCATGTAGACTCAAATGTTGATATTGCATGGATTTCATGTGGACACGTTCTTAAAATGAAAATTACAAACAAGAGTGATCCAACCAAGCTTTATCAGAAGCTGCTTACTTGTTCTTTGTGATCTTTGGCTTCAACAGCTAAAAAACGTATATTTATGTTCACTGTTTGGCTTCTTTATTATGGGACAGTAAGCGATTTCTCATTGGTCTTTTAACTACTCAGAAAATTTCTTTTCATTGGCCAGTGTGACCATTGCTTTGGGTTATGTTTAAAATGCACAGCATATCAATGAAAACACCGAAATTAAATGGAAAACCTGCTAATCTGGGCAGAAAATCTTCTTTTCAGTGGCCTGTATGACCTTTTCGTTGACATATGTTACAAGTGCAAGAAGTCTCAATGGAAACAAAGAAGTTAAGTGGATAACCTGCTTTTTAAGAGCAGAAAAACGAGTGTTCTTAGACTAAAAATATCTGTATTTGGTTCATTTGTCAGCAGAAAAACTACTTCTCGCTAAAATAGAAAGAAAAGCTAAACATTTTGCAAAACTCAAGATTTTTATTCCACTTTTTGGAGTTTGTTAGTTTACAGTTAGCGTTTGTAGTATGGCGCCTGCATTTAGATCTTATAGCCGTCATAGCAGCAAGTTTAAAATCTTTTAAGTTACGAGCAATGAAAGCATCATGCTGTAGTCAATGTTAACGGCGCGTCGGAAAGCCCGAAGAGAATAATTATTTTATTAAAAACCCAACACCACAAATCACCACGAAAAAAAAATAGAACAAAAGATAAGTATATTGGTAACATGAATAAACAATAAAGATACCAAATGCGGCGTGTTTGAAGTCCCAAATTTTCTGAAAATGTCTTCTCATAATAATTCAGCTCCAAAATATGTTACATGCTCGATACTCGATGCTCGATACTCCCACGGAAATGTTCGTGATATTGATTGATCGACTGGAGGTGAAAGAACTCACAATCACGGGGGGGGGGTGTCTCGGGTACCCGAGACCATATAAACAGGCCCTTAAAGTTCATCCGAGCTGAACGAGAAAGCAATTGGCAGCTGCATCTGGAGGCGACAAAAGAGATGATCCCTCACTTTTTCACAATGGATAGAGTCAATTACTCTTGATGGCTTCCAGTGTACATCATGGATATGTACCAGCTACAAGAATCGGCCGCAGAGCCGGTTCATAACGAGTTCATTAGAGGGAACCATGCAGTCAGCAGGTCAGCATCACAGCCATTCAACCAAGTCTGGACTGACATGGCACTAGAACAGAGCGTAAACCTCGATAGCAAAACCAAAGGTGGTATAATCGGCATTACACATAGGCCTGGAGCTCTCGAGAAATGGTTTTTGACTGCGCATGAGCGATCAGCTACCACAACTGCTACTAAGGGCATGTTGGACATGAGTGAGTCATCAGGGAGTGCACACAAGGAATCGTCGGGATTCAGAGTCAAGAGGGACGAAGATGACATAAACAAGATCATTAACACTCTCAACACGGTGATGTCGAATCCCTTCGATGCAGATGCCCACGAAGAAGAGGTACCGCACTCAAACCTTGCAACGGGATTAGTCATGCCGGAAGAGCTGTCACTGCGACTTCTCGATGCCGAACGTCTGGGAGCAGAGGAGATGAAATCATTTGTAAGCAAACGTTTACACACAAATAAAGTTGGGTTATGGGAGCCGTTGAAGAAGATGAATATCAAAACATTTGCAAGTTTATCGAAGAAGGGGAAGGCGTAATCAGCAGACAGAAGATTTCGGAAGACAGCGAAAAGCGTACTCTTGCGCGTTCTCGAAGATCAGGTGCAAGTCTTACTAAGACTTCCTGTGGAAGAGGAGTCAACAGCGTACATAATAGATGGATGGCAGCCGTGCAGATGACGAAGACTGCCGGAGTAGCAATATTTGGAGAACTTGCCGGAAAGTACTTTGATGCAATAACCGCGCCACTAGGAAACAATGGCTGCAATCGTGTAGATGTAGTATTCGATCGGTACGACAAAGAAGATTCCATCAAAGAAGGAGAGCGCGCAAGGCGGGGATCATCATCTGGCTATAAAGTACGAATAGCAGGCCCATCTACTCGAGTTCCAAAGAAATGGATTACGTTCATCTCTAATCCCAGAAATAAGACCAACTTGAAGATTGTTCTCAGTAACACGTGGGCAAAGATGGCACAGATAAAGCTCAAACCGGATGAAGAATTAGTATTGGCAGGATGTTTTGAAGACAGCAGTGAGTCAGTCTTGATAACAAGAAACGAGAAGCGCCCAATGCCTCATATGTTTTCCGACCACGAGGAAGCAGACACCAGAATGTTGCTCCATGCTCAAGATTGTACTCAAGATCATCCCAGGATAGTGATCCAGTCCCCAGACACCGATGTTGCTGTTCTATGTGTGTACTTTTACAACCAGATCAGTTCCCAACAGCTTTGGTTCCGTATTGGTGTAAAGGACAAGCTTCGTTTTCTTCCCATCCATCAGCTTACAGATAAGCTAGAAGAAGACCTGTGTAACCTTCTTCTTGTACTCCATGCTCTAACAGGATGTGACACCACAAGTGGTCTTCATACAATTGGCAAACGGAAGCCTTCATAAGCTTACTGTATGCTCCTCCGCTAAGAGCTGGGACAACAGCAGATGATGTTAGGTACGATCATAGCTTGTCAAATTATTCTCTAAATGAGTTTAACTGTACTGTGCCTTGTTGAATGTATATAATTTATTATACATTTAAAATAGGCAAAAGTTTATGCAATAACATTTAGTGTAAAAATGGATGTTTTGCATGTTGCCTTTAGATACTGGGTGTTGTGTTAGAAGAGGCAGAAGAACGACGGGCTGCCTCCCACAACAGATAGTCTCTAGCTTCACATCAAGCGCGCGAATTATCAAGCTATGGTTTAGAAGCGCTCTCTCCAAGCTTCTCAGCAGCTACCAACGCCAGTGGGAAATGGCTGGGAAATGGACGATGGTTGTCTGAGGCCTCTTCTAATGGCGAAGGATGCAGCACCCAAGGGACTAGCAGAGCTTACAGTCTGCAAATGCCTAAAGATGGCATGCAAGACGAATTCATGTATATGCAGAGTAAATGAGTTGTCATGCACAGAATCCTGTGGATGCATGGCTGATGAGTGTGAGAACCCTCATACAGGTCAAGTTGAGGATGAAAGTGACGATGATGACGATGAGTAAATAAACGTATTGCAAGTACATATATAGATAGTTTCATGTATATAGCGCCCATGATGTTGGAGGCACGATTGTAAGTAAACTCCTCATGCAGAAGGGGAGAGGTAAACTGGTCCAGAGGTCCTGCAGTTAATTCTTTGCTAGTGATATAAATGCCGTGTTTTTGCAAGAAAGTTATACAACAAATATAATAGCACATTAACTAGCAAAATAAGGGTATTTGATTTAGGCAAAATAAAAGTACTTGCAAATCCCAACATCCACCACGTCTTTTGTTGTTGTTGTCGTTGTTATTGTTATTGTTCTATCCGTTACTTCTACATTGGTACATTGTGGCAATCTGGCGACTTTGGGACAACGGTGTATTGCTTGGGAAATCAAATGAAAACTAGTTAAAGGTGCCCTGCAATCCTGATAACAAAGGTGAGAAAAATCCCTTGGATATTTTTTGGCGTATCGGTGTTTGCATTAACGAGACAAACTACCAATATCACATTGTTTTCAAGAAAAAAGACAATCTTTTTAATTTCACCACGTTTCTTAGCAACTGTTGCCATGGAAACATGTGAAACAGGAGAAGAAGATGTTAGGAAATAAAGCGACTAATAAAATTATACAAGCTTTCCAAGTTTGATTAGAAAATGATGTCTACTTTTTGAGATATGATTATTTTAGCATTTCCCATTAACTTGTTTAGGATAAATCAGGCCTTTCTGACAATTATGGCAACTTTTGTTATCCACTGCAAAGCAGTGTGATCCCCAGATTGAGAAATTTTGCAATATCTTATTATTCCGCAACACTCTCAATTAGGAATAATATATTTTATGCTCCTTGGGCATGTTTTTCATGTACTTCTGCCCCGAGAAAGTGGCTACACAGGTTATTTTTCAGCTGATGCCCCCCAAAGCGAATTTCCTTAGCAACCGTTACCATAGCAACGGAAATCAGACCAGGGATACATCTAAAATAAAGATCTCTTGGATTGACACAACGTGGCCAAATATCAACCTATTTGCTCGAAGTAACGAGAAGAAACGAGTTTTTAAAGTCTTGCCTAACTCCAAAAGAGCTGGATTTAGATTGCTCCAAAGATCCCCAACCCCCCTCAAATTTCGTGGCATAGCATGTTACTGACCCCACAATTTGGACATACAATTGTCCAATCAGGAATCTATGGACATCTGGCTATCAGAATCTGTGGTCAAACCATTTGTGTAGTGGGGGTGCTACGTTTTCGATTTTTCTCTGGCCTCTCCTCCTCGACTATCAAGACAGGTTTCATATTTCTCAAATAGTGGCCAAGGCCGCATTTGAGGCTGTGTAACTCTGCAAGTCAAGCATTTTTGGAGGAATACAGAGCTAAGTGCGTATTTTTAAACCTGATTTCACCTTATTACAATTATTAGTTTAGAACTAAACTTCTTTAACCCTGTTCGGCCTGGGGGGGGGGGGGGGGGCGGCACAAAGTGCCCGCGCTAACTTTCAACATTCATAACTTCTTTAATATGTATTCAAACGCCATCAAACTTTGTGACTTTTCCTAAAATTTATCTGGCAACAATTTCTTATCACAATTTTTTGGATCACGTGACTTGATGTTTCCATGGCAACAAGATTTTGACAGCCATGTTTTTGGAAATTTGCATATTTATACCTTTGAATGAAAAAAAACAATGTTTATTGGTATAACTTTTGTATTTTTACGTCATTTAGCGTTTATTTATTGGTTTTGATTAATTTTGCGTCAATTTGGACGGTTTTTAAGAGGTTTTAAAAAAATTCAGAAATCCAAGATGGCGGATCCAAGATGGCGGACGTATAACTAATTACCTAATAACTACGTCATATGACGTCATCGTTCCATTGTGCGGACCGCAAAAGAGACAGTTTTGGACGTACTATGTACCCTCTAGGTTTCATTGTCATAGCCTTAATGTTCTTGAAGTTACGAAGGGATGAAGCACAATGTGCCCCCCCCCCCAGGCTCAGGAACTCAAAAAAAGCCCAGGCCGAATAGGGTTAAAAAATATTCAGAAAATGGTTGCTTCGAGGAACTTTATACCCGCGAATAAGCGTAGTTTTAAGGAATTTTCAAGCAGCCGAGATACTTAACAGTAAAAAAATATATTTTTCTATGGGAATTTATGTTGATATCAGTTTGTGATCGACTTTTTCTTTGTGTTCTCGTTAGTTTTGGAGAAATGTGTAAAAACGTGCTCAAATTCAGTCGGATTGACATCTTGAATTTCGCCATGAGCTCAGCCGGCTTCTCGATGCGCTAATTGCCTAACGGTGCGATTTTTGCTTTGAAACATAAACTAACGGATATAGGTTGAAAAGCGAATTTATGCGAACAAAACAAGAATTGGATTTTATAGTTCTAACTTCACTCGCGTCGCCTTGCGCAAAGACGCAAATACGTCTGTTTATTTTTTGCAATTTTGATTTCCAAATCAATTTCTTGGGCAATTTTCGATACGCAACAGTTGTATTTTATTCGGAAATTAGTCACACTAGTTATTCTAAACCGAGATCAGAAAAAAGTTGTTTTTGTGAGCTTTTGTGCAGTCTAAATGCACTGTGCAGACGGTCGCAGGATTAGAGAGCATTGAATTTTCTGGTTGTATTTATCGTCCTTATGAGGCGATTACTGCGGTTTTGGAGCTAATGTGAGATGCACAGAAAGGAATGGACTCGCTCTTTACTCGAGCGAAGTTTTGTGTACCCAGAAGACGATTTGTCAACATTCGAGCCGCCAGCCCGGTTGTTCGAAAAGTCGGCGGACTACTTTTTTCTTGTTTCAACTTCAAATTCCTTCTATAAAACAGAGAATAGCCGCGGTTACACGAAGCACTTTTTCCTAGGTAAATTAATTTACCTCGGCTTTGCGGCGACAGCAACGAGAACGTAAAAAAAAATAACAGGTTTAATTAGCAAAGCAACGACTATGCACGTGCGTTGCACATTTTGGTACATTTCTTTGCCGTTCTCAGCTACAAAACAACAACGTCAAATGATCAAATTCGAGGTTTCCTTTCTCTGTCTGAGTTTGAAATCCTTTCTTGCGAATTAACGGCTCCCAAACATCAGACAATTACTGCAAAGAACTGCAAATCAGTTCTTTTAAAAGCAACCACGACGGCAACAACAGGGAAAACTTCAGTTAAAAACTTTTAAACTGCCTCGCAATTATTCCAAATTGTAGGACTTTCAGTAATTTGTCTAATGTTTGGGAGTGTAAATTCGTAAGAAAGGAGTTCAGTTTAGACAGAGAGAGGAAACCTCGAATTTGGTCATTTGACCATGTTGTTTCGTAGAAAACGGCAAAGAAATGTACCAACGTGTGTGACGCACGTGCATAGTTGTTGTTTTGCTAATTAAACCAAAATCCTAGGTAAAAGTGCGTGTAGTGCTTCGTGCTAACTTTTTTAACAACCGGGCTGGCGGCTCGAATGTTGACAAAGCGTCCCCTGTGTACTCGTGCGAATCCAGTTTTGAAACGGTTGTTTTGCTCGTGTCCCTCCCCGACGAGAGAGTTTAAACCAAACGGCCTGGCTGCTAAGCCTAGCCAACGGGCGCCCGTAACCCCCGTAGTACGCTTTTTTGTCCCTGCATCTAAGGATTAGAGAGCATTGAAATTTCTGGTTGTATTTATCGTCCTTATGAGGCGATGACTGCGGTTTTGGAGCTAAATGTGAGATGCATAGAAAAGAATGGACTCGCTCTTTACTCGAGCGAAGTTTTGGAGCGATTGGAATCGATTAAAGGTTATTTTTGTCGCTTTTCGTTGGAGTGACTTGGAATTGCGAGTTCTCCCTTTACTTCTTTTAGGCAAAGTTAAACCAGAAATACCAAAACTCGCTAAAATGCCGTTTAGAAGCCATAAAGCCGCCAAGAAACAACAGATAGACATTATTGGATGAGGTATGAACACGTTAATGGCTGTTTATTTTTAATTTCGATATTTTATCAAACTCACGATAAAATCCCATACAAATCCTTATATTTTTGTCGTTGAGGATTCCTGTTGTGAGCCTGGGCACCCTGTGACTAAATATGTAATATTGCTCTCCTCTTAATTTTACCGAGATTATATATTATTTTGCTCCTCAAACATATAACGACAAGAAACTGGTAGTATTGGTGAAACTTACGAACCGGTTTTGGTCACTCTAAGTGTTTTCCTGGTTGATTAACAACTTGTCAAAACTGCGGCATTCGCGCTATGGTCTTGCACGCAGATTTTAGGCTTCGTTGTTTACGAATGGTAATGACATTTGACAATTCGTCAGGGGGTAACACCATACCCTGGGGTGTAGTTCTCAGGCATATATGCAGATACCACGCAGCTCTCAACAACCTCTAATTTCATTGGACCTGTATATCACTCAGCTCTATTGTTTTCAGGGCTAGGGTCCTTTGTTGTGTTGTTTGTTCTATTGTTTTCTCAGCAAATCATAGAATACGCTCCAATGGAGCCATTGTTTTGAGCATTCGCCAATTGTATGTCAAGCATATTGTAAAGTCAATTTGGTCCCCCCTGATGACGAATTGTCAAATTTAGTTATGTTTCTCCGTAAAAGCACTCAAATTACTCGGGAATCAATGCTGCGATGAGTTAAAGTGCCCCCTGTGATCAAATTTTTTATTTTATTTTTTTTTTACATTTTCGTGTACAATTAGACTTTCTTACTCATCTTGCCACATTTCAATTCATATGTCAATTCATAATTTCAACCCGTGAGGTATGTTAGAGTCTTTGACGTCACTTTCTCCCATTCGCAACCAAGTCTTGGAACAAGGTTGATTAATGGCGGCCGTAAATTCTCGGAAATAAATGTTAAAATAAAATGAGTTCTGATTTTCGTAATAGATTGAAATTTGGCAAGATGAGTAAGAAATTCTAATAGTACACGAAAATGTAAAACAATGAAAATCAAAAATTTGATCATAGGGGCACTTTGAAGGTGCCACGAGTTCAAGCTGTGTACAGCTTCTTGTTTCAGTTTATTGTGTGTCGCTTTAGTTATTATTCCGCCTGTAGTCCGGCTCTATTTAAGCCGACTTTGAAAGCATTACTTTATTTTTTGCCTTTTCTATTGAAGAGCTCGAGGAAAAACGACCCTAGCTGTTACTGCATTTGTTTTTTATACATTTATTCTCACGCACACTGCTTTGTCTGGAATGCAAAGTAAATAGGTATTTTAACATGGAAACAGACATATAATATTTAATATTGTATGTTACAGATATATTGCTTGATTTTTAAGTTGGTGAAAGGGCCTATCGACAAGTCCGCTATCAGCGCGGTAGGCCAATTTGACGATAACTGTCGCCGTGTCTCCTATAGCTGGCTTAGTCCATTATACATCCCACGTTGGTGTAATGAATGCGCGACTCTCTAACGACTTCCTGGTGCAAGCAAGACAGCAACTTAACCGGGACGAGGTGGTGTGTTTTCAGTTAATTTTAATGAGTTTTCTGTGAGAAGAAATTAACCATTCTCTATTCTTATCGCAATTGGCGACTTATTATTTTAATGTCAAGCAGTGATATACTACCAATATATCTTTAAAACATGCATAGGAAATATATTCGATTTTGCTGTATGTTAAAGATCCACAAAAAAGGCGTCTTAAAAACTCCGAAAATAGATGAATCTATCCTTAGTTACCTCCACAGTAACTCTAAGTATTAAACTTAAAACTTTAACTCGTTATTTCTTTAATTTTATTTCAACGCTGAACCCATTCTTAAGATTAGTGAAAACTATTTGTTGCCCTTGTTGGGAGAAGGTGGTGAAGATGTCGAATCCACTCGAACATTTGGTACATAGTCAGGTGGGGATCCATGAACCACTGGCGTTGAAAAGGTCTTGACTACATGGAATGCCAGGGTGACCTGTACTTCATTTTCGTTGCTTACCATGTCGAACATCTCCTTCGTTCCCACATCTTTTAACGTGTGCAACACTGTTGCGGTATTAAAGTCCAGATCAGGATAGCTGATGCTGATGTAGAGCTCCGTGTCTGATTCAACTGCCATAATGCGACATTGCTTGTTCACTGCTTTGATTGGGCCCTTCGGAAGTGTTGTTGTGGGCTGAAAAATCGCGTAACCATACAAGGCATTTATTGCTGTCAAACGGTCTAGTGCTGAATGAAATTTCACAACATGTGCTTTATCATCTTGTTTAAGCACTTCATATAGCTGCTTCTTATTTTTTTGTAAACGCCAAGCGGCTTCTGCAGTGCGCGGGTATGATGGTGTTTTCACGTAAATTGCATACTCGTAGCTTCCATCCGCCGAGCTGTGCTCAAGCCAGGCAGTAGCGTACTTACCACTGGACGATTTCCCCGATTGATTTTCCGAAATTTGGTTTTGAACATGAACCTTAAGACTAGAGGCGCTTGAGGATGGAATGTAGTAACTGTTGCCTTTCGTGTCCACTAGAATAGTATAAGGGTTTGCTCCTTTTTGAGACGATGGCGTCATCGCTGAAGATGTACTGTCTTTCGGGCGCCATCCACTTTAATGAAGAATGTGGAGGGACCTTGGGCTAGCTTGTCTTGAAAAAGTGTTGTCTGTACTTGCTTTCCGGGTCCATTGTCCATTCTAATGTTGCTTCCCAGACAGACTAAGAGGTTTTTGGAAAAAGAAAACGGACTTCTTAAAGTAAAGTTTGATATTCTGAAAGGTATGTTTATTTAAGAAGTCATAATTTGGTTGATGGAAGTCCATGGCAAACATTCCATTGGACAAAGTTGACACAACGTCTGACCCCTTGAAGGTAACGCCTCCGGCAGAAGATTGTGGGCTGAAGTTTCTGTCCTTCTTCAACTTTCTTTCATTAGCAGTAAGTGACATCGTTGTGGTGCCAGGAATTTTCGCCCAATCCCACCCAGCATTCACATCATGTGCCTTCAACGCCTCCTCGCTGTTAGCTATAAGCATCGAACCATGACTTGCAAAAATGCCGTTTGGATTCTCAGAAGAAGTTCCTTCAAAGTCCCAGACAAACTTGTTGAATCCCTTTACTGTAACAACCAGTCTTTACGACGCGGTGAATTGATAAGGCTGCAAAGTTCTTGGTCCAATGACCTTCTGGAGATAACTCCGCACTCACGCTCGTTGAGGTGGCTAACGAATTTACCTAAATATAAATAAAAAATAGATGGCACTAAACGTCATGCGTGCTTTGTTCCATCATGATAAACATGATACACCGCGAGAAACGTTTTCTGCGCTATTTATTTCATTTACTTTATTTAGCCTTCTAAAATATCTTTGTCTAATAATACGGTTTCTTCATGCTTATTTTCCGAAAAGTATAATACAATAAAGTTGAAACATCACTTAACTTTGCTATTGCCAAAAGTATAAGCAGCTGTTTCTAATGGCAAATATCTAAAATTATCATTTGTTGCATTTTTCTTCTTTTTCATTGGCCGAGAGCCCACCACGTTACCTGCAGATAACTGACGAATATATCTGCTCATGCGCACAACTGTGAAACATTGTTTTGCTGCAAATAATAGTTCTCCCCCCGCCCTCTACAATGGCAGTCCGATTTCTGCTCTGTTTTTAGCAATTGTAAATAATATTAAATTTGAAAAACAAACTCGGCGATCGAATGATAAAACAATAATAATTGATAATCATTCTCACTACAACTATATATTTATTTTTCATTTTACAATACACAACCGCTTCATGTATTTGCCTCCAAATACCTTTTTTCAAAAGAAAATTACATTTTGGTAAGTTGTCGATAACCGTGTTACGATAATATTTTTTTTCTTTGCCATCATCATTTACACAATATTTCTCATTACTTGAAGAGAACCAAGGGTTTTAAAGTAGGTTTTCCCGACTCTGATTTGTCCATTGTTTAAATTTGTATCAACAACAGCATCAAAAGGCTGATACAAACGTTCGAACATTTCTGCATTGTTGTCAGGTCTGGAATGTCGCAGTTGAATCAAAGGTGAGAGGAATCTCCAATCATGTTACTATAACTGATTTTATTTAATAATTTCTTCGTCCTCGTTATCATGCAAGAAACGCTTATGAACTTACCTTGCTCATTAGTTGCAGAGAACCAAGTGTGTTAAAATACGACTTCCCTGAATTGATCGATCCCCTGGCTAAAGTATTTGCGACATCAGCGTTGGAAGGCTGATAAAAACGTTCAAAAATTCTTGCATTGCTGTTCAGGTGAGCAATTTGTATACCTTTTGCAGGCGTTGATGGTAGCGACCCTGGATATGATACACTGATGTACGCATAGGCTGGAAAATCGCTTGCTAGAATTGCCCGAGAATAGTCTGGAAAGCGTCCTCCTACACTGCTTGGAGTAGAATATTTTACAGCTGTTATCTTGAGGGTGTTAAGACCTTCTAGTAAATTGCGTTTTGCTTGGTCTGATAATTTAAAGTCCGTTCCCTCCAAAAAATATTGTACTTGTGCCACAGAGTGCAACGCGGCTGGTATGTATGCAGATGCGTAGAATGTCATGTGATGGAAGCCAGTATAATCAGGTTTGATCACTCCACCAAATGCTTTGTTAATATCCAAAGCATTTTCCATCCATTTTTTTAAAGCCTCCATATCTCGCTGTCTTTCCTTCTGCTCGTCTGATGTATCAGTAGGCATTGCCATAACAATAATAAGCCGTGGTAACATTCTCGTTATCATATTGTCCGCCGTTGTCCCTTTGTACTCGAACGATGATTGATATACTTCTCCAAAGTCGTGGTACCATTTGGCGGTGTTTATAAAGTTAATCAGTCTGTTCTTGTATGCTGTTTTCTTCTGCAAGGTATCTTTAAGAAGGAAGAGACTGTGTATGAATCCAGCGCTACTTCGAAGCGTTTCCAAATACAGGGAGCCCAACGCACTTCCATCAGCCCATCCTTGGTCTTCAAGATAATCTAGGACATTAAAAATTCTTTGTAGACGAGCTTGATTTATAAATTCCAATGAAAGGCGAACTTTGGCTTTTGTGTAAGGCTTTCCTTGAGTTTTTAGATGGTTAAGAAACTCATCCTGCCTTGCTTTGTGCTTTCCACAAATTCTAACGAGTGCCTTTCTGTTGTCTTTCTTCCCCAATGCACGTGTCTCTTGATTGACTGTCCTCGTCATTTCGTCAGGTCGTGATTTCAAATGCAATTCTACTGCCAAAGGCTGCAAAACGCGCGTCATAATGAAGCCGAACTTCCTTGGCCGATCTTTGGGTGAATACTTTGTTGACCCTTTCGTACATCTCAGGCAAAACAGTGGAGGACCAATGATCACGGTCCTACTGGGATTAAACTCAAGCCTGTCGTATTCTTTTTGCGCTTTGTCGATGCTTCTCTTAAGTTTGTTCCAACGTTTTTTCAGAGTGCCTGTAAAATCATAAGTTGTTGTCGTTTCATCACAGTACCAGTTTTTCAAGCGACTTGCAATGTGTGCAATGCTTCTTTTCTTTGACGTATCAACAGTTTTGGGAGTAGCAGATGGTGTTTTTTGACTCCATCGATAACTTTGTTGCGAAAAGTCCATTTTGTTATATTTTGAACCAAACTTGGTGAATGGTGGAACAATCTTATCCCGAGATTGGAAGGCCAGATCGGGCACAAATTCTAGCAAATCAATATAGATGGTATCCTGATGTTTGAATACAAAATCGACTGTTGTAATTGCTCCATTGTTAAGGCTGTTCTTATGTTCTTTGCACTCTTTGTACGATACCCATACTCCTCTCCAACCTTTAAATCCCATGTCGACTTTAAATTTTCCCACTCTTTTGCGTTTGTTGTTGTCTATCAGTCTAACTTCCATCTTTCTTCCTGTTACGGCGGTTGTCTTGTAAATCCACATCTTAATGCCTCCTCTCAACAGGTGTTTTCCTTGTATATGAGAACCTGATGGCCTTGTATACCTAAACTTAGATGTGCCACTAGCATGGGACACTAATTTGAGAGACTTTGCTCCATTTTTGGCTGTTGGTTTGCCGTTGGAGAGTGACACAGTTCCTCTTGAGCTGGTTGCAACGACGAAGCATTTCTGTTGATTGGTGTCTTCAAAATCTAATGTATCGTCACATCGATTCACTGGTAAAAGCCATGGAATAAATGAGTAAAAAAAAGCGATTGTCAGTGTATTTGTAAACGAACACTCTAACATAACACATGACTTTTTCAATGGACTGTCACATATATTTGTCATAAAGCTCTTAATATACATCTATTTCAATTAACGTTGTCGGATGAAAGCTTTTAGCCTACAAGCCAAGACCTTAAGGTAGTACGGGATTTTTATGCATGAATTCACCAAAACCAACAATAGGAAGCAACAACAACAACACCAATGATCCGTGCTTTTTTAAACTGCTTTGCAGTTGTTCCAATTTGTTTAGTTTGTCTAACGTGACTGGATTGTCTAGGAGCTTAATGGTCACGGTGGCCATTTTAAAATTATTCTCATTAAAAATTCAGCGATAATGGCATTGTTTAAACATTCAACCCCACTTTTCCCCGGGCCTAAAATCAAATCTCTCTCCGGGCTTCATCTTTAAAGTTAAAGGCGTTTTAGTGAATCAATGTCAATGAAACTTTGAGATAATATTTTTTACATCGGTAAGCATGCGCAGTAAACGTTTTGAAAAAAATCCATTGAGCCATTCCTCAGATTTTTGCAAAAGTGATCGAAATCTAAAATTACCCAAACATTGCGCATGGAGTGATGTTAGGAAAAAAAGTAGTTCTCAAGATCGCAACAGAGAATGTAAACAAGACTTTTATGGTGGCAAACATGCTATAAAGCTTCATTTTGACACTATCTTGAAGTAATTTTACAAAACCGGTGTTAATCTCTTAAGTCCGTTTATTACTACTATACAAAGAGTAAGGTTTGAAATGTTATTGCCATTTATCTGAAATCAAACAAACAGAATTTTTTTATTCTTGCAAAATTTATTTGCCACATGCCATATTTTAAAATGTCTATGTGAGAACTTCATTGCGACATCTTAAACGCGCAACATTTCACTTTTACTAATTGCGAAGTTTCTTGTTTATCGTCGTCATGATATTACCATGACGACGATCGAAGCGGCTCGTGCAATTTTGAGCTTTATGAAAAACTCACTCGTGCAAATTAATCCCAAATTGGACGAGAAAACCGTATGATTACTTATTAATAATTATACATGAAAAAATTTGCATCCATTTTTGTTTGGAAATGTTTTTGTTTTTTTTGCAAAATTTTTTTTGGGATTTTTTTTCTTTTTTTTTTTGGCAAAAATTTTTTTCGACTTGTAATTTGCACTGGTGTTACACTTTTTGCACTGGTGTTACACTTGAACTGCACTGCTCTTAGCCAATCAGAATCAAGTAATTTTTTCATGTATATTATTAACCAGAAAACACGTCTTGCCAAACTTCAATTCAAAACCAGTTACTGGTGAAAATTTTACGTTGATCTGACTTGGACAAGACCGCTCAAAAGCCGATTGAAAAATGTAGGCATGGTCTCCAGAAAACTGTATCGAAACACATTAACCCATCTCTAATAATCCTTTTTGGAATTATCTTCTAAAGCATGAACGTGAATCAAAAACAAAAAACAATTAATTCTTATTTTACCACACACAAATCGGAATAGAAAAATATATGTAATAAGTGCGAGGAAGCCCATAAGAAACCACTAGGCTTCTAACATATAGCTTCCTTCCTGTCAAGGCAATCGGAGGACTGAAATTCAAGTTCATTGTGATGTAGACTAACTACTGTAAAAAGCATAATAACAACAGTAAATATAAATAACATAATAGCGGAGCTCTTGCGGGCCGAAGGCCCGCTGCGTAGCCACATACTCATAAAACCTATGCCCGTCATTTTTCATGGTCATGGCTAGCGGAAAGTTTCACGGGCGCGCATCCGTGATATGTGTGTCGGTGCGTCGGAGCGTCGCGCAACGCCAACTCGCGGGCGAGTATGACGTCGCAAAACATGCGCGTATGACGCCACACAACATCCGGGATCTTAGCAATTTTGAAAACAAAGCGAGGCTTTGTTCTCCGCGCGGCTACACAGCCGTCAGCTCGGTTCAGCTAGGTAAACACTTTATAGCTGGATCTTTCGCTGTGTTCAGCGGAGAAGTAAAGTTGTTATTTCCCTGCATTTTTTCGCGGTTTGCTACTCAAGACAGGGAAACTAATTAAGGGATACTCAGAAGCCGCTATAGTGGAAAAAGAAGAGCTTTCAGGGATAAAATCGTTCTTCGAGGAACTTCATACGTTTTAATCAATGCAGGAGCAATCCGGGACTGAGATGTTTCTCACTTCGGATTTCAGAACTGAACAGACTAAAGAAGCAGAGATGTAAATAATTTTTTTAAAGGTAAAACAAATTACATTTTTTCGATGGGAATTTATGTTGATATCAATCTGTAATTGACTTTTCCTTTGTGTTCTTGATACAGTTTTGGAGAATTGTTTATAAAACGTGCAAAATTCAGTCGTTTCATGATTTCATCGAAGGCAGCCCGGCCTAAATGGTCCGCGTTTTGCTTTTAAACACCAGCTTAAACTTATGGAGATTTGAATAAAATTTTTTGAAAGAAGATTGTGTTGTCCATTTTTATGTGTTTGTTCATTCATTACATAGGTTGAAAAGCGATTTTATGTAAACAAAACAAGACTTTGATTTTATAGTTGGAACTTCACTCGCGTGTCCTTATACAAACATGTTTGTGTATTTTTGTTGCAATTTTGATTTCCAAATCAGTTTCTCGAGCAACAGGTGTATTTTATTCGGAAAGTAGTCGTACTAGTTATTCTAGACGGAGAAAAAGTTGTTTTTGTAAACTTTTGTACGGTCTAAATGTACTGTGCAGACGGTCGCGTAATTCTGTTTTTGAGAATTGCTAAGCCTATCTATATAGTTGATAAAAACTTTTTTAAGTTACTTTTAAGAGAAGCGAGGGTAACCGAGTCTTCGATGTCAAAAGTATGTCAAAGTATTTTAGTCCTCTGGTATATGTAAACTACGGACAATTTGTAATGAGAGAAGCAGGAGATAGTCTTCAGTACTGGTAAGGTGGCTCCATATAGTTATTGGCCAGTCTTCCAAATAAAATATACACGATCTTATTGCTGTCTTTTGAGAGTTTCGTTTCGCGATACTAGGCATAATATGCACATACACGTAGCTTAGGTTTTCTCGTTTACGGAGAAGTCTAATTTGGCAGTCTTGTCTTGTTACCATGGCAACCAATGACTGCGTTGTTGGGCTTGTTGTTCAAGTCTAGCAAACCCGTCAACGGATTTTCTTGATTTTTACACGGTAAATATTCACGATTTTTGGTGAAACAGAAGAAACCTTCAGTAATTCTAATCTACCAAAGCCAAAACAATTGGTACATAATTTTGGGCAAATTTACTCACGTTTCGTTTTTAGGTTTGTTGGGTTTCTGTATGAACAAAAATTGTTGTCTCTTTTATGATCGAGAACCAAGAAAATCCTACCAAATTGTCAATTTTTGTGAAAATTTACCGTGTGGAATGCGCGCAAAAAACGTTTTAGTTACCTTAAAATCCTGTTTATTTTCGTGACGTCATCAAAATAAACAACGCGCGCTCGCGCCATTTTCAAACCCATGCCTTGCGCGCCAAAAGCTATATGGAGCCACCTTAAGAGCCATATTCCGAGAAGATCGAGAATCGTAAGACACTCACGAAAAATCGAATTTTTTCTTTTTTGGCCAAAACATCCCTTTTGGTGAACTAGTTTAAGGAAAAATAGTTTTAGGTTCCAGCGATTTATTTAAAAGGCGAAATTTAAAAAAGTTTAAAAAATGGAATTATGACTGTTTTCGGCACTCAAAAACAACAGAATTATAACGCAACTTTGAGAAGATGGTGAACGCGTACAAAACATATTCTAAAGACAAAACTTGGCACAAATGTTACTTTGTTCTTACTTTTAAAAACCCCGTTTAAATATTTTGAAAAATGTGCTTGTAACTTATTTAACGGACACATTTCGTAAGTCAACATTTGTGTCTATCAACAAAAGCTGAAATGAAGGCCAACTTCGAAGGCTATAAATGGCCTCTGGTATGTATGATCTGATCACGAAACCTATATGAGAGGAATCCTTGGTTACCGTGTTGTCCTTTAGGAAAGTTTTAGCTTTGGAAATAAAATACCATTCCGACAGTAAATAAAATAGTTATGGCATTTGAGCAACAACAACGTTATGCTAATTTGAGAGCTAGTTTCAGGAAAACAGCATGAACAGAAGAAAGAACGACTTACCACAACTTGTTCATCGTTTCTTTTGTAGTACACAGATATTTCAGCTTTTATATGTCTTGTTTAGTCGTAGAATTGCCAAGAGTCGAATATATTTTAAATAGCGGTATTGTCAAACGAAAATTCTTGATGTCATTTTGAACTCGCCGATGCGGAATTCCTTCTAATTTCGTCGGGATCAAAGGGACAATGCATTTTGCCAGCCGACCTTTTACCACAGCTCACGATGACCTTTGGTATTCATTTTCCGTTATACAGAAATCATTTCTCGCTTTTCTTTAAAGGAAAGAATGACCCACAGAAATGCCGTTTGGACCTCGTCCCAAGATAATTTGATTCATACGTGACCTCAAAATAACCTCTAGCTAAGTAACGCAAGCCACCCACAACGAAAGTCACGTTTCGTGCCACTAACTGTAAACAAATTCAAATTTCTTTCGTTTACATTGTAACCAAATGTTTATTTTTAGTTCAATATGTTTGTACTTTCTAGTCTAAAATAAACTGCACAAAAACGGTAATTTATAGGTTGGTGGCGTTTCCCAAATTTTCAACCCCAACCCACCCTCACTGCCAGCTCTGCAGTAAAAACAAAATACAAAATTAAATTAAGGCATCTTGCAAATTATTAAAATCCCGTGATAAACTAACCTGCGATTAGCCGGGTTTTTTTTTTATTTGATTCCTCAGTCCGACAGAGGGTCCAATCGCAGTTAAGTATTCACACAGCATTCGACGACAGTCTTCCTCCCCTTGCGCGATTCGCGATTCGCTCTTCGCACTCAAAAAGGCAATGGAGCCGGGTCTAGTCAACAGTCGCCGTACCCCTTCCCCTTCCCTCCCCTACCCTCCCCGAACTAATAGTCCTACCTCACCCCCTATGTTGCCATGTTGCCGGCATATGTTTCTGGTATTGTAAGTAAAAACTGTTATCGAGAACTGATTCGCATTTTTTTATAGCGAAATGAGATAAAACAAATTATATCAAAGGTTACCAAACATTCTGCAGTTGTACAATTACTGGGGAGTTTGTATAATTTTTCGTTATATATTTCTACATATTCCTTCTTATTTTTTACCAAACATCTTTTGCTCTCGGACGTTAAATTTACACGCAAGTAAGTAAAAAAGAATCAGAAAACGGTCAACAATGAGACTAAGGGGAAAAGAGTGGTTAAACCCAAAACATAAGAATAGCGCCGTACTATTCCAATGATGTAATTTGTTTATTTCATTGGAACTGATGTTAAACCTCTAGCATAAGCATAAGAATTTGCGTCAAGTGAAAACGAACACTGACGCATACAATTGCGCTTACGCTTATGCTTATGCTCAATGTCGTACGCGTTTTCTCTGGACAATGCAGTGTTGGGACCGTTTTTTTAATTATTGGACATAAGCGCTGTAATGCTCCCGCTTATGCTTATGCCGCTAGAGAAAATCAGGTTTACGCACTCTTTTCTCTGCAGAGGTTCTGAGTCAGTAAAGAAACGCCGAAACCGGAAAAAAATCAATACTAACAATAAAAAAATTCGCGCGCTTCCCGTTTTCTTTCACCCCAGCCTCTCCTTGATGAATTCTTATCGCGGCGCGAAAGAGGCCTCTGCGGAAACGACAGATTTTCGTGACCAATGAAATAAAACAAAATACATTATGTTTTTACATCAGTATTGTTTTTGTGAAACTAACACGTGCAACTAGCCACAGCTTTATTAAGAAGTTCCATGTAGAGTCCCTTGTGGCGGACAGGTTTTGGAGGCACCTCTAACTCTAGTTGCTGACAGATGTTTTGCAGCACCCCAAGCTTCAATGGCTGCAGGGACTCAGTCTTGGATCATGGTTGAGATACGAAACGCCAATACACACGTCGAGACGCGTTCTTGCGCGCGAGCCTCGCCGACTGGCTTGAGCGCGCAAGTCTCCCAAAGGGGGGACTCTCATATAAAAATGACGATGGTGCTCGTCGTACCTTTTAGGGGTCAAAATTTGCAGATTGGTACCGCTTAGGGTGCTTAAATCTAAAATGACAACAGTTAAAATTATCGCGGTACCTTTTACGGTATAAAGCCGAAAAAATATGACAGAATGTAACAAGTGTTTTAGAATTGGTACCACTTAGATATAAAAATTCATTTAGAGGCACATCCATCAAACAAGATTCTGGTACCTTTTAGGGTGTTTTTCAAAAATTTCTGACGAGCACCCCGTCATTTTTATATGGGAGTCTCCCCCCGGGGGCAAGTCTCTCGCTCAAGGTCGAACTTTTCGGCCGCCTTCACACGGCTTTGCTTCTTGAAGGATTCATCCAAAAATATGGACTGTTCCGCAGTCTGCAATCTTTATTCGCCACAGATGTTTACGCTTTTTACGAATAGTCCGCATTTCTTTATCTTTGAAAAACCACTGTTCGTATGTGCAGTCTAGACCCTAGTCTAGAGTCTCATGTCTCATAGGGGTGGGGTGGTGGCAGAGTGGGAGGAATTGGGGGTGTCAAAAATAAAAGTTGAGGGGGGACGTAAACCCCTTGATGAAGATCTGAAAATGACGACAACTCCGAAGAACATCTTGCAAACTTAAAATAGAAGTATAAGCAAGAAAACAACAAATAAACAAACAAACAAGGGTAAACGTAATATTTCGGTTCTTATATCAAACGTAAGAAAGATCATATGATAATGTGCTAACATAGGGCCACTAGGAAGGTGACAAAGAATATTAATAAGCTAATAGTTACAACAAATAATAAGAACCGAAATATTAGTATGCAAGCTGTTCTTCGAAGTTGTCATCATTTTATATTTCTTACATCTGTCGGCGGGAAAGGTTGGCCTGTTTCAGAAGAGCGGGTGGGCAGAACCAGCAGCGAGAGCAATGCGCGGGTCTCGCTTTTATTAGCCTACGCGAGACTCGCGCTTTCCGCTCGTGTTCAATTGATCTCCAATTCAGATATGGACAGAAATATACTTTCTATAAACTTGTGCTTTTTAAAAAACTTTCTAGAAACTGGGATGAGTTGTCCTTTATTTATTTTGCAATAGCATAAAAATATTTTGAAGCGATCATGATTGCGTGACACTTATTACGAATTCAACACGCCGCTGTGATGTGACGCTTTCTGGGTCAGCAGTCAGTAGGCCGAGGTCATTTTTGTTGTTCATTAACTGAATGATGATGGATAGCAATTCAGGATTGATACGGCTTCCACGCTATGCGGTTTGTTGTATTTTTTTCATCGTATGGTTGTTTTTAAAAGCAGCTAAAAGTAGCTTAAAAGGAGGGTAAAGCCGCCTCAACACGTCAGTGGATTTATACGAGCAAAAACGACCTATGAAAGCCGGAATTTACTTCTATCGCAACAGAACCGAGGTACAAGTAATAGTGAGTCGCTCTTTCGTGTTAATTGTGCCATTTAGTATGTATTCCCGACCCTAGCCCACTAATTTGCATAACTTTGTTCTCGCTCAGATGCCATAACCGTTTAATTCACTGTCTGAATGGTATTTCATTTCCAGAGCTAAAACTTTCCAGTAGGACAGCATAGTAACTAAGGTTTCCTCGCATATAGATTTTATGATCAGACGATACATACCAGAGGCCATTTATAGCCGTCGAAGTTGGCCTACATTTTCTGTTTTATCGATAGCTACAAATGTTGACATAATAAATGTGTCCGTTGAAAAAGTTACAAGCAATTTTTTTTTAATTGTATTACAGCATTTAAAAGAGCAAGAATAAAATAACATTTGTACCAAGTTTCGAATTTACACGATGTCTTTTACACGTTCACCATCTTCTCAAAGTTGCGTAATAATTCTGCTGTTTTTGAGTGCCGAAAACCGTCATAATTCCATTTTTCAAACTTTTTTAAATTTCGCCTTTTAAATAAATCGCTGGAACCTAAAACTATTTTTCCTTAAACTAGTTCACCAAAAGGGATGTTTTGGCCAAATAAGAAAAAAATCGATTTTTCGTGAGTGTCTTACGATTCTCGATCTTCTCGGAATATGGCTCTTAAGTGGTCTTTTATCAGGTTTAAATTAAAACTCGAGGCAAAGTTGACAGTTTTAAACCTGACAAAACACGTGCTGCAAGTTTTTTTTTTTTGACGACTCTACTAAAACATTCCACATAAGGCGTTTCTCTACGGAGATAAAACAAATGCGAAATGGAAATTACCATACAAGAATAACAAGTAGGCCGACTAGCATACAACACATGTGCCATACTGGCTTCGACGAAGTGACCATGGCTTCTCGGCTCGTGTCGGACGTTTTGGGATTTAAAAGTTATGCGGAAAAATATTTTACTGAAAAATGTTATACCAAAGTTGACAGGTACGGTGGATAAAACGTCTGACATTCCTTTTTTTCAGTCGCAGAGAACGAATAGAAATAAGTAGCTTGCATCACTGAACCACTCGCTTACTATTAATTTACACGTGGGCGCTAGTGTCATTCAAACAGCGGCTTACTTACTAAACTGTTCGTTGCTTATTTTGATGGAGAAATTGGAGCGATTTAAGGATACCCGGCCACTTATTAAACATATCCCTGAACGTTGTATAGAACAAGTCATGTTAAATTTGTTGTGACCGTTTTGGTCGGCGTATGGACGGAACCCACAGGCTTATTATATTTGTAAACGAAATGGATCGTTTTCACTCACGTGACCTTCAGTCCTATGGGACTCAAATGACAAAGGCCATCGCGGCCATGTTGGTGCACATAACAAAAGAAGTTCATTAAAATTCTTTTGTAGGTGTGCACCAACATGGCCGCCGTGACGTAACGTGGAAACCACCTATACGCTTATTTGTAAACTGCAAATGGAATTAAAATGGTAGATGTTAACTTGCTATTTTTATTCCATTTTCAGCTTGAAAATAAGCATATTCAGTTCAGAAATAAGCTTATGGGCTCCATATGAGCAGTCTAAGCTTTTTGTTGTTTCACAGGGCAGTCAAAGAACAACACTGGGGACAAGAATTCCCCTTGAGGCACGTTTTCGTAAGAAATCGGGGTCGGCTTTTCTCGCGGCGAAAATATAGGAGACATAAGGGGCGTGTCATATGAGAAAAGTCTCTGACACCCAGGGTATAAATCAAAGAATTGATAAGTAAACAAATTTAAAACACTACGTCACCCAGTTCTCAATGCCTATTTGTGTCAAGCTATGACATGTTTTTAATTCATCTAAACAAAATATGGTTTATTTGAACTTCTACAAATGGCCGCGACACTTAACACATTTAACAACAACATTTGCCGTCGTTCTGTAGCGGTTTCCTTAGTTATGAAAAATCCATTTAAAGTCCACCAGAGCTCGAAGCCTTATGCACTGGTCAACGGAGTTACCAACAAAAGTTAAAAGCCGAGTGAACGAGCGATCAAGAGATCGAGCGATAAAATTCAAATTCAAATTAATTTATTTTTAAGTGTCAGAGTTCTAGCACGCGAGTGCTAATTGTGGACACTTTCTACAGATCTAATTAGAATTTGGAAATGTTGGTTTTTGAGGAGAGGGGAAAACCGGAGTACCCGGAGAAAAACCTCTCGGAGCAAGGAGAGAACCAACAACAAACTCAACCCACATATGACGACGCCGGGGCTGATTTCCCTTTCGTAAACGGTCGATGCCATTTTTAACGGTCGATGCCATCGTTAGCATTCATTAGTAACCAAGCCTTTTGTAATGGTCGATGCTATTTCTCTCTAGTTTATGCCTGGATTGGGACGAAAATAGGCTATCATTATTAGATCAAATTGGGCCTAGGTAAAGCGATTATTAGATCTAAGCTAGATTCGCGGTTAGGTAAGATTTAGGGTTAGGGTGACCCGTTATTGATATATATTAAGAAAAGCATCTTTTATAATTAAATTTTTCGTGGGTTTGCTGGATCAACCTAGTGGTCTAGTGGTAAAGGAGAGATGTTAGCATGCAGAGGTTCCGGATTCGATTCTAGGTAATTAATTGCATTTTTCTTTTTCTGATAGAAAAAATAATTCTAAAATTTGTGAAAATTTTTCTAAGTGTCGCTAAAATGGCATCGACCGTTTACGAATTGGAAATGTGCAACGCCGGGCCGAGAATCCAGTGCTCTCACCACTGCGCCACCCCTGCTCCCCAAAAGCGAGCAAGCGATCGAGTGACCATGTTACCTGAATGGTACAACTCGTTTTACTCTTCGCGTATTAACAAGTTAAAAATGAAATGTTGTAACCATTGGAAAAGGAAATACTGTGCTTTTTATTCCTTCGGTGACTGGAAATATTCTGGTTTCTAAACTCATCCTCTTCCGCCGGTGCTTTACGTTGGCGTTTGGCACTACACATAGCTATTTAGTCGCTTTGTAATTTGGGGGACTACTAATTCACTAGAAGTGGAAACTAGTAAGCAGAAATTTAGTACGTAACATGAACACGGCGTCCAAAAATAAAGTTCAATAACAACGACTCTATACAATATAAATTACATTTTCTAAGCATAGCGCAACAAGCAACATAATCATCACTTGCCAAATTTCTTACCGATTTCGGTGTCCGATACGGGCAATATTCCAGTTCAACTTGCATAGTTCTTTGTTTTGTGGAAATATGCAACTGTATATCTTACCCTTGCTCAATAGTGATTTGTTAATCATACTCGTCAATTTGTTTTGAAGCCATTTGCTTTTCAATGATTCACACAGAGTAGGTTCAGTATTGTACCGATTTTCTCCTAACCTAAATTAATTTCAAAACCTTTGCTAACTAGAAATGCAAGATAATGCGAATTGTTAATTGCTCTCAAAGGCAGGCTTACGGTTTGAGTATTGCAGAAGAAACATTAATAAGAAAAATTACCTCCTTGCTGTCCCGGTGTCACCGGGGGTGCAGGCTGCCCAGTGGTTTTCTCTATGTAGAAAGAAATTATGCCATGGTTAATTTTAGTAACCTCCAAAGCCCATATCACCACAAACTGCCCCAGGAACAATACAATGATCATTATTCAAATGGAACCGACATCATAAGCTAGGAGTAGATCTCATAATTTAAGATGTCAATGAGCAAAATTCTTCATCAAAGTCTATAAATGGAAAATTATTTAAGTAACTTAAATTCTTATTTAAATTAGGATGAACTCTGTAATCCTCAGTCGATCTTTAGCCACTTACCTACGGGTATTTCACAAATATAAGGTTTCCAAGCATCTGGTTTAAGATCGTTAAAAAGTCCTTGACTTCCAGGTGGATAATTTTTGGACATTACAGCAACGTTTCCGTCTCCAGATGGCTGACGTCTTTGCCATTTTTCAATGGTCAGCGGTTTTCTGTTTACCCACTTCCAATCCCCATCTTTTTTCAAACCAATGTGATATTCGTTTGGTTGCCGTAGTGTAACTTGTTGAATCTCACTATTGATGTACTCCCATTCTTCAGGCGTTTCAATGGAAACTAGATCGCCTCCTTTACTTTTACAGCGTTGTTGGTTTTGGTCCCATGACTTGCCCTTTTTGGCTATTATGTAGCAGGAATCAGCATAGCAACTGTCGTAAATACCTTAAGAGAGTCATATGAGTACATCAAATACTAGGGTCAATTTAATAAAACTTTTACACTTGTAATTTACAAGTGAAGCTTTTGTTTTCCTGACCTCTGAAACAATGGCTACGCTTGTAAATTACACTTGTAAAAGTTTACTAAATTGACCCCTGGGGTCAATTTAATAAAACTTTTACAAGTGTAATTTACAAGTGTAGCCATTGTTTCAGAAGTTTAAAACAATAGCTACACTTGTAAATTACGAGTGTAAAAGTTTTATTAAATTGACCCCTGGTTAATACAGGCACAGCCCTCTAAAAAACGGGATACATTTAGGGTGTGTGCATAGCGTTATTGTTTCATGTATAACTCTAACTACTTATTCAACTCATTGAAGCACTTATTAACTTGAGGGCCACTGGTTTGTCAGCGCAAGCTGCTATGTGTTTACCCTCTTTAAATAAAGTTATTATTATTATTGTTATTATCATCATCATCGCCATCATTATTATTATAAATGGCGCCAGTAGATAACATACGGGATTGGGTCTAATACTACGTTTAGATACTGATTTAACAGCTTCACTTGGTTGTTAAAAGAAACATCATCCCTCTTAAAAATCGTTTGGCATACACAAACCAATTGAACTCCATAAGAGTCGTACAACAAGCGAGTTTAGTCCTCAATCGCCGAGCCAGTTGCGACTGCTGACATATAATGAAGGTCATTCGTGCCCAATAGCGAATCGCACAATTACTAATTATAGAACTAAAACTCAGACAAACAAGCCAAAAGTGACTCTCAAGGGATTCCTAATAACGAATTTCTATTGTCAGAAATGCAAGAATAAACAAGAATAAATTATAAACTCAGACAAACATGAGTACTGACGTCATTTGTGCGCTTTGCTATTGAAGAATAACTACATGGGGAGCGAACGACCTAACTACTTCAAGATCGAAATCAGTAGTTTTCTCTACCGTTCTACCTCCTATCCCATGCCACTTTAAGAGCAGATCGCCAGGTATGTTTTTGTTTCGGCGACTAGATTATGAAAGTTGCCTCAGTTTTAGAAAGCGTTTTAAACGATGGATAAAAGAATGGCCTAGAATCAAAACACGTGTTGGCTCCATTAAACCGTATAAAAATACTGAACGTTACTACTTGCCTGATTATAATAAGATGAAAGATTTTTCTCGGAACGAGATCTGGCTGCTCTGATGGCGAAGGAAAAAAGGAGGTAGTTTCTTGGTGTTGCGGATGGTGTGATCACCAAATGACGTAAAACAAAAGATTCAAAGGACACTAAACAATACCCACACCACAACACAAAAGCTGACCAACAATGGCTTCCGCAACACCAAGAAACAACCAAAAAGAAGAATAACTTGTAAAACTATGCCTATATCCAAGCTTGACAACGCCCTCTAACCTCATTGGCTAGATTTAATGGAACTCACCGTACCTGGTAACCTGCAGAACACGCCGAACCTGGTGCACACCGCCCCAACGTATTATCACGTGTACAACTTGCCCCGACATAAATTACATTATGTCTGACCATAATGTCTGCTTATTATTATTATTATTATTATTATTATTATTATTATTATTATTATTCGACGAGTATGTAAACTTATGTTACTATAAAAATATAATTCCATACTATCGAAACATCCTAACCTCCAAGAGGTTCAGTTTATCGACAAATGCAGATTGAGAAGGCTGTCTTCTGAACGTATTTTTAATGAAGAACATTCCTAATATTCTGGAGCCAATTACGTACACTTTTCCACTTGTTAAATGTTTGTCATTTATATTGACCCATAGTAACAGGTGCACGATAGCTGCCAACGTTTGTAATGGTCTTCTATTATATCGAATAGTTATTACTACATTATGTATCGTTGTAAAATATCTGTAAATATAAAAACTTATAGTTGGCTAGTATAGCGATAATGAACTACGATAACAAAAATTGCTTGAGTCTGATTTTTAAAAAAGTCAATGGATTCAGCTTATTTTACGTGGTTAGGTAAGGAATTCTTAATTAAGCACTTTACAGACGAGCAAGTTTTCTATAACAAGTTTTGCCTTGACAAGTTCTACTTGCTCGTGTCTAAATAAAAACTTGTCAAGATGTTCCTTGTTAATTATAGAGTGCACTTGTTCAAAAGCTGGCATGCTAGCTTTTGAACAAGCAACTTGTCATAGAAAAACTTGATAAATCTCAAAACGTGCTTGTCTGTATGCTCAACAAGGAAAACTTGACAAGGAAACCGTGGCAATAATGAATATTGTAAAATTACTTAATAATTCATAAGGGTACTAACAAATAGAAATGAGCCATTCCAATCACATGGTTAACCCTGTAAATCAGATACAACTCACTAGTGAGTTTTATCTGGAATGTAAATTAGATACAACCACTAGTGAGTTGTATCTGGAATGTGAATTTCACAAGTTGTTTACAACATTCGCGTCCGTGTTGTATCGGCACTATACATTCACTCGGCTGCGCCTCGTGATTGAATAGGCCGATACAACACTCCGCTCATGTAGTAAACATTACATAGTATCCTGAATATTAAATAAGATATCAAAGGTACATTTCATATGCCAGAATGCTCGCTTTGTGAACATGATTGGTGCCGAGTTTGAGAGGCCGAACGTAAACAAAGTCTTTTGTTACCTTGTTATGCCGCCATGTGTATTTTGTGTATTGTGTGCAATCACTACCCAGAAAGACACGCACAACGGTGTAGATACAGGGGGCCTGTAGGTCAGTGAAGTCCTCATAGCCAGTTTATTACAAGACTGTTATCAACTTAACTGCGTACACTTAATTTCATTACTCGTTATCGCAAAAGATCGATATTCGTAAAAGTACCTAAGTACTTCACCGCAAGATACGAAAACTCAAAACCACTTTGTAGAAAAAAGGAAACGTATACTCCCACATGCTGAAATCAGCTGCAGTGCCACCATCTCTAGGGGCAGAGTTACACGGAAACTAATAATTACCATAAGTAAATATCTCAAAATTTATGTTATAAAAATTTTGGTGATCGAGCAAGTGCAAATTATACATATCTCAGGAACATACCCATAATTCCTCTTACGCGGACCCAGTCCTCTGGTCCGTGCAGGCAAAATAGCTATTTCTGCCTGTTCCGCGATGCTACCTCTCCTCAAAACGAAACGACGAGTCAAATATAAGTCGCGGTTATGATACACCTTTTACCTAAGTAAATTTGAAATAACAATAGCCGCGGCATGCTTAAATTTGCATTTACCTAGGTGAAGTTGTTTTCTTCGTGTAACCGATTTAACCTAGGTAAAATTTACCTTCTATACACGTGTGGAGAACACGGCGCCCCTTAAATTTGAGTTTACCTAGGTAAATGGTTTTCTACGTGTAACCTAAGTAAAAATTATCTAGGTAAATTTGAATGGTCACGCCATGGAAATTTTTCTAGGTAAAAGCCTACCTGGATAGAGTGATTTTCGTAGGACCGTGAAACAGTTACTAAGTTAGTAGGCACTGGTAGACGCTGTTGGACACTAATTCCATTGTTGTCTTTTGTTCAGTTTTAGCTAATTTTGATTAATTGCTAGATACTGTTTCACGGTCTTACGAAAATCACTCTAGTAGCGTCGATGGGTTTTCCCGGGTAAATGAACTAATAATAATTGGAGTTTTGACAGCGGATTGCCAACTGCACGCTCTACACGCTCTCGCTATCGTTTTCATGCCAATGAAAATGCAAATTCTCAAATTGTTTTGTGCAATTAAGATTCAAATAATTCAAAAAGGGACCGTTTGAAGACAGCAATGACGGAGTAATTTGTCTAATGTTTGAGAGGTGAATTCGCAAGAAAGGGGTTCAAGTTCAGACAGAGAAAAACAAATAAACCATCGTTCTACATAAACCTCGAATTTGGTCATTTGACTTTGTTGTTTTTTCAGAGAATAGCAAATGTACCAAATCAAGTGCGTCATGCACGCGCAGAACCTTGAGCGATCACAAGCAGGCTGTGTGATATGTAATAAGGCAGGATAGAGTTTCATGGTCTAAAGTTTAGCGACGATTCCATGCTTTAGTCATACACATTGTAGGCTGAGCAGGTTTAAACGGGTTCTTATCTTATTATCTTATTATTATTATTATTATTATTATTATTATTATTATTATTATTATTATTATTATTATTATTATTATTATTATTATTATATGCATTGATCATGAGTCTCAAATTCACTCATTCCTTCACGGCTAGCTCGCAAACAATTTCATCGCCCAGAATGCTACATGTACTTAAGGTGGTCAGTCACGAGGGGTCATGTAGCAGGGACATGTCGCAGCGAAATTTAGCAGCGACAAAAATTTGTGTAGTACACACTGAGGGACATGTAGCGGGGACATGTAGCAGGGAAAAAATCATAGCGCTTGCACAGCACATGAAAATGTCGCGGGGACTTGTCTCAGGGACATGTTGCAGCGACACGTCCCCTCGTGTAAACTGATACTATCATAATTGTGCAACACCAATTTTGGGGACATTTTGTCCCCGCGACGTGTTCAATGAAGTTCAGATTCAACTGCTGTCAATCAAACGGTTTGATGCATGAAGTAAATCCCAAGGTGTGATAAAGTCAACAATAGCGCTCTAATTAAAGGCCGGGCGCGCTCTTTACCAAGCGTTTTATCAACAAATTCGTGTGCAGGAACGGTTTTTTTTTTTTGACTGACATAAGATTCGCAATGGTTAGAGCGGGATGGCAAAATCATTTTCCGCAGAACAGGGTCTTTAGTTAAAAGCGTTGCCAAATAGTGAGCGTGGATCGCGGGTCACTCGCTTGTACGTTGCACTTTTTTTACTCACGATCTCGCCTCAACGGCCGAAGCCGTCTTCACTTTCATTCAAGGCTGTGCAGTGTATGAAAAACATTATCTGAAATAGTTCCATGCAGACCAAATGGTTTTGAAAGCAGTGCGAGGCGCGAGTTGAGATAAGCGCGAAAGGTCATTTACGCGCCAGAGGAACGCGCGAAATCATAACTCTCGCTGACAACATAAAATTTTCCCCCACAACGATAGAAGCGGCGAGTGAAGGCAGCGAGCTTAATGCGCGAATCAAAGGAGCGTGAAGGGCAAGTAACGCGCGACTAGAGAAGCGCAAAATGTTATGACTTACGCTTTGCAAAAAGGAAATTCGCAAAAATAACCGGCTTGTCTGAGTGTTTGTCTCTGTGTAACGAGCAATTGACTCTCAATTTAAGGATGGCCACTTTCTTTCTTTGTCTATGACGTTTTGTCAACAAATTCGCGTGTCAGTATTTTAATCTATAGCTGTTTTGTGAAAGCAGTTTCATGAAGAAAGAAAATGGACGCGCTGAGAAAGGAAGCGGGTCGTGTTAATGACTCGCGCTGACCCGGACAGCGCATTGGGTTATCGTGAGAGACATGCATTCCGCATCAGTATTGCTCGTAGTTTAAAATGATGGAAAAGTTCTGTGAAATAGTCTCAGGCTGTTTTGAGAAAGACCTATAAAACGCGCCCGCCCCAAGCCGGCCCACGACAACTACTCCTGTGGGAAATAACATTCTTTTGTTTGCAAATATAATTATTCAAATTTGGATCTGTTTTGATCGATCAAAACGCATAAAAGGTTTAACTTTGTTTTTAACCCATTCAGTTGCTTAAAACTGCTCTGGAGACAACATGTGAAAGCGTACGAGACATCCGCAAGGCTATTACGCATCATTATATAATGATGTGCGTGATCCTAGCTTTAGTTTGAAATACCGTCCCAAGGCCAAACCCTTAATTATGGGTGTTTATGAATTAAGGCAGGCAGAGCAGATTTCCATTTGGAAATAAAAGAGAAAAATTCCGGTTTGACTATGGGTCACACCTTAGAGAAAAATACAACTGGATCTGGTACTTTGATTTCATTCAGGTAATTAGCGACACGTTTCTCTAACTTAACAAATTTCGGTCCATCTGATGGAAAATGTTTCCCTTTTTTTGAGAACCTCACCTAAAAATATGACTGTCGAAGGGTGAATAATAGGTTCCTTATTAATTCTTTCTGAATTATTTTTCGGCCACATAATAATAAAAAAATGTTCCTCTAATTTCCATCACTGGTACTTTCCTAAAATGTTCTTCATTCGACCAGAGGGCTTAAACTCAAAAATTGGGTTAACTGCACCAGAAACAATTTGAAGAGTGCAAGGAGTAGTATTCAAACTGGGGGTCCTCGTCACAATATTTTGTTTAAGTGACAAAAATAAGTGGATTCGATTACGCAAAAAAATTGTGCCGGGTCCGGATTTTGAACAGTAACTCTCCAGTTGTATGTCGAGAAATGTTAGCACACGAAGTGCGTTAAAAATAGCTTGTTTTTGTAAAGTAAAAAGGCCGGAAACGCCCATACCGCTTTGAGCTGTCGGCAGGAACACCAAGGCAGCACCAGCAACAACAAGAAGTAGGAACGTGTCTCCTGGCATTCCTCAGAAGAACTCTAAAAACCAAATGGAAAGGACGAATTAGGATCGAATTCACGGAACGTTTAACATTTCTTATTTTAAAAAGGTCAGAGTTTTTAACGATATTTAAAACAAGGGTTAAAATAAAGAAAAAAATAATAATAATAAAAATAAGAGAGTGTGTTGAAATCGCAAATCCTATCAGAAAATAAGAGTGTGTTGAAATCGCAAATCGCAAATCCTATCGCAAATCCTATGAGAAAATTATTGTTTTATACCTTCTAACAGTCAGTCCAGTAAGAAAATGACAGTTGAAACGAAAAAAAGATCTTTCAGAATTCTAAAGTTATCGTTATTGTAGATCTTCACAACGGATTCTTGTGTGTGGTTCACAACGGATTTTTGTGTGTTCTTCAAAACTTGTAAATGATTATAGAACGGTGATAATAGCAAACTATGGGTTTATATTAACATCATATCATGACTAGCATTAGTCTTTTCATTTCCTTTAATGATGTAAATGAAACATCAGTGCAAGTTGTTTCGTGTGAGAAATATTGTACAAAAAAGTACATGAAACAATTAAATAAAAAAACAATCAAAACATGTCTTACTCACCAACAAAAGGGGACACCTTATCCTTAATAGTGAAACTTTGTAAATGAATCGTGATGGTTTGAATTGCGTTGAATTTTACTTTTGACTTACCGACAGACCGTTAGTAATAATTCATAGATCGTGTATAAACTTGGTTCATTGGTCACACAACGATGTCTGAACAGAGTACCAGCAAGTACCAGATCATTTTGAGTGGGTTAACTGTTTAATTTGACAGGACTGGCAGGTGTTAAGAAACTCCAAGTGGAACATTATTTGAAGAAGAATTCCTTCAGTAAAATAATTACCATTCTTAGCTAGGTCTGTAAATGAAGCTAGGTCTATTACTCCGAATGCGACATGATAAACATTACATCTTACTAGTAAACAGATTCTGTTCAGCTGACAGTTTGCATTAATATCAGTTTACCACCATCTTATAAAACGCAGGGTTAATCTTTACTTGTTATTCGTAAAACACCATAAATATACAAGTTATGCAAAATGCTTTCAAAACAATCCATCAGTACTGAATTAAAGACTAAACTAATCAAAGGCTCCTATGAGCCAATTTGTGAATATCGAACGCTCTTTTTATACTTAGTGGATGTCAGAACGGGAGTCACGGAGCGCGAGGCACGCAAATCTTGCAATTGATTACTCAAACTTATTAGCTGAAGCTCTTTCTAAGCTAAAACCAATCGCAACAGCATATCTATCGAACTCTTGTAAATGGTATTCAAGGAATATCATTTTAATTGTTTGTAGTGGGGTCTTCAGGAAGTCGACTAAATTTCTTATGCAGATGGATGCTTTGGGTTAATAAAAACAAACCCCATTTTGAAACGGTTAATCACTTTGAAACAGTTTAACATTTAAAACTTAACATAAATGGTCTAGTTTTGTCTATAAGTGCACTGAAATTTTTTAACATGCTTAGAAATAAAATATGGCAATGGTTTGCCATTCAAAATGAGGCTAACTTCTCCATTGTCTTGCTTGAGAAAAAAATCGCTTTTCTATCAATCAATCGCAATCATTGAGACAAAGTCTGTTTTCAAAAAAATACAAATACATTATTTTTAGTTATAGCCATTTACTTCACTTTACATAAATAAAATAATAAGCGTTTTTATAGAAAACTGATACTACTCACCTCTACGGAAGTCGATCTTTTCCTGGTTTAACTCTCTTTAAAAAAAACTATATGGTAAGAAGAAAACGGTGCCCGGTCCTAGTGAATAATAAAAATTAAAGTTTGAAATCAAAATCACCAAGAAGGGTGATCCGACCAACCTTTATCAGAAGCTTACTTGTCCTTTGTGATCTTTGGTTTCAGTTACAGATATATTTACGGCGTTATTGTTTGACCTCTTTGCTATTGGACAGTTTTCGAACTT
The DNA here is from genome assembly GCA_024195265.1 of Dendrophyllia cribrosa. Taxonomy (NCBI): domain Eukaryota; kingdom Metazoa; phylum Cnidaria; class Anthozoa; order Scleractinia; family Dendrophylliidae; genus Dendrophyllia; species Dendrophyllia cribrosa. Next base: position 61,642,755 of record JAJLRJ010000001.1, on the reverse strand, counting down.
TCATTGGCCCTTTAACTGCTCAGAAAATCTATTTTCATTGGCCAGTGTGACCATTGCATTGGGGTATGTTGAAAATGCAAAACGTTTCAAAGAAAACAACGAACAACCCGCTTGCAAGCAGAAAAACGAGTGATGTAAGCTTGACAAGCTTACTGCGCTGAAAATTTCGGTCTTGAACTTGACTCGTGAATTTAAGAACGTGTCCACCTGAGGACCATGCAGACGAGTCTACACGACCCCCAACCGATTTCGCTCAAATTTGGCTCACTTGTTGCCCACAACGAACCTACAATCTAGGCCAAACGGTTTATCCAGATACTAATTTTTAAGAGAGTTATACGAGTTTAAAGTTTTTGTTAAAAAATGTGCAAAAATCCGTGCCAAAAATGCAGCGAATTCATGATGTGCGTGTTTCTCCAAAATCTCAAGCCGACAAAAAATATTCCGCTAAGTGAAAGTAGAAACCTGGATCTTTATGTACAAACATAAAAATATATGATTGTCCTGTTTTTATATTTCTGAGCCATCAATCAAACTTGACAATTTCACCATTTTGCGAAATAACGGAAAATACCCCTAAAATAGCGGGCAAAAGCAAACAAGCGGCCATGTTTTGATTCATTTCAATGCTTTTTCCAGCTTGAACAATTGATGATCTAAGCAATTACAAAAATAAAAGTGTGTGAAGTTTACATTTTAGATGACGAATTTGCCCTTGAAATACGGCAATCCGGTGTACCTGGGAGGGTCACGTGACACGTGCCAGAATATCGTAATACAGAGACCTCGCGTCCGTTTGTTCATAAGTCTCCATAATGCAAGGAAAACTTCGAGAAGATCTTTAGGAGTATTTTTAAAAACCATTTTGATGTTTCATTCGGCCAGTTTTATCTTATCTAAAAATCATATGGGAAGTCCGGCCGCTTTTTATTTTACTTCTTTTTTTATCGCACCGCATTGAACTTTTAGGCCCTTTTAGACTGCCTCGGTTACAGATAAAAAAGTAAGAAACTACTTATTTGTTTACAGTAAAAGCAAAGTAAAGATCAAGTATATCAAAAATACAAAAAAAATGTTTTCCGCCAGCATTATTTTGATAACGCGCTGAGAGGATTGCGTGACACGCACCAGACACCAAGAACATTTCCCACGCTTTCCCACGCATAAACATACCAGCAGACTTTCGTAAAGATGGGCGATTTTAAATGTGTTTGTTTTTTTCAGCAATATTCTAAGAAAGAATGTAACCTTTTTGCTCGAAACAAGAGCGCTAGATCTATATTTACAGTATTGTAAAGGATTTTTCTAGTAGCACAAAAGAGCACTTGTGGTTGTTTTAAAACCTCACGGAAAGGAGTCGAGGAAGACGGTAAATTATGTTTGGCCCGCGTTGGATTGTTCGACGAGTGCGGAGAAGATTTCACGATTTGTCCCGAGCATATGAACGAATTTGGCTTGGGATGGCGGCCAAGTAAAGTTTGTAAATATCCTGAGCATCGGAGAAAACAGAAACCGTACAGAGGGATATCCAGGGAGATGTCGAGAAAAATATACTTACACTTCGGTGCACTTTGTGAGACTGGACAAGGTGACTCATTGTGAGGGGGTGAATTGGGGTATGCAAAGCTACTTTTTGGCCCGATCCGTCGATTCGACGTTATTTTCGTTCAAATCCGGGTCCGCATTACTTAAAAAGTTTCGCAGTATAAATATACTGCGCACGGGTATATATATATATTTATTTTGTTTTTATTGTGCAGTACTAGTAGATTTTACTCGAAGTTTTCTGCCTTAATTTGCTGGTGAAACTGAAAAGGCAGTCGACAAAACACCAACATATCGTCCAAGGCCGACAAAACATTAATGATCAGATCCACAATCCGAACTTCTAGATGGACAAAGTCCGGAAACCGGGCCAAAATTTTCGGCTGATCCTCGATCCACGGTAATGTTCAATCCGCTTAATTTATCGCTAAAATCCTCAATCTGTGCGCTTTTCAAGGCCAAATCTGCCGATCCGCGAACCTATTCATCCCTCTCCATTGTAAATAATGTTGTGTCGGAATACCGGCTACATTTGAAAATGAACACAGAATGAGATGAAATATACGTTTTATCATGCTTCCGAGTTAAAATAGTATTTTTTGGTTTTCTAGGGATATGTAGGAAATGTTTATCTAATTATAGCGAGACTGTGCTCCGCTCCGATGAGACAACTAGTGATACACAGGTAAAATACTGTGAAATTAAAATATTAGTGCTTTTCTAAACCGGTAATCATCCCAATAAATTTAGTTTTAGGCTTTTATGCAACAAATTATAAGGCAACATTTTTCATACAATTTTCATTTCAAAAAGTCCTCGCAGCGAGTGCCAGTCGAATCTATATCATACTTAGCCGCAAACACCGAAGTAAATTGTTTGCAAGCGCGATAAACCGAAATAAATTGCTTGCAAAACCCAAAATAAATTGTTTGTAGCTGTATAAAGAACAAATGAATTGTTTGCATTAAAAAAAAAATTCCCTCCCTCCCCCCTGCCTCACCACCACCACCACCACCACCACCACCACCACCACCACCAGAAAAATAATGGTACGTCCCCTGGCCCTTGGGGGTTAAAATCTTGGTCTGAGGTGTATTTTGGGGGCTAAAAGTTGAAAGAAAGGAAAACAAAATTTTGCAACAGATAAAATGCAAACTTTATAGAATATAAGGTCTCTGCTTTGGCCTTTTTTTTTTCTTTATTTTCTTTCTTTTTATTTTATTTACTATTTGCATTTAGTTTACTTGCTGTAATTTAATATTCCAATGCCTAAAAGTTACAAGCCAGCGATAATCCTCTGATAATAATACCCTGATACCTTGGGTATCCTGTGGTACTAATATTGTCAAAATAAAGATGGCGGATGTACCGATCGTGCTCGGTAGTAAAGCATTTTTTATTAGCTGGGATATCTTATCTATTTAAACGATTGATCATCCAAACAAGTGGCCAGTGTGAGTCTTGAAGAATCTCTGAGCAGTTTGCAGCCGCGGCCATCATTCTCAAATGTTGCACACGGTTTTGTGTATAAAGTCAGCGACCGGCCGGTAGTTTCCCACATACATGGCTTGGTAAGTGCACTTTTATTAGCACTCCAAATTATATTTATTTCATCAGGTACATTTTATAAACCTAATATTGTGTATTCAAATATAATATGAGCCAAGAATGTCTTCACCAGAATCAGTAGCATGTTTTACCAGATGTCAACAGATGTCTTTGTCCTCTATATTTGTCATTCGCCCGTCATCGTGAGCGAAATACCGATACAAAATATCTGTTTCGCATGGCTATACGTACGTAACTTCACACAGATTTTATCACATCTATCAACTCCTAAACAAATAAACTTTATGGAAATCGAGTAATTTTGAGCAGAAACTTGGCCGCATCCGAGATATTTTAAGCGATTTTCACTAGAAATTCGAATCATGAAAAATCTCGATTTTTGAAGGTTTTCTTGACAGCATTAATATTTTCAAATATATTCATCGCATCCTCTTCAAATTTAGTTGATTTAAATAAGTATACTATTCATTTTAAATTGGCAAAGATTCATTATTATCTCTGCACCCAATCGTCTTTGAGCAAGTTGTAAACTTCACGGGCGAATTTACCATGGTTTTACTTAAAATTGTGTGTCATTTCACTCGAACCACTGTATCCCGTGAACTGTTCGGACTTTCGGAAAAATATTTGGCAGGCTTTTAAGTTGGACTAATACCAGTATGTACACAAAATATTATCAAATTCTGGAGGGTACCATGTAGACTCAAATGTTGATATTGCATGGATTTCATGTGGACACGTTCTTAAAATGAAAATTACAAACAAGAGTGATCCAACCAAGCTTTATCAGAAGCTGCTTACTTGTTCTTTGTGATCTTTGGCTTCAACAGCTAAAAAACGTATATTTATGTTCACTGTTTGGCTTCTTTATTATGGGACAGTAAGCGATTTCTCATTGGTCTTTTAACTACTCAGAAAATTTCTTTTCATTGGCCAGTGTGACCATTGCTTTGGGTTATGTTTAAAATGCACAGCATATCAATGAAAACACCGAAATTAAATGGAAAACCTGCTAATCTGGGCAGAAAATCTTCTTTTCAGTGGCCTGTATGACCTTTTCGTTGACATATGTTACAAGTGCAAGAAGTCTCAATGGAAACAAAGAAGTTAAGTGGATAACCTGCTTTTTAAGAGCAGAAAAACGAGTGTTCTTAGACTAAAAATATCTGTATTTGGTTCATTTGTCAGCAGAAAAACTACTTCTCGCTAAAATAGAAAGAAAAAGCTAAACATTTTGCAAAACTCAAGATTTTTATTCCACTTTTTGGAGTTTGTTAGTTTACAGTTAGCGTTTGTAGTATGGCGCCTGCATTTAGATCTTATAGCCGTCATAGCAGCAAGTTTAAAATCTTTTAAGTTACGAGCAATGAAAGCATCATGCTGTAGTCAATGTTAACGGCGCGTCGGAAAGCCCGAAGAGAATAATTATTTTATTAAAAACCCAACACCACAAATCACCACGAAAAAAAAATAGAACAAAAGATAAGTATATTGGTAACATGAATAAACAATAAAGATACCAAATGCGGCGTGTTTGAAGTCCCAAATTTTCTGAAAATGTCTTCTCATAATAATTCAGCTCCAAAATATGTTACATGCTCGATACTCGATGCTCGATACTCCCACGGAAATGTTCGTGATATTGATTGATCGACTGGAGGTGAAAGAACTCACAATCACGGGGGGGGGGTGTCTCGGGTACCCGAGACCATATAAACCGGCCCTTAAAGTTCATCCGAGCTGAACGAGAAAGCAATTGGCAGCTGCATCTGGAGGCGACAAAAGAGATGATCCCTCACTTTTTCACAATGGATAGAGTCAATTACTCTTGATGGCTTCCAGTGTACATCATGGATATGTACCAGCTACAAGAATCGGCCGCAGAGCCGGTTCATAACGAGTTCATTAGAGGGAACCATGCAGTCAGCAGGTCAGCATCACAGCCATTCAACCAAGTCTGGACTGACATGGCACTAGAACTGAGCGTAAACCTCGATAGCAAAACCAAAGGTGGTATAATCGGCATTACACATAGGCCTGGAGCTCTCGAGAAATGGTTTTTGACTGCGCATGAGCGATCAGCTACCACAACTGCTACTAAGGGCATGTTGGACATGAGTGAGTCATCAGGGAGTGCACACAAGGAATCGTCGGGATTCAGAGTCAAGAGGGACGAAGATGACATAAACAAGATCATTAACACTCTCAACACGGTGATGTCGAATCCCTTCGATGCAGATGCCCACGAAGAAGAGGTACCGCACTCAAACCTTGCAACGGGATTAGTCATGCCGGAAGAGCTGTCACTGCGACTTCTCGATGCCGAACGTCTGGGAGCAGAGGAGATGAAATCATTTGTAAGCAAACGTTTACACACAAATAAAGTTGGGTTCTGGGAGCCGTTGAAGAAGATGAATATCAAAACATTTGCAAGTTTATCGAAGAAGGGGAAGGCGTAATCAGCAGACAGAAGATTTCGGAAGACAGCGAAAAGCGTACTCTTGCGCGTTCTCGAAGATCAGGTGCAAGTCTTACTAAGACTTCCTGTGGAAGAGGAGTCAACAGCGTACATAATAGATGGGATGGCAGCCGTGCAGATGACGAAGACTGCCGGAGTAGCAATATTTGGAGAACTTGCCGGAAAGTACTTTGATGCAATAACCGCGCCACTAGGAAACAATGGCTGCAATCGTGTAGATGTAGTATTCGATCGGTACGACAAAGAAGATTCCATCAAAGAAGGAGAGCGCGCAAGGCGGGGATCATCATCTGGCTATAAAGTACGAATAGCAGGCCCATCTACTCGAGTTCCAAAGAAATGGATTACGTTCATCTCTAATCCCAGAAATAAGACCAACTTGAAGATTGTTCTCAGTAACACGTGGGCAAAGATGGCACAGATAAAGCTCAAACCGGATGAAGAATTAGTATTGGCAGGATGTTTTGAAGACAGCAGTGAGTCAGTCTTGATAACAAGAAACGAGAAGCGCCCAATGCCTCATATGTTTTCCGACCACGAGGAAGCAGACACCAGAATGTTGCTCCATGCTCAAGATTGTACTCAAGATCATCCCAGGATAGTGATCCAGTCCCCAGACACCGATGTTGCTGTTCTATGTGTGTACTTTTACAACCAGATCAGTTCCCAACAGCTTTGGTTCCGTATTGGTGTAAAGGACAAGCTTCGTTTTCTTCCCATCCATCAGCTTACAGATAAGCTAGAAGAAGACCTGTGTAACCTTCTTCTTGTACTCCATGCTCTAACAGGATGTGACACCACAAGTGGTCTTCATACAATTGGCAAACGGAAGCCTTCATAAGCTTACTGTATGCTCCTCCGCTAAGAGCTGGGACAACAGCAGATGATGTTAGGTACGATCATAGCTTGTCAAATTATTCTCTAAATGAGTTTAACTGTACTGTGCCTTGTTGAATGTATATAATTTATTATACATTTAAAATAGGCAAAAGTTTATGCAATAACATTTAGTGTAAAAATGGATGTTTTGCATGTTGCCTTTAGATACTGGGTGTTGTGTTAGAAGAGGCAGAAGAACGACGGGCTGCCTCCCACAACAGATAGTCTCTAGCTTCACATCAAGCGCGCGAATTATCAAGCTATGGTTTAGAAGCGCTCTCTCCAAGCTTCTCAGCAGCTACCAACGCCAGTGGGAAATGGCTGGGAAATGGACGATGGTTGTCTGAGGCCTCTTCTAATGGCGAAGGATGCAGCACCCAAGGGACTAGCAGAGCTTACAGTCTGCAAATGCCTAAAGATGGCATGCAAGACGAATTCATGTATATGCAGAGTAAATGAGTTGTCATGCACAGAATCCTGTGGATGCATGGCTGATGAGTGTGAGAACCCTCATACAGGTCAAGTTGAGGATGAAAGTGACGATGATGACGATGAGTAAATAAACGTATTGCAAGTACATATATAGATAGTTTCATGTATATAGCGCCCATGATGTTGGAGGCACGATTGTAAGTAAACTCCTCATGCAGAAGGGGAGAGGTAAACTGGTCCAGAGGTCCTGCAGTTAATTCTTTGCTAGTGATATAAATGCCGTGTTTTTGCAAGAAAGTTATACAACAAATATAATAGCACATTAACTAGCAAAATAAGGGTATTTGATTTAGGCAAAATAAAAGTACTTGCAAATCCCAACATCCACCACGTCTTTTGTTGTTGTTGTCGTTGTTATTGTTATTGTTCTATCCGTTACTTCTACATTGGTACATTGTGGCAATCTGGCGACTTTGGGACAACGGTGTATTGCTTGGGAAATCAAATGAAAACTAGTTAAAGGTGCCCTGCAATCCTGATAACAAAGGTGAGAAAAATCCCTTGGATATTTTTTGGCGTATCGGTGTTTGCATTAACGAGAAAAACTACCAATATCACATTGTTTTCAAGAAAAAAAGACAATTTTTTTGTTAATTTCACCACGTTTCTTAGCAACTGTTGCCATGGAAACATGTGAAACAGGAGAAGAAGATGTTAGGAAATAAAGCGACTAATAAAATTATACAAGCTTTCCAAGTTTGATTAGAAAATGATGTCTACTTTTTGAGATATGATTATTTTAGCATTTCCCATTAACTTGTTTAGGATAAATCAGGCCTTTCTGACAATTATGGCAACTTTTGTTATCCACTGCAAAGCAGTGTGATCCCCAGATTGAGAAATTTTGCAATATCTTATTATTCCGCAACACTCTCAATTAGGAATAATATATTTTATGCTCCTTGGGCATGTTTTTCATGTACTTCTGCCCCGAGAAAGTGGCTACACAGGTTATTTTTCAGCTGATGCCCCCCAAAGCGAATTTCCTTAGCAACCGTTACCATAGCAACGGAAATCAGACCAGGGATACATCTAAAATAAAGATCTCTTGGATTGACACAACGTGGCCAAATATCAACCTATTTGCTCGAAGTAACGAGAAGAAACGAGTTTTTAAAGTCTTGCCTAACTCCAAAAGAGCTGGATTTAGATTGCTCCAAAGATCCCCAACCCCCCCTCAAATTTCGTGGCATAGCATGTTACTGACCCCACAATTTGGACATACAATTGTCCAATCAGGAATCTATGGACATCTGGCTATCAGAATCTGTGGTCAAACCATTTGTGTAGTGGGGGTGCTACGTTTTCGATTTTTCTCTGGCCTCTCCTCCTCGACTATCAAGACAGGTTTCATATTTCTCAAATAGTGGCCAAGGCCGCATTTGAGGCTGTGTAACTCTGCAAGTCAAGCATTTTTGGAGGAATACAGAGCTAAGTGCGTATTTTTAAACCTGATTTCACCTTATTACAATTATTAGTTTAGAACTAAACTTCTTTAACCCTGTTCGGCCTGGGGGGGGGGGGGGGGGGGGGCGGCACAAAGGGCCCGCGCTAACTTTCAACATTCATAACTTCTTTAATATGTATTCAAACGCCATCAAACTTTGTGACTTTTCCTAAAATTTATCTGGCAACAATTTCTTATCACAATTTTTTGGATCACGTGACTTGATGTTTCCATGGCAACAAGATTTTGACAGCCATGTTTTTGGAAATTTGCATATTTATACCTTTGAATGAAAAAAAACAATGTTTATTGGTATAACTTTTGTATTTTTACGTCATTTAGCGTTTATTTATTGGTTTTGATTAATTTTGCGTCAATTTGGACGGTTTTTAAGAGGTTTTAAAAAAATTCAGAAATCCAAGATGGCGGATCCAAGATGGCGGACGTATAACTAATTACCTAATAACTACGTCATATGACGTCATCGTTCCATTGTGCGGACCGCAAAAGAGACAGTTTTGGACGTACTATGTACCCTCTAGGTTTCATTGTCATAGCCTTAATGTTCTTGAAGTTACGAAGGGATGAAGCACAATGTGCCCCCCCCCCCCCCAGGCTCAGGAACTCAAAAAAAGCCCAGGCCGAATAGGGTTAAAAAATATTCAGAAAATGGTTGCTTCGAGGAACTTTATACCCGCGAATAAGCGTAGTTTTAAGGAATTTTCAAGCAGCCGAGATACTTAACAGTAAAAAAATATATTTTTCTATGGGAATTTATGTTGATATCAGTTTGTGATCGACTTTTTCTTTGTGTTCTCGTTAGTTTTGGAGAAATGTGTAAAAACGTGCTCAAATTCAGTCGGATTGACATCTTGAATTTCGCCATGAGCTCAGCCGGCTTCTCGATGCGCTAATTGCCTAACGGTGCGATTTTTGCTTTGAAACATAAACTAACGGATATAGGTTGAAAAGCGAATTTATGCGAACAAAACAAGAATTGGATTTTATAGTTCTAACTTCACTCGCGTCGCCTTGCGCAAAGACGCAAATACGTCTGTTTATTTTTTGCAATTTTGATTTCCAAATCAATTTCTTGGGCAATTTTCGATACGCAACAGTTGTATTTTATTCGGAAATTAGTCACACTAGTTATTCTAAACCGAGATCAGAAAAAAGTTGTTTTTGTGAGCTTTTGTGCAGTCTAAATGCACTGTGCAGACGGTCGCAGGATTAGAGAGCATTGAATTTTCTGGTTGTATTTATCGTCCTTATGAGGCGATTACTGCGGTTTTGGAGCTAATGTGAGATGCACAGAAAGGAATGGACTCGCTCTTTACTCGAGCGAAGTTTTGTGTACCCAGAAGACGATTTGTCAACATTCGAGCCGCCAGCCCGGTTGTTCGAAAAGTCGGCGGACTACTTTTTTCTTGTTTCAACTTCAAATTCCTTCTATAAAACAGAGAATAGCCGCGGTTACACGAAGCACTTTTTCCTAGGTAAATTAATTTACCTCGGCTTTGCGGCGACAGCAACGAGAACGTAAAAAAAAATAACAGGTTTAATTAGCAAAGCAACGACTATGCACGTGCGTTGCACATTTTGGTACATTTCTTTGCCGTTCTCAGCTACAAAACAACAACGTCAAATGATCAAATTCGAGGGTTCCTTTCTCTGTCTGAGTTTGAAATCCTTTCTTGCGAATTAACGGCTCCCAAACATCAGACAATTACTGCAAAGAACTGCAAATCAGTTCTTTTAAAAGCAACCACGACGGCAACAACAGGGAAAACTTCAGTTAAAAACTTTTAAACTGCCTCGCAATTATTCCAAATTGTAGGACTTTCAGTAATTTGTCTAATGTTTGGGAGTGTAAATTCGTAAGAAAGGAGTTCAGTTTAGACAGAGAGAGGAAACCTCGAATTTGGTCATTTGACCATGTTGTTTCGTAGAAAACGGCAAAGAAATGTACCAACGTGTGTGACGCACGTGCATAGTTGTTGTTTTGCTAATTAAACCAAAATCCTAGGTAAAAGTGCGTGTAGTGCTTCGTGCTAACTTTTTTAACAACCGGGCTGGCGGCTCGAATGTTGACAAAGCGTCCCCTGTGTACTCGTGCGAATCCAGTTTTGAAACGGTTGTTTTGCTCGTGTCCCTCCCCGACGAGAGAGTTTAAACCAAACGGCCTGGCTGCTAAGCCTAGCCAACGGGCGCCCGTAACCCGCCCGTAGTACGCTTTTTTGTCCCTGCATCTAAGGATTAGAGAGCATTGAAATTTCTGGTTGTATTTATCGTCCTTATGAGGCGATGACTGCGGTTTTGGAGCTAAATGTGAGATGCATAGAAAAGAATGGACTCGCTCTTTACTCGAGCGAAGTTTTGGAGCGATTGGAATCGATTAAAGGTTATTTTTGTCGCTTTTCGTTGGAGTGACTTGGAATTGCGAGTTCTCCCTTTACTTCTTTTAGGCAAAGTTAAACCAGAAATACCAAAACTCGCTAAAATGCCGTTTAGAAGCCATAAAGCCGCCAAGAAACAACAGATAGACATTATTGGATGAGGTATGAACACGTTAATGGCTGTTTATTTTTAATTTCGATATTTTATCAAACTCACGATAAAATCCCATACAAATCCTTATATTTTTGTCGTTGAGGATTCCTGTTGTGAGCCTGGGCACCCTGTGACTAAATATGTAATATTGCTCTCCTCTTAATTTTACCGAGATTATATATTATTTTGCTCCTCAAACATATAACGACAAGAAACTGGTAGTATTGGTGAAACTTACGAACCGGTTTTGGTCACTCTAAGTGTTTTCCTGGTTGATTAACAACTTGTCAAAACTGCGGCATTCGCGCTATGGTCTTGCACGCAGATTTTAGGCTTCGTTGTTTACGAATGGTAATGACATTTGACAATTCGTCAGGGGGTAACACCATACCCTGGGGTGTAGTTCTCAGGCATATATGCAGATACCACGCAGCTCTCAACAACCTCTAATTTCATTGGACCTGTATATCACTCAGCTCTATTGTTTTCAGGGCTAGGGTCCTTTGTTGTGTTGTTTGTTCTATTGTTTTCTCAGCAAATCATAGAATACGCTCCAATGGAGCCATTGTTTTGAGCATTCGCCAATTGTATGTCAAGCATATTGTAAAGTCAATTTGGTCCCCCCTGATGACGAATTGTCAAATTTAGTTATGTTTCTCCGTAAAAGCACTCAAATTACTCGGGAATCAATGCTGCGATGAGTTAAAGTGCCCCCTGTGATCAAATTTTTTATTTTATTTTTTTTTACATTTTCGTGTACAATTAGACTTTCTTACTCATCTTGCCACATTTCAATTCATATGTCAATTCATAATTTCAACCCGTGAGGTATGTTAGAGTCTTTGACGTCACTTTCTCCCATTCGCAACCAAGTCTTGGAACAAGGTTGATTAATGGCGGCCGTAAATTCTCGGAAATAAATGTTAAAATAAAATGAGTTCTGATTTTCGTAATAGATTGAAATTTGGCAAGATGAGTAAGAAATTCTAATAGTACACGAAAATGTAAAACAATGAAAATCAAAAATTTGATCATAGGGGCACTTTGAAGGTGCCACGAGTTCAAGCTGTGTACAGCTTCTTGTTTCAGTTTATTGTGTGTCGCTTTAGTTATTATTCCGCCTGTAGTCCGGCTCTATTTAAGCCGACTTTGAAAGCATTACTTTATTTTTTGCCTTTTCTATTGAAGAGCTCGAGGAAAAACGACCCTAGCTGTTACTGCATTTGTTTTTTATACATTTATTCTCACGCACACTGCTTTGTCTGGAATGCAAAGTAAATAGGTATTTTAACATGGAAACAGACATATAATATTTAATATTGTATGTTACAGATATATTGCTTGATTTTTAAGTTGGTGAAAGGGCCTATCGACAAGTCCGCTATCAGCGCGGTAGGCCAATTTGACGATAACTGTCGCCGTGTCTCCTATAGCTGGCTTAGTCCATTATACATCCCACGTTGGTGTAATGAATGCGCGACTCTCTAACGACTTCCTGGTGCAAGCAAGACAGCAACTTAACCGGGACGAGGTGGTGTGTTTTCAGTTAATTTTAATGAGTTTTCTGTGAGAAGAACATTAACCATTCTCTATTCTTATCGCAATTGGCGACTTATTATTTTAATGTCAAGCAGTGATATACTACCAATATATCTTTAAAACATGCATAGGAAATATATTCGATTTTGCTGTATGTTAAAGATCCACAAAAAAGGCGTCTTAAAAACTCCGAAAATAGATGAATCTATCCTTAGTTACCTCCACAGTAACTCTAAGTATTAAACTTAAAACTTTAACTCGTTATTTCTTTAATTTTATTTCAACGCTGAACCCATTCTTAAGATTAGTGAAAACTATTTTGTTGCCCTTGTTGGGAGAAGGTGGTGAAGATGTCGAATCCACTCGAACATTTGGTACATAGTCAGGTGGGGATCCATGAACCACTGGCGTTGAAAAGGTCTTGACTACATGGAATGCCAGGGTGACCTGTACTTCATTTTCGTTGCTTACCATGTCGAACATCTCCTTCGTTCCCACATCTTTTAACGTGTGCAACACTGTTGCGGTATTAAAGTCCAGATCAGGATAGCTGATGCTGATGTAGAGCTCCGTGTCTGATTCAACTGCCATAATGCGACATTGCTTGTTCACTGCTTTGATTGGGCCCTTCGGAAGTGTTGTTGTGGGCTGAAAAATCGCGTAACCATACAAGGCATTTATTGCTGTCAAACGGTCTAGTGCTGAATGAAATTTCACAACATGTGCTTTATCATCTTGTTTAAGCACTTCATATAGCTGCTTCTTATTTTTTTGTAAACGCCAAGCGGCTTCTGCAGTGCGCGGGTATGATGGTGTTTTCACGTAAATTGCATACTCGTAGCTTCCATCCGCCGAGCTGTGCTCAAGCCAGGCAGTAGCGTACTTACCACTGGACGATTTCCCCGATTGATTTTCCGAAATTTGGTTTTGAACATGAACCTTAAGACTAGAGGCGCTTGAGGATGGAATGTAGTAACTGTTGCCTTTCGTGTCCACTAGAATAGTATAAGGGTTTGCTCCTTTTTGAGACGATGGCGTCATCGCTGAAGATGTACTGTCTTTTCGGGCGCCATCCACTTTAATGAAGAATGTGGAGGGACCTTGGGCTAGCTTGTCTTGAAAAAGTGTTGTCTGTACTTGCTTTCCGGGTCCATTGTCCATTCTAATGTTGCTTCCCAGACAGACTAAGAGGTTTTGGAAAAAGAAAACGGACTTCTTAAAGTAAAGTTTGATATTCTGAAAGGTATGTTTATTTAAGAAGTCATAATTTGGTTGATGGAAGTCCATGGCAAACATTCCATTGGACAAAGTTGACACAACGTCTGACCCCTTGAAGGTAACGCCTCCGGCAGAAGATTGTGGGCTGAAGTTTCTGTCCTTCTTCAACTTTCTTTCATTAGCAGTAAGTGACATCGTTGTGGTGCCAGGAATTTTCGCCCAATCCCACCCAGCATTCACATCATGTGCCTTCAACGCCTCCTCGCTGTTAGCTATAAGCATCGAACCATGACTTGCAAAAATGCCGTTTGGATTCTCAGAAGAAGTTCCTTCAAAGTCCCAGACAAACTTGTTGAATCCCTTTACTGTAACAACCCAGTCTTTACGACGGTGAATTGATAAGGCTGCAAAGTTCTTGGTCCAATGACCTTCTGGAGATAACTCCGCACTCACGCTCGTTGAGGTGGCTAACGAATTTACCTAAATATAAATAAAAAATAGATGGCACTATAACGTCATGCGTGCTTTGTTCCATCATGATAAACATGATACACCGCGAGAAACGTTTTCTGCGCTATTTATTTCATTTACTTTATTTAGCCTTCTAAAATATCTTTGTCTAATAATACGGTTTCTTCATGCTTATTTTCCGAAAAGTATAATACAATAAAGTTGAAACATCACTTAACTTTGCTATTGCCAAAAGTATAAGCAGCTGTTTCTAATGGCAAATATCTAAAATTATCATTTGTTGCATTTTTTCTTCTTTTTCATTGGCCGAGAGCCCACCACGTTACCTGCAGATAACTGACGAATATATCTGCTCATGCGCACAACTGTGAAACATTGTTTTGCTGCAAATAATAGTTCTGCCCCGCCCTCTACAATGGCAGTCCGATTTCTGCTCTGTTTTAGCAATTGTAAATAAATATTAAATTTGAAAAACAAACTCGGCGATCGAATGATAAAACAATAATAATTGATAATCATTCTCACTACAACTAATATTTATTTTTCATTTACAATACACAACCGCTTCATGTATTTGCCTCCAAATACCTTTTTTCAAAAGAAAATTACATTTTGGTAAGTTGTCGATAACCGTGTTACGATAATTTTTTTTTTCTTTGCCATCATCATTTACACAATATTTCTCATTACTTGAAGAGAACCAAGGGTTTTAAAGTAGGTTTTCCCGACTCTGATTTGTCCATTGTTTAAATTTGTATCAACAACAGCATCAAAAGGCTGATACAAACGTTCGAACATTTCTGCATTGTTGTCAGGTCTGGAATGTCGCAGTTGAATCAAAGGTGAGAGGAATCTCCAATCATGTTACTATAACTGATTTAATTTAATAATTTCTTCGTCTTCGTTATCATGCAAGAAACGCTTATGAACTTACCTTGCTCATTAGTTGCAGAGAACCAAGTGTGTTAAAATACGACTTCCCTGCATTGATCGATCCCCTGGCTAAAGTATTTGCGACATCAGCGTTGGAAGGCTGATAAAAACGTTCAAAAATTCCTGCATTGCTGTTCAGGTGAGCAATTTGTATACCTTTTGCAGGCGTTGATGGTAGCGACCCTGGATATGATACACTGATGTACGCATAGGCTGGAAAATCGCTTGCTAGAATTGCCCGAGAATAGTCTGGAAAGCGTCCTCCTACACTGCTTGGAGTAGAATATTTTACAGCTGTTATCTTGAGGGTGTTAAGACCTTCTAGTAAATTGCGTTTTGCTTGGTCTGATAATTTAAAGTCCGTTCCCTCCAAAAAATATTGTACTTGTGCCGCAGAGTGCAACGCGGCTGGTATGTATGCAGATGCGTAGAATGTCATGTGATGGAAGCCAGTATAATCAGGTTTGATCACTCCACCAAATGCTTTGTTAATATCCAAAGCATTTTCCATCCATTTTTTTAAAGCCTCCATATCTCGCTGTCTTTCCTTCTGCTCGTCTGATGTATCAGTAGGCATTGCCATAACAATAATAAGCCGTGGTAACATTCTCGTTATCATATTGTCCGCCGTTGTCCCTTTGTACTCGAACGATGATTGATATACTTCTCCAAAGTCGTGGTACCATTTGGCGGTGTTTATAAAGTTAATCAGTCTGTTCTTGTATGCTGTTTTCTTCTGCAAGGTATCTTTAAGAAGGAAGAGACTGTGTATGAATCCAGCGCTACTTCGAAGCGTTTCCAAATACAGGGAGCCCAACGCACTTCCATCAGCCCATCCTTGGTCTTCAAGATAATCTAGGACATTAAAAATTCTTTGTAGACGAGCTTGATTTATAAATTCCAATGAAAGGCGAACTTTGGCTTTTGTGTAAGGCTTTCCTTGAGTTTTTAGATGGTTAAGAAATTCATCCTGCCTTGCTTTGTGCTTTCCACAAATTCTAACGAGTGCCTTTCTGTTGTCTTTCTTCCCCAATGCACGTGTCTCTTGATTGACTGTCCTCGTCATTTCGTCAGGTCGTGATTTCAAATGCAATTCTACTGCCAAAGGCTGCAAAACGCGCGTCATAATGAAGCCGAACTTCCTTGGCCGATCTTTGGGTGAATACTTTGTTGACCCTTTCGTACATCTCAGGCAAAACAGTGGAGGACCAATGATCACGGTCCTACTGGGATTAAACTCAAGCCTGTCGTATTCTTTTTGCGCTTTGTCGATGCTTCTCTTAAGTTTGTTCCAACGTTTTTTCAGAGTGCCTGTAAAATCATAAGTTGTTGTCGTTTCATCACAGTACCAGTTTTTCAAGCGACTTGCAATGTGTGCAATGCTTCTTTTCTTTGACGTATCAACAGTTTTGGGAGTAGCAGATGGTGTTTTTTGACTCCATCGATAACTTTGTTGCGAAAAGTCCATTTTGTTATATTTTGAACCAAACTTGGTGAATGGTGGAACAATCTTATCCCGAGATTGGTGGGCCAGATCGGGCACAAATTCTAGCAAATCAATATAGATGGTATCCTGATGTTTGAATACAAAATCGACTGTTGTAATTGCTCCCTTGTTAAGGCTGTTCTTATGTTCTTTGCACTCTTTGTACGATACCCATACTCCTCTCCAACCTTTAAATCCCATGTCGACTTTAAATTTTCCCACTCTTTTGCGTTTGTTGTTGTCTATCAGTCTAACTTCCATCTTTCTTCCTGTTACGGCAGTTGTCTTGTAAATCCACATCTTAATGCCTCCTCTCAACAGGTGTTTTCCTTGTATATGAGAACCTGATGGCCTTGTATACCTAAACTTGGATGTGCCACTAGCATGGGACACTAATTTGAGAGACTTTGCTCCATTTTTGGCTGTTGGTTTGCCGTTGGAGAGTGACACAGTTCCTCTTGAGCTGGTTGCAACGACGAAGCATTTCTGTTGATTGGTGTCTTCAAAATCTAATATATCGTCACATCGATTCACTGGTAAAAGCCATGGAATAAGTGAGTAAAAAAAAGCGATTGTCAGTGTATTTGTAAACGAACACTCTAACATAACACATGACTTTTTCAATGGACTGTCACATATATTTGTCATAAAGCTCTTAATATACATCTATTTCAATTAACGTTGTCGGATAAAAGCTTTTAGCCTATAAGCCAAGACCTTAAGGTAGTACGGGATTTTTATGCATGAATTCACCAAAACCAACAATAGGATGCAACAACAACAACACCAATGATCCGTGCTTTTTTAAACTGCTTTGCAGTTGTTCCAATTTGTTTAGTTTGTCTTACGTGACTGGATTGTCTAGGAGCTTAATGGTCACGGTGGCCATTTTAAAATTATTCTCATTAAAAATTCAGCGATAATGGCATTGTTTAAACATTCAACCCCACTTTTCCCCGGGCCTAAAATCAAATCTCTCTCCGGGCTTCATCTTTAAAGTTAAAGGCGTTTTAGTGAATCAATGTCAATGAAACTTTGAGATAATATTTTTTACATCGGTAAGCATGCGCAGTAAACGTTTTAAAAGAAATCCATTGAGCCATTCCTCAGATTTTTGCAAAAGTGATTGAAATCTAAAATTACCCAAACATTGCGCATGGAGTGATGTTAGGAAAAAAGGTAGTTCTCAAGATCGCAACAGAGAATGTAAACAAGACTTTTATGGTGGCAAACATGCTATAAAGCTTCATTTTGACACTATCTTGAAGTAATTTTACAAAACCGGTGTTAATCTCTTAAGTCCGTTTATTACTACTATACAAAGAGTAAGGTTTGAAATGTTATTGCCATTTATCTGAAATCAAACAAACAGAATTTTTTTATTCTTGCAAAATTTATTTGCCACATGCCATATTTTAAAATGTCTATGTGAGAACCTCATTGCGACATCTTAAACGCGCAACATTTCACTTTTACTAATTGCGAAGTTTCTTGTTTATCGTCGTCATGGTAATATCGATTTTGAAAAACTCACTCGTGCAAATTAATCCCAAATTGAACCAGAAAACACGTCTTGCCAAACTTCAATTCAAAACCAGTTACTGGTGAAAATTTTACGTTGATCTGACTTGGACAAGACCGCTCAAAAGCCGATTGAAAAATGTAGGCATGGTCTCCAGAAAACTGTATCGAAACACATTAACCCATCTCTAATAATCCTTTTTGGAATTATCTTCTAAAGCATGAACGTGAATCAAAAACAAAAAACAATTAATTCTTATTTACCACACACAAATCGGAATAGAAAAATATATGTAATAAGTGCGAGGAAGCCCATAAGAAACCACTAGGCTTCTAACATATAGCTGCCTTCCTGTCAAGGCAATCGGAGGACTGAAATTCAAGTTCATTGTGATGTAGACTAACTACTGTAAAAAGCATAATAACAACAGTAAATATAAATAACATAATAGCGGAGCTCTCGTGGGCCGAAGGCCCGCTGCGTAGCCACATACTCATAGAACCTATGCCCGTCATTTTTCATGGTCATGGCTAGCGGAAAGTTTCACGGGCGCGCATCCGTGATATGTGTGTCGGTGCGTCGGAGCGTCGCGCAACGCCAACTCGCGGGCGAGTATGACGTCGCAAAACATGCGCGTATGACGCCACACAACATCCGGGATCTTAGCAATTTTGAAAACAAAGCGAAGCTTTGTTCTCCGCACGGCTACACAGTCGTCAGCTCGGTTCAGCTAGGTAAACACTTTATAGCTGGATCTTTCGCTGTGTTTAGCGGAGAAGTAAAGTTGTTGTTTCCCTGCATTTTTTCGCGGTTTGCTACTCAAGACAGGGAAACTAATTAAGGGATACTCAGAAGCCGCTATAGTGGAAAAAGAAGAGCTTTCAGGGATAAAATCGTTCTTCGAGGAACTTCATACGTTTTAATCAATGCGGGAGCAATCCGGGACTGAGATGTTTCTCACTTCGGATTTCAGAACTGAACAGACTAAAGAAGCGGAGATGTAAAGAATTTTTTTAAAGGTAAAACAAATTACATTTTTTCGATGGGAATTTATGTTGATATCAATCTGTAATTGACTTTTCCTTTGTGTTCTTGATACAGTTTTGGAGAATTGTTTATAAATCGTGCAAAATTCAGTCGTTTCATGATTTCATTGAAGACAGCCCGGCCTAAATGGTCCGCGTTTTGCTTTTAAACACCAGCTTAAACTTATGGAGATTTGAATAAAATTTTTTGAAAGAAGATTGTGTTGTCCATTTTTATGTGTTTGTTCATTCATTACATAGGTTGAAAAGCGATTTTATGTAAACAAAACAAGACTTTGATTTTATAGTTGGAACTTCACTCGCGTGTCCTTATACAAACATGTTTGTGTATTTTTGTTGCAATTTTGATTTCCAAATCAGTTTCTCGGGCAATTTTTGATAAGCAACAGGTGTATTTTATTCGGAAAGTAGTCGTACTAGTTATTCTAGACGGAGAAAAAGTTGTTTTTGTGAACTTTTGTACGGTCTAAATGTACTGTGCAGACGGTCGCGTAATTCTGTTTTTGAGAATTGCTAAAATTGAAAAATAGCCCGGTCGTCAATCTTAATTCTTGTGCTTCCGACCTTTCACCGGTTCTCCGTTCAGAGAGCGACGCTGTTAGGCTCTGCCTATCTATATATTTGATAAAAACTTTTTTAAGTTACTTTTAAGAGAAGCGAGGGTTACCGAGTTTTCGATGTCAAAAGTATGTCAAAGTATTTTAGTCCTCTGGTATATGTAAACTACGGACAATTTGTAATGAGAGAAGCAGGAGATAGTCTTCAGTACTTGTAAGGTGGCTCCATATAGTTATTGGCCAGTCTTCCAAATAAAATATACACGATCTTATTGCTGTCTTTTGAGAGTTTCGTTTCGCGATACTAGGCATAATATGCACATACACGTAGCTTAGGCTTTCTCGTTTACGGAGAAGTCTAATTTGGCAGTCTTGTCTTGTTACCATGGCAACCAATGACTGAGTTGTTGGGCTTGTTGTTCAAGTCTAGCAAACCCGTCAACGGATTTTCTTGATTTTTACACGGTAAATATTCACGATTTTTGGTGAAACAGAAGAAACCTTCAGTAATTCTAATCTACCAAAGCCAAAACAATTGGTACATAATTTTGGGCAATTTACTCACGTTTCGTTTTTAGGTTTGTTGGGTTTCTGTATGAACAAAAATTGTTGTCTCTTTTATGATCGAGAACCAAGAAAATCCTACCAAATTGTCAATTTTTGTGAAAATGTACCGTGTGGAATGCGCGCAAAAAACGTTTTAGTTACCTTAAAATCCTGTTTATTTTCGTGACGTCATCAAAATAAACAACGCGCGCTCGCGCCATTTTCAAACCCATGCCTTGCGCGCCAAAAAGCTATATGGAGCCACCTTAAGTGGTCTTTTATCAGGTTTAAATTAAAACTCGAAGCAAAGCCGACAGTTTTAAACCTGACAAAACACGTGCTGCAAGTTTTTTTTTTTGACGACTCTACTAAAACATTCCACATAAAGCGTTTCTCTACGGAGATAAAACAAATGCGAAATGGAAATTAGCATACAAGAATAACAAGTAGACTGACTAGCATACAACACATGCGCCATACTGGCTTCGACGAAGTGACCATGGCTTCTCGGCTCCTGTCGGACGTTTTGGGATTTAAAAGTTCTGAGGAAAAATATTTTACTGAAAAATGTTATACCAAAGTTGACAGGTACGGTGGATAAAACGTCTGGCATTCCTTTTTTTCAGTCGCAGAGAACGAATAGAAATAAGTAGCTTGCATCACTGAACCACTCGCTTACTATTAATTTACACGTGGGCGCTAGTGTCAATCAAACAGCGGCTTACTTACTAAACTGTTCGTTGCTTATTTTGATGGAGAAATTGGAGCGATTTAAGGATACCCGGCCACTTATTAAACATATCCCTGAACGTTGTATAGAACGAGTCATGTTAAATTTGTTGTGACCGTTATGGTCGGCGTATGGACGGAACCCACAGGCTTATTATATTTGTAAACGAAATGGATCGTTTTCACTCACGTGACCTTCAGTCCTATGGGACTCAAATGACAAAGGCCATCGCGGCCATGTTGGTGCACATAACAAAAGAAGTTCATTAAAATTATTTTGTAGGTGTGCACCAACATGGCCGCCGTGACGTAACGTGAAAACCACCTATACGCTTATTTGTAAACTGCAAATGGAATTAAAATGGTAGATGTTAACTTGCTATTTTTATTCCATTTTCAGTTTGAAAATAAGCATATTCAGTTCAGAAATAAGCTTATGGGCTCCATATGAGCAGTCTAAGCTTTTTGTTGTTTCACAGGGCAGTCAAAGAACAACCCTGGGGACAAGAATTCCCCTTGAGGCACGTTTTCGTAAGAAATCGGGGTCGGCTTTTCTCGCGGCGAAAATATAGGAGACATAGGAGGCTTGTCATATGAGAAAAGTCTCTGACACCCAGGGTATAAATCAAAGAATTGATGAGTACACAAATTTAAAACACTACGTCACCCAGTTCTCAATGCCTATTTGTGTCAAGCTATGACATGTTTTTAATTCATCTAAACAAAATATGGTTTATTTGAACTTCTGCAAATGGCAGCGACACTTAACACATTTAACAACAACATTTGCCGTTCTGTAGCGGTTTCCTAAGTTATGAAAAATCCATTTAAAGTCCACCAGAGCTCGAAGCCTTATGCACTGGTCAACGGAGTTACCAACAAAAGTTAAAAGACGAGTGAACGAGCGATCAAGAGATCGAGCGATAAAATTCAAATTCAAATCAATTTATTTTTAAGTGTCAGAGTTCTAGCACGCGAGTGCTAATTGTGGACACTTTCCAAATCTAATTAGAATTTGGAAATGTTGGTTTTTGAGGAGAGGGGAAAACCGGAGTACCCGGAGAAAAACCTCTCGGAGCAAGGAGAGAACCAACAACAAACTCAACCCACATATGACGCCGGGGCTGATTTCCCTTTCGTAAACGGTCGATGCCATTTTTAACGGTCGATGCCATCATTAGCATTCATTAGTAACCAAGCCTTTTGTAATGGTCGATGCTATTTCTCTCTAGTTTATGCCTGGATTGGGACGAAAATAGGCTATCATTATTAGATAAAATTGAGCCTAGGTAAAGCGATTATTAGATCTAAGCTAGATTCGCGGTTAGGTAAGATTTAGGGTTAGGGTGACCCGTTATTGATATATATTAAGAAAAGCATCTTTTATAATTAAATTTTTCGTGGGTTTGCCGGATCAACCCAGTCGTCTAGTGGTAAAGGAGAGATGTTAGCATGCAGAGGTTCCGGGTTCGATTCTAGGTAATTAATTGCATTTTTCTTTTTCTGATAGAAAAAATAATTCTAAAATTTGTGAAAATTTTTCTAAGTGTCGCTAAAATGGCATCGACCGTTTACGAAAGGGAAATGTGCGACGCCGGGCCGGGAATCGAACCTGGGCCACATTGGTGGGAGGCGAGTGCTCTCGCCACTGCGCCACCCTTTCTCCCCAAAAGCGATCAAGCGATCGAGTGACCGTGTTACCTGAATGGTACAACTCGTTTTACTCTTCGCGTATTAACAAGTTAAAAATGAAATGTTGCAACCATTGGAAAAGGAAATACTGTGCTTTTTATTCCTTCGGTGACTGGAAATATTCTGGTTTCCAAACTCATCCTCTTCAGCCGGTGCTTTACGTTGGCGTTTGGCACTACACATAGCTATTTAGTCGCTTTGTAATTTGGGGGACTACTAATTCACTAGAAGTGGAAACTAGTAAGCAGAAATTTAGTACGTAACATGAACACGGCGTCCAAAAATAAAGTTCAATAACAACGACTCTATACAATATAAATTATATTTTCTAAGCATAGCGCAACAAGCAACATAATCATCACTTGCCAAATTTCTTACCGATTCGGTGTCCGATACGGGCAATATTCCAGTTCAACTTTCATAGTTCTTTGTTTTGTGGAAATATGCAACTGTATATCTCACCCTTGCTCAATAGTGATTTGTTAATCATACTCGTCAATTTGTTTTGAAGCCATTTGCTTTTCAATGATTCACACAGAGTAGGTTCAGTATTGTACCGATTTTCTCCTAACCTAAATTTCAAAACCTTTGCTAACTAAAAATGCAAGATAATGCGAATTGTTAATTGTTCTCAAAGGCAGGCTTATGGTTTGAGTATTGCAGAAGAAACATTAATAAGAAAAATTACCTCCTTGCTGTCCCGGTGTCACCGGGGGTGATGGCTCCCCAGTGGTTTTCTCTATGTAGAAAGAAATTATGCCATGGTTAATTTTAGTAACCTCCAAAGCCCATATGACCACAAACTACCCCAGGAACAATACAATGATCATTATTCAAATGGAACCGACATCATAAGCTAGGAGTAGATCTCATAATTTAAGATGTCAATGAGCAAAATTCTTCATCAAAGTCTATAAATGGAAAATTATTTACGTAACTTAAATTCTTATTTAAATTAGGATGAACTCTGTAATCCTCAGTCGATCTTTAGCCACTTACCTACGGGTATTTCACAAATATAAGGTTTCCAAGCATCTGGTTTAAGATCGTTAAAAAGTCCTTGACTTCCAGGTGGATAATTTTTGGACATTACAGCGACGTTTCCGTCTCCAGATGGCTGACGTTTTTGCCATTTTTCAATGGTCAGCGGTTTTCCGTTTACCCACTTCCAATTCCCATCTTTTTTCAAACCAATGTGATATTCGTTTGGTTGCCGTAGTGTAACTAGTTGAATCTCACTATTGATGTACTCCCATTCTTCAGGCGTTTCAATGGAAACTAGATCGCCTCCTTTACTTTTACAGCGTTGTTGGTTTTGGTCCCATGACTTGCCCTTTTTGGCTATTATGTAGCAGGAATCAGCATAGCAACTGCCGTAAATACCTTAAGAGAGTCATATGAGTACATCAAATACTAGGGTCAATTTAATAAAATTTTTACACTTGTAATTTACAAGTGAAGCTTTTGTTTTCAACCTCTGAAACAATGGCTACGCTTGTAAATTACACTTGTAAAAGTTTACTAAATTGACCCCTCGGGTCAATTTAATAAAACTTTTACAAGTGTAATTTAAAAGTGTAGCCATTGTTTCAGAAGTTTAAAACAATAGCTACACTTGTAAATTACAAGTGTAAAAGTTTATTAAATTGACCCCTGGTTAATACAGGCACAGCCCTCTAAAAAACGGGATACATTTAGGGTGTGTGCATAGCGTTATTGTTTCATGTATAACTCTAACTACTTATTCAACTCATTGAAGCACTTATTAACTTGAGGGCCACTGGTTTGTCAGCGCAAGCTGCTATGTGTTTACCCTCTTTAAATAAAGTTATTATTATTATTGTTATTATCATCATCATCATCATCATCATTATTATTATAAATGGCGCCAGTAGATAACATACGGGATTGGGTCTAATACCACGTTTAGATACTGATTTAACAGTTTCACTTGGTTGTTAAAAGAAACATCATCCCTCTTAAAAATCGTTTGGCATACACAAACCAATTGAACTCCATAAGAGTCGTACAACAAGCGAGTTAAGTCCTCAATCGCCGAGCCAGTTGCGACTGCTGACATATAATGAAGATCATTCGTGCCCAATTGAAGAATAACTACATGGGGAGCGAACGACCTAACTACTTCAAGATCGAAATCAATAGTTTTCTCTATCGTTCTACCTCCTATCCCATGCCACTTTAAGAGCAGATCACCAGGTATGTTCAATGTTTCGGCGACTAGATTATGAAAGTTGCCTTTCAGAAAGCGTTTTAAACGATGGATAAAAGAATGGCCTAGAATCAAAACACGTATTGGCTCCATTAAACCGTATAAAAATACTAAACGTTACTACTTGCCTCATTATAATAAGATGAAAGATTTTTCTCGGAACGAGATCTGGCTGCTCTGATGGCGAAGGAAAAAAGGAAGAATAACTTGTAAAACCATGCCTATATCCGAGCTTGACACCGCCCTCTAACCTCATTGGCTAGATTTAATGGAACTCACCGTACCTGGTAGCCTGCAGAACAGGCGTTATTTTTTTTAGCGTTTCAGGCGAGCGCGCAGCGCAAGGGGGAATAATAAGTTATTTTTTTCTCGCCCCTCCCATCGCGCGACTCGCGCTCCGCGCTCGCCTTTTGCTCGCGCGCGCCCGCCTCAAAAACGCAAAAAAATTACGCCTGTTCTGCAGGCTACGTACCTGGTGCACACCGCCCCAACGGATTATCAAATGTACAACTTGCCCCAACATAAATTACATTGTGACTGATCATAATGTCTGCTTATTATTATTATTATTATTATTATTATTATTATTATTATTAGACGAGTATGTAAACTTATATTACTATAAAAATATAATTCCATACTATCGAAAAATCCTAACCTCCAAGAGGTTCAGTTTATCGACAAATGCAGATTGAGAAGGCTGTCTTCTGAACGTATTTTTAATGAAGAACATTCCTAATATTCTAGAGTCAATTACGTACACTTTTCCACTTGTTAAATGTTTGTCATTTATATTGACCCATACTAACAGGTGCACGATAGCTGCCAACGTTTGTAATGGTCTTCTATTATATCGAATAATTATTACTACACTATGTATCGTTGTCTGTAAATATAAAAACTTATAGTTGGCTAGTATAGCGATAATGAACTACGACAACAAAAATTGCTTGAGTCTGATTTTCAAAAAAGTCAATGGATTCAGCTTATTTTACGTGGTTAGGTAAGGAATTCTTAATTAAGCACTTTACAGACGAGCAAGTTTTCTATAACAAGTTTTGCCTTGACAAGTTCTACTTGCTCGTGTCTAAATAAAAACTTGTCAAGATGTTCCTTGTTAATTATAAAGTGCACTTGTTCAAAAGCTGGCATGCTAGGTTTTGAACAAGCAACTTGTCATAGAAAAACTTGATAAATCGCAAAACGTGCTTGTCTGTATGCTCAACAAGGAAAACTTGACAAGAAAACCGTGGCAATAATGAATATTGTAAAATTACCTTTAAGTAATTTTACAATATTCATTATTGCCACGGTTTTCTTGTCAAGTTTTCCTTGTTGAGCATACAGACAAGCACGTTTTGCGATTTATCAAATTTTTCTATGACAAGTTGCTTGTTCAAAAGCTAGCAGGATTAACCATGTGATTGGAATGGCTCATTTCTATTTGTTAGTACCCTTATGAATTATAAAATAATTCATAAGGGTACTAACAAATAGAAATGAGCCATTCCAATCACATGGTTAATCCTGTAAATCAGATACAACTCACTAGTGAGTTTTATCTGGAATGTAAATTAGATACAACCACTAGTGAGTTGTATCTGGAATGTGAATTTCACAAGTTGTTTACAACATTCGCGTCCGTGTTGTATCGGCACTATACATTCACTTGGCTGCGCCTCGTGATTGAATAGGCCGATACAACACTCCGCTCATGTAGTAAACATTACATAGTATCCTGAATATTAAATAAGATATCAAAGGTACATTTCATATGCCAGTATGCTCGCTTTGTGAACATGATTGGTGCCGAGTTTGAGAGGCCGAACGTAAACAAAGTCTTTTGTTACCTTGTTATGCCGCCATGTGTATTTTGTGTATTGTGTGCAATCACTACCCAGAAAGACACGCACAACGGTGTAGATACAGGGGCCTGTAGGTCAGTGAAGTCCTCATAGCCAGTTTATTACAAGACTGTTATCAACTTAACTGCGTACACTTAATTTCATTACTCGTTATCGCAAAAGATCGATATTCGTAAAAGTACCTAAGTACTTCACCGCAAGATACGAAAACTCAAAACCACTTTGTAGAAAAAAGGGAACGTATACTCCCACATGCTGAAATCAGCTGCAGTGCCACCAACTCTAGGGGCAGAGTTACACGGAAACTAATAATTACCATAAGTAAATATCTCAAAATTTATGTTATAAAAATTTTGGTGATCGAGCAAGTGCAAATTATACATATCTCAGGAACATACCCATAATTCCTCTTACGCGGACCCAGTCCTCTGGTCCGTGCAGGCAAAATAGCTATTTCTGCCTGTTCCGCGATGCTACCTCTCCTCAAAACGAAACGACGAGTCAAATATAAGTCGCGGTTATGATACACCTTTTACCTAAGTAAATTTGAAATAACAATAGCCGCGGCATGCTTAAATTTGCATTTACCTAGGTGAAGTTGTTTTCTTCGTGTAACCGATTTAACCTAGGTAAAATTTGCCTTCTTTACACGTGTGGAGAACACGGCGCCCTTAAATTTGAGTTTACCTAGGTAAATGGTTTTCTACGTGTAACCTAAGTAAAAATTATCTAGGTAAATTTGAATGGTCACGCCATGGAAATTTTTCTAGGTAAAAGCCTACCTGGATAGAGTGATTTTCGTAGGACCGTGAAACAGTTACTAAGTTAGTAGGCACTGGTAGACGCTGTTGGACACTAATTCCATTGTTGTCTTTTGTTCAGTTTTAGCTAATTTTGATTAATTGCTAGATACTGTTTCACGGTCTTACGAAAATCACTCTAGTAGCGTCGATGGGTTTTCCCGGGTAAATGAACTAATAAAAATTGGAGTTTTGACAGCGAGTTGCCAACTGCACGCTCTACACGCTCTCGCTATCGTTTTCATGCCAATGAAAATGCAAATTCTCAAATTGTTTTGTGCAATTAAGATTCAAATAATTCAAAAAGGGACCGTTTGAAAACAGCAATGACGGAGTAATTTGTCTAATGTTTGAGAGGTGAATTCGCAAGAAAGGGGTTCAAGTTCAGACAGAGAAAAACAAATAAACCATCGTTCTACATAAACCTCGAATTTGGTCATTTGACTTTGTTGTTTTTTCAGAGAATAGCAAATGTACCAAATCAAGTGTGTCATGCACGCGCAGAACCTTGAGCGATCACAAGCAGGCTGTGTGATATGTAATAAGGCAGGATAGAGTTTCATGGTCTAAAGTTCAGCGACGATTCCATGCTTTAGTCATACACATTGTAGGCTGAGCAGGTTTAAACAGGTTCTTATCTTATTATCTTATTATTATTATTATTATTATTATTATTATTATTATTATTATTATTATTATTATTATTATTATTATTATTATATGCGTTGATCATGAGTCTCAAATTCACTCATTCCTTCACGGCTAGCTCGCAAACAATTTCATCGCCCAGAATGCTACATGTACTTAAGGTGGTCAGTCACGAGGGGTCATGTAGCAGGGACATGTCGCAGCGAAATTTAGCAGCGACAGAAATTTGTGTAGTACACACTGAGGGACATGTAGCGGGGACATGTAGCAGGGAAAAAATCATAGCGCTTGCACAGCACATGAAAATGTCGCGGGGACTTGTCTCAGGGACATGTTGCAGTGACACGTCCCCTCGTGTAAACTGATACTATCATAATTGTGCAACACCAATTTTGGGGACATTTTGTCCCCGCGACGTGTTCAATGAAGTTCAGATTCAACTGCTGTCAATCAAACGGTTTGATGCATGAAGTAAATCCCAAGGTGTGATAAAGTCAACAATAGCGCTCTAATTAAAGGCGGGGCGCGCTCTTTACCAAGCGTTTTATCAACAAATTCGTGTGCAGGAACGGATTTTTTTTTGACTGACATAAGATTCGCAATGGTTAGAGCGGGATGGCAAAATCATTTTCCGCAGAACAGGGTCTTTAGTTAAAAGCGTTGCCAAATAGTGAGCGTGGATCGCGGGTCACTCGCTTGTACGTTGCACTTTTTTTACTCACGATCTCGCCTCAACGGCCGAGGCCGTCTTCACTTTCATTCAAGGCTGTGCAGTGTATGAAAAACATTATCTGAAATAGTTCCATGCAGACCAAATGGTTTTGAAAGCAGTGCGAGGCGCGAGTTGAGATGAGCGCGAAAGGTCATTTACGCGCCAGAGGAACGCGCGAAATCATAACTCTCGCTAACAACATAAAATTTTCCCCCACAACGATAGAAGCGGCGAGTGAAGGCAGCGAGCTTAATGCGCGAATCAAAGGAGCGTGAAGGGCAAGTAACGCGCGACTAGAGGAGCGCAAAATGTTATGACTTACGCTTTGCAAAAAGGAAATTCGCAAAAATAACCGGCTTGTCTGAGTGTTTGTCTCTGTGTAACGAGCAATTGACTCTCAATTTAAGGATGGCCACTTTCTTTCTTTGTCTATGACGTTTTGTCAACAAATTCGCGTGTCAGTATTTTAATCTATAGCTGTTTTGTGAAAGCAGTTTCATGAAGAAAGAAAATGGACGCGCTGAGAAAGGAAGCGGGTCGTGTTAATGACTCGCGCTGACCCGGACAGCGCATTGGGTTATCGTGAGAGACTTATGCATTCCGCATCAGTATTGCTCGTAGTTTAAAATGATGGAAAAGTTCTGTGAAATAGTCTCAGGCTGTTTTGAGAAAGACCTATAAAACGCGCCCGCCCCAAGCCGGCCCACGACAACTACTCCTGTGGGAAATAACATTCTTTTGTTTGCGAAAATAATTATTCAAATTTGGATCTGTTTTGATCGATCAAAACGCATAAAAGGTTTAACTTTGTTTTTAACTCATTCAATTGCTTAAAACTGCTCTGGAGACAACATGTGAAAGCGTACGAGACATCCGCAAGGCTATTACGCATCATTATATAATGATGTGTGTGATCCTAGCTTTAGTTTGAAATACCGTCCCAAGGCCAAACCCTTAATTATGGGTGTTTATGAATTAAGGCAGGCAGAGCAGATTTCCATTTGGAAATAAAAGAGAAAAATTCCGGTTTGACTATGGGTCACACCTTAGAGAAAAATACAACTGGATCTGGTACTTTGATTTCATTCAGGTAATTAGCGACACGTTTCTCTAACTTAACAAATTTCGGTCCATCTGATGGAAAATGTTTCCCTTTTTGAGAACCTCACCTAAAAATATGGCTGTTGAAGGGTGAATAATAGGTTCCTTATTAATTCTTTCTGAATTATTTTTCTGCCACATAATAATAAAAAAATGTTCCTCTAATTTCCATCACTGGTACTTTCCTAAAATGTTCTTCATTCCGACCAGAGGGCTTAAACTCCAAAATTGGGTTAACTGCACAAGAAACAATTTGAAGAGTGCAAGGAGTAGTATTCAAACTGGGGGTCCTCGTCACAATATTTTGTTTAAGTGACAAAAATAAGTGGATTCGATTACGCAAAAAAATTGTGCCGGGTCCGGATTTTGAATAGTAACTCTCCAGTTGTATGTCGAGAAATGTTAGCACACGAAGTGCGTTAAAAATAACTTGTTTTTGTAAAGTAAAAAGGCCGGAAACGCCCATACCGCTTTGAGCTGTCGGCAGGAACACCAAGGCAGCAGCAGCAACAACAAGAAGTAGGAACGTGTCTCCTGGCATTCCTCAGAAGAACTCTAAAAACCAAATGGAAAGGACAAATTAGTATCGAATTCACGGAACGTTTAACATTTCTTATTTTAAAAAGGTCAGAGTTTTTAACGATATTTAAAACAAGGGTTCAAATAAAGAAAAAAATAATAATAATAAAAATAAGAGAGTGTGTTGAAATCGCAAATCCTATCAGAAAATTATACAGTCAGTCCAGTAAGAAAATGACAGTCCAAACCAAAAAAATATTTTTCAGAATTATAAAGTTATCGTTCCCGTAGACCTTCACAACGGATTCTTTTTTGTAGTTCAAAACTTGTAAATGATTATAGAACGGTGATAATATGGGTATATATTAACATCATATCATGACTAGAATTTGTCTTTTCATTTCCTTAAAAGGCGATGATGTAAATGAAAAATCAGTGCAAGTTGTTTCGTGTGAGAAACATTGTACAAAACAGTAAATAAAATAAATCAGAATAAGCAATCAAAACATGTCTTACTCGCCAGCAAAAAGAGACACCTTATCTTCAATAGTGAAAACTTGTTAATGAATGGTGATGATCTGTGATGCTTTGAATTTTACCTTTGACTTAACGACAAACCATTCCTAATAATTTATAAATAGGGTGTAAACTTGGTTCATTGATCACACAACGATGTCTAAACAGAATACCAGCAAGTACCAGATCATTTTGAGTGGGTTAACTGTTTAATTTGACAGGGCTGGCAGGTGTTAACTGCGCCGAAAATTTTGGGCTTGAACTTGACTCGTGAGTTTAAAATCAAAATTACAAACAAGAGTGATCCAACCAAGCTTTATCAGGAGCTGCTTACTTGTCCTTTGTGATCTTTGGCTTCAACAGCTAAAAAACTTATATATTTTGGCTTTTTTATTATGGGAGAGTTAGCGATTTCTCATTGGTCTTTTAACTGTCCAGTAAGAAAACGACAGTCCAAACCACAAAATATCTTTCAGAATTTTAAAGTTATCGTTCCTGTAGATCTTCACAACAGATTTTTGTGTGTACTTTAAAACTTGTAAATGATTATAGAGCGGTGATAAAAGCGAACTATGGGTATATATTAACATAATATCATGACTAGAATTTGTCTTTTCATTTTCTTTAAAAGACTTGAAGTCTTTTTATTTCAGTTGTAAGTGAAACATCAGTGCAACTTGTTTCGTGCGAGAAAAATTGTACAAAATAATACATAAAAGAAATTAAAAGAAACAATCAAAACATGTCTTACTCACCAACAAAAAGAGACACCTTATCTTTAATTGCTTTGAATTTTACCTTTGACTTAACGACGAACCGTTCCTAATAATTTATAAATAGGGTGTAAACTTGGTTCATTGATCACACAACGATGTCTAAACAGAATACCAGCAAGTACCAGATCATTTTGAGTAGGTTAACCGTTTAATTTGACAGGACTGGCAGGTGTTAAGGAACTCCAAGTGGAACATTATTTGAAGAAGGAAGAAGAATTCCTTCAGTAAAATAATTACCATTCTTAGCTAGGTCTGTAAATGAAGCTAGGTTTATTACTCCGAATGCGACATGATAAACATTACATGATCTTTTCATTAATCTTTTTGTCACTTTAAAATAGTTAAACATTGTATTGAAAACCTAACATAAATGGTCTAGTTTTGTCTATAAGCGCACTGAAAATTTTTAACATGCTTAGAAATAAAAGATGGAAATGGTTTGCCATTCAAAATGAAACTAACTTCTCCATTGTCTTGCTTGAGAAAAAAATCGCTTTTCAATCTGTCAATCGCAATCATTGAGACAATTTCTGTTTTCTATTAATACAAATACATTTTTTTAGTTGTAGCCGTTTACTAAATAAACTAATAAGCGTTTTTATCCAAAACTGATACTACCCACCTCTAGGGAAGTTGGTCTTTTCCTGATTTAACTCTCTTTAAAAAACAAAACTATATGGTAAGAAAAAAACGGTGCCCGGTCCCAGTGGATATTAAATATTGAAGTTTGAAATCAAAATCACCAAGAAGGGTGATGCGACCAACCTTTATCAGAAGTTTACTTGTCCTTAATTTGTGATCTTAATGGCTTCAGTTACGGATATATTTATGGCATTATTGTTTGGCCTCCTTGTTATGGGACAGTTTTCGAACTTTCATTAGTCATTTAATTAGTGACCATTGCACTGGGGTATGTTGAAAATGCAAAATGTGTCAAAGAAAACAACGAACAACCCGCTTGTGAGCAGAAAATCGAGTAATCTAAGCTAACTGCGCTGAAAATTTTGCCCTTGAACTTGACTCGTGAGTTTAAAATCAAAATTAAAAACAAGAGTGATCCAACCAACTTTTATCAGAAGCTTACTTGTCCTTTGGGATCTTTGGCTTCAACAGCTACAAAAAACTTATATTTATGTTCACTGTTTGGCTTCTTTATTATGGGACAGTTGGCGATTTCTCATTGGTCTTTTAACTGCTCAGAAAATTTCTTTTAATTGGCCAGTGTGACCATTACTTTGGGTTATGTTGAAAATGCACAACATCTCAAAGAAAACATGGAAATTAAATGGAAAACCCACTTATAAGCAGAATAACGAATAATCTAAGGTAAACGGGCAGAAAATCCTATTTTCAGTGGCCTGTATGACCTTTTCGTTGGCATATGTTATAACTGCCAGAAGTCTTAATGAAAACAAAAAGTTAAATGGATAACCTGCTTTTTGAGAGCAGAAAAAAACAGTGTTCTTAGACTAAAAATATCTGTCTTTGGTTCATTTGTCAGCAGAAAAACTACTTCTCGCTAAAAAGAAAGAAAAGCTAAACATTTTGCCCAACTCTGTATTTTTATTCCATTTTTTTGGAGTTTGTTAGTTTACAGTTTGTGTTTGTAATATTCTCACCGGGGCCCGCGCTTACAATCATTCTAATTTTCTATTCCACGGGCCCAATTATTTTTGGCGATCACTTGTTATGCCGCTGACCTTGTGCGTATATATATTAACCCTCTCAGCGCGCGTGTACTCTGTTCTTTCGCGTGAATTGCTGGAGGACTCTCGTATCAGCTTTGTTTCTTCGTGGTCATTACTGCCCCTTCCTCTAGCTGTATCATGGCTCAAGTTCCTGCTGCCCCGGACGCAGGAGCTTTGGCTGCCCGTTTAGACGACGTTCAAGACGCGAATGTTGGCGCTGTCACGGCCCCCGCACTGGCACATCCTGCGGTTCGAGAACGTCAAGCTGCGAATCCGGACCAACCCGCTCAAAGGCAAGCGTAAAAGGCCCAACAAGCTCCAGAGGTTTGTTTTCTGTCTCTTGGTCTTCGCCTGTATTTCACCCCCTTGTCTCTGCGTTTACAGCCAGTTTTGGTTTTTGCTCGGTTTAATGCGTCCTACTTATCGGATTTTGTTTTATTTATGGGGTTACGTTTCATTCATTCATTTTCATTCATTTTGTTTGCCATTAACCACATAAAAAATATAATAATAATAATAATAAAATATACTAGAAATTTATAATACCTTAAAGACGATAGACTACAAAATGTTTATTTATTTATTTATTTTATTTTGTTGAATATTTATTCAGGAGCATCTGATTAGCATACACAGCTAGTTTAAACAGAGCCCTGACTAAATTAACAATTTAAACAACTAATACTAGATAATACGGTACTTTCAAATTTACGGAACTGAAAAAGAAATGAATAAGGTGGAATAATGAATAAGGTTTAAGGTGGTATTGACAATGATGCCTATATAGAAGCCGGGGGCTTATCAACTGTAGGCTTCCTGACAATATAGGGTACATCATACGAATTATGGGGACAGCATGAAATATAAAATGTATTATTTTAAAAAGAAATGGAAAGAAGAAGTATGTAGCTCAACAAAGAGTATTTTTGACGTGGTTCGCATGTCGTTTGTGCTGGCGTGCTTTTTGTCATAGCTTGTTCCTTATTTGTGGGTTTCTAGTAACTCTTCCGTTTGTTTGTTAGCTTCGTTACTTGTTTAGTGCTTTGGTTTTCCGTTCATGGCCGCTCTTTTTCTTCGGGTGTTACAGTTTTTGTCCTCCTATTTTCTCGCTAGTTTGCATTGTTTACCGCCGCGTGTTTTCTTCTTCCCCACATGAATTTACCATTAGCATTCCTTTTAGTTTTTCCTGTTACTTTATTTGATCAGAATAATTCAACCTTTACTTTATTTTTAGCTAAACGTTTTTGTATTTTTTATTGCGTTTATTGTTTGTCCTTTTTACTTATTTTGTAGAGCACCCTTTGTTTGTTCAGCGGCCATCATCTATTTTGGTGCTTTCATTAACTATTCTTCTCCCATGCTCGTGTTTGTTGCACCTTTAAGTTACGTAATTTGTTATCTAGTCTGTTATTTGTCGTGGACTTTGAATTTTTTACAGAAAAGTTTAGAGTGGCAAAGAGCGAAAGACAAAAAAGAGAAAACGAAAAAATAAAAAAAAAGGAATAGGGGAAAGAAAGAAAGAAAGAAAGAAAGAAAGAAAGAAAGAAAGAAAGAAAGAAAGAAAGAAAGAAAGAAAGAAAGAAAGAAAGAAAGAAAGAAAGAAAGAAAGAAAGAAAGAAAGAAAGAAAGAAAGAAAGAAAGAAAGAAAGAAAGAAAGAAAGAAAGAAAGAAAGAAAGAAAGAAAGAAAAGAAAGAAAGAAAGAAAAGAAAGAAAGAAAGAAAGAAAGAAAGAAAGAAAGAAGGAAAGAAGAAAGAAAGAAAGAAAGAAAGAAAGAAAGAAAGAAAGAAAGAAAGAAAGAAAGAAAGAAAGAAAGAAAGAAAGAAAGAAAGAAAGAAAGAAAGAAAGAAAGAAAGAAAGAAAGAAGAAAGAAGAAAGAAGGAAAGAAGAAAGAAGAAAGAAAGAAAGAAAGAAAGAAAGAAAGAAAGAAAGAAAGAAAGAAAGAAAGAAAGAAAGAAAGAAAGAAAGAAAGAAAGAAAGAAAGAAAGAAAGAAAGAAAGAAAGAAAGAAAGAAAGAAAGAAAGAAAGAAAGAAAGAAAGAAAGAAAGAAAGAAAGAAAGAAAGAAAGAAAGAAAGAAATGAACGAGTATGAAAAAATATTTTCCCCAAATTTACATCTATAACTGCTTTCCTTAGAGTATCAATGAAGTTTGGGAGAAAGTCAGGCGTCTTCGGCAAACGCTAAATGCTTTTAAAGTATATCAAGCCCTTGAAACAGTCAAGCGCTTAGCCAACAGGCCAAGGGACCTTATTGATCCGTTCGCGCTTTTCGCAAGCCTTGAACAGCTGGCGGACTATACCAGGCAGTCGGGCCATGCAAACCGTAAGAAATTTGAGGCCTTGGTCAACTCACCAAATATGGCGCGTGTTGTCATCCACCTTCTTCGGGATAAAGAGGATAAGGATGTAGCCCAGCTAATCAGTTAAATTCTGAAATCCAGCCCTGCGCAAGTGGCGTTCTCTCCGTCGTGGCAGGAGGCACTCCCTAGGCCCCCTCTCAGTGGCTTTTCTGGCTCGCGACGGGGTTGTCGTGGATCAGGCCCCGGGCCCCTTTTATTTTGATAGGAGGCGTTGTTTTCGTGCAACAAAGTTGGCCACGTGGGGGCTTGCCGTGCGGTTGGTTTTTTCCCTTTCCTAGTTACTATTAGTGTCCTTAGTCTAGTTTTCGGGTTTTTTCAGGGCCTTAGTGGATTCAAAAGACCTCGCTTAGAGTTTGATCCCGAGGGAGTGGTACCTACTAAGCCGGATTGGTGTGACTGGAAAAGAGAAAAACCCCGCAGGCGGGTCCCAACCCTGCGCTGGAAATGGTTTCGTGTGGTTCTGTTTTCGTATCCCCCGCGAAGGTTCAGTTCCGCGATTCACAAACATTCGTGGCTGGGGAAATATACCGCCACTTGCCGCAGTAGGAACTTTTCGATTTTATTTCACATGGTGTTAAGGTGTCTGACTTTTTCGTCCACTTCAAGGGAGATTTTCAGGGAAAATGTTACAACCTTCCTTCTTCCCCGGTTGCAATCTTCCCTAATAGCAAGGTTTGCGTCAATTTGTGCGACTATTTTGGAGCGCATTTCTAATGGTTCCCTCTCTATTTGGGGCATAATTGGTGAAGTGTCACCGCCACATCTTGCAATGCCAATTACCATTGAACCTTCCAAGCCGCGAATGTGCCACGATGAGCGCTTCCTAAATCTGCGGATTAAGGACCTTCCTCTTTCACTAGACTACATTTCCAACCTTCCTCGTTATGTGTTTAAGGGGCATTTGCAATCGGTTCTTGACGACAAGAGCGGATACGATCACGTTCTGTTATCGCCCCAGAGTACAACGTTTTTGGCCTGGCGTGGAAGGGCTGGTTTTTTACATATAGAATTCTTCCTTTCGGATGGAAGGCCAGTGCTTATATTTTTCACAAAGTAGGAATGGCAGCTACAAGCAGAATTTGCTTATTCGGCGTTCCTTGCAGCCAGTATATTGATGACCGTCACGTAGTCCAACTTTGGTTACCTCAAGGCTCGCACTCTCAATGGTCCAATCTCCAACTGGCGCTGGCCGGTGCTTTCATAGCCTGTACCAGTCTGGTCTCTCTGGTGTATATTATAGGCCTCAACAAATGCGTTATTTTACCCCCAAAAATAGTTCGTTTTGGGGTTTTCCATGTGATTCGGATCTGCACACAGCCAGACTTTCGTTCTTCCAGATGACAAAAAGGAAAAGTTTGCGAGCCTGCGTGAGTCAATCCTTTGTCAGGGTAGTGCCTCTATTAAATCACTTCAACGCTTAGCAGGGAAGTTAATTTCAGTTCTGCATAGCTGTCCCAGCGGCCAAGCTTTACGCTCGGAATATTTACCGTGCTATCACCAAGATAACGCATTCCTCTCGTCCTATTAAAATAGTGGGCGATCTTAAAGCTGAAATCGAATATTGGCGTTTCCTCGACTCCTGGAATCAAATGAATGTTTCTAGAGAAACTGTGGTGCTGCGTCGGTGGGGGGATGAAACAGGAGAATTTAGTTTTATCGACTGAGTCGATAAGGTAAATTGACCACCGTAAAAAGATTCAAGTAGCTGACGTTTCAAGCGCTAGTCCTTCGTCGGAGCGAAGGGCTCCGCTCCGACGAAGGGCTAGCGCTCGAAACGTCAGCTACTTGAATCTTTTTACGGTGGTCAATTTACCTTATCGACTCAGTCGATAAAACTAAATTCTCCTGGAATCAAAGCTTGCCTTGGGTAGATGAGCGGCACATGGTGGTCAAATTAAGCAGTGATTCTTTTCTGTTTGCGTGGGGCGGCGTTGTGGAGAACTCCAGTGGTCCACCTTTGGAATATCACGGTCTGTGGAGCGACAACGATAAAGACAAGTCCATTGCTACTAAAGAAGCTCTTGCTCTGGCCGTCACTATTCAATCGGCTAGCGCCATCGTTAGAAATTGTCGTCTTGATGCGCACGTTGATTCCATGGTCCTCATTCATTCCTGGGAGAAGCTAGGTGGGAAAAGCAAAGAAGAAGAAGAAAACGAAGTTGAAAAATTTTCTGAAAATGTCTTCTCATGATAACTCGGCTTCAAAATATGTTATATGCTCGATATTCGATGCTCATGAACATTGATTGATCGACTGGAACTGAAAGAACTCACAATTACGGCAGCTTTAGGAGCAAGTTTGTCTCTGCAAGTTTGTCTCTGCTGCTAAACGGAATTTATTATGTTGAACTGGAATAGAAACTCTCAATGCAACTCAAATCCGGTTGACTACACTGATTCTCAACTAAATCCTTTAAACGCAGGGCGCACTGGTTATAAAGGGTTTTATGCCATTTATCTGTTTTGCTTCATGCACTCTGTCGCTATTTAGGTAAAAGAAAGCTCTTCGGTTAAAACCATCAGTGTTTGAAATTCTAGCCTGGCTAAGTAAACTACCATATAGATCGTTTTCACGCGACGTCACGACAAATTCGCTGCCATATTTAATATTGGTGTACCACCTTCGATTGCGTAATAGCAGTAATAGGGTGCAAATGCGAGTCATATCTACAGTCGTCGCATTTTAGACCCGGGGGGGGGGAGGACTCCCATATAAAAAAGAAAGGGGTGCTCGTCGTACCTTTTAAGGTTCAAATTTATAGATTGGTACCGCTTAGGGTACTAAAATCTAAAATGACCATGGTTAGAATTATCGCGGTACCTTTTAGGGTATTGAGCCGAAAAAATATGACAGAATATGACATGGGATTTGTGTTGTTTTAGAATTGACACCTCTTAGGGGTAAAAATTATTTTGACTCACGCCCATCAAACGAGATTCTGGTACCTTTTGGGTGTTTTTCGAACATTTTCGATTAGCACCGCCGTCATTTTTATATTTGAGTCGCCCCCGCCCGGATTGTTGACATGAATACTTCGGGATGTGAAGCAAAGTCTTTAGAAAATCTTTATTTGACTTGTTCTTTTCCAATTTCGGAATATGCTAAGAAGTTGGAATCTCAAGTTAAGCAGCGTTATTTGGAGAAAATCTCGGCAATTAGAATCCATCCCATGTTGAAATTTCTTTGAGCCGGACTGCTTGTCTCCTATTCAAACTGTTGAATCAACAGCCTCTACACCCATCAGCAGCTTGAATCTTTCCGAAGCCTATACTAGGAGCTTATAATAAATGGTGTCCGTATTTATAGTTGACGTACTACAAAGCCAAATCATTGCTACAAACAAGTTTGTTTAGCAAAGGTGAGACTGACATTTCCAGCATATGAATGACTCAAAATCTCGATTTTAATCAACACGGAAAGAGAAGGAACAGTTGCGTCTGCTCATTGCATAGGTTTTAAGGCTTGGCAATTATATGGCTAGTGTTCGTTTGGCACTGACCAAGAAGCATAGACAACACAAAATGATAAACTCAGTCATGTACCGGCACAAGTTGTGTACATGCGGCGAGTGGAGAATTTTTTAACGATCAGTTTGAAAGATAGAATATTGTAGGCAGTACTTGCGAACTATAAGCTGCAAAAGTTCTTTATTTCTCCTACATACTTCGTTTAACTATCGTAGACTTCATTCAATTAGGGAGTTTTAGGTCTGTATCGAAGCGATAAAAGCGGCGGATATCGCACAAGCGCAAACAACAGCCGAGAATGTTTTGGTCGAATTTGCGTTAAAGAAAAGGCGAAACTATGAAATATTTCAGTAGAGCAAGACATGAAATATCCTTGGGGATTTTAGCTTTTGGAGATTGTTTTCGAACACAATATCAGAATTTTGCCCTCCGGCTTCATTGAGTTTGCGTTCCTTTGCTGCGATGTTTTTTTTTTTGTTCCTTTAGATTCCTCTCTCTGTTCTCAGCTGCGACGCTTGTTCGACGTTTCTTTTAACTTGTTCTTTTTTTTGTCGTTCCCGAGTATTAATGAAACCCAGTCAACATTATATCTATCCCTGTTATAGCCGCTTGTCCAGAAACAAAATATCTGGCTTACATAA
This sequence comes from Dendrophyllia cribrosa, assembly GCA_024195265.1. Classification (NCBI taxonomy): domain Eukaryota; kingdom Metazoa; phylum Cnidaria; class Anthozoa; order Scleractinia; family Dendrophylliidae; genus Dendrophyllia; species Dendrophyllia cribrosa. The sequence continues at coordinate 61,602,733 of JAJLRJ010000001.1, read as the reverse complement.
TATCGTTCAAAACTCGTCCGTAAGAATTCTGCTTGACTAAGAGCAGAAATCCATCGCGATCGCCTCTCTTGCGGCAATTTGTGGGTTTCTTTACTTTGACTCATAATTGCAGAACGTACTCAATCAATCTTCTACATCGAACAATTGATCACAGCACCCGTATAATTAAGAGGACGAGACTCGGGTTTGTTTACACTTTGGTGCACCAATATGGCGGCGTGGCAACGGTTGTCAAGATTTTTGTCACTTGAGTGAAAACGATCTATAGCTTGGAAATTTGTTAACACAGCGTCGCAAAGAAGTTTACAAATCTCTGTTAAGGACGTTCGCGCGGAAATTTCCTAACATTGATTCTATTCTAAAACCTTTGCTACATCTAGGTAAAGAGATACTCGTGTCAGAAATGTAAAAAATGGAGGGGTTACCGACTTCGTTTCGAACATAAGATATCTGAAAGGCCATCCTAATTTTGAAAACTCGATATGGCCTCAATGTCTGTTTATCTAAAAGTATTGCAAATGAATCTCAAGAAGGGAACTACTTTCTTCGCCAAATTCTATATGAGTGGATCTATTTAATAAGCAAATGGTGGCGTTTCTTAAAGTAAACCTAATTTTTAAACGACAGCATATGCAAACCCTGGCAGCCTACTGTATGTCAGCCAGACATATCTTTATCCGTTAGGTCTCCAGTCGTTGCATCCTCACCGACTCCTAAGCCTCAATGGCGATCAAAAATCAAGATCCTAACTATGAACTGTGACAGTTTGCTATCGAAATCCAAGCAAAATCAACTCATTGATCTTATATTGAATCACATGAGCCGGATATCATTTGTGGACAAGAGTGCATGATTCACCAGTCAATGAAAAACAGCCAGATATTTTCGATGACATTCCGGGGTCAAGTCATTCTTAAGGATTACAAGGCACGAGTAAGAGGAGTGTTTGTGGCAATCAAAAATACCATTCTCGCTAGCCAAGTTAATTATATATCTGGACACAGAAGCATATGATATGTGGGCCAAAGTGGAGTTACAAAGTGCAAGGCCTTTAATCATAGCATCTGTGTACCGTCATACGGAAAAGGATCCTGAACAAAAGCACAACTCAGCCAATCAGTGTAACAACTCAATGATACAATGCCAAATGCAACAATCACCGACAACTTTAATGCGGCTGATATAGACGGGAAATCACTAACTGTAAACAGAAGCTGCCAATGTGGCCACCTGTTAAACCAAATAATCCTGGACATGTCAATTAATAATGCCTTTATGTCTACATTTACTGATTAATTCGTTTCGTTTGTTCAAGGTTGCGGTTTCCGGTTTGCACAAAATGAAAAACTTTTCAGTTATACATAAAGATAAATTTCTGCTGAAAAACGTGATGTGACATCGTCTAGACATGAACGTTATCTCCATGGAGATATAATGCTTTTTATACTGTTCAGTAAATGTTCTTTGTAGTTCACTTTTGGTCTTGCACTGAGGAGTGCAGGTTCGCCCTGTACGAAACAGACCTGTATGCATTAAACCGAAGTCAAAAGTTTAACCGTGTCTACTTATTCTCTCTATATTTGCTCTACCGATGGTATCGAGCCCTCTCGACACACAATACAAAGATTCTCCTGGATATATATATATATATATATATATATATATATATATATATATATATATATATATATATATATATATATATCACTGTTCATACAGTTTGAGCACTCTCTGGATTGGGTGGAGAGCCTCATAAGAGGTGTTCACTATTGGCATATTGCTTCGCTTACTGCTTGCAGTTTGAGCACTCTCGTGACTCCACAATGCAATCCAACAATGTGTAACCGTACATCCTGTGCCCAAGTTCAGGAGTTGTCATAAAGCCATTATGGTAACAACCGGGAGGGCACATTGTATACATAATTGTATATATATATATATATATATATCTGGCACATCCACCGCCTACACCTACACCTTGCTTCAGGAGAACTTCATTAACAATTCCTAGGCATGTATTTACAAAATGACATTATCCCCCCTGGTCTTCAAATCAAGCTAAGTCCTCAAGTCGGGGTACCCCGCAACAACATCTTCCGTGACAAATGGGACGAAATTTTTCATCAAGCGTCCAAACAGTTAATTAAAACATTGATTGATATGCACAGAACGACCTGTTCATCTCTAAAACAGGAAATTGATGACAAGATAACTTCATTAAGAAGTGTTCTGAGCCTTAATCAATTTCATGTTGTATCTGAATGGATTAGGTCGCTAACTTATGTTTTCCGTGAGAAACATATTGCATCTAAACAGCTCAAGTTTCAAACCCATCTTGCTACCGCTCGCAATGTCTCCAAGAGTACTATTATCTCACATACACATACATCAGACAATTCAAATATGGCAACGGCTACAGCCAAAGTCCACTTACAAACCGTAAAATGCAAAGAACCTAATGCAGCAGCAAGAGTCATGCGTACTCGAAAAATGAACAACTATCATCAAAAGTGTAGCAATCATAGTTACAAACAATCAGCGACATCACGAGAAGGAAGCCAAACTATTAACTCTAAACAAACCCAAATTAAACGGAATCCAGACCCTGTAACTCTATCAAGCATCTCTCCGGATAAATTAAACAGCATTCAAGAAGAAACTATTAGTGATTTGAACTCCAAAGATTCACCAACATCTCAAAAACATAAACGAAAGCGGAAACAACACAGGCGCACTCACCGGGACAGACGCTCACGCAACACCAAATCAAAGGTCATTAAACCTAATAACGTAATTAACTTATCAGACCGACCTTTGACAGAACATGAGACACAATTATTAAGCAAAGGCCTCAAGTTCGTGCCTACCCCTACCAGTGTAAACAAAACAGAACTCATTACTGATGTTCATAAATGGAGCCGTCGCATGAGACTGAAGGAATATTTCAGGGATGATACTGAAAATCCAGAGTACTCACAAGAAAAGAAATTCAAAGCCCCATCAACATGGACACCTAACCATGGTAGAGATAAAGTTCTAGATTGTTACATCCACATGGTAGATAAAGCTATTTTATCAGAAGCCCCTACAACCAATACACCCCGGTCGAACATTACAAGATAAGAACGTGAAGCAATACAAACACTCAAACGGGATAAATCTATAGTCATCTTTCAAGCTGACAAGGGAGCGGCAGTGGTTATACAGAATCGAACTGACTATCTAGCTGAAGCGAACAAACAATTGAACGGCAAAGATGAGAACAACAATAATGTTTATGAACACATTCAACACGATCCCACAGCTGGTTTTATTACCCAAGTCAAAGAGGTAGTAACGCATGCACTTAATATGAACACCATTGACGAGGATACGGCTAAATACTTAGTTGTTGAAAACTCTAAGCCAGGAAACATCTACTTTGTCCCGAAAATCCATAAACCGCAACGTCCACCACCCGCTAGACCAATCTGTAATACAATTAACTCTGCGACGACTAATATCTCCGAGTGGGTAGACTATCAACTCCGGCCCCTTGTAGAGAGGTTACCATCTTACGTCAAAGACGACAACGATTTCCTAAGGAAACTAAATGACCTCAATGAGAAGCAGACTTTACCAACTGGAACCCTGCTAGTCACATGGGACGTCAAATCTCTATACACAAATATCCCCCATGAGGGTGGCATGAGAGCCTGCAAACATTTCATGCGTCTCAACAATTTCTCTGAAAATAAAATTGAAACTGTCCTATCCTTCATCAAGCTTGTCTTAACTTGTAACAACTTGAATTTCCAAGGGAATCATTACATCCAAAAAACAGGAACTGCAATGGGTACGAAGATGGCACCCACTTACGCCAACTTATTCATGGGACATTTAGAAGCTACATGTCTGGAGCAAACGGCCTTCAAACCATTAATATTTTTCAGATACATCGACGATATCTTCTTTTTGTGGACACATGGCAATGACAAACTAAATCAATTCTTTGAACTATGCAACTCCTTTGACCCACACATCAAATTCGAACAGACAATCTCACCCACTACAGTGCCATTCCTTGATGTACAAGTTATTCTTGAAGACGGCTTAATTACTACTGACCTCTATACTAAACCTACTGACACGCATCAGTACCTCAACTAGACTAGCTGTCACCCACGCCGCACAAAAACTGCGATACCATTTAGTCTAGCCCTCCGGCTTCGCAGGATCTGCTCTAAAAACAGCTTTTTTGAGAACAGAGCCAAAGATCTGCATCGAATCCTGTTAGAGCGCGGATACAAGAGTAAATTAATTAAAGAGTCTATTGATCGAGCAAGGCAAATATCACGACAAGAAGTGCTAAAAACTGATTATAACAGCACTGATAATGATAGAGTTCCATTTGTACTAACATACAACCCTGCACTTCCTAACATCAAGAAAGTTATCAAAGACCACCATCAACTGCTTTGCACCTCACCAAGATGTAAAGATATCTTTTCTAAACCTCCACTCGTCGCTTACAGAAAAGGTCGTAACTTGTCACAGCTACTCACCAGTAGGCGCCTACAACCGGACAATCCAAACACCCATACACCCACCTCTGTGTATACACCGGACAGTGATGCAACTAAATGTACCATTTGTAGCCGCTCATTCAACTGCAACAAAGGCCTCAAAATACACATTACACACATGCACAAACAGCACAGACCTACGCCTAATACCAAGCCGGGATTTTGGCCGTGCATGTCTGATCCACGTTGTGCCTGTTGCCTATCATATGGCTCGTTCTTCAGTTCAGTAACAAGTACAACCACCCGTGAAACAGTTATCTTGAAACAACACAGTAACTGCCAAACTGAGAATGTTATCTACCTGATCACTTGTGCCAAGTGTAAAGATCAGTACATTGGAGAGACAAAAAACAGCATACACATGAGAGCAAACCAACATAGATCAGACATCACCATCGGGAATAAGAACATCCCTACAGTAAGACATTTCAAAAAATGTGGACGCCAGCACATGAAGTTATCAGTCATCGAAAAAGTACGAAACAGGAATCTAGACACAAGAAGAACAAGAGAAAGTTACTGGATTAACAGACTGAAACCAGTAATTAATAACTTGATCTAGTTTCTGGTTTCATTTCATTTTATTTCATTTACACCTTCATTTTATTGAAATTATTTGCTGTCTACACAAGCTTAATATTAATTTTGACTGAACTCACTTATTATCCTTTCCTTCTCTCGGAGCCATACTGCATTTAGGTGCCGCAGTATGATACACTTATACTTTTTATATTAGGTATACATTTCCTAGTTACTATATTGATAATCTATCTATATTTTACACTAATATATTTTTCTCCTACTACGCCACATTAAGACGCGCGCGTTTCAGTGCACGCTTATTTAACCCACATTAGTGCGCGCACTTTCTAGCGCGCGCATAACTTTGTTAGTTTATCTACCAATCACAGACGCCATACATGTCACGTTATAGTTTTGAATAGCCAACGGTTTACGCAAGCCTTACCATAGTTGTAACTCCCCTGAAGAAGGCCGTGATGGCCGAAACGTAGGGTCAATAAAGCACAATCAAGTCAAGATATGGAGTTGGAAGCTTGATATTACAACTCATTCTATATATATATATATATATATATATATATATATATATATATATATATAGGCTGAGACTAACAGCGTCGCTCTGTGAACAAGCTTAACTAAGGTAAAACTTGACTAAGGTGAAAGGTCGGAAGCACAAGAATTAAGATTGACGAAGGCTATTTTTCAATTTTAGCAATTCTCAAAAACAGTAAGCTTATTACGCGACCGTCTGCACAGTACATTTTTATAGACCGTACAAAAGTTCACAAAAATAACTTTTCTCCGTCTAGAATAACTAGTACGACTACTTTCCGAATAAAATACACTTGTTGCTTGTCACAAATTGCCCGAGAAACTGATTTGAAAATCAAAATTGCAAAAATACACAAACATATTTGCTGCGAGTGATGATAGAACTGTACTATAAAATCAAAGTCTTGTTTTGTTTACATAAAATCGCTTTTCAATCTATCTACTGAATGAACAAACACACAGAAATGGACAACACAATCTTCTTTCGTCATAATTGTCAGTCATTTCGTGTTTGCTTTAAAATGTATCTTTTTGACTCGCAAAACGAAACAAAACAGTGCCGTGTACGTATAAAGAAAAACGTGAATACCTCTAGCGAAACATACAATCAAATATAATGCTTTATAATATCTCTCAGTACGCGAGAAATAATAAGTCAATTTTCGGAGCTACTTCATAAGAAGAGGAAGAGGAAGAGGAAGAGGAAGAGGAAGAGGAAGAGGAAGAAGAAACGGAAAGATCGAAAGGCGATGTTCCTTTGTCAAATATGTACCCAGCCCCAATGAGTCTGTCTTTTGGTCGAGGGTCGAGGGTCCATGTCGAGGGTCAATGTTTTTTATACTTGTTATTTTTTTTCTTGTAACTATTACGATTCTCTTCAATAACAATAACAATATTATTTCGCTTAAAGTTCATTGTTCTCGTTGTTCTCGTTAGAGGGTGGTGGTGGTGGTGGTGGCGGTGGTGGTGGTGGTGGTGGTGGTGGTGGTGGTGGTGGTGGTGGTGGTGGTGGTGTGTGTGTGTGTGTGTGTGTGTGTGTGTGTGTGTGTTGGGGGGGGGGGGGGCTTGAACGACGAGGGGTTATTTGATAGGGGGCTTAATTTACGGTAGTTTGTAACCGATCAGATGGACCGCTTACCATTTCATACCGAGAAGACGCATTCCATACCGAGAAGACGCGCGGGGACTTACGACGATCACACGACGAAGATGACGCAAATATGTAGCAGAAGATGTTTGAATATTATAAGATATTTTCCTAATAATTTCCGGATATCTTTCCAATATTGTGGTAGTTTCTTGGTGTTGCGGATGGTGTGATCACCAAATGACGTAAAACAAAAGATTCAAAAGACACTAAACAATACCCACACCACAACACAAATGCTAACCAACAATGGCTTCCGCAACACCAAGAAACACCCAATATTGTTTGAATATTCTTCAACGTCAAGAAGCTCCGCGAGCGGGCAAAAAAAGCCTGCGTATTTTCTGAGTCGCACGAAACGTGGATAGAGTCGCGCATCTCAGAAATAAATGCCCAGCCCTACGCCCACGCTTGTTGTACAGGCTAAAGGCAAAATAACCCGCATTGCAGCAAAAAAATATTAATGCAGATATTCTATTATAAGTATTCTATTGAAGTACCAGCTTGTTCGAGTCATACATTTGTACAAAGATACATTGTTTGAAAATGTGTTCAAAAAATGTGCTCCTAACAGGCGTGAGTAAGCCAAGCGAGGAAACTAACTTTTCCTCTCCTTCCCGGGTTTTCTCATGTTTGGCTCGTCTCAAGCTTCCCGCGGCTTAAGAAAAATGCCTCGGCTTACCAACGCCTCTTAAGAACAGGCTACTTCATCGCAGTTCTCTTAAAAAATATCAAATTAATCAAATCAACTTGATTTAGACAAAACTGAAACCTTATATGCTAAGTTACTATCGCGTGAAGTTAATTTGTGGGTTGTATAATTAATTGTTTGATGTTTAACACTATTAACGTCATTGAACCAATAACTTTAGCCCGGAAGATTCTAACTGCGCACGCTGTCCTTCGTCCAGCTCCGAAAGGTACAGATTCGTTGAAATATACACGAATCCAGCAAACAAAGAGGAACAAAGACCGCACTCGAGAGAGCGGCGGAAATCGAGCCTACTTAGCAAATAAAGTTTCAGTTTTGTCTAAATCAAGTTGATTTGATTAATTTGATATTTTTTAAGAGAACTGCGATGAAGTAGCCTGTTCTTAAGAGGCGTTGGTAAGCCGAGGCATTTTTCTTAAGCCGCGGGAAGCTTGAGACGAGCCAAACATGAGAAAACCCGGGAAGGAGAGGAAAAGTTAGTTTCCTCGCTTGGCTTACTCACGCCTGTTAGGAGCACATTTTTTGAACACATTTTCAAACAATGTATCTTTGTACAAATGTATGACTCGAACAAGCTGGTACTTCAATAGAATACTTATAATAGAATATCTGCATTAATATTTTTTTGCTGCAATGCGGGTTATTTTGCCTTTAGCCTGTACAACAAGCGTGGGCGTAGGGCTGGGCATTTATTTCTGAGATGCGCGACTCTATCCACGTTTCGTGCGACTCAGAAAATACGCAGGCTTTTTTTGCCCGCTCGCGGAGCTTCTTGACGTTGAAGAATATTCAAACAATATTGGAAAGATATCCGGAAATTATTAGGAAAATATCCTATAATGTTCAAACATCTTCTGCTACGTATTTGCGTTATCTTCGTCGCGTGATCGTCGTAAGTCCCCGCGCGTTTTCTCGGTATGGAATGCGTCTTCTCGGTATGAAATGATAAGCGGTCCATCTGATCGGTTAGAAACTACCGTAAATTAAGCCCCCTATCAAATAACCCCTCGTCGTTCAAGCCCCCACCCCCCAACACACACACACACACACACACACCACCACCCTCCAACGAGAACAATGAGAACAACGAGAACAATGAACTTTAAGCGAAATAATATTGTATCGTAATAGTTAACCTACATTACAAGAAAAAAAAATAAAAAGTATAAAAAACATTGACCCTCGACATGGACCCTCGACCCTCGACATGGACCCTCGACCCTCGACACGGTACCCTCGACCCTCGACCCTCGACCAAAAGATGGACTCGCCCCAATACGCCGTGATCGGAAAAGCTACTAAGCCGACTAACAGATCAGCGAAAGCCATGGACACCAGAATAATGTTAGGAGGTGATGATTGGAGTTGTTTAAGCGGATCTTTCCAAACTGCTAACAAGACGAGTACATTTCCAAGCACAATCATAGGCGCCATAACTATCGAGAGAACAGAGCTAGTAACCGACAGAGGCTTTACATTTTCTAGATGCAGCCAAGCTTCTTGTGAGGCTTTCTCGCTTGTTATGTTCCAAAAGTTATAATGACCTACGACGGCTGCCATTTTAAGCGGTCACGAGTGTTTTTCTTTTATTTCCGTACAAGATTGTCTCAACGACCAGCTACAATGGAATCCTAGTTTGTTATGCACTCCGTCTTCCTCCACTGGAGTATTTATTTTATTACCTGATCCGGCTTCTTGGTAATTTCACATCATGTGAGTTTACTGATGACATGCATTTTGATTCAAGAACCATTATTTATATTGGGTGTCGCTTTAGTTGTTATTCCGCTTTAGTTCCGCTCTATTAAAGCCGACTTTTAAAGCATTATTTTACTTTTTTTTGCCTTTTCTTTTGAAGAGCTCGAGGAAAATTGACCCTAGCCGTTACTGCATTCATTTTTTATACAATTATTCTCACGCACAAGGCTTTATCTGGAATGCATAGTGAAAAGGTATTTCAACACGGAAACAAACATACAATATTTAATATTGTATGTTACAGATAAATTGCTTGTTTGTTGAGTTGGTGAAAGGGCCTATCGACAAGTCCTCGGTCAGCGAGGTAGGAATTTGACGATAACTATTGCCGTGTCTCCTATGATCTCCTATAGCTGTCATAGTCCATTACACAGCCCACGTTGGTGGAATGAATGTACGACTCTTTAACGACTTCCTGGTGCAAGCAAGACAGCAACTTAACCCGGACGAGCTGGTGTATTTGATATACGACGGAGCTCCGGCGCATCGGAATACTGTCAATCCAGCAGCCAATACAGAGCTCAAGATGCTTCCACCTTGTAGTCCCTTTCTCAACTCCGTGGAGCAGTCGATCAGCGCGCTGAAAGCGGCAATAAAAAGAGAAATTTCACAACCCGCAGTTCAAGAAAAGCTGAATGATCAAGGAGAGGCAAGACAACAGGGAATTCCGCAATGAGATTATCGACAGAGGATTCTTTTACAAGCAGGGAGGAGACATATGAACAGTGTAACAGCAAGAAGATACTGTAAATGAATGTCTGTTAACTTAAACGAATGTTATTTGCATTAAAATGATTTTTTTTGGCGTCATTTATCGTTATTATTTAAAACTGCCTATTGTTCACGCAAAAATTAAGAAGTTTGTTTATTCTGCTAAAATGATTACACATTCATTCTAATCAATCATTTTTTGACGCTAATGGAAATTTGCTTCCTGGTATTAAATGAAGGGCAAAAGGTGTAAATTGGGCACCGGGTATTTAATTTGTAATTTTGTATTGAGCTCAGTATTAAACCCAGCTTTTCAATCTATACCATGTTTTTTTATTTTCCATATAAAAAAAAGAAAATTACACGTTAGCTCGAAAATATGAATTTTAAGCTCTCGTGGCAAAAACAATATCTCACTCGTTCTCTGCGCTCACTCGTGAGATATTGGCTTTGCCACTCGATCATAAAATTCATATCTTCTCGCCGCCGTGTAATATCCTCTATGTGTAGAAAGTAAAAATACAATGATATGAAGGTGATGAGAAAAAAATTTTCCAATTATAAAATTTAATATTAAAATGGAACATTCTAATGTGGTTTTAAACTATTTAATACGATAATTTAAAAAATATATTGTCCAACAGTTTAAGAAGGTCGAGATGATAAAATAGTCATTCAACCGCTCACTTCTCAGTTCAGTGGTGTGATGAACGCGTCGGTTCTACCTAACTGCTTCTTTGGTTTGCTTTTCCTTGGCAGTAGATGCTGTAAGCGATGGTTGTCTTCTGTAATAGCATTGCAGAAGGTGGTGCGTAGACTACAGTGGTAAAATCAAAGTATGAAGCAAGGCTGATACTACGTAGAACATTTAACGCGACAACGACATGATAGAGATTTCAGATCCGAAATGCTGTGTATTTATTTTTTTACATGGTATTTGCCATGTATTCGCTGAGGGATGGTTCTGTCTATCCTCACTTTCTTTATCGCGACAACGTCATGATATTTCAAATTCTTTGCCTATTACTCATAGTCACGCGCCACTGTGACGTGGGTCAATTGGCAAACGTTTGAATTCGGGCTCATCTGTTGCCACCACCACGTGCGATTTCGTAGAGAATTGGTGTTCGCGCTAGTTTTTCTATCTTTTTGCTGCTACACCGTGCTGACGAGACCCAACCAGGTCGAAACAGCTGTCCACGGTTGCATTTTGGCTTTCAGTTTGGGCTCTATCATGTCGTTGTCGCGTTAAATGTTCTACGTAGTACTGATCAGCGTTGCTTCATACTTTGATTTTATCTCTATTTTTGGCTGACTAGATCTTTTACAGAGCCTACGTACACCAGCAGCATTTTCGTTTGCGGTAATTGGCTTCTTATGTATTACAGTGGTGTTCACTTGGCGTGTTTAAATCTATAGTAGCCTTAATTAAAGCTTTGTATTACAAACTTCGTTACTTTTGTCGTTTGTCCTTTGGCTAGTAAACTTCGAGACTCGGCTCTTCCAGAAGTACTTGAATGTTTCTCTGTATTTTGGAAGTCGCCATGAATATAGTATTGGGTTCAAACCCGAGTTTGCGTACGTTAAACTGCCTGAAAACCCAAAGAATATCATAAGCAAGGACAAATTAGGATGGCATGGTTTACATAAATATATTAACATCTGAACTATAAACCAGGGCATATAGCAGATGAGGAATGCACAGATGACGATGCTGATTGCTTTAAAGAGTTTTCTTTCTCTTTGAAGGATGATGAGAAGATTTTTCGTGGAATGGTTTTGTTCTTTTAATCTTGCTTTGGAATATCTGTGAAACCGGAACATGATGACAATGTACATGATGAGCATGCTAAAGAGAATGGCAAGAAGTTGTACGTTGTAGACAGCTCCCATTATGGCAAAATAGTCCCGTAACATCAGAAATGAACATCCAAACGCAACGAAATATATCCAGCAAACACAGCTGGCGATAATTACTCGTTTATTTGTAATTTTAGCACGATACTGGAGCGGAGTTACTACGGCGAAAACTCTATCGGCTGTCAATAGGAACATGTGGCCAAAGCTGACGTTAACAGAGAAAACGTTGATGGCGAAGATAACGGAAAGATCGAAAGGCGATGTTCCTTTGTCAAATATAACCCAGCCCCAATACGCCGTGATCGGACAAACTACTAAGCCGACTAACAGATCAGCGAAAGCCATGGATACCAGAATAATGTTAGAAGGTGACGATCTGAGTTGTTTGAGCGGATCTTTCCAAACTGCTAACAAGACGAGAACATTTCCAAGCACAATCATAGGCGCCATAACTATCGAGAGAACAGAGCTAGTAAGCGACAGAGGCTTTACATTTTCTAGATGCAGCCAAGCTTCTTGTAAGGCTTTCTCGCTTGTTATGTTCCAAAAGTTATAATGACCTACGACGGCTGCCATTTTAAGCGCTGACGAGTGTTTTTCTTTTATTTCCGTACAAGATTGTCTCAACGACCAGCTCCAATGGAATCCTAGTTTGTTATGCACTCCGTCTTCCTCCACTGGAGTATTTATTTTATTACCTGATCCGGCTTCTTGGTAATTTCACATCATGTGAGTTTAATGACATGCATTTTGATTCAAGAACCATTATTTATATTGGGTGTCGCTTTTATTAGTTCTTATTCTTCCTGTAGTCCCGCTCTATTAAAGCCGACTTTGGAAGCATTATTTAATTTTTTCCCTTTTTTTTTTGAAGAGCTCGAGCAAACGACCCTAGTTGTTACTGTATTTAATTTTAATGCAATTAATCTCACACACACATTTGGAATGCATAGTGAAAAGATATTCTAACACAGAAAGCAATATAGGTTGCACATATATTGCTTGTTTGTTTGTATTTAGAACCATTTCGCTTTAAAACCTGTTAAACTAGTGACATTTTTACAGTCCGAAAACCTTACCATAACATGAGAGGACATGTTGTCACACATATAGAAATCTTAGAAATTGTAAAAAGTTTTATAACCATGAAAAGAGTTTCGTGAGCGGGTTTAACCCAGGAGGCAAAGAATGGTTAAGAGATTTAATTGTCCGTATAACATCACAACTAATTGCATTGAACTAGAAAGATCGCTCATTTGCCTTTTCTCTCATAAATAGACGATTGCTATTTTTACACTCATTTGGGTACGAATAAGCAATATAATAAAGTGGAAAATATTTTTCTCGCAAAAGCTCTGTATTATTCTGGAGTTCACCGACTTTTCAACCATGCTTTTTCAGTATAGGAACACAACCATTCAGACTGTAGGCAAACAGTTTTGCTTTAAACTGATTTAAAATTTGCAAGAGAATTAATAAATCCAATCAGTATGACTTGAGTAAATCTGCTTTCTGCTTTGAGAACTTGTTTGTTTGGATCAGGATCATTAAGTGGGCAATAATTCACTTGAAATCTGTTCGAAATGCAAGCAAAGCAAGACATATTCCATCAAGAGAGGTGATCAAACTTTGCCGATGTTCCTGTGTGATTTCCAAGCTGTCTGGTGGGTTAGTATATCCAATCTGCAATTCCTGGACAACTGAAGCTTAAAAGTTGCTTGTTCTGAAAAGTGTGTGATTGTTTCACGTATCATCATATACCAGAATTGCCTTAGCTAGAATAATACACTGTTATATTGTCCACTTATCCTAGAATTAAATTGACAGATTGATATGCCAACTAAAAATAGGAATGTTAAGGCGTACGTCAAACGTACGAGGCAATGAAAGGTTGGGATTTCGTATTGACCAACGTGAAAAACGCATTTGAATTAGAAGGGAAATCCTAACACCAGTAGCAGTCATTGCATGCGTTTGAAAAAATTTTAATTTTAACATGGCTGCCATTTCATGCTACTTGAATTTCTGGGGCCGTATTCACGAAAGCATCCTAAGTCCAAAGAGCCTCCTAAGATATAACTTAGGAGATAACTGGTATTCACGAAGACCTCCTATTTTAAGACATGTCTTATTTTTTTCTTCTAAACTTAGGACCTCCTAAATTTTTAAGACATGTCATAACTGGTATTCACGAAGACCTCCTAACTTAAGATATGTCTTAATTTTTCTCCTAAACTTAGGAGGTCAAAATTGACCTCCTAACTTATTAAAACATGTCTTGACGGAGGCTAAATTCGATTGTTAACGAGTTTTACGTCGATTTTCAGCGTGATTATTGTGTATCACAATAGTTACCGATTAGATACACATTTTAAAGCATTAGTGATGTCAAACAACACGGTTAGTTTTATATAGGCCTTCGTGTCATTAACGGGTTCCACATTTCTTTCTCTTTGCAGAGTTATATTTCCGTTTTTCGTGAAAATAAGCCCTTGTACAAGAAATATCGAAGAAGACCCTATTAAAATTATGATGGATTTGTTTGTTGCTTTCGCTACTGACCATGAACGAAGATATTATCACGGTTTTGCTATCTTAAATTCGAGATGAAATAAAGATTATTGTATCGTCATTGTGATTACAACAACAATTTACACAATACAAAATATTCATTCGTGTAATTTTCATATAACTTATTATTCATAAGATCGCGCCATATAAACTGTCTCTGATTGGTTTACTTTTACTAATCGATAACTGCCCGCGACCATTAAACTTAGGAGACTGCTAAGTTACGCTTACCTTAGGATGGTCATAAGATATCGTTCGCGAATAGCACTTAAGACATATCTTAGGAAGCTCCTAAATTTTCTCTTAAGTTATATCTTAAGATATATCTTAGGTAGGATTTCGTGAATACGGCCCCTGGAATATATCGACTGAGGAAGCTGTACAGAAACTGTGGTTACGTGTCGGCAATGCCAAAACTGTATCTTTGGCTACTGTTGTTCTCTCGATCTCGATCTGTGTACTTTTACATGAGAGCTTCCAACCCCAGTACACTGTAACGGGACAAGTTACCAATCCAACCAAGAGATCGGCAATAGCCAAGGATAACAGAATAAAGTTTGAAGGCGATGATCGAAGTTTCTTCAGAGGATCTTTCCAAACTGATAAAACGACCAAAGAATTTCCAAACACGATGATCGGAGACATGATCGTCACGAGAATAGCAACAGTTGCGGATATAGTCTTTGAATTGTAGACAGTGAGCCATGCCTTTTGAAAAGCTTCTTCAATTGTCAAATTCCAGAAATTTAAATAGCCTGTAACGGCAGCCATTTATCAAGTAAAAGCCTTAAATCCCGGGGGGGGGGGGGGGGGGGGGACTCCCATATAAAAATGACGGGGGTGCTCGTCGTACCTTTTAGGGGTCAAAATGTGTAGAATGGTACCGCTTAGGGTGCTAAAATCTAAAATAAATACTGTTAGAATTATCGCGGTACCTTATGACAATATGACGTGTGTTGTTTTGGAATTGGTACCTCTAAGAGGTAAAACTGCTTTTGAGCCACGCCCATCAAACAAGATTCTGGTACTTTTTAAGGTGTTTTTCGAAAATTTCCGACGAGCACCCCCGTCATTTTCATAATGGGAGTCCCCCCCCCCCCGGGCCTTAAATCGACATAACAATGTCTTTTCGACGTTGGCTTCTATGATTTATGTTCCTGTTTGACTTGTGTTACGTGATTAAAGCCGATGATTTCATAATTTCAAACCTTTTTACTGTATGGTTAGTATACATGTAGATAATAATTAAACAGGGGCCTTATTTGACATCCATTAGTCCTAGTTTAACTGACAGTCTTTGTAAATTTGCATATCATCAGCACACTTTTTAGTTTAGTTTCTCGTCGTCAGTGTCCAGCTAGCTAAACCCTCAAACAAGAAGAAGAAACCTGCCACTTTGACTGATTCACAATTTCCCTCTTAAACTTTGTAGAAAGATAGATATGCCAACTTTTAAACCATTCGCACACAAAGGGAGAAAAGGATATCACAGGAGACGATGAGCTTAAATCTCCTTATTCTTACCTTCTTTACAGAAGAGTTCATTACGTACTCATAATATTTTAATTAATGCCTTTTCAAAGTGTGGTCTTAATCTTCCAGAAAGATTTACTTTTAAGATTGAGTAGAAAATCGGTAAGGAATCGGATATCAGCAATACATGGTGTATGGAATATTTAGGAAATGCAAGTTCATTAAAATAGGGTATTAGGGGTGTTTAGAAAATTGGAATTTAAGACAGGGAGCGTTGAGGCGTCAAACGGTTATGTCTCTAACTGTTAGGCGATAACAGAAACCATGAAGAAGGGATTGGTAATGTGGAGCTAAATTTACCAATTTTCAGCTGTCAAATATTTCTTCGTGAGGTGAATGTTTAAAGGGCATAACTAAGTTCTTTCACCATATTAGAAAGTAGGCCAATTATCCGTTGCTATTTTTTGGCTGTTATGGTACAATTTATGAAAGTTATCTTGCATGGTCTATTCAACTTTTTAAAGCCATGTATCACAAATGTGTATTTGTGGATTATTGTAAAGAAACTAGAAATGTAATTATTTCAGTTATGTATGGTGCCGTTGTTTCTAATTATAAACTCAAAAATGCATTACTCCAATTTATACCCGGGGATAATAATAAACATAAAAGTGGAATTTATCAGCTCATCTCTTGCCTTTCACAATATCAATCCCTCCTAGGACTAGACACAACAAGAACTCTGCGAGTACTATAATCGGGCTGTTAAGGATAGCTTCACTCCTTTTACTTCAAACTCTTCGAACTCTTCAGGAGAACTAACGTCAATCAATACACACGTCCCACATGGATCATTCATTCCTGTACGATCTCTACTATGCGAATCAAACACTTTGAATACACCATCCCTTGTCTCAAAAATTTAGCGACTGTATCAATTATTATTGTCAAAATAAATGACTTATAATTATCACGTAACAACGATTCAAAAGCCTCAAACAAAAGTAAACATTAACTCTCTTCTATTATACTGTCATTTAAATAACGTACATTTCCATAATAACTTTCACTATACTCTAGTAAATTGAAAGTTAACTCTCCCATACAAACAACATCAGGAACTTCAGTTAACATAAGGCATTCTTTTTGTGTTAAATTAGAAAGATAAGTATACAACTCATTACCAAAATTCGTAATTTCAACAAGATCTGACGCACATGTTATCATGCGACTAAAATTATACAATATAGCTGTTAAACTCATCGCTACACACTGACTACCCGCATTAGAACCAAAAACACTATTTCCTTGGCTATAAGGAGCACAAATAGTTTTGGACGAATCTATACCAAATGGACCAGGATTGTTTTGTTTTGTTTTGTTTGGGACAAATGCATTGATATAAGACTCCAAGTCATACCAAGGATAAGACACACAAAACCCTTTCCCCCCTTCCTCGCGCGCCCTTCGCGTTCTCGCGCGCCTAATAGACCATTTTCGATATATTAAAATTCATACTTGGCTCCGAGGCTTGGGGGAATAAAACAAAAGAAATGAATAATTCGACGCTGCACCTCAATGTGATTTCTTTTGTTTTATTCCCCCAAGCCTCGGAGCCAAGTATGAATTTTAATATATCGAAAATGGTCTATTCTCCCCCTTCCCCTTCGAACGCTTGCCACGCAGGCTACTGAGCCGTTAGAAACGAAGCATACAGAACCAAGCAGTAAGTAGTTCATGGCCAAAAAAGGAAGGTTTCAATGATGGTGAAAAGAAATGATAATCTGTCCATTGCGGCTCCACTGAAAGGATACGTTTATTAATGCGTTTATGCGGCCGCAGGTAGTAATAGGAAAGTTTATACTCGTTGGACGAATACTCGAAAGTAAGCAGCTCTCTCATTTATCCAATTGCAGCCTATATACTCTCCAAACTTTACAATATATAATCAGTATCCCTCAGAATATAGACTCAAAGACAGGATTTTTGCTCAAAAACAAATTCGCGTTGTCATCTTCAGGACCTTTTGTTCTGCTTTGCTTGTATGAACGCGTTTCGATAAACGGCACAGTAACAGTTTATTCCCATAAAAATAAATGTATACAGGTAGATTTTTAATAATTAAATGAAAATTGGGAGGAATACTAAAGAAACCCTTGCGGGCTTTTACAAAGTAGTCTCCCTTTAAGTTTAAGATTTAACTAAAAAATATTCATCCGGTATCAGACGTTGGCGTTTGCTTATATAATTGTAATTAATTGTTAGGTAATATAAATACGGTTGTTTAGCCCGGGGAGGGAGGGGGGGGGGGGGGGGAGGGGGTACTCCGCACTGTTTTAGGTGGGGGTGTTTCGCTGGGACCTAAGAACCACTACCCCATCTCAGACCTAAAATTTCTATTTCCATCTCAGACCAAACAGTTGAATTTGGTAAAACGCTCTTTATACAAAAAAAGGGGCTTGTTTGACAGAATTAGGCGTCAAACCCATACACGCTCATTGAATCGAGTGAAACTTCCACAGGCACGGTTCCAGATGAAAAATGTACCGGAAAAAAATGACAAAACACTTAATTCGAAAATTGAACGGAAAAAAGTATACCCCTTCTCAGACTTAGTGGGCAAAACTGAGACCCCATCTCAGACCTAGAAGGTAAAAAACCCGACCCTATCCAGCGGCACATACCTGTATAGCTTATACAGCTGTTTGATTAAACGTTGTCATTGATCGGTCTCATCCCTACGCGACCAGACCGAAAGGGAGTATGGGTGAATTAAAATGCATGATTAATTATTCTCTATCGCGTTTACAATGATGGAGAACAAAACTCACGTTTGTCTTCGCGTGTTACGCAAAGACAAACGTGAGTTTTGTTCTCCATCATTGTAAACGCGATAGAGAATAATTAATCATGCATTTTAATTCACCCATACTCCCTTTCGGTCTGGTCGCGTAGGGATGAGACCGATCAATGACAACGTTTAATCAAACAGCTGTATATGGGAGTACTCCGCGGGTTTTTTAGCTACTGCTAATTAGTATAAAGTTAAAATTTGGGAACACGGCAGTTAATTTGGGATAATACAGATCATTTGGAACCTATTTACGCATCTCTTTCCAAGCTAGCGATGCACACATCTTACTCATATAAGAAGAATACAAAAAAAATACTTTTCTCTTTGCCTTTGGGCACAAGTCGTGAAATGTTTTCTTATCGCATTAGGGCTAATATAATAGATTGGAAGTCCGATGATCGGATTTCACCGTGCAGCCTCGTCACACTGAATTTGTTGAATTTTAAGTCCAAATTTACATTTCTTGAATCAGTTTTTCACTCCCTAATGTAACATTACCTTGTTGCGTCGACGAAGGAGACGCTTCCTAATCTTGTCGGCTAGGCGGAACGCATCGAGAAAAGTGTCGGTACCAAATCTGCGCCATCTTGAAACGTCACAATAGTATCCAGCATGCTTAGCGCGTCATCTAGGCGGAACGAATCCAGAAAAGTGTCGGTACCAAATCTGCGCCATCTTGAAACGTCACAATAGTATCCAGCATTCCCAGCGCATGGAAATCAGGCATCATCCTGGGGAGCTGGGGTTCCGAAATGTCACATGTGAATAATCTATTTGTCTTGATTTAGTTTCGGATATTTTTCCGATTTTGGAATCGTACGGCTCAATATTTCAATGCATACTAAAAGTACGCAGTGGAAAAATTGGACGAAGGTTCTTCTCCGGACCAAGTAAGTTGTTGGGTCTCTTTGGAATCAAGCAAGAAGTTATCGGATTTTCCTCGCTACCGTTCTGGTATGTTTTGAATGTTCTATCTTGATTTTGCTGTGGTTCTCTGCCGGATTTGGGAAGCTTTCACCTAAATACCGACGTCGTTCTTTGCTATGTTCTACGGTACGGTGCAATTCGCTGTATGTCTTGTAGCAATAATTTACTGACCGGCCGCGCCAGGCGAACGCAGATTAACTTTACAGTGCTCGAAATTGCGCCTGTATCGGGCGCATTTGCGACTAAAGATTTCGCAGGTTTGTGACTACCATTTGTCTAGCTAATAAAGGAATTATATTCAACAGTCTTGTGTCTTACTTGCAACTGGTAGTTGGAATTTTATCCGAAAAATCCTGCGAAATTCACGTTGAATGTTGCGTCACTTAATCGTCGATTTCGCGGTGTCCAAGAAGTTTATCACGGGAGCACTTTTTCAGACTTTCTCAGAAATTTCTCATTTCCGGTTCCGGTATTAGTACATGTACTGAGGAGTATGATTTCAGAAATAACCGAAATGAAATCAAGACAAATATACTAGAGTGGTTTTACTTAACCCGTGAAACACTATTTAAGAGGCACTCCGTCTAAGATCCGACCGGTCAATTTTCGGCGGTAAATGAAATTCTTTCATTTTTTCTGCAGAAATAAAACATCATGTCCTAAGTACGAAAATCGTATTTGTTTGGCTTCGTCTCTTTTAATACTTGAGTTTGGTCGTTTTTTCCGGAGCGACCATAGGGTAAGCCAATCCGTCGTTCGTAACACTGATTTTTGACTAAAACTCAAAGCGCCCTGTGACAATGTATGTTTTCACAGCAAGCTCATATTTACACAGAGAGATATATCAGTAATGAACTTTCTTTTAAGCGTGAAATCAACCTGGTTCATGTCGCATAAAATTAGTTATGATTTTTTTCGTACACCCTCCTATCGGTACCAGGCGGGCAGGTGGCGAAGGGCCTCCATAAAAATTGTCATTTCGAAAAACTGGGACCTGATCTAAAAGTAACTTGCAAATATTTTATCAGACCAAGGTCTGGTCTACAAATAACTGCAATAAAATTTGTGGGCACTCGTCATATAATGGTATAAAAATTTCAAACAAATTCACCAAAATAGAAAATTTCATTATCAATCGCCCATTTTAAAAGGCTTGTTTAATTTCCTTTAATTGCATTTAAAACATGTTAAACCCGCCAGAAATTGAAAAATAGACTATATAACAGTTCAGACAGTTAAAGAATTTATAAAGCTTACCATAATTCTGTTACAAATTCGTCCTCATTCGTACACTCCATCTTCCAACAGTTTTATCATTGTCACGCAACACCGGCCTGAGTGAAACAGTGGTTCGGATCACCGAATACAACAAAAGCCCAACTTGTGTTCATTCGATATTTGAAGGTTAACCAACAGAAGCCTCGTGGTATTTGATGCAAATAACGGCGGCTACACTGTTGGTTAGGAATGATGAGGTGCTGGTTGAACTCGCCTGGTCGGTAAACACAGTGTGTAACAGTGCTCTCGGGCGGAATGTCGTTCAGTTTGTAATCTGCTTAACATGAGAACCGTTCCAATGTCACAAAGTTCTTCGTAAATCCTATATAATGTTCTGAAGAAACTGCAAAATCAAGAAAATACTGGACATTATCTCCACCAATACAACAACAATATTATTTTGAAGCCTCGCCGGAATCTGCCATTGTTATGTTTACTACTAAAACCGCTGACCACCCTTAGCTCACTTTAAGCGCTGGACGCGAAGCAGCTGCATCCCTGTACAAATGCCGAAAGTTTATCAACAAGGTCCTTCTTCCTGTCTTTTGAATGAAAGGATACGTCAAAAAACTTTAAAATCACTTTCAGCATACTGACGTTAAACTTGCTTAGTTTGTCCTCTTTTACATAGTCACACAAACAGAAAATGTCATATGTCATGGGATGTTGTAAACTGAGTCTCTCTTCAATTGTGTGAAGAACGTCTTTCCTTTCTTGCTCTATTTCTTCTTCCAATAATTCCTCTGGAGTGATTTGCTCCCTGCCGGGCCTCCTTCTCTTTGCTGCCAGCCGAGAAAAATATCCTTGAACTTGCGTTTTGGAAATCCATTCCTCTCTCCCAAACAGTCTGTTATTTCCTTCATCCCTTGCAGTACGCATGTCCAGGGCAACTTGTGCTGGATCTGCTTTTAAACCTGATCGCTCACCGAGATCGAATTTGGCTGTCAAATAATCTTTCACATTTTCACTAAATCTTGTCGCTCCTCCTCGTGTTGTGTGCAAAGCCCAACCCACGCTAAGGCTTTCACGTTCTGAAGCCAGTTGTTCCCCTGCCTGCTTTAACAGAGGAGTACTGTCTCTTTCGACTGTGTCCACGGTTGAGAATTTTTCTGCCCACTCTCTCCTTAATTTGTCGTATGAGGTTTCAGAAGATTTCTTCCTATCATGATCCCCAACCTCTAGGTGGATTTCAAGATCACTAAACTTCTTAAACGCCTTACGGCAACCAGGCTCAGAACATTCGAACATGGCATCCTGATCAGGTTGAGATACTGCGGTGAACTTACAGTAGCGGCTGCATCGAAAAGGAAAGAAATCCTTTTTTACTAAAAGACCAGTTTGTCCTTGATGGCTATTATAGAGCTTATCATAGAGGATAAGTTTCCCTGGACCTTTTCCAAACGCCTTCCAAACGCGCACACCTCTTTCTTCGTACGCAAAATTGTGAAACTTGCTAAAACCGTCCATTTTGTTCACCAGCACATTTTTTTGATCTTCACTAATTGAACATACGCAGGCTGTTGTACCTTTCACAGGACGTTCTGACAAGGCAACATACATATCACTTGCCGATAGTACGTCATGGCCTTCATTACAGTATCTTCTGATGGTAGACTTCATTGGGCATAAAATACGGTCACAAACATCTTTACCGTACTGCGGTTCCGAGAAGTCAAACCTACAGACCTCAATACCACTTCTCTCCCCTACATCTCTAACAGCCACTGTAAGATTGTTGTTGTGATAGCACCCCGCTTCATCAGATCTAAGGAAGGCTTTTGTGACGTTTGGTTTCTGGGCCTTGATAACACCCAAAACATTTTCAAGAATGGAGCAAACTGCAAACCAGTCTTGCTGGCAGGAGCCGTATATGAGGTGGGCGTAAGATTGTAACTCCTTATCTTCATCACCAGCCTCACACGACAGAACTGTGGAAATGTGCCAGCTGATTCCGCGCTTTCCGAACCAATCGGACTGTTTTTCCCTGAATTTCAACTGTAGGAATTTCATGGCCCAGTCCATAACTATCAGTACATGGTCTCCATCCGCTAACAATTTGAGAGCATCCTGCTTTGCGCTGTCCTGATTGACGGAACGTAAAATATGTGCTTTCCAATGAATTATGTCGGCCTTAGCTCGCTCAAAGTCGTACAGGAGATCTTCCTGGTGTTCTTTGCTGTACAAATTAGCTGAGGAAGATGTAATTTTAGTCTCAATGTCACCTAGGACAGACTTCAGGGCTTCGCAATCTGTACAGATTGTACTGTGTAAGTGAGAGCATTTCTCCTGGAAATCTGGGTCGCAACCGTTCAACTGTCTGAAAACCTGAAGCACCATCAGCGGCAGTGTTGTCTAGGCCTTGGAGTGATTTACGTTGCGATGCTTCTCGCACTTCAAGAATCTTATATAAGGTCGATTGGCTCAGTGGTTCAAACTGCTCCTCTTGACATAACTCTAAGTACTGACTGATCATAGTGGATCTTGTAACTATGCGCACTACGTTTGGCATTTCTATCGTTTCTGTTTCTCCACTATCAAGTTTCAGGACTCTGTTACCGTAAGCAACGTCCTGATAGAAGTAAGGCCGATTAGCAAAATCAATGAAATGCTCCACCTTGAGCATGTCAAGTCGCTGACGATGTCTGATTTCCTAAACCAGGGGGGCTCCTGGATTGTGCATTTTTGCGTGAGCCCTTGCCCGCTTGATTTGCCATGATGAAAGTTTTTCATATGGCTCATGAATTTTCTTCAAGGTGTCAATCGGAAACCTATGAGCATATAGGCTCAATATCTGCGTTTTCACGTTCTTTGAATTCGCATTTTTAAACGCACTCATCAGCATTTTAAGATCATCAGACACTTGATATTTATCCTGACTCTTCTTTTGAAGCCAGTGCGTTAAAAAGTATTTCAGCATCTTGTGGACATATTACTTTACAAACAAGCAAACAGTCTTCCTTAGCTTTCTCCACACAGTTTTTCTGCTCCTGTTTACTACACTTGTCCCATGCAGTTTTGAGCTGGGAGTCAAGTGGTCTGTGCTTCTCACCTGGTATGTGATTTGCAATTTCATTCATCACTGAGTTGTATACACAAATAATGTTTTCAGTAGAGACTCCAGGAGAACACTCGGATGCCATTCCTGGGGTCCACAATGACCAATCTTTGTTAGGCAGTGCATGTTGTCCAATGGGAGTGGACGCCGTGGCTTCTTCAACAGCTAATACAGCCTTTTGCTTAGAAGTCCTATAAAACAAAATAAATGTTCTAAAATCTTTCACTATAATGCAGAGGCGTAGCCAAAACGTTTTCAGAGGTACGCACAATCAATTTTCAAACACTCCCCTGACCTCCTCCTCCACCCTCAAGTCCCAAACCTTTCTTTTTTCCGACTTTTTTTAGGTACGCACGTGCGTACGAGCGTACAGGTAGCTACGCCCCTGTAATGCAAAAACAAATAAATAAATATTGACTAAATGAAGCGGTATTACCTTTATTTATGGTTGTATAATGTTCGTATTTCACTATTTGAAATTAAATGAAATAAATGATGAATTAATCGAATTAAACACTTTCCATTGCTTGTTTCAAAAAATACATTTCCAGCAATAAAAACATAATTTAAAAATCAACGGAGGTGTACAGACCTGTTCAACTCAGATTGACAAGAGTCGTCTTCGCTTAATAGCTGTGTGCGTAGCCAGTTTGCATCTTTTTCAATCTTCTCTTTGTGCTTTTTTCGACATGCCGTACATATAGCTGAAGAAAGAAAGGATAACGTAATGATAATTAAATTAAGAATATGAAATTATAAAACGATTTGAAAACAACCCAAAGTGTCACGAATAACAGAATATCGCGTTGGTCACTCTGGTATTTGTGTTTTCTTACTTTTGTAGATTTGCGCTTTAAAGAATGAGAAAGAGATACTTACGTGATCCTACACCTGCGTTCTTGCCAAACAAGTTATTTATTTCCTTCGCCTTCTCAAAATTGATTACATGCCTACCAGTGACTGCCTTCGTTTTACCGGTATGTCCTGGATACTGACATGATCTTGGCGGACGCCAAAATCTCCCGAGGCCTTCTCTGTGTTTAGGACAAATTTTCATCTTTGCAATTTGGCTTTCATCTAGCCCAAAAAGTCCCACCCTGGCCAAAATTAAATCTCTCTCGCACACGTCTTCGTTTGACAAATGACAACTTGCCAGGTGCCCTGAGATATCATCATTGCACTCCGTCAAAGGAACAGTGTCACGCTTTTCCTTACTTGGGCCACATTGACCGCTCACAAGTGAATAGAAAGAACAAAAACCCGACATACTTAAATTTTTCTGAACGAAGCAAGGTGGAAACAAACTATGAAACACTTCGAAAGATGCACAATGTTTACTTTTTATTCGACTTCACACGAGAATCCTGTCACGAAAAGGTCAGCGGTCACTCGATTAGCTGTTGGTTCAAAATATAAAATGGTGTTCAGTTGTCGTATTGGTGGAGATAATGTCCAGTAGTTGCTTGATTGGGCAGTTTTTTCAGAACATTATAAAGGATTTAAGAAGAGCTTTGTTTACACTGGAACGGTTCTCATCTCAAGCAGATTACAAACTGAATGACATTCCGCACGAGAGCACTGTTTACACACTGTGTTTATACCGACCAGGCGAGTTCAACCAGCACCTCATTATCATTCCTAACCAACAGAGTAGCTGCTGTTATTCGCATCAAATACCACGAGGCTTCTGTTCATTAAACTTCAAATATCATGGAATGAACATAAGTTGGGCTTTTGTTGTATTCGGTGATCCGAACTACTGAGGCCCCATTAGGGGGGGTCCGGGTATCCCGTATCCCCTTAATTTTTGGCCCAAATATCCCGTATCCCACTAATTCCATGACTTGGTATCCCTTTAATTCCAATTACATCTGATTACGTCATTTCGTGTAACATATCTGAGTACGAAATTACGTAACAAAGTACTTTTTACTTTTACCAGATTTGTTCTTTTGTTCTTATTGAAATGGTAATTGCATGTACGTATGATACGTTATTAATTGGGATCTTAAGTAGCAAAACTTTTTTTGACAGACTTTTGTAAGAAATAAATTGTCTTTGAAGCAAGATGACAATCTTTGTATTACGGTTTACTACAATTATTTCACCTGCACACTTGGGTAGAGGTACAGTGGACTAACGGTTAGCGCATCATAAATTCAGTCCTGGTCTCTGCCTGGGTACCGTCGACCGTAATGCATGGAGGCATGGTGGTCTCGTCGTTAGCATGCTGTATGAGCTGTATTTTCAAACTGAACGTTGGTAGTCAAGGCGTGGACTCTGCCGTTCGGCCTCGACCTTAAATTTATATTTATTAATTTATGTGTTTAGTTAATTGATTATATTTTGTAGGACCTCTTTGAAAATCATGTTATGAAAGGGCATCCTATTAAAATATTAGTTAATAATAATAATAATGTTCTATGCTTAAACAAGGAGCTTTGCTTCACATTGTCCCTATATGGTTAAAGAACGGGTGCTGAAGATAACACATAAGATTTCTTGTTATCCATTGATTCTTATGGTCTTCATGCGTAGGGTAACCTTGCAGGGAAGAGTAATGAGTCCGTAATAGATTCAGGTCATTCAGATGCCGAAGATGTGCTGTGATGGTATTAAATTTTAATAAAAAAATCTGCTTCTCTTGGGCGTCTTGACTTTCTTCCAGATCTCCTGGTTGAAGCCCTAGCGTCTTGCCGACATTCTTCCTCTTCCATTTCTGAGTTAAAAAGTGTTGACGGGCCTGCACGACTCCTGCAGTTCGCAAATGAATTTTAAAGCCTTTATAGCTTAGCTTTATTACGTTCTTTCTTAAGGTGGCTCCAAGTAGTTTTTTTGGGGTCACACTTCAATTTTTGAATGCGCTTATACATAATCTTACTTCAGCTCAATAAATCTGAATTTTATACCAGATGTTAGACTTGGATCAAAGTTTTGGATGATGCTCTTTTTATGCTAACCAGCGTTTCCATAGCAACGGTAAACAAATATGGCGAAAAACAGTTTTTCCAAAATATCTTTCGATTTTGGGGCTACCCGCGACAAGTGAATAAACGCGTTATAATCTACACAGTGTAGCACACTAAATGGGAAAATTTCAAACAAATTAAACTGTTCGATTTTGAATAATTCGCTAAAACATTTTTAACACGTGTTTTTTCATGTTTGAAATATAAGCGGTCAAAACATTCCATAGGTTTCACAAATTATCATTAAATTACCACGGAAAGTTTCCTCAGACTTAAATTATTACTCTCTGCAAATAGCTCTGACTAACTCCTCGGAAATAAAGAGATCGAGCTTTTCATTTAAATGCAGTTTTGCTTGACGTTTTCGCTCTTTTTAAACTGCATTTGAATGAAAAGCTCGATCTCTTTATTGCCGAGGAATTAGTCAGAGCCATTTGCAGAGAGTAATAATTTAAGTCTGAGGAAACTTCCTGTGGTAATTTAATGATAATTTGTAAGACCTGTGGAATGTTTTGACCGTTTACATTTCAAACATGAAAAAACACATGTTAAAAATCTTTCAGCGATTTATTCAAAATCGAACAGTTTAATTTGTTTGAAATTTTCCCATTTAGTGTGCTAGACTGTGTAGATTATAGCGCATTTATTTGCTTGTCGTGGGTAGCTCCAAAATAATATAATAATATTAATATAATAATATTTTACATTTTATACAGCGCGAACTTCTATATAATATAATCAGTTGCGCTTTACATTTTATGAGAATGAGATCGGACGTCAGCTCATGAAGGCGCCTACGGCAGGCAATCGAAAGATAATTAGGAAAAACTGTTTTTCGTCATGTTTGTTTACCGTTTCTATGGAAACGCCGATAAGCATAAAAAGAGCATCGCTCAAAACTTTCATCCAAGCCTAACATATGGTATCAAATTCAGATTCATTGAGCTAAAGTAAGATTATGTATAAGCGCATTCAAAAAGGGAAGTGTGACCCAACAAAAACTACTTGGAGACACCTTAAGCAAGACTCGAGTTTCGGTTCTAAGGTGAACCTCATCAGTTGCTCCCATAAGTGAATGTCTCGCGGAATAATATTTTAACTCCGAATTTCACATGAAATTTTAGATTTGCGACCCATTTTTCATAATTAAATTTGTGTCACTCCTCCTCGCCACCAACAAAGACCATGACTGACAACCTTCGCTTCTCGTCCTTTTCTGAGGATTTTTTCCACAGAGTCTCGAAGAACATAAATACTTACATATCAACTCATGCTTGTCCTGGAGAAGCGGCAAACACGTCGCAAATTGTTCATCGGTATCTATTGCAAAGACTCGACCACGTGGAAAATCGGGTTCCGGCGTCAATCGCTTGCACTGAAGTTTAAGTTTGTAATCCGGAATGCCAAGTTCTTTGGCTCGTTGATCTATTCCAAAGGTATTTAATGCCTGAAGAAACGACTTTAAGTCTTCTTTTTCGATTTTTGTCAAAAATGACCATTTCATGACAGGCTTCTCGTCCTGTTTCTTATAAACGCAAGCTGTGACTTCGTGCAAAACCTTCTTCGAAGCCATCATGCGGATCGAAGCGATGCCACAATGACAGATTCCTTGACGAAAGCCGCTCAAATTTCGCGGTAAATCAAAAGAGGACCAAAGAGCCCTAAGGGGGGAGGGGCAGGGCTTTACTCGAAGGGCCACGATTTGACGGGAAAATACAAACAAACCAACAAACGCATTTGTTAGTGTTTTTTACCATTTTTCTCACTTTCTAAGTCTTTCATATTGATCAATGAACCTATTCTATATTAAAAAAATATACAAATTTGATGCTTGATATCCCGTAATCTCTATTGTAAATATCCCGTATCCCTTTAATTTTTCCCCCAAATATCCCGTATCCCTAAAATTTTTTACCTAAATATCCCGTATCCCCATAACCCCTAATGAGGCCTCACTACTGTTTCACTCAGGCCGGTGTTCAGGGTGTTGCGTGACAATGATTCAACTGTTGGAAGATGGAGTGTACGAATGAGGACGAATTTGTGGACGAATTTGTAACAGAATTCAGGTAAGCTTTATAAATGCTTTTATGTCTGAACTGTTATATAGTCTATTCTTCAATTTCTGGCGGGTTGAACATGTTTTAAATGCAATTGAAGGAAATTAAACAAGCCTTTTAAAATGGCCGAATGATGATGAAATTTTCTAGTTTGGTGAATTTGTTTGAAATTTTTATACCATTATATGACGAGTGCCCACAAATTTTATTGCAGTTATTTGTAGACCAGACCTTGTTCTGATAAAATATTTGCGAGTTACTTTTAGATCAGGTCCCAGTTTTGCAAAATGACAATTTTTATGGAGGCCCTTCGCCACCTGCTCGCCTGGTACCGATAGGAGGGTGTACGAAAAAAATCATAACTAATTTTCTGCGACATGAACCAGGTTGATTTTACCCTTAAAAGAAAGTTCATTACTGATATATATCTCTGTGTAAATATGAGCTTGCTGTGAAAAAAAAAACATTGTCACAGGGCGCTTTGAGTTTTAGTCAAAAATCAGTGATACGAACGACGGATTGGCTTACCCTATGGTCTCTTCGGAAAAAACGACCAAACTCAAGTATTAAAAGAAACGAGGCCAAACAAATACGATTTTCGTACTTACGGCATGATGTTTTACTTCTGCAGAAAAAATGAAAGAATTTCATTTACCGCCGAAAATTGACCGGTCGGATCTTAGACGGAGTGCCTCTTAACAATTAGTGTGTGATAGTCCAAATTAAACAAAAGAAAACAATGGAATCATAGTCAAACAGTGCGTACTATTCTACTAACTATTTCACAGGTTAAGTAAAATCACTATTTATATGTCGGAAAAATTTGAGACCTTTCGGAGTACACAGCACGGCAGGATTTTGCCCGATCCCACGGCGATAGCGTGAATTTGTTTGATGTCGGCCCGACGTTTTTGCCTGCGTGACATATCTCGCGACATAGCCCTTTTAAAACAGTGGCTGAATTAATTCATGAAACTGAGGTACTAGGTCAAGACGAGGTGCCACGGGATAAGGAAACTACTAGTATTTATTATATTTGAAGCCCGCAAAACGTTCAAATCACGTTTACCCGCTGATTTCACCGATTTTTCATATCCAAAACACATCACGCTCATTTAAAGCCTTTGAGCTGACAGCAAACTTTGTCTGAGTCACGTAAGGGGGCTATCTATTTTTAGTAATAATGCAAAGCACTATAGAATATACTTCGGAGCCAATATCCATCTTGAGGTCTCTCGCGAACAGTTCATATCAACGATGATTTGCCGAAAGTTCCCGATGACAAAAGAAAACCTCGGCTGCCTATTCGATCTCTTTGAAGTTATCTTTAAAATAAAAAAAAAATCGGACTTAATTTGCTCCGTATAGAAATCAAATCAATTTCAAAATCATTCAAACTCTTGAACAAGAAAGATACTTTGGTAAAACGTGTAGGTGACTTGACCTCTTTGTTTATGCTAAATGAAACGTGATCATGCCTTGAAGCTCCGCATGATTTTACGCATAACAAATTATAACGCAATGCAGTTTCATTCTTTCCTTCGTCGCTTTCGTAACAGAAAAGGAAAATCGTCCTCCGTTTACAGTCTATGTGTTTACCTTTGCGATTAATCGGAAATGATTTCCAGTTTCGTTTCCGTCCGGTTCATTACCATTTCTCTAACCAAAATGCAAAATGGCTAGAGAAAGCCAAAATCTACTAGCCAAAACTGAATTTTTACTAGACTATATTTACTTCTCACTTCTTTCCATCGGCCGGAAAAGCAGATTTATACATAACCAAAATAGAATTCAGAACTTTCTAGACAGCGAATGCAAACCGATCTGCTCACGTCTGCAACATATTGCATATTACAACTTATGCTATGACAAAAATGGTAAAAGAAAGCCAAGAACCCTTAATCAACTCAAAAATTGTTTCATTATTCCATCAAATTACTATAAAAAGCAAATACACGTTACATAAACAACCTTTCAACCAATTTATTAGCCTACGCAGCAAGAATCAACGACAGCTACGCTACCTATTAATTTATCTACTCTCAAATCTCCAAAACACTTGAAAATCCCGGAGGAGGACTCCGAGAAGAAGGCCACCGAGGTCAAAGATTTTTTTCTTTCCCTCGTGTGGTCCCTCATTTCCTTACTAGGGCTAACGCTCAGTACAGGGAAATATATGGGTTGACTTTAGCACTATAATTTACACACAGTTAATTCTCTGATTTCTTGTTTGTATCACCAGTGCTACGTGGCTCAACATTTATTTGTTCCGAGAAGAATGGCTCGTTTTAGGCGTAAAGCGAGACGAATTTGGTGTCTCGCTTTGTCTCGTTCAATGCACGCCGTAAAAATCACTTCAGGCCGGATTCTCGCTATGTCAGGCTATAATTTTTCCCCCAATTTTTCGTACGGGTAATTTCACACTGATTTCATCCTTTTTAATCTATTAATACCAGCTACTAGAGAATAGGTCTGTGTCTTTTGAAACCTCTTTAAACGCTCACAAGACGATTCAACCTTCACGCTTTTCTCCCACACTGCTATTAAACAAATACCCTTTACACAAACAACCTTTTAATCAATTTATTAGCCTACGCACATCCCCATTTACTTCTCCTACACCACATATTAACTTATCTACGCTCAAATCTCCAAAATCCGGGGGGGGGGGGGGGGGTGGAGACTTCCACATAAAATTTACAATTAGTACCTCGATAAAACTTCTTTTCAACCAAGCCCATCTAACAAAATTCTAAAAGGACACCCCATCATTTTCATATGGCGGACCCCCCCCCCCCCCCCCCCCCCCCCCCGGCGTGTCAATAAGTGACTACGAAACAGCGTCCATTTTATATATCGGGCAGGCTTGGCAAAAAGCCAGCCCGATCAAATATCCGGATAAAAAAATAAAAAATGATGATGATGATGATATTTTTTTAGATATTTAGAAGATTTTTAGATATTTAGAAAATCTCATGATATTTAGAGAAAATTAGGATATTTAGAATTTTTGTTGAAGGAAAAATTATTAAAATCTTTTTTCCTAGCAAAATTGAGAAAGAAAGCTATTTCAATGCTAAGGCAGGGCAGCAATTGACAGAAATTCAAAAAAATTCTCCATATGGGCCTGCAGTAATCAGATAAAGCAGCATTCTCCATTTATAATATATGCCATGCGTGTCTGATGTTAGCGTTTGCTTGTTCAACAAAATGGCGGATGCTGAAAGGTCAAATGCAGTGAATACAGTTCCAGATGACGTGCCCTCTGTAACTGTGCTGCCCTAGTCTTCTAGGAGGCTGCGCCGCTGCGGGGTACTAAAATTAGTCCAAGGCCGAATTTATGTAAAATTGTTGAGAGTTTCGTTGCCATTTCAGATGACGGGCTACTTTTTGAGGTTATCACTGTAATATTTATGAGAATAAAGCCAAATATTTTCGAGATATTTAGAACTTTTTCGAGATATTTAGAATTTTTTTCGAGATATTTAGAACAAAAATTGGGAATTTCCGGAAACATATTTAGGCGATTTTGCGTGATATTTGTGTCTAGGCCTAATCCCTCCCCGTCAATATTAGGATGTATGCACAATTAAGGTTCATGAATAACAAAGAATAGTCATCTATGTATGTTTGCCACGTCACCCTTATTCATCTTTGTTGGTGTGGTTCTATGGACGTTCAGGTAGTCTAATACATACAAACCCAGAAGTGAATCCATTACTATACGCACGGAGGCTTAACAAATATCGTGATACATTCATAGACAAGCACTTGCCGAAAAAACGGGCTACTTACTGTTACAACCAAAACAGACAAGTCGTTGAAAGTTGTGTGGGTACCAGCGAGCAAAATTGTCGCATAAGGCTGTTTGACTGTATCTGGTACAAGGTCAGCAAAATATGGACGAGATTTGACGATTGGATATTTTTAAACTCGCTTAAATTGTGGACACCATCATGCATTATTTCTTTTTATTGGTGAGGTGATTTCATTGGTGTGGTGGTCATTTCATGACTGTCATGAAGTCGCTTATACGATGCAGGGTGTCTAATGGAGGGTGTGTGCTTATATTATCAATATTATGTCCAACGCCTTTACTCTTTTATCGCCTTTTATCATTTCATTAATCTGTGTCACTCAAAGGTTTGAAGTCTTGACCAATCACTGCAGTAACACATATCCGGTCAAAGAAAACACTAAATCAACTTTCCGGGTAGCCAGCATCCTTCTCATATATTCCGGCATATTCTCGTAAAGCAATATCACAGATTAGAACAACACTCAACAGATAAAATCTTCGAATTTTTAATATTAACTCTGACACGAATAGTAAAATTTTACTTATGGCACGAATGCATCTAAATGTTCAATTTTGATCGTAAGTTTACAGGATACACACCATTTTGGCGAAGTAAATCTAACGACTTGCTTATGTACATTAGAAAGAAATCTGTGTTGTTTGATTTTAATCGAATACTTATGAAAATTTATTTTCATTTTTTGTTTTGATGACAGGCAAAGCAACCAATAACATGCAATGAAAGTGACGAGTTGCCTCTTTTACTGCTCTTGTTGATACGGACAAAATCAGTTGCCAACTAAACAGGAAAACGTTTTTCCGCCCCACTCTGAGTTTATTAAATGCAAATTTAGTAAACAATGAAATGGTCCGATTGACACGTTTTTTTATATTGATATTATTGCACAATCAGAAAACGTTTTGGGATTCTCCGGTCAAGAGCGTCGGGTGCCCTCCGCGAGTCTAAAAACAAGGCAAAAAAAACACAGGCGATTCCAAAGACCGTTGGTCTTTACTTGAAAAATGGCTGCGATCAAAGGGAACTATGATTTCTGGAATATGACAAGCGAAGAAGCTTTGCTTAAAGTGTGGCTCAACGTGGAAAATGCAAAGACCATATCCGCAACTGTTGCTGTTCTCGCCACCGTCATGTCTCCCATCATCGTGTTTGGAAATTCATTGGTCGTTTTATCAGTTTGGAAAGATCCTCTGAAGAAACTGTGGTCGTTGCCTTCAAATCGTATTATCATATCCATGGCGATTGCCGATCTTATGGTTGGTTTGGTAGCATGTCCATTAACAGGATATTGGGGTTGGTCTATTTTTCAAAACAAACATCCAACATTTGGAACTTTAGCCTTCTTTTCTGTTTTAATAAATGTTAGCGCTGGACACGTGTTTCTCCTCACCATCGACAGATTCTTTGCTTTAGTGACTCCACTCCAGTATCGAGTTAAAGTTACAAACAAACGAGTTTGCATCGCGACTGTTACATGCTGGGTCTATTTCGTACTGTTTGGATGTGCGTTTGGCTTGTTGCAAAAAGAGTACGTTATACTAGGAACGATCTACAACTTACAAATCCTCTGTATTCTCATTTGCATCTTAGTTATCAATTTGGTGATTTTATTTCGCTTTCACAAGTATTCAAAAACTAGAGAAGCACACGACCAGTCGACAGCAAATCGCCAAATAATGCTTCAAAAAGAAACAAAAGTTTCCAAGGCCATGGCCATCGTAATCTGCGCGTTTCTTCTTTGCTTCATTCCGTGGTTTACAGTGCAAACAGTAATATATTTTTGTATTTCGTGCAACCGTAGTTTATCGCTTTTGATGTTGGTTTATGCAGTCACTGCCGCTTTAATGTATGCAAATTCTGGAGTCAATCCATTTTTGTATGCATGGAGGCTTCCCAAATATCGAGATACATTCAAGTACTTTTTGAAGAATCGAAAAAAGTGTTGCGGCAATCAAAACATAGATGACAAAAACTCTGTTTGGGACACAAGGCTTTAAGATAAATGTCAAAAGCTGCGAGAACTTGCAGAATCATAGTTAAAATGGGTATCGTGAATGTCCCAGGTTTCCGTTCACTCATTCTATACAAAGTAGTAGTAGGCTACAAAACAAATTAATACATAATAAAGAGAACCAACCGTTGTGTGTGCTGTTTTAAGGGATATTGAATTCGATTACATTTTTAATAAAGGGGCGAAAGTAGGCAAAATAAAGATTAGAGTGGTGTTGTGTAACAAGTCACAATTCTGGGTTCTTTGTATCAGAAGTAATTAAAATACTCTTTTAAGTTTTACTTCGTGCATGCAAAAGTCCAATGGAAGTACTGTATATGTAGGTTTTAATTTAGTTATGTCTTACTGTTGATACAGCTTTCCCTCGAAAGGTGACGATTGGTTTTAGTAGATGTTAGCTATAAATGTAAGCTTGTAAAATGACTTTTATCCTAATGCTCTAAAATGTTATCTTAAAAAACTGTTTAATAGTTTATCTATGACTTGTAACTGTTAATAATATGTCGATGACATTCAATTAAAAGTTATAAAAAGGTTTGCTTAAACTTAAGGTTTTAATTTATTTGCGTCTTGCTGTTGATTCATCAGCTTTCTATCAAAGGCAACGATTGCTTTTAGTAGTTGAAAGCTTTTGATGTAAGCCTCTAAAATTTATCTAAACAATCTGAAAGCAATGGGTCAAACGGCACATCTCTGCGGTATGGCCAATACCTTACACATACGCACAGCCATATCACCCCGGCAGTGGCAGCCATGCACAGCTGTTTCGTACTTGTTAGGTTGTGCGCATGCGTAAGGTATGGCCATACCGCGGGAATGTGTCGAGTGACCCATTGCTTTCAGATGGTTTATTTTCTTTAAATTTTATCTTAGAAAGTTTTATAAAACGCACTGTTTGTGCTTGACCGATCACTTGAAAATTTTAATAATATGTCGATGACATTTTATTAAAAGTTCATTAAAGGTGTTTCTGTCGATCGCATGCCAGCATTTTTCCTCTTTCAAGCATCAAGTATGTTCTCGCAAATGTGATTAACAGATACAACATGCCCAAAACTCTAATGAAGCTGTCAGATTTTGTCATACTAGGCTGTAACAAGAAACAACAACAAAACAACAACAAAATGTCTGTGTACAGAAATAATTAAAGCGACAGTACCTCAATTGTACTCACATAAATAATGAATGGGCAACAGTTGGGCAACAGTTGGGCTGGCGATTCCACTTTTTTATGTTTATTATTATTCTCGGCTGTTAATTCAAGTAATAGAAAGATTATGCATCGCGTTTACTGCAAACGGCAAATATCAACTTGTCGTTTGCCTCTTACAGAGAATGAAAGAAATTGAGCATCGCGTAAAAAAGCGAAATGAAAGAAATTAGGCATCGCGTATACCGCAAATGGAAAATGCAAGTTTGCCGTCTGCCGTTTGCCGTCATACAGTAAATGAAAGCAGGTCTCGTTGCGTAGAAAACGGCGGCTGCTGTTACTATCACTGCCGTTCGCGGGTATATACACCATCCTTAATCTCTTTGATGTATAAAGAAATACTCCTTGAGAGGCAGGGCGCTAAGTGGAGGGTGGGTGCTTATTCGAATAAAATAATTCACCTAAATGTAACAGTAACAAACTGAAAGGCAGTTTACTAACGAAAGTACTTTTGGAACTCTTTATATTGCTGCTCAGGTAAATTAAGGCAAGGGCCTCTAGTTTTAGCGCCCAAAAGCTACGGGGGTGGTCTATCTCAAGAGGCTTTAGTCATGAGAACTCAATACTTTAAAAGAGTAAATAGTTAGCAAATATGGTCCTTTTGTCAAGAATAACGTATGCAAATTAGGTCACGTGACTTAATACGGCCACAAAATCCAGAAAAAACTTTGAGCAAAGATGGCAACAGTTTATACCGATCATAATCAAATGTTATTGCTACCAGATAAGTCCCAAGAACAACAACAAAAAATCTACGCCTGGCCTTGTTGATTATTTCATTAAGTTTGAAAATAAACGGTAATTTGTACTAGTACCCATTCCCCCGTAATAGTAATTTATTATTTTTCCTGTATTTTTTTAACTAATCCTAAAAAGGCCAAGCGCAGAAATGAAGTACATAATAGCCTTAAAATCATAAAACTTCTGGCAGCCTCCAGGTATTGGTGAAAAGTGTTGCCATTTTGCTTGAAATATGTTTGACCTAAAAATAACCCTGACAGGTCACGTGACCTAATTTGCATATAATGTGCGTGCTAAAATGTCCAAACTTGCAAAATCTTAGTCTACCAAAGATTTGAGTTCTCATGGCCAAAGCCTCAGAAGATAGACCACCCCCTCACTTTTTTGAGTGAAATAGCTGGAGGCCCTTGCCTTAATTTACCTGAGTGTATTAAGGTGATTTCTTGACCACAGATTAGTCCCTTATTTTATCGTTTCGTCAAAAACGTGCACAAAAGTAGCACGTCAGACCAAATGAAGTAGTGGAAATGTTGGCCTAAAATTGTAGGTTTACAACAACAACAAATAAACAGGTGTCAATATCATCTTTAAAAGCTTCACTCTTCTATCATTTCATTAATCTGCGATGCTCAAAGGTTTGAAGTCTCGACCAATCACTGCAATAACACATATCCGGTTAGAGAAAACACTAAATCAACTTTACTGTAGACGGCATCCTTCTCGTTTATTCATATTCTCATGTAATTTCAACTTAAAGCAATATCACAGATTAGAACGACACTCAACAGATAAAATCTTCCAATTTTCAATTTTAGCTCCGAGCGAACAATCGATTTTACTTCAGTATGACTGCATTTACTAAACGTTCCCTTTCTTTCTTCGAAAGTCTACAGGATACGCAACATTTTAGCGGAGGAAATCTAATGACGGGATGTAAATTAAAAAGAAATCAATACTGTTTGATTTTCTGCGCCCAACTGAGTTTATTCTATGCAAATTTGTTAATCAAAGGAACGGTCAATTCACAGGCTCTTTATAGAGATCTATATTGCACAATCACAAAAACGTTTTGGGATTCTCCCGTCATAAGCGTCGAGCGTCCTCCGCGCAATCCAGAAACAAGGCAAATAACAGGATCCACCCAGGATCAACACTTCAAAAACGCGATTCCAAAGACCTTTGGGTCTTTACTTGAAAAATGGCTGCGATCAAAGGGAACTATGATTTCTGGAATATGACAAGCGAAGAAGCTTTGCGAAAAGTGTGGCTCAATGTCGAAAATGCGAAAACTATATTCGCAACTATGGCTATTCTCGCGATAGTCATGTCTCCAATCATCGTGTTTGGAAATTCATTGGTCGTTTTATCAGTTTGGAAAGATCCTCTGAAGATACTTTGGTCGTCGCCTTCAAATCGTATTATCATATCCATGGCGATTGCCGATCTTCTGGTTGGTTTGGTTGCATGTCCATTAACAGGATATTGGGGTTGGGTTATTTTTCAAAACAATCCGACATTTGGAACCTTAACTTTAGCTTTATTTTCTGTCTTAACAAATGTTAGCGCTGGACACGTATTTCTCCTCACCATCGACAGATACTTTGCTTTAGTGACTCCACTCCAGTATCGAGTCAAAGTTACAAATAAACGAGTTTGCATCGCGACAGTTACATGCTGGGTCTATTTCGTACTGTTTGGATGTGCGTTCGGCCTGTGGCGAACAGAATATTGAGGGGGACATTGGGGTTCGCGGTATCGCGGTATTGGTTCATTTTTCGTGCGGTATTTCGGTAATTTTTATTTTTGAACGCGGTATTTCGGTATTGTCTGAGACTGCGGTATGCGGTATTTGATTATTTCGGACTGCGGTATTCGGTGAAACACGTTTCTTTTTCGCGGTATTTCGATATTTGACAGGCTGATGATTTGCTGACCTTTGCTGTCATTCCCCAAGTAGTATTACAAAATAACACTCCAAAGGAGGATTTTTCAGGTATCCCATGATGCAACGCGATGATCTATATTATCAACTAAAATTGCGTGACCAGTCATTTGCCATGGAGTTGCTCGAAGCGAGCGCATCATCCACTGCATAGATTTTAGCAGTCAAACATATATCACATCGTCCAATCTGGCTTGTTGTAGGTTCCTAACGGTATTTAGTACACGTTTGCTTCCCCAAAAAGTAAAGAGAGCGGCGACTTTGTCTGTTTCTGAACACGGACAAATTGAAAGGCATTGATGACAATTAAGACTTCGATTTTCGGCAGATGAAAAATTATTGCCATCTTCCATATCACTTGTAAAAACATAAACATCAAGCGATTTGTTAGCTTCGAACCGAAGGAAAGTGTCAAACGTACGCTCATATGATTTGTCCTAACTCATAAAAGGAAGCTGCAATTGCACTAAATACGATATTTCCTTCGACTGTAAAAACCAAAGCAAAGAATCTACGCGATCGAAGCGAATTTTAACAACGTTTTGGCGCCGATTTTGACCAAAATTCAACGGTCATAAATTCCTACAAAACGTGGGGACTTTAGGGGACCTTGTATTGCATTTAAAAGAGTCACTCTCCGGGCACTATCAAACGTAATTATATGCTAAAGTCTCCACCGCAAAACAGATCAAGGGTTAAAACACAACAAAGAAACGAAGCTGATCAGACTTGTATGCTACTCGAAACAAAGACCAAAATATTGCGATACCGTTAGGCAAACAGGCTCGGATCAAATGACATCTAAGTAAACTTTAATGTACATAAAAACCAAATAACGATTTGATTCACCTTTTCTCGCATTGGAACCGAAGAAAAAGTATCGCGAAGATCAGTAAAATTTCACCACGTGTACTCGCCATCGCAGGAAGATCGATAATTACGCGCTAGGCGTCATGGGATACCTGAAAAATCCTCCTTTTAACACTCCTGGAGATTCCTAGATGACGTGTGTAATCTCTACCGTATAACAATAGCGTCATTCATAAACTCATGATGGAATGTGACATTTAAAATCGCGACTACTTCGTTTCAACGGGCCGCTTGTGCCGCCACGATTTCACTCTCATCTATCCTGTTTATAGATTAGCTAAGCCTGTGTATGTGCTTGACAACGAAGCGCGATGTGTCGCACTACACTCAGTTTAGACCACAGCGTGCGTTTTTCAATCAGGTCACGCTATAGTCAAAATTTTGGCGTAAAAAGGTAAAGTAAGGAATCGGAAAACTGCGCCACGCGATGTCAAGAGCGAAAAATTAAACGGGTATTAAACGGATATTTATTTATTTTTCATGTTTTGGTTCATTCCGGCTTTAAGGATTTCACGCTCAAGATTCCGGATTCCGGAATAAACCATTAGCCGTTCGAATGGCTGAATATTTTTTTCCGAACGAATAGCCCTAGCCGTTCGAACGGCTGAAGTTTTTTTTGAACGGCTAGCAGTAGCCGTTCGAACGGCTGAATAAATTTTTTGAACGGCTAATTACGAAATCACAGCCGTTCGAACGGCCTCCTGCCGTTCGTGAACGGCTGATGAACGGCAAGACTGAACGGCTCGAACGGATAGCCGTCAGTATCGATTTCGCGTGAGAGGTCACAAATGTTGTGTGTAAACCAAGTGAACGTTTTTTTAAAGTATGACAAAGTTGTGAATTTGAAAAGGGTAAAAAGAAAAGTCGGAAATTCCTGGGGGATGGGGGGTCGTCAAAGAAACCCCCTGGAACAGAAATTCCAGTTAGGTGGGGGGGGGGGGGGGGGTCTAAACTGAAAGACCATCCGTGGAGGGCGTATGGATATTTTCTGGAACCACACATTCGGAGTGTTAAGAGAACAAAGGGATATTACTTGTAGAGAGCAATTAGCATTTTCGGTATGCAACCTGGAACTGTTACGAGTGTCACGTGGTCATTTGCTGCGAAAGCTTTAGTTCCTTATACGAGGTAAGTCTTACTACGACTACGTAAAACGCGCAACTGACCGTAACTAGATCGCTTATTCTACATCCCTCCAAAAATATCAGTGTACCCGCCTGATATCCATACCTGCGGTATCGGTATTTTGTCGATTTTCCTTGCGGTATTGCGGTATTTTTTATTTTATGCTGCGGTATTGCGGTATGGGCTACCCCCCAACGTCCCCCTCAATATTACACCATACTGGGAACGATCTACAACTTACAAATCTTTTGCATTGTTATTTCCACCTTGGTTATCAATTTGGTGATATTATATCGCTTTCACAAATATTCAAAGAGTACAGAAGTGCAAGACCCGTCAACAACAAATCGTCAAATGATGCTACAAAGAGAAAAACATGTCAGCAAGGCAATCGCCATTGTGATCTCCGCATTTCTTCTCTGTTTCATACCGTGGTTTATACTGCAAACAGTAATATATATTTGTTTTTCGTGCAACCGTAGTTTATCGCTTTTGATGTTGGTTAACGCAGTCACTGCTGCTTTAATGTTTGCAAATTCTGGAGTCAATCCATGTTTGTATGCGTGGAGGCTTCCCAAATATCGAGATACATTCAAGTACTATTTGAAGAATCGAAAGAAGTGTTGCGGCAATGAAAACACTTAGGTAAAATGGGTATCGTGAATGTGCCAGGTTTGCATGCATTCACCCTGCATTCCATACAAAGAAGTAGTGGTCTACAAAATAAAATAATATCAAACAAAAAGAACCAACCGTTGAGTGAGCAGTTTTAAGGGATATTGAATTAAATTACTTTTTTGACAAAGCGAAAGTAGGTATTAACTCTATAAAGAGAGGTCCAAGATTAGAGAGAGCTGTGTACACTCTTTTTTTATATAAAAAACCTTAACAGAACGTTAAGGCGAGATTGGCCAGAATTTGAAGAACGTGCCAAGAACGCACCCAGGCTGAAATTTAGTTAAGAACGTCTCTATTTACCATGCATTAACAATCGGCTTAAAAACGTATACAAGTCCTTTTTTCATTTTATAACAGCAAGCATGTCTAATAATTGGCAAATTTGTAGAAATTGGCCTAACATACACCCCGAGGGAAAAAAAC
This sequence comes from Dendrophyllia cribrosa, assembly GCA_024195265.1. NCBI lineage: Eukaryota > Metazoa > Cnidaria > Anthozoa > Scleractinia > Dendrophylliidae > Dendrophyllia > Dendrophyllia cribrosa. The sequence goes on along the minus strand of JAJLRJ010000001.1, from coordinate 61,560,898 downwards.
TGAGTCGAGCCTTCTTAAGTTTTATTTTTTCGTGCATGCAAACGTCCAATCAAAGCACTGTAGCTTTTAATTTTATTTGTGTCATACTGTTAAAACAGCTTTCCCTCGAAAGGTGACGATTGCTTTTATCCTGATGCTCTAAACTTTAGGTTTAGAAAGGACGAAAAGCTAAATATAAAAATGTTTGATCCACTTTGTCTATAGGTTTTAATTTACTTGATTCACTATTGTTACAGTTTTGCCTTTAGTAGTTGATAGTTATTGATGTAAGCCTTTTTACGAGGCTATTTTTCCCCTTTTCACAGGTTTAAAAATTCATACATAAATACATAAAGTACTTTAAGTAGTGATTTTATGCGCCAGAATTTAGAATTCGCGCAAATCGTGAAATATCGGTCGATTAAAATTTACGAGGGTGAATGCCAGATTGTAAGTTATTCCCATGTGATGTGTGTTGCTTCTTTTTTTTTTTTGCTTCCGGAGATATCTTTCTTCACTACATTTACTTTGCTGCTAGAGGTCCTCTTTTGATATACAAATTTATACAGCATTGTAATCAAAACTAATTGACATCCTACGTCATAATAACTTTATGTGCCAAAACTTCAATTGAGATTTTTCCCTGGATTTAGAATTCGTGAAAAATATGCAAAGTTGGTCGATAAACTTTACAAGCCTAGGGTAAATGCCAGTTTGCCTTTCAAGTTATTCCTGTGCGAAAACGACCTTTTTTTACCTTCGGGATATCTTTATCCAAAAGATCTACTCTGCTGCTCGAGGCTCTTTTTTGTTATGCAAATTAACAAAGGCACTGTAATCAAAACTTCTTGACAAAGAACGTTCTATTAATTTCAGTTTTCTATTGTAAAGAAAACAGTAGAAAACTCTTCAAGATTCTGCGATCAATAGCGTCGATCACGCAACACGCGTGAAGGGAACATCTCAACGTTAAATACATCGTTTAAAAAATGGCCGCTGTTACAGGTCACTTTGGTTTTTGGAATCTGACGGGTGAAGAAGCTTTACAAAAGGCTATATCGGGAAACATGAAGGCTGTATCTGTGACTATTGCTGTACTCGCGATGATCATGGCTCCGATCATCGTGTTTGGAAATTCATTGGTCGTTTTATCAGTTTGGAAAGATCCTCTGAAGAAACTTCGGTCGTCGCCTTCAAACTTTATTCTCTTTTCTATGGCCATAAGCGATCTTCTGGTTGGTTTAATGGGATGTCCATTAACGGCGTATTGGGCTTGGGCCATATTTTGTAAGAAAGCTCCGTCATTTAAACTTTTGACATTAAGTTTTTTCCTAGTGAACGTTAGCGTTGCTCACATGTTTATCCTAACCATCGACAGATTTTTTGCTTTGGTAACTCCACTCCAGTATCGAATCAAGGTAACAAATAAACGGGTTAACATCGCTACAACAACTAGCTGGGTTTATTTTCTGCTGTTAGGTTGTGCGTTTGCTTTGTGGCAAAAACAATTTACCATACTGGGAACCGTGTACAACTTACAAATGTTCTGTATTCTCATCTGTATGTTGGCATTGTACGTTGTGATATTATATCGCTTTCGCAAATATTCAAAGACTACAGAAGCACAAGACCAGTCAACGGCAAATCGTCAAATGATGGCGCAAAGAGAAAAACAGGTCAGCAAGGCAATCGCCATTGTGATCTCTGCATTTCTTTTCTGCTTTATTCCATGGTTTATAGTGCCAACAGTAATATATTTTTGTATTTCGTGCAACCGTAATTTATCGCTTTTGATGTTGGTTTATGCGTTCACTACCGCTCTAATGTATGCAAGTTCTGGAGTCAATCCATTTTTGTACGCATGGAGGCTTCCCAAATATCGAGATACATTCAATTACTTTTTAAAGAATCGAAGAAAGTGTTGCGGCAATCAAAACGTAGATGACGAAAACTCTGTTTGGGACACAAGGCTTTAAGATTAGCAGCAAAACTTGCAAAATTTTGCAGAATGATCGTTTGTGGATTGAAATGTGTTTTGTTGATGTGCCAGGATCCCGAGCGCACGCCCACTCCATAAAACGTAACAGTGGTCTCCTAAAAAATACAATTATATAAAATAAAGAGAAGTAACTTTTCTTTGTCGAGTCTTGTGCACCCACCATTTCATATGAAAATGAGTTTTATTTTCATGTGAATAAAAGCTAATTTTCATATGAAAGGTTCTGCACGAAGCCTCCCTTTGACAATGAAGCGCAACTCGGAAATGGCCTATTCGAGTGCTTTGTGGAATAAGGCGAAAGTAAGTAATTTCTCTATAAACAGAGGGACTATGATTAGAGAGAGGCGAAAACATAGTCTTCGTCACAGTTCTGGGTGCTTGTAACAGTGGTAATTAAAACATAATTTTAAAATTATATTTGTTAAATGAGGATTACTGCGCCTTTCAATAACATGCGGAATTTAAAATTGAAATCTCCACAAACGGTTGCGTTATTCCCTGCCGTCAATCGTAATTAATATGAAAGCCAACGGGCCATGTAAAAAAGAAACAAACAAAATGGATCGAAATCTACCAATCATAATGCACGGACGTGACCTTTTGAACTCATTGAAGTGAAGATCTGTTTCCTGAGAGGTAAGCTAAGATGATTGACGGCAGTGTAAAACGCAACCGTTGCTGGTGATTTGAATTTCAGATTCCACGTGTTATTGAAAAGCGCAATAAGCAAAATGAAGAGCATACAAAGGATCGAGGTTCACATTTATTTGCCTTAGGCCTGGTTTACACGAGGCAATCATACGCACAATAAACCTACGTGTAAACCGGTGCGACGCGAGCATTTGCAATGTTTGTCCAAAATACCAACGTTTTGCAATGTGTTGCTTGCAGTCATCATTCACATTCTCATTTTATTAGCAATACACTACTATCAAGTAGAATGGTGGTTAGAACTTGAGTTTAAGTAATGGTCCTAGTAAGAAGTAGGCAACCTAAAGGCAGGGAATGCAGAAAGGTGTTAATTGTGATATTGTTGAAATCGTCCTCCTCATTGGCTAAAACGTGAAAATCTACCATAACTTAACCAGGTAGTGCATTTTATTTCTCTCTAGTTTACTAATTGATTCCCTTTTAGTGAAAGATTGATATGATTATAATTATTATCTTTACGCTCCCTGGTCGCAGACCAGAGATGTTTGAAAAAGAAAAACTACGGATATTTATTGAATATGCCAAATATAGCATTACAAACTCGTATCAGCCTTCATTATATGTATAGTAGGAAGTGTATTTTGTGTGTTTGTAGTAGTAGTTTATTGGTATAGATGAAGTAGTGCATGTTTATAATTTAAAAAAATAAATTACAAACTCGTACATAAAAAAGATATATCAGGCTCTTACCATGCCGTATTTTTATAACTATCATAAATAACTTTAATTTCCGTCCAAGATGTAGTCCGTGTTGGCCGCCATTTTGAATGATGTCACATCCCAGCACCGCCAAAACCCACAATATTTACATGATCTTGTAGAGCACACCACAGGCTATCTATAAAAAGCAAAATTTTTTCAAGATATCTAAACACCGCAAAAACACAAAGTTGGGGGGGAGGGCGTAGACGAAGCGGATGTTACCATCTTCCCAGCGTGCTGTGGGTAAAATACATGTGAATGATTTCCGGTGGAACCGAAGAACGCATGTATTTTATTCAAAGTTACACATGGACTTCCTCGCTTGGCAAGAAAAAAAACAATAGGTACTTTTTTCTTCTACCTTTCTTTTCTTTTTCATGCAATATTTAAGGAAATATCTGCTATCAAAAACTGCAAAATTGTTAGGTGGCATAAGTTATACATTCTTTGTAAAATTTTAAGTTTATAATACAGCATTGCACTAAGTGTATCTGGTATATCGAACTCAAGTTTCCAGAGAAAGTATATATATTGTGCTATGCTTTTTCAATACTCAGAGTTGATTTTGTTTGTAGCTCGGTTAGAGAATGGGGCACATATGCTAATTTGGGACACAAGGCTTTAAGATTAGCGGCAAAAGCTGCGAGAACTTGCAGAATCATAGTTTAAAAAGAAATAGTGGTGTACAAAATATGATAATATAAAACAAAAAGAATAAACCGTTGTCTGGGCTGTTTTAAGGGACGTTGAATTCGATAACTTTTTTTGATAAAGCGAAAGTAGGTAATACCCCTATAGAGAGGGTCCAAGATTAGAGAGAGATGTGTACGTTCTTTTTTTATATAAAAACGCATATATAAGAACGCATCCCGATGCTCTAAACTTTAGGTTTAGAAAAAACGAAAAGCTACACATGAAAATGTTTGCTTTACTATAGGTTTTAATTTATTTGAAACTGTTTTGCCTTTAGTAGCTGATAGCTATTAATGTAAGCCTTTTTCGCGAGGCTATTTTTCCTTTTTGTAGGTTTAAAAATTCATACCAATACATAAAGTACTTTAAATAGTGATTTCTAAAGTGCCTATGAATTAAAAGTCCATGTTCCACTGATTCATAATTTTCCAATTAAAGTTATGGTCAAGCAACGAAAAGTATTTTTTTGGACGTCCAAAGTTGGTCAGAAATGAATTTTTCGTGTCCTGGGGCCTGGAACTAATGTAAAAAGAAACATAGAATGAACGATCACTGTAACAAACCGTTGAGAATGGCCGGATCTGGGTTTCCAGACCAAGATCAGTATTAATATCTGAAGTGAAACAAAAGAAATGGCAAAGTGATCCTTAGGGCAGAAAAACAGAATCTGAAGCAAATAACATGGTGGCGTCATGCGTTGTGCAAAAATGCGGCGTCGCTTTCAGACGCTTCAGTATTTCTCGTAAACAAACCACTTTTTAGCTATATTTTAAGCAGTTTTGCTTAGTTAGAAATGTCCTCCGACGATGAATTTTGACTACCATGTTGATTACGACGGTCTGTACAACCGTTGACGTCACAAGTCCTAATTTGCATATTTTGGCCGCGCACTGATTTTCATATATTTTTGGCTCAAATGGGCCAACTTTGAGGTAAGAAAATAAATAGATTGCGCGCTTGACCATAACGTAAATTGGAAAATTATGAATCAGTGCAACATGGACTTAAATTTTTTAGTATGAAAAACGAGTCGAAAATTTCATTTCATAGGCACTTTTAGTGCAAATCATGAAAAATAGGTCGATAAAATTTACGAGGGTGAATGCCAGCGTGTAAGTTCCTCCTATGGGATAATGACAAAGCTTTTTTTTTATTAACCCCCGGTGGCATTTTTTGTTTGCTTTCGGAGATATTTTTCTTCAAAACATTTACTCTACTGCTCGGTCCCTCTTTTGACATGCAAATTTATAACCGCACTGAAATCAAAACCTCTTGACATCCTACGTTCTTGGTCGAAAAGCTTTACAAGGGTAAATGTTAGCTTGCAAGTTATTCCTGTGCGAAAATGATTTTTTGTTACCTTCGGAGACATCTTTTTTCAAAAGATTTACTCTGCTGCTCGAGGCTCTTGTTTGTTATGCAAATTTACAAAGGCACTGCAATCAAGCTTTTTGACATCGCACTTTCTATTAATTTCTGTTTATCTATTGTAAAGAAATCAGTGAAAGATTCAAGATTCTGCGATCAATAGCTTCGATCACGCAACACGCGTCAAGAGAACATCTCAACGTTAAATATATTGTTTAAAAATGGCCGCTGTTACAGGTCACTTTGATTTTTGGAATCTGACAAGCGAAGAAGCTTTACAAAAGGCTATTTCGAGAAATATGAAGACTGTATCTGGAACTATTTATTTACTGGCGATAATCATGGCTACGATCATCGTGTTTGGAAATTCATTGGTCGTTTTATCAGTTTGGAAGGACCCTCTGAAGAAACTTCGGTCGTCGCCTTCAAACTTTATTCTCTTTTCTATGGCCATTAGCGATCTTCTGATTGGTTTAGTGGGATACATTCAAGTATTGGTCTTGGGCCATATTTTGTAAGAAAGCTTCGTCATTTAAACTTTTGACATTAAGTTTTTTCCTAGTGAACGTTAGCGTTGCTCATATGTTTATCCTAACCATCGACAGATTTTTTCCTTTGGTTAATCCACTCTAGTATCGAGTCAAGCAAACAAATAAACGGGTTAACATCGCTAGGTGAATTTCAAACGAGTCTTGTCTTAAAGAAAAAGTCACTAAATTAGCTAAAAATAATAAATAATACAAAATAAGAGGAACCGCGATCACGCTAAAAATTGCAAAATAAAGCGAAAATAGGTAATAACTGTATAAAGAGAGGGTCCAAGATTAGAGAGAGGTGTGTACACTCTTTTTTATAAGAACGACGAAGCTGAGATTGGACATAATTTGATAAAACGTGCTGAGAACGTACGTAGGCTAAGATTTAGTTAAGGCGGGAGTCCACCTGAATGCCATGTTTCCGCCACTTGACATGGCTTTAATGAAAGTATCTCGTTCACGTGTCATGCAATCCAAAAACTCTATGCTCATTTCATGAATCTATGCAGTGGGGTGTTTTGTAAATTTTAGGGTATGTTTGGGAGGAAATAGTTTTTCTCAAAGGATTTGTAAAATTTAGAGAAATAACAAATATTGAAGATTTAATGAAGTTTTAATATCAGAATTTGTACTTAATAATTAATAGATGGACACCAAAATAGCCCACTATCAACCTGGGGTGCTCGCGTTGGTTTCAGCTGTCTGTTGATGTTCCAAAAATCATTTTATTTCTTCTATCCCTTTTTTAAACCTCTGAAAATTATTTTTGAGAGATTACTGTTTGGCAAAATCAAAGCGACAAATAGACCCTATTCATAAATGGCGGCCGGTTTATTATTCTTTTATATTCATGCTAATCAGCCCAACTAGCCTCGTTAGCATGTGCAAACTTAAAAAGAATTTTTGCTCTAAAATGAGGCTAGTTGGGCTGATTAGCATGAATATAAAAGAATAAATAAATCGGCCGCCATTTATGAATAGGGTCTATAACCTGGAAAAATGTGTATGTTGTATATGAAGGCTGCATCCTTGCTTTGTACGAAGGAACTCATCAACTTGACTGATGTGCGACACCACGAGCTGGAGCATCTTTTAGCAAGGCTCTTTTTTCTCTTTTTATAGGTTTTAAAAATTTATGCATAAAATACTTTAAAAGAGTGATAATCATTTTAAAGTGCCAGGATTTAGAATTCGCGCAAATCGTTAAAAATCGTTCCATAAAACTTACGAGAGTGAATGCCAGCTAGTAAAAAATGCCTATGTGATAATTATAAAGCGTTTTTTAAACCTCTGGTGGCGTTTTTTTTTTGCTCCCGGAAATATTTTTCTTTAAAACATTTTACTCTGCTGCTCGAGTCTCTCTTTTGATATTCAAATTTATAACGGCACTGTAATTTGAAACCTCTTGACATCCTACGTTCTTTTAATTTGCAACTCACTGTTCGTTTTTTTTTTTTCATAATTCATACATAAAGTAATGATAAAATAATGATTTTATGTGCCAGAAAGCCAACTGAATTTTTTTCCCGGGATTTAGAATTCGCGAAAATTTACGAGGGTGAATGCTAGCTTGCAAGTTATTCCTTTCGATAATGATCTTTTATAACATAGCTAGGAAATTCGCACAAACTTATTCAATAGCGCGAGCTTGTATCCGTAACTCAACATACGCATGCCCGTGCGTATAAGTAGTAGATAGTGATTAGATTTAAGCCTTGCGACTGGTTAGGTAAAGGATAGTAAGGGATAAGTGTAGTTAACTTATTAATATGTATTAATCATTACCTATCCCTTGTGCGTTATGTGAAACCTATACCTTTTGTTATTACAAAGATGTAATAATAAATTGTAATAAATTAAAATATAATTTCTTAAGTCTTTTTTCATCTACATAGAAGGCTTTTGTTATAGTATTGTATTGTAATGTAGGTTAGCTTAGTGTAAGTACTAATTTATTTATTTTTTTCGTGTTGGTATGCATATTAATAGTATGATTTCACATAACGAAAAAATTGATGCTAATTTGAACAAGAATATGCAAATTGCCGAAATTGACGTTTACCACTTATCCGTGCAATCGTGAACTTGTGTTTCGTAAAACCAGTTTATTTGAAACCGTTTAGCAATATATCACACAGTCAAAGGGACGTGCGAAACTAATGTGAAAATTTCGTTGTTTTGTGCCTTAAAATGCACCTTACTTAGTGCGTTAGGCCCTATTTACATGGAAAGAGGATGATCCTAGTGCTAGGATGATCCCAGAAGGTTCATTTGGTTTACATGCAAAAATGCGGCACTACCTCTCAGATAGGATGATCCTAGCGCTAGGATCATCCTATTCGCATGTAAACTGAAAGCAGAAAACATGTCGCGCTCGGATGATCCTAGTGCTAGGATCATCCTTTCAGTTCCCCATACAATATTATATTTTGTCATCACAATGTTGGGGAAAAAATTCCAACATGGTGAACAAATAAATAAATAAACAATGGCCATGATTAATTAAAGTCACGGGCAATTGATAATTCAACGGCGTATTTGGCAGTTGGATCATTAGCATATTATTTGATTCATTAACATCAAATTTTTCGTTATGTGAAATCATACTAGTATTAGAATAGTAGTGTTATATGTACTACATATTTGTGTAAATTATTTTGATAAGCAATAAAATAATAATAATAAAAAAATACCTTTTGTTATTCTGCATACTAATTTAGATTTTCGCGTCCTTTTCGAAACAATAGAAACAATAGACAGGTCTAAGCATGCCCGCTTTATACTAATACTCAAAGAAATGGAAGGAACCGAAAGTGCGGAAAAAGAGATATTTTTTTAAGAAGCTATTTTATGCAATGGTTCAACGAAAGGGGCTTTAGCTCAACGGGTAGAGTACTTGCCTTGCAAAAAAAACAAAAGATAGCGGTTCGAGTCCGCTTCGTTCATTGTTTTTTTTTTCTTCCTTTATTTTTAAACCGCTTCTTATTCTTATAAATCTCATAAATTAGGCATTCAATTTTGTTGTGGCACTTCCGCAAGATCTTAAATCGCGGACGTATGTCGCTTTGTTCACTCCCATGTTGCTCTCTGACGTGATTCCCGATCGCAAACCCCTTGTCTTCCTCAACACGTTGGTGCAGGTGTTGGCATGTATAGCCGACATTATCTGCATCGCACAGATTACACTTAAAATGCCTGTACCAACGTGTTGAGGAACACAAAGGGTCTATGATCGGGAATCACGCCAGAGAGCAACATGGTAGTGACCCAAGCGACATACATCAGATACAATTGTGATTTATGATCTTACGGAAGTGCTAGAGCAAAATTGACTGTACTGCCTAATTTATGAGATGCTTTAAATAAGAGACCTAAAGCCAACAATGAATTCCCTTGTGCTCTCCAAACTTCCCGCGTGCATCCATCACTCGATAGACGAACGCAAATAATGAACCAATCCTTAATTTTGCTCTTCCGGGAGGCCCTTTTTTGTTATGCAAATTTACAAAGGCACTGTAATTCAAACTTTTTCTTTTAATTTCCGTTTCTTTATTGTAAAGAAAACAGTCAAAAACAGTTCACGATTCTGCTATCAATAGCGTCGACCACACAACACGCTTCAAAGGAACATCTCAACGTTAAATATATCGTTTAAAAAATGGCCGCTGTTACAGGTCACTTTGGTTTTTGGAATTTAACGGGCGAAGAAGCTTTTCAAACAGCTATATCGGGAAATGTGAAGGTTACATCGGGAACTATTGCTGTACTCGCGATGACCATGTCTCCGATCATTGTGTTTGGAAATTCATTGGTTGTTTTATCAGTTTGGAAAGATCCTCTGAAGAAACTTCGGTCGTCGCCTTCAAACTTTATTCTCTTTTCTATGGCCATAAGCGATCTTCTGGTTGGTTTAATGGGATGTCCATTAACGGCGTATTGGGCTTGGGCCATATTTTATAAGCAAGCTCCGTCATTTAAACCTATGATGTTAAGTTTTTACCTAGTCAACGTTAGCGTTGCTCACATGTTTATCCTGACCATCGACAGATTTTTTGCTTTGGTGACTCCACTCCAGTATCGAGTCAAGGTAACAAATAAACGGGTTAACATCGCTACAATAACTAGCTGGGTTTATTTTTTGCTATTAGGATGTGCGTTTACTTTGTGGCAAAAACAATTTACCATACTGGGAATCGTGTACACCGTACAAATGTTCTGTATTCTCATTTGTATGTTGGCATTGTACGTTGTGATATTATATCGCTTTCACAGATATTCAAAGACTACAGAAGCACAAGACCAGTCAACGGCAAATCGTCAAATGATGGTGCAAAGAGAAAAACAGGTCAGCAAGGCAATCGCCATTGTGATCTCTGCATTTCTTCTCTGCTTCATTCCGTGGTTTATACTGCAAACGTTAATGTATTTTTGTATTTCGTGCAACCGTAGTTTATCGCTTTTTGGGTTGGTTTATGCGTTCACTGTCGCTTTAATGTATGCAAGTTCTGGAATCAATCCATTTTTGTACGCATGGAGGCTTCCCAAATATCGAGAAACATTCAAGTACTTTTTGAAGAACCGAAAAAAGTGTTGCGGCAATCAAAACATAAATGACGAAAACACTGTTTGGGACACAAGACTTTAAGATTGGTGGCCAAATCTGCAAGAACCTTCATAATGATCCCCAGCGGGCGCCCACTCCATACGAAATCACTTCACTAGTAAATGATGAGATATCGCTTCACAGGCTATCTATTAAAAGATAAAATCTTTGCAAAAGATTCTAACATCGCAAAAATCCAACGATGGTGTGCGTGTACGTCCGAGGATTAGTTAAAGAAGACTAAAACATGAAAACATTTCTACACAAAGGCCGCAATAAATATCAACAAAAAAGATGACATGTAGAAAGATGTATTTTTTTCTTTTTGCTCAACCATGGTAAGAAAATTTCAGAAGGAATGGAATATCGGTAGAACTAAGTTAATAGTTAGAATTAACAAAGCAGCAATAGTAGTCTATTAGGGTCACAATTACGCCCCGCTTCTATATTGGTAGTTATAGTTTGATATACGCATAGTTAACTTATTAATATGTATTAAACATTATTGGTCAACTGCCTTCCTATGCCTTTTGTGTTATTGTGAATATAAATGAAAGGGGATCCCTAATCATGGGGTCACGATTTGATTAGGGATGGTGGATTGGTAAATCTTTCATATGTACATGTAAATAATAATCTTCTGCGTCTTTTTTAAAACAATAGAAACAATAGCTTTGCTCAAAAGTACCTACTCTTAATATCAACAGACTAGCTCTCAAGCTTCCTATTGCCCGTTTGAATAGATAGGCACAATTTTTTTATACTTTACAATTTCTGAGTCAACTCAAGCAAAGGATCAAATTTGTTACTTGTTATTTCTACCCGTTATCTTTTTCATAGAGGGTTTCGAAACATTTAAGTTGAATCGACCGCGACACCCAATAAAACTGCGCAGTATAAAAAACGCTTTTTACTTTACTAAAATCCACAACATTCTTACAGCTGCTACATCGCTACTGACTTTGTATTTTTTAGTTTCCCAGCTATCACCCACTATACGTTTTGATAACATTATTTAACCGGCGGAGGAAAACAAACCGAATTAGAAATAAAACAAAACAAAACCTCCTGAGTTCAGCCATTATGTTTCTTTCTTTCTCTCTCTGAAATTTGCATGAAAAACACGTACACGCTCCTGCGCGCTGAAACAACAAAACCACACGATTGTTGAAGCTGAAAATACATTAATTGATAACAAACCAGTCAGATGTACAAGTCTAGATCTATTTTGATCTCGTGAATACGCGAAGCACTGAACCGAGTATACGAGGACAGATGTGCAAATTTTTCACTCCTTCCCATTCCCTTCCATTTAACAAATTGACCGCATTTTTCCATGGTCTGTACTCTTATTTACCATAGAAATGACGTCATAAAATGTTAAAAACTCAAGTGAACCACCAGCCGTTAGGCGGAGTGGTTTCACTGCCAAGTTTTAAATATTTATGGCGTCATTTCTATGACGCCAGTAGTACGGACTACTAAAAAGGACTCACTCTAGAAAGTTGGTTTACTTACTTAGAACAGACACCACTGAACCGATGCCAACAGCTACCTGCGGCCTACAAACGACTTATCAACAAAACAGACAAACAATAGACTGAACTCACCGACAAATTTGACTAACAATACGACTACAGAAATTACATTAACAATAGAGAGGTTAAGCACCAGACGTTTTTGATTCGCGGACGGCAACCGGAAGTCTTGAGAAAGGCTTCGCTATCATTGCGCATGTCCTGACGTTTTTGACGATATAAAAGTTACAGACGGGAGAGCAAGCTGTTTGCCGTACATGCTGTTAGTGAAAGACTTGGGAGGCTAAAATGGCCTCAAACGTCAAAGAAAACCTGTATGACAATACAGTTTATCGAAGCGAAGCAAAGCTTTATATACATGTATGTCATTACAACCTTCAAGTTAAGCTTGTTTTTCAACTTAAAATGCTGAGAAATGGTAGAAATTTCATTTTCCCGCCGTTAAGAAACGCGATTGTAGTTTGTACTCGAAGTGTTCAACACGGTTCTTATCAAATTAGCAAAAATAAGCTATGAAACTAGACAGAAACCGTTTTGTACCGAAACCAAACACGCTGTGTAACATTATTAATGTTTAATTTCATAGTGGGCCCATGGATTGGACAGACGATCATGACAAAGCTTTAATGAAGGAGGTTAGAGTTGAAAATCCTTACAAAGCCAAGAAAAAAAACCGCCAGGGCTCAAATATGGCCGACTATTGCGGAAAAGCTGAGTGGATTAAAACATCTGAAATTCAAAGATTGTATGACTAACGATCCGTCCAGGACAGATATATTTTGGTCAGTGACAAATATCGCCTGAGAATAAGGAGGGAAGCCAGTGCGAGTGGAATCAGCCCTTCTAAGCTCGATCAGCTTATCGAAGAATGCGTAGACCTGGAAAATAATAATAATAATAATAATAATAATAATAATAATAAACTTTATTTGAGTGTCCAAGTATTTAGCTTACTAGCTAATTGTGGACACTAAAAAAAAGTAAAAAACAAATAAAAACAAATATGAATTATGCTAAGATAACTGAGTTAAGAGACGAGCGCAGACAGAAAGATGGTAAGGAAAAACGCGTTTTCGGGCAATGTATTTCATTGCTTGAAGAAGTAAGGAATAGCTGTGGTATTGCTGTGAGTGACAAATCAAAATAGGCTATTTTCGCAGAAGCATAAACTTGAGCTTAGAAACGTGTTATCGAACGTTTTTTGTTTGTATCCCAAAGTACTTATCAGTTTTATGTCTCCAAATGTCGATTGTTTTAACATAGTTTGGTATGGAAAATTATAATGAATCCATCACTGAAATAACACCGGGTGTGTAATTGTATGTAGCGAGAGCTTGCAGTGTATTATCCTCTCCCATGCTTTTCCGTGCTTACAGGGAATTTAGGACAAGATTTTGAATAATTTTTAGGTCTGTGCACATTTATAACTCTAACAAATGCTGTTTTGATTTTATTGACAAATGCAAAGCATTTGTAACTGTAATGTTATTTTTATATTGTGTTTGCCTGAAACCACCCTGATTTTTTAACTTCGATTTTGATCTTTGATTTTTATTAACAAATGCAAAGCATTGCTGCACAGGGACATGGTATATTTTGTAACCCATGCAATGAACTTATGACTTGTTGTCTTAGGCGAAATTACTTCTGCAAAATCAAAGAAAGAAAAGATAAATTCTCTGGAAATTAGAAGAATTGCCATGGAAAACTTAGCACAAACAAAAAAGAGGAAACGACAAGAACAGGAATCTGAGGAAGAACATGAAAGAGGGATTGGAGATGAAGACAAAGGGAAAACAGAAAAAAAAAGAAAAGCAGAAAGTCAGGAAATGACACCCTTGAATATTTGAGGGAACAAAATATTCAGAAAATGAAGATCAGAGAGCAGGAGTTAAATATGAAAGAAATCAGCAGGAGATAGAAAAGCAGAGACGTCAAACGATGGTGGATTTGATTCAGCAACAACAGCAACAACAGCAACAGTTCCAAGCCCTTATGCAGCAGCAAAGTCAACTTATGATGGCTCTGTTGCAGCAGGTTAACAAACAAAAGGATTGATGTTTGTAAAGCAAACTTTTGACAGATATTTCATTTTTTAAGGTTCGCAAAACAGTAGACTAAGTTTGATTATAAAGAACAACACAAGAACTGATGGTCTAAGAAAGTTGCTGAGGTTTATTAAAATATTTCTACCTGCAGCCACTGAAGGTTTGATCGAAATTGGGCCAAGTTTTTTTGTTACGAATTATTTTCGTGAGTTTTTATCCTTTTGGCCTCAAAGTTTCCACAATAACATATATTCTCATGGTCTATGGTTCGTTCTTTTTGTTTTTTCAGTTTTCGGTATTTTTGGCGGGAAAGTTACGTCACGAATATTGGGCCAAAATTAAAATTTCACATTTTGATACAGTCAATGGCTGCTGTTGAAAGAGCAAGCTCACACAAGTCCAAAACCGAAGAGATAACAAAAATTTCGCTTCCGGCAGAACTACGGTGCGATCCCATCGCTGCCATCAGTGTAATAAACGAAGGACGAACCGCTAAAAGAACAACGTTTAATGTCGCTTCAAAACAGAACAGTCAAAACGCCCGAACAACGGTTTTACAACTTTTTCCCCTGGGCTACCGCGTCTAGCTTGGTTACCTCCTAAACTTGGTACCAGTCCTACAAATACACCAGTAAACACACAAAGAAGTTCAGGTGAGCCATTTTTATTGAAATATCGTTCGTAATTTTACGCTCGAATTCGAAGCAAATTTTCCCCATACAAATCTTCGCTATTACGCAACAGTTACCACGACGTTCAAATGACGTGTGAACATCACTAGTGCTTGGGGTACCTGTGATCATTGTTATTTTTCTAGGTGGAGCCCTACGTATTTTTCCGTTGTTACGTAAACATGTCACCTATATATAAAAAAAATTAACAATGTGAATTTTACCTCATTGTACCTGAAGAAGGCTGGTTTGGCCAGCCGAAATATAGTACATATTTAAATATTCCCTACGTTGATGTATCGGTCTTTGGGATCCGGGCTCCGGGTTGTCTAAAAAATATTAGTTAATACACAGTCCTGATTTATCAGCAAAATATAATCAGGTAATAATTTGTTTAAAAAAGAAGTCATCGACATTCCATCTTTCATTGCTCGCTTTTCGTCTTTTGGCCATGTCATGTCACGTCTTATCATGTGTAAAGCAATCAGCCACTGTTGCATATCGTAACAAGCGTGACATCAGAAAACAAAGAACATAATTGGAATATACGAGATATAACGTTACATTTCCGAACAAACGGCAAAAAGGTATGTTTCAGTCAGGGGCGTAATGCTTTTACGTGAAGTACGAAAATGCGTACCAGAATTTCCCAGAAGAAGCAGGGGGATTCCACCGGGCCAATCACAAGCAAGGATCATTTCGCAAGACCCCCTGACCACAGTCGAGTAAAAAAATAAATAAAATGAAATGAAATGAAAAAGCAACTGACTGGAACAACGGACAACTGCAACAACATACATACTCATCTCATTATTTTCCCCGACGTGGGAAGTCATCAGTTGCGAAGAAATATAAATGTAATTAGTTTGTGTCTTCCGGCAGGAATATTGTATAGACAAAAAAGAACAACGGCGGGCGAAGTAAATTGAACTAGCACATAAATAATGTACTGATCTGTCAAAGCATTGCTACGTAAACCAACTGAAGTCTAAAATGATGTTAAAAGTCATGGTTATACGTATTTCGTCTGTTAATAGTAGGCGGTATTGAGTACAAGACCACGAGAGATATCGCATATTCGGGATAATTTAACTTTAGTTATAGAATTTTATCCAATATCTCTTCATCACCGTTGGTTTTAAAAATTATGAAATCTTTGTTACGATCTTATCAAAAATTAAAATGGAGTTTTTAAAATTATTTGCATTTATATGAGTTTCTGTTTATCATCTGCCTGGAGTGTACTCCTAAATTGTTTGTAATGTAAACTAGGAACTGAACAAGTAGAAGTAATTACTTCTGCCAAACAATCAAGCTGTCACTGAATAACTAAGATACGAATCGGTATATGACTAAGTCTTTCACATTTCCGACGTGACCGTGCAATGAGTCTTTTAAAAGGGTCACCATAAAATAGCAAATGCTTTATCCCGGTCAAACACAGTCCCCAAGAATATCGAAGAGTGATCATTTATTTTTGAAAAAAAAAACAAGCTAAAAAAAATTGAACGGATGAACTTAGAATCATGGCAATAAGTTTATCATCGTAATAAAACCTGCTAAAAAAAACAGAGTGAATCTGCCGGACTCTTATTCAGCAAACATGGCAGCAATGTTCGGTCACATGAATTACTGGAATATACCGGAAAAGAATTACACAGAGGAGCTGAAAAAAGCTATGAGAGACGAACCTGCTGGTCAAGCGATATTTATGAGTATCTGCTACGTATTTTTATCAATAATATCAGTAGTAGGAAATGCATTTGTCATCGCAGCTGTGTGGAAAGATCCATTGAAGACACTGCGATCTTCCCCTTCCAACTTCATTCTGTTATCCTTAGCACTGGCCGATTTGTTGGTTGGACTTGTCTTTGCTCCTGGAGCTGCAGTACTTAACATTTACCTTGGAATGAGATTCCGAATAGACCAGTGGAATTCCCTTTACCAACTGATGGTGTTAAGCCATTTTTTTCAGCTAACTGTATCCGTTTTTCACGTTGTGCTGTTGACTATCGACAGGTTTTTTGCTTTGGTAAAGCCTTTAAAATACAAGACAATAGTTACCAAAAAGAGAGTAGCTATCGGTTCTTCTTCGATATGGGCTTTTAGCTTCTGTTACGCCGTGCTGTCAGTTAAACTAAAAGAACGCTTTTTCGTTTTGTGGTTTGTTTACGTTCTCATAATTTGGCTTTCTGTGGAGGGTACATCTAGTTTGCACCTTATAACATTAAAGAGTCTATACAATTATCACAAGAAAAGAATCATAGACGAAAGCTCTCAGTCTAACCTAGCGTTACTTTACCAAAGGGAGATGAAAGTTGTCGTGGTTATTCTCTCCGTCATGATTGTGACATTATATTTGTGTTATCTCCCATGGCTGATAACTCAGTTCTTATTATATTTCTGTGTGGCTTGTCATGTTCAATATAGCGTGTGGATAGTTTCTCATAATGTGGCAACGCTTCTTCTCTTTTTAAATTCTGCTCTGAATCCGTTGTTATATGCGTGGAGGTTTTCAAAATTTAAAGCCACTTTTAAGTATTTTCTCACCAAATGTTGCTTCCAAAAAGGGTCAGCAAAACGAAAAACAATCAAGATCAATGAAGACATGCCTGAAGAAAGGCAAACATACAACACCAAGTTGTGACAATAATCGAAAGTGTTCTTAGAACAGTTTTCAAACTAATGAAAATAATATAATTAAAGTTTTTCACTTTATCATCCATTTCTTATTAATTTTAATTTTTATACTGGGGTTGGAAGTGACACCTCAAAAGTACCGGCCGGAATTGTAGAGTTTCGGGGCAGTGACTTTCACAGAATCGAAACAAGATAGTAAAATTCTCAATTTTTGCCGACGCTTCTTAGTAGAGAATATAAGATGATACTGATTGCTTCTTGATCTCGTGTTGATGCGACAGGGGGAGTGCTAGAAAGCGTGATATAATTAATACATTGTTTTACTTGGTTTTAATTAAAATAGTAGTTAAAATTGGTTCTGCTGATTTATATTGAAAAACTCTTTGAAAAACCGTTTCTATTGACTGTCTCAATGGGTATTGACATTCTCTAGAGTCAATAGTCTCAATAAAACACACTCTAGCCTATTGCGAGTTTTAAACTGCTTCAGAACATTTGAATAAATGAACGACTGTTTATTTCCCAGTTGGAATTATTTACATAATGTCGAAATGCCTGATGAGAAAGAAGAAAGACCATCAGTGAAGGATCAAAACAAAAATACAACACGAAGCTGTGTCAATGTCCAAAGTTGTCCTCAGTACTGTCAGTCTTAAAGTGCGGCAAGTCAGTGCATGCTCCAAACGTAATATTAGATCCTTCCCTTTTAAGTTACATAAACCTAGTTGTTCACTTCTTTTTAATTAAACTTAAATCAACAATGTAAATTTAAAATTGGTTCTTAATCAATTCAAAGGAAGAACGCGCCGTGAGTTTTGTGTTTCTGATATTATGGTAAAGGTTTCAGAGTCTCTGCTTCTTACTTACATGTGATGTTGTAATTGGTGTTTAAATGCATATAAATGTTAACAAAAAGTACGAACTGCTAAGTACGGTAATCAATCTTCAGGCAGAGAAAGCTGTTTTATTTAAGATGTGCGACATTCTAGTGAAATTTAGAATGCTGAATGCTTGCGGGGAAGAAGAGAGACCCTGGGAACGAGGTTGCCGAGATCCCCGATTTCGTCAAGAAAATACTAAGTTCTCTGAAAATTTGATTAGTTTAAAGTGCCCTTAACGATTTTTTTTATTTTCTTATCTAAATCTACACGTCACGTAATGAATATCCGCGAAAAATTTTTTTGATTTCAGCAAAACGTGAATTTTTTATGATTTTTTAAAGTCTTCGAAATTTGCCGCCATTTTGGTCCACCATTCGCATTAGTCTCCTCTCGGTCTCTCTCGGTTAACAAAGGATCCGTGACGTAGATTAAGGAACACATAACTTTAAACAAAGGAACCTGTGACTTCAAAAAAAGGAACTGTGACGTACATTAAGGAACATGTGAGCCCGTTGGCCTTCCTAACAGCGAGACGGGAATACCGCAAAAAAATAGGATTTGGAAGATTTAAAATATTCCTAGAAAATTCACGTTTTGCTGAAGTCAAAAAATTTTTTCGCAGATGTTCATTACGTGACGTGTAGATTTAGATAAGAAAATAAAAACAAAATCGTTATGGGCACTTTAAGGGCGCCATCAATCCATGATACCTGTCACGTGTTGGGCTGTGCACAGGAAGATACTTTGCCTTGAAAAGTGAATCTTATTTTAATGAACATGTCGATCAGCCAATCGCAAACAAGGATCATCTTGCGAAGACAAAAGCTGGGTAAATAAAAGGCGAACAGGGATAATAAACAAAGTCAAAACAAAAAGATTTTATTTACAAACCCAATATTTACCTTACAAATATGGAAAATAAACGAGCCCTACTTAAAACTAGGTTTTAGATAAATTTGCATTATAATTAATAGTTCCTTGGTTTTAATTTTAATTTACTATTCGATCAACCAAAGTTACGAAGGCTTGAAAGCTTATTTTGTTTATAGCGGTCATAATCTTTATTATTTTTATTTTTCTTGGAAGATGGGATTTTTTACCTTGAAAATCAGCTTTGACATGCACTCGGTAATAAGTGTGTGTTTAAATCTGTCATGCACTCAGTGAAAACAATGACACTACTAAAAAACCCAAAAAGTGATTAACATCCAACTTCTCACAATGACGTCGATTAATCTTCAACACGCCAGGTAGTAAGAGTAAAGAGAGTCATCAAAAATGAGATACTTTATTGATAACTGACGACCACTTGTTTCAAAATTGTATACCTTAAACATTCGAAGAGATGGAAAACAGGGAGGAAAATACAACCCATCGTTCACCACCATCCCAAGCTAACGACTGTATGAAAACTTGGCAGCTGATAATCAAGACCCGGGAAGCTTGTTTACACTGATGTTTGTTTAATATTGTTTGAACGTCTTGTTCACGACTGTGAAAAAACTGTATCATGGTTATTGGATTATTGGTTGTCAAGAGCGACACTATTTTAACACCGTAATTTGCGTTAAGTAAAGACTGTCTTGCGTTTGCAAAAACGATCGTAGCAGAAGTTAATGAAAACTGGTTATTTTTTACAAAGCAAAGTCGAGGTCCGGTTGGCGATTGGCACAAATACGTATTCAGTTTTCTCTAGTCAGAACCATTTCCACGATACCTATTTTGGTGGTTGAAGCATTTCGGGAGCGCACTGCACTATAATCAACTGTGGACTTAACAGAAATGTATGTCGACAACAACAGTTTTTCAAACAGTCCTGACAGTTTCGAAAGATGGAATTCAATGGACGCGAAGAGATCGTTCGCATTAGTGATTGGGATCATTACGGTCGCTCTATCTCCACTGATTGTCGTGGGAAATACGTTGATTATCATCGTTTTTTGGAAAGACCCTTTGAGGAATCTTCGCTCCTTCACTTCCAGCTTTATACTGTTTTCTATGGCCATTGCTGATTTTTTAGTGGGTTCCATCTTGTGTCCATTACACGCTGATTGGTCACTGCTGACAGGCGTGGGGGATCAACCATCTTTCTCTGTGCGCGTGCCGCTCACGATAAATGCCGTATTAACCAGTGTGTCAGTTGGCCATGTGTTATTATTGACAATCGACAGACTTATCGCATTGCTTGCACCACTGCAGTATCGAACGAGGGTCACCAATAAACGCGTCTCTATCGCAGCCGTCATGATTTGGGGCTACGCGTTGGTTTTGGGAGTCTTGCACGCAGCGCTTAACGATCACTTCATTATTTTTAGCATGGTTTACACAGCACAAGTTCTTATAGCAGTCACTATCATTATCTGTATAAATATTGTAATTCTACATCATTTTGGTAGCCATTCCACCAGAAACGAGGGTTCAATGGCGTCCGTTCCAATCCAACATTTCTATCACAGAGAGAAGCATCTTTGTAAATCTATAGCCTTAATAGTCTGCGCATTTTTTGTCTGCTTTACGCCTTGGTTCATAATCGAGTCAATCTTGTATTTTTGTATGTTATGTCATAGGAAACTGGACTCTGTTTTGAAAGGACTCTGGTTATCATCAGTTTTCATTTACATGAATTCTGCACTAAATCCTTTTCTGTATTCATGGAGGCTGGCAAGATTCCGAGACTCCCTCAAGCATTTGTTATCCAAAACAACTCACCAACAAAGAATTCAGCAAGAACATGTCGGACACGAAGTGTTTGATACAAGACTGTAGCCTATTTGTCGTAGAGCGACAATGATAACATATGTTGTCAACTTGCTTAGAGAGAGCAATAAAAGGAAAAACAAAGCAGGTTTAAATACAGGTTATGATCCTCTCCCTATCGCGCGTTCCCCTCGCGCGCGCATTCTTGTAAATTAACTTCGCCCTATAAATAAACCGACGCATGCTTCGCAGGCCAGTAGAACGGGGCTGAAGTAGTAGCGAGTGCCTCTCACAAATGTGCCCTCGGTTCGATTCTCGAGTTGGAGTTTGTTTACATTTAGACAGTACCAGTTTCAAACTATAACTGAAAAAAAAAACACAACGCCATCCCCTCGGCATCTTCTCGGCATCCTCTCGGTATGGCCCTACCGAGGGAATGGGGGCAGTACGCAGCTCTTACAAGGTCTTCTCTGATTTGCTAAGAAAACAATAGAACAAACCACACAACAATGGGGGATGGTGTAGTGTGCTTTTTGCAGCTATAGTTTGTCTACAGTACCAGTTTCCCGGGAGGCACAGGAGAAACAACACAAGATTACACGCGCTTTCCTCTCCGTCGAACACAACTGCCTCTCAAACGGAAACCAGGATTACCCGCAGCATTTTGTCAAAAGGTTTCCGTCACGCCGTTTCCTCCTTCCCATCACCCCTCGCGCTTCCCACGGTCGCTCGTCTCTGGTTCCTCGTTCCGTGTCTAACGCCAGCGCGCGTCTCCTGCATATTGCCAAGAGAGACGACTTGGGATGAGTCAGGCTCTCTGGTGTCCATTTAGAAACCCGGGCGGGAAGTGAAAGTTTAAAGGCGGAGGCCAGCGAGGCCCGTAGCTTGTTTTAAAAACGTTGCGCGCCCAATAGGCCATTCGCACGATGACGTCATATGACTACAACTACCAGAATCCTTCAGTTTTTTTGTTTTGTAGTGCAAATTAGAGCTATTGCTATTTAAACCGCACTGGGATTACAAAACTTAAATAAGAAAGGAAAAACGAATTGAATTCTGGTAGTTGTAGTCTAATGATGCCATCGTGCAAATTGCCTATTGAATAACAATGAAGGGGGTCGTTAGCGAGGCTTAGTTCCGTCTTACTTTCATGTGTATTTATATTGAACAGAGTTTATTCTATGTAATTGGCATTTTTTACATTCATTTTACTATTTTCTGACTAATGGAGTTAGTGTAATTTTAGATGCAGGGCCCCTCTGAATAACAGCTCTTCTCGTGCTCAGGCCCCGCGAGTTAAGAGGCGGTCAGGCTTCTCTGTTAGGAAATTTGGTTTTCTCAACCGAGTTGACGAGTTCGATTTATTGGCCACCGAGAAGAGACTCAATGTCTGGCGTTTCGAAACATCAGCTTGTCTTTACGGTGGCCAATTTACCTGATCAACCCAATTGCTAAAACCAACCTTTCGTGTTCAATCCCCCACCGAGACAGCACCGCAGTCTCTTTCCCCTTACCCTCCCCTCGCAGGCGCACGTGACTCCACTCCTGGGTTTCTCCTTCCCTCTTTCTTGCTTTAAGACCCAAGACACCCTAGGTACAACTTGTGCGAAGGCATCACCTTTCTCAAGGAGCACATGAGACATCCTCGCCCCAGTACCCTTTCAATTTATTTTCCCGTTTGAAAAGAGGGTTCTTGAGGTCAACAATGGACGCTGGATACAGCAGTTTGTGTGGATATTCATCAAATTGACAACTGTCCAAAAAAAATGCTTATTACTTTTCTGCCACACATACAGTCCACATGACTTGAATTATACAATTTGATTGATTGCTTGATATTTCTTATTGACCAAGCTTGTTTGGTCAAGCAGAAATATTGGCCAAGTTCAGGCTTGTTCTCAGGCCTCAACACGCTTACCGAGAAAAGAGACAGAGGTTTGGGTTGGAGCGCAGCTCAAATGGATGATGTCCATTTTTTGACGCGCCCTGGGCGACTGGGAACCAGGCTGGGCCAAGCTTTTTTTTTTTGGTACAGATATGGGCACCGACTTCACCAGCTCAGCTCAGTCCATATGTGAACAAAGAAAAGAACTCAGTTAATAATTATTTCTACCTGTGGTCCAAAGAAGCTTAGTAAACAACAACTATGTAACACAGGGAAATGTCAGGGAGGACTAAAGGGATTATAAAGCCAGATAACAAACAACACAAGGTATGATTATGAATGTGTTTTATTAAGTAAAAGTCAGGTAAGCACCACTTCACTGTGACAGGCTACAAAGGACTAACAATGGACCGTTTTTACAAAACCAGCACAAGAACCGTTAACACAATAGCGCCTATATTTAGACGTTTACACTAACATAAACTACGTTCTATAAATAGTAAACAGTGAGCTTGCCTGACACGGAAAAACTGGTCACAAGACGAATAGACACTCCAAATAATAGCTAGCTAACAGTTACCCGCTAAACATGCACTGATATATAACTGACGTAATTACAATGACGCAATACTGCTTTACAGTGACGTAATACTGAATCCCAACACCAACAGTGACGAACTACTTCACAAGTGACGTCACCAACTGTGGTACACACATAAAGCACATGCGCAACAGGTCACCGCCATGACGACGAACAAACGTACAAAGTCACGTGATCTAGGCGAGACAGAGACAAAGGGAACAAGTTAGAAGCGCTGTTGGACAGTGGACAGTAACAAGCATTTACTAGAGAAAATTTAAGCTTATTCATTTTAGTAATGTCAAAGTTAGATTTGTCTGCATCTGCCTTGCAAAAACGGCATCCTGAGATGGTGAGCAGAAGCTTTTTGCCTTCTGAATTTTAGTGAGCAAGACCCAAAACGCAAGGTCATTGCATCTTCACTTTTGCATCTTTCATCCAGTAAATTTTGCCTACACAATAAAACAATCCTACCGCCAAACTCAAACAATCGTTTTCGTATCAAATAGAATCAGTATTGAAGTTAAATTTGAAAAAAAATCCACAAGGACTGCATCATAGTTATGCAAATAAAGCGATGTCATCAAGGTTAGTACCGGTAACATGCATTCCACAGCACTTTATTCAAGGCAGTCAAAGATGAGTTTTGGTGAATGTGACACAAAGGAAAGCTGCTAAAATTATTTCACATTTTGACAGATTTCAAGCTACAGAACCAAATGCTGAACATGTGTCAGCTAAGGAAACGTAAAAATTAAATGCTATTGTATGTAAAGCTGGAACGGCCGAAGGCCATTGGAAAGTTGGTACAAGGAACACAATTTACATTTTTCTTTCCTTTGAACACTAATTTTGGCTTAGAATTTGACATTCACAAGAAAATACATGAACTTGTTCACATTTGACTTAAATGCTAGAGAATCCCTTTGGAATTTGAAAATATAAAAACAGTTTTTCTTTGAATGATTGACAGCCACCTAAATAAATATTCATATAAAAGATCAAAATAAACGTATTTTTACCTCAAATGTTGTGTGGTGTCGTTCTTGTAGCTAAAAACGGCGAATTTAAGAGATTTGAAATTCGCCATTTTCAGCTACAAGAACGAAACCACACAACATTTCAGGTAAAAATACGTTTATTTTGATCTTTTATATGAATATTTATCACAGCATACTACAATAAGTGAACTTTTTCGATATTCCCATACATTTTCCTCTAAATTTAAACATACGAACAGTCACAAAGTTTGTGTGGACACCCTGTGCCAAAACTCAATGTTGGTCGTCTTATATGAAGTGCAGTGGAGTGTGTATAATGGTACACTGATGTTCAGCTTACTCCACAGCTTTATGCAGTGACTGTAAACAGCCAAAGCTTGTGCAAATTCATCCTAAACTGGTTAAGTTGTTTTCAGACACTTTAAGTTTATTCTGAATCAGTAGCCTGCCAGAATCCTACCGTAAATGTAAAACCAAGCTCTTCAATCACAGTGTTGCTGAGTGTATGTTTTAGAATACATATATGAATCAAAAGTGCAAGTCACTCTTAAACCTTTATTTCTGACACACTTTTGCAACTGGCCTCCAAACCATTAATTAAAGTCTACTGATCAGAAGAACTGACATTTAAATTGAAACAACAAATCCCTCTGATTTATCAGTTCCTTCCTTTTAGCAATTTCCATGCTTGTTTTCATAATGATGTCACAGTTCTTAATGACACAAGCATTTGCCTTTCTCAGCCTACAACTTTTAAAAGACTAAATTGGTAAAAACAAAACACAAGAAACACACCAAAACAAACAAGCATAACACAACTTTAGTTATTAACAACATACATGTATACTCAGAACCTTTAGCAATTAAATTAATAAGAAAATTACATCATGACCAACAAACCCTTTGCCCTAAGGATCAAGACTGAATTGGAATACAGAATATAAAATAATGTTACCAGTAGTCTTGTCGAGGGAGGACACCAAGATAAACTGTAATACACTCAGAGCAAGGTGCCAATTGTGGATTGAGTTTGCTGTTAGTTCAAACTTGGGTCACAATGGTGGGAAGAGCACAGTCTCTTGCTCCAAAGTTGAGCTCTTTTGAGGATGCTTTCCCTTCTTTTAATCAAAACAAATGCCACAAGTGTGAAGCTATTCTTGAACAAGTTTAGGTTACAGGTATTTCATAAGACAGGGTAGAAGCAACAATAGAAAAGCTTAAATAAAAACAGAGACCACCTACTACCCCTTTTTCAGTGTATTTGAGCCACAGTTTTTGTTTGGCCTACAGTAAACATAACCAGTTACCTACCACAAATGTTAGTAAGGTCTGTTTGCATCCTTGGGTCTTTTTAGTTGCACCTTAAGTCTCTTGGTCCCGATCTGAAATCCATGCATAGACTGGATGGCAGCTTGGGCCGACCCTGCGTTATCATAACTTACAAAACCTAGGAAAGTCAACAATGTCACAATTGATGGACACCTCTCAGAGAAATATATTACAGTGCCAAGTTAATCACTAATTTAAGGCACCTAGAATACCCATGATTGATCTTTTCAGTCATAAATGTACCTAACATTTTAGCAAGCTGGAACTTACATGTAACTCTCTCACAACTTAAAATGTAAACACAACTCAAACTCAACTCAAACTCAAGAATTCCTTATCTTTCTGCACACCATTAACAGTGTAACTTACCAAAGCATTTGCTTAGATTTGTGGCTTTGTCTATAAAAACCTTAGCACTTAATACTGTGCCAAATGGCAGGAATGTTTGCATCAGATCAGCATCAGTAAACTCTTGCGGTAAGTGATAAATAAATAAATTAGATCCTTCAGGACCTGACAGGGAACAAAAAACACACGGTCAGGTTAAAAATTAAGCAAAGATGAATCCTGTCATGTTTGTGCTTTACAGTAGGGTCTGGCTATTTCAATCCTCTTTATTTTACCTCAACATGAATCTCTTTCTCTTGTATAAATGAGATTATCCATAATCATAGTTAACTGGGAAATCTTCGGTTTGCCAGCGGGGGGATTGTTTGACGCATGCAAGTTTTGAGTAGTTGCTGTGAATAATTGCCGTTGTGGTTTGCCTCAAGTAACTTTGTTGGTGTTTTTGCCTCCCGTTTGCCCCTGCCCGCCCACCTCACGGTTCAATGAGTATCCAGTGTTTAGGTAAGTTCTCTTTCCTTTTGTTCTCTACTGAGAAATCAGTGTGACAGGTGACAGGGAGAGTTGACCCATGGGAGGTTACCATGGTTACCAATTTGTTTGCATTTTGCCCAAATCCACTTATTGCCTATACATTGCTCACAATAGACCAATTCCGATATATTAAAATTCATACTTGGCTCCGAGGCTTAGGGGAATAAAACAAAAGAAATCACATCGAGGTTCAGGTATGAATAATTTATTTCTTTTGTTTTATTCCCCTAAGCCTCGGAGCCAAGTATGAATTTTAATATATCGGAATTGGTCTATTGGCACCTATCCTCCATCTAAGTACTGCTTATCGACAAGTTGATGTGGCACAAATTTTCCCAAAAAATGCCTGATTTCTGGAATATAATTTTTATATATATATATATTTTTGTTTTTCCTTAAGATGGTTCTCTACTTTATTATATATAGAAAATCTCCATAATCTTGTCTGAGAAAAGACATTGCATACACTGTACAAACCCCAAGGAATTTAAATAATCCTACCTTCCTTTTGTGGCTGTCGTTGTAGTTGTTGCTGTTGAAATATTGCTTGACCATAAACACCAGGAAATGTTGCTAAAAGAAAGTGACCAGTGTAAATAATGAATGCAAGCAGCAGTATACACTCAATTCCCTTGGAGAAAAATTTACATAAGTGGCTACAGAAAATGGCAAGAATAATAACAACTTAACCTTTTCACTACTAGAGCGATCAAAAGCAGCCATCCGGAAATGTGACATATTTCCTAGAGCGGCCAAAAGCGGCTGCATTAACATGCCTCAATGCTTTCCACTCACCCGACCCAAGGGAAATCAGAATGTGTCCAAACATGTGGGCTATTGTTATAATAGATTTTGACTAATCAGAATCCATAAAATGCGCATACATTTTTTATATAAGAGAGGAGAGAGAAGCATTCAAAATTTCTACTTCATCGCACGTGACAGTCATCATGGCTGAGCCTGAAGATATAGATGTAGAAGAATTCAGAGCTATTTTTGGGATAGATTCAGATAATATTTTGGAGATTCATGTTTATCATACATGTAAGTCCGGTCCTTTTTAGACAAAACAAAACTCCACCAAATACTTCAATTGGCAAAATGTTATCTCAATGGGCAAGGAATGAACAAGTCAGGATCACAATAAAGTGTAGGGGATAGAAGTGAATTGTACCAGAATGTCCCTAAAATGGAACCCTCAAGGAAATGGAATCAGAGGGGTAGACCTAGGCAGTGATGTCCAAAGTGAACAGTCAGGGCTGTGCTCTAGCAGTGCCTGGGTGCTACAGGCAGCTAACTTTTGTGTTCAGGTGACAAGAAAAACTTATTTTTTCATATAGCTTAACTGCTGGGACCCTCAATTTTATAGTTGGGGACTCCCCTTGGGCTCCCTATGATAAATCTTAGCCCACAGCCATGACAGTACTTAAGATTCTAGAGAGTATCAAAGTGAAGCAAAACAAACAGCAAGCAAAGGGTCTATTACACCTGTAGAAAGAGTTGATGGAAGCCCAATGCTCCACAAGGAGCAATGAGGATAAAGTCAAGTCATATTCATCATGATGAATCTTACCATTGTACTGTTGTATTCCAGAATAAGCTTGGGTAAGTGCATCTCCAGTCTGTAAGTTACCACCAACACTAGTTACACCAGCCATGTTGCCAAGGCCAGGAATCCCCATTCCAAGGGCACCAGCTCCCATGGCACTTAGATTACCAACTCCCATTCCAGACATGTTCATACCTAAAAAAAATTATAATTGAAAGCGTTTAGTCTGAGAAACACACTGCATGCCATTGCAAGGTGAAAGTAAAGTGACAGACAGACAGACAGACAAACAGACAGACCACCTCTGGCCAGGGTTTATCTCTATTTTCTGTACAGTGTAGAATGACTTTCAGATATTGCAGGGCTTTCTTTTCCAAATGAAGTCGGAGTGAAAGAATTGAAACTATGTGGTGAATCACCTGAAATACTTCAATACCTATTTGGAGCTGGATTGGATGGTGGATATTGTCACTCTCCTGCACAAAAGCACAACCCTGCTTTGTCTGAGAACACAAGAGGCAAGATTTGTGTTCCAGTTAAACTGATGTGACATGGAGTCAGGAAATGAAATTCACTCATCGTAGGTTCAACTTTACCACTCAACAAAATGGTGATCACATGATAAACTGGTACAAATTAAGTAGCCTCCAGTTCAAATCAGTTTTGCTAATCTGGTGGTTCACACTAACTAAAATTCAACATAAGGGATATACGATTTCTTTAACACTAACCAATGCCTGTCATTCCAGGAACACCTTGCACACCTATCATGGAAGATGTATTGGTGGCACCACCAGTGGAAACAGCATTACTGTTCACCAAAGCACCTGTCCCCGCTATTAAGTTATTTTGTGATGACGACGTCTGCTGTACTGCTTGATGCTGCTGTTGCTGTTGAGCGGCAATGACTGAGGCAGCTACCAGTGCACCCATAGTTCCAGGGGTTACTGCTAAAGCACATGCAAAACACAACATTCACTTCAATGCTAATGTTTGTCTCAGTATTAAGAGGTATTTCAGAGTAAGAAGGTTTCATCCTAATAATTATATTCCAGTTTAATTCTGAGCTGCAAACATTTAATATTACAAAGAATAAAATTCACAACCACATAACAAAGGCAAATGACTTTTAAGCACTATAGAATATAAAAATACAAATCAAATGTAGCTTAACATAAATTTTATGTTATACAGTTTTGTTTAAATGTCGCTCTGCAATCATCAAATGATGGTCAGGCATGGGCACCATCATGAAGGTACCATACTTTTTTTGCATGCAGATCTCTTGGCACATACACTTGGGCAACATCCCAGGTACGCAGACTAGATTAACTCCTAGTCTACACACAATACAATGGGTGCCCAAATTTTACTCATGTCTCAGCCTCTAAATTGACAAAATAGTGAAATGGACAAAAGCAAAACACATTTTTCTCAATACTTAAGCAAAGAATAGTTATTGAACAGATCCAAAGTGCCCAAGCACAGTGTCCCAACATGTGGACCAAATCTTAACAGTACCTAAGATTTCACAACAGTACTAACTGTTAGAGAACTTTTACAATGTTTACCTGGTCCAGTCATTCCAGGGATGACATTGAAGCCTGCTGGCAATGTTGCTGGTGAGTTAGCTTGCTGTTGAAGAAACTAACGATAATCAAACATGAGCAACAACAACTCAACCATAACAGTCAAGTTTGTTACCTTTAACAGTTATAGTTAACAGTTATCCCTAAAATGTGCCTGTTCTCCCTAGTTCACAAACTACGAAGCATTATCATAAAACCTGGGTTGCCCATCCACAGGGTTTGCAAATGTCTTAAACACAGAGCAAGCCTATAAAAGTGAATGACATGCCCCCTTTGAAGCATTTCGTAATGGTCGGGCAGTAGAAGGGGAAAGAGAACTTCCCTTTATTTATTTGAATGGGAGATTGATTTATGAATGTAACACGAGCTAAATGCAAGTAGGGCTGCAACGATACATTTTCTCACGATACGACACATCTCGATACAAGTGCCACGATACGATCCACCATACGATACACGATACAATACATCAATACATACATTTTTCCACCAACACGGGAAGACATTTTGCGATGAACCGCATGTTTTTCCTGTGGGCGTGCAAGACTGTGTCAGCTGACAACTAATTTTGAAAAATATGTCGAAAGCGTGTGAAGTTATACGAAGCAAGGATGGAACTTTCTTGACCCTTTGTTTGATAAATAGCTATAAAAAGGCTTGGACTTTGGTAGTTGATGAAGAATCGAAGCGTCCGGAGCATTACCAACCTATGTCGAATTTCAGACCTTTTTTTGTCTTTTCGTGCTTTTTTTGCCTCATTTTTGGCATGTGACCTACAAATTAACTTCAAAACATCGTTCAGAAATTTGTATGCTGGTTTTCCCGTCATTTTAGAGAAAAAAATGTATATAAAAAGTGAAATTAACTAAACTAAACTACCTGAAGAAAGATGAGTTCTGGCCCTCTAGTGATTTGACCGTACATCCGAGCGTAATTCCTTCCAAAACTGTACGAAACGTGCTCCGAAACGACTCCATTAAAAGCAGATTGGCCGTGAGACTATGCGACCACAATGCTCTTGACCAGTGCCAACAACCTGAACAAAAATACCACTTTTTACGCGCGCCTGGCTCGCTTATCGATCGCGAGTTCGCTTCGGTTAACATATTGTCCGTAGCGTGTGTATGTTTGAGGCCCGTCCGGTGATGGAAGGACATCATTAAGTCCTGAAATCCGTAAGTCTCTAGCACCTCTCAAAGAAACGAGTCGTGTTTCTTGTCCCACCTTGTGTCTAAATTGCCATTTCGCGCTCGAGGTGAAAATAGACGTTGGTTGGCAAGACGGAGCCGGCGGGAAAGTCTGGAATCACTTCGGATCAGAAAAGGGGCAGTGTTGTGAGTTGTGGCCCATTTGCCATCCCGTGCCGTAGTCGAAATGCCCGATATCCGAAGTGCTTCGAGACTTATAATATTTTCCGTATTTTGTTTTGGTGGGCATTCCGTGCTCGATGTTGCCATTGGTATCCCGACATGCTTTGCGACACCTTTGCTGACCATCGGCGATAAAAATGAAGCGATTTTGAGGGAATGAACTTTGGGATAAATTTTTCTTGAGCGGGATTTAGCGGCACGGGCCCAAACTTGGCCATCTGAAGTGAAAAAACCTCGGCATAAAATCGAGAAATTCGGGTAAACTTTGGGATTCATTTTCTCGAGCCGGATTCAACGGAAAGACAGGGAGTTTAGTTAATTTTTGTTTTTTGCATACGTTATTTCTCTAAAACGACGGAAACTACAGCATAAAAAAATTCTGAACAATGTTTTGCAATTAATTTGTAGATTACATGCCAAAAATGAGGCGAAATGAGAGCGAAAAAAAAAAAAGGTCTCAAATTCGACATAGGTTGGACATGCTCCGACGTCTTCAATCATAATATCATACAATGTACATGTAATATCGCAATGTTATTCAAATATCGATATTCGTATTGTGACAAAAAATATCGCAGTTCACCAGTGCATCGTTGCAGCACTAAATGCAAGACATAATTGTAAACTGTAAAATACCTGTAATTGGCATGATTAAACACCAAAACAGAATTATGATAAAATTTCTTCACCTGATTCAAAAGAGTGTACTGTACCTAAGACAATCTTATAGCCAAAAATTCTGCCGATGATTTCATCTTCAAGATGATTCGTTTTAAATATTTAGTTGCATCTTGTTGCCATTTTTGTATGTTTTCTCTCATTTTCTGTTTTTACTACATTCGTTTTCTACATACTGTCAGTTGACATTTGAATATTATTACCATTGATAAATGACCGGTTGACCTAATGAATAATGCTCCCTGGAGATGAAACAACAGAAAAAGTTCAAAACTCCTCGGCTAGCCAGCAGAGTTGTTTTTGCCAGCATCTAATATGAAAGGTTTTCCCTGTTCCTAGCTGTCAAATTTTTTTTATGCAAACTTTTGAAGCCGATAAAACATCCAAAGCCAGCGGACCTCACTAATTATGCTACCCTGCCAGCAGAGTCCCCTTTGAAGCGGACTCTGCTTGCAGGGTCCAATTATGCCTGACGCAAATCATATCAGCAATATTCTGTCGATTCCTTTTGCCTTTGTTTCCTTGCTCTTGTTTCTTTGATTATTACCCCACTGCTAAACAAAACAAACAAGCTAAGTGACTCCATTTCGCTGGCAAGGATTTGAAGAACAACCTATTTTGAGACACAGTTTGTTTACGTTCATTTAGTAAATTGGGCCATAACTTGAAATAATGGGTGCATTTACAAGGGAAGAAACAAATTCTAAAGTAAAAATCAACAGATAAAATTGACTTTCTGAATTCCCCTCCTGTATCCATCTTCTTCAATTAAAAATCCTTTCTCGCCAGCTCTCTGAATAAAATTTCTCGCTATTAAACTCTCTGAATCAAACTTGCGGGAATCTCTCAATGTATTAAAATACGACCTTCGCCAACGAAACAATCAGATGTGCCGATTAGCCTTTCTTTGGGATTTTAGATTGACATGCTGAACATCTCAGACTCAACTTATAGGCTCACTCTGTGTTTATAGCCCTTCAAAATGCTTGACTTCCAGGATTCCTGTTCCAAGGCCTTGAAATAATGTGAAATTTGATACGTTTGGTCCTTGGAAGGCTTAAATTTCTACTGAATGACAGTTAAAGAAGTTTAAAGCAAAATAATGTACTAATATACAGAGAAAGTCAGAAAGACAAGAATTATATTGTACGTCATACTTAAGGCACAATCCAGATATCTATCATACCTTACAAACGTACTAAAGTACACAGAAACGTTGAGAAGATAAGACTAATACCATACATGTATGTAGTATGAGATAAATCATTTCACCATCTAAATCTGTGGGATTTTCCAGGCCTTAACAGTGCTAAGGTAACAAGCAGTGCTACAAGCAGTAAATTTTAACAGTTACCGCTTGAAAAGGAGAACACTGGAATAGCAAGGACAAATGATGATTCTACACTGTAAAAGTGAAATTTCTTACCTGCTGGCATGCTGTATTATAATTAGTGTGTTGAAAATAAGGAAATCCCACTCCTAACATGTTCATGCCCATACCACCAAGAGCAACCATCTGTTGCATTTTTTTCTGAAGTTTTTCTTTTTCTGTATCTGCAAACTTAACAACTATTGGTGAAGGACAACCCTAAAAAAAATGGGCAAAGTAATAATTTATATAAGGTGGACTGAAATGAAGAAATTGTGATAGAGGTCAAGAGTTCAAATCCCGTCGAAAATGTTTGTCAGGTTCAATCGATCGCTGCGGGGATCATTTCATGATTCTCATTTATTCACTGTCAGAAGGCAGACTTTTCTGTAGGCTCATACAACTATCTGGGGATTTTTTTCATAAGGATCAGTAAAAATCAAGACAAAATTAGGCACTACTGAGGTTCAAAAAATGACAAATAAACACCAAGATCCACTGGTTCTGCCTTCCAATAAAACTACTGCCAGGCTAAGGGAAAGGCAAAGAACAAGACAAAGAATTGGAATCTTAAGCAATGAGGAACGTTAACATCCCAGATGTCACAATATTAGCAACAGAAGTCTGGTGTTTCTTTTTATGGCATGCTTCAACCTCTCACAAAGAAAAGGATTGCGTAGTTCCAGAAAATATCCAGACCCCTACCACGGAGGGAATTTCAAACAGGACCCCCCACCTCTTGGGATTTTCCATTTTCACAAGGAAACATTGACCCCCCCACCCCTCTGGAATTTCCACAGAAATATCGCCCACCCCCCATACCCTCTGGAAAGTTGTTTTCTTCCTTTAGACAGGGCATCTGACAGGATGCGGTGGTGCGGATCCGCGTAATTCTCTAATTTCCACATCCTCTGCATCTTCCAAGCATTTTCCACATAAAACTGAAAAATTTGCCCAATATTAACGATAAAGCAGCTGTGAACCTTCGTCACAAACATAAAAGCTGAAGAGATTGATTATTTTGAAGCAGGTTTTCTCCTAAACATCGACGAAAAATGCCGCTTTGTTCACGAGCGATTTTTAACCTTCAGGCGTTCCACGCGTCTGTTGGCGATGAGCCTGGATTCTAGAGATACTGGTAACGAGTAATGGCGGGTTTATCTGCTTCACGAAAGGTATTCGTCTTCAATTGTTTCTAGTTTGCGTCCGATTGATTTTTCGTGAATTCGTATTGACTCCGTAAGTGTCACTTACCAATTTTTGCGGGTCGTTCTGAAGCATAAATCAGACAACCTGCGTTTTTCTCAACCGTGCTGCAGTTAAGAAACGTTTTTCTCATTCTTAAAAGTTCCCTCTCCCCCCCCCCCCCCCCCCCCCCCCCCACCCCTCCGGAATTTCCAATTCCCTCTGTGGTGGGGATCTGGATATTTTCTGGAACTACACATTTCAGCTCTTCTTTTAATATCTGTGGCATAGCGCAATGAAGACAAAAGACGCAAAGAGGAAAACAATCAACTTCCAGTTGCTATTTGTGATGCCTGGGGCCTCAACATTCTTGTTACTTAAGGTCCCTACTATCTGGTGGATACCTCACAATTTCTTATAAATCATGTATTTGTAGAGAAAGCCACGCCACCACCTTCAGATGGTTGCAATGCTGAAGCAGCAATACAACTGAAGCCGAAGCATTCATTTGATAGCCACACTAGGGTTCATCCATAGACTCACAAGTGACTTGACTCAAGGTTTGCCACTTGGAGTGAAAGTGTTAATAAGTAACAAACCTCCATTGTAGTACTGTTGTGCATCTCTGCTATGGCATTTTGAGCCTGCATTCGGGTGGGAAACTTTAAAAAAGCACAACCTGAAATGAAAACTCAAAGGTTTTAGCCAAATATTTTACACAACCCGTATTTCTATTTTATTAAACCAATACCATAGAGTTCCAAAAGTAGTGAACCCCCTAAAGTAACAGCCCACACGAAAGTAACGTCAGTTTTCGCACCTTTCTAGTAAATCCCGAAAGTAACAGCCCACACGAAAGTAACAGTCCAATCAAAAATACCATAGTGACATCTCCATGTAAATGTAATAGCTTAGTGTTTCACTGTACAAGAATACTGAATGCCAAAGAATCAATGAGAAAGATAGAATTAGTGACATTACACTTATTCCGTGTTTGTGTTTACAATTATCTTTTTTTCTTCAATTACTCGCATATTTTAGCTGCCTGTAAGTGACGGCTACCCAAAAGTACAAGCTACCTGAAAGTTGTGGCACCTTAGGCCTGCTAATTCCAAATGTAATGGGGGCACTACTTTCAGAACTCTAAGTTAAACAGAAATGTTCTTTTACAATGTATTTTATTGAAGTACACAGAGCAGTACTAACCTCTACTTTTTCCATCACTATCTCTTAAAATTGTCAACTCCTCTATTGTACCAAATGGGGAAAACATCATCCTAAGGTCATCCTCTGTGGCCTTTTTCGATATCATACCTATAAAGAGTTTGCGGTCCTCTGGAAGTAAAAAATAACCCTGATGTGAGTTTCAGCAATGTAAAAAGCATGCAAATATATTTTTTTGTTTTCCATACATAATCGTCTGTAAATTTTTCTGTCAGTTCTATTGAAAAATGTATGGAAAACAATTAAATTTACTGCACGCTTTTTTACACAGCTACATTCCTCAAATTTGAGGAGTAAAGTTTTCTTCCTAATATTGTAAGTTTCCAACTCACAAACATTAGAAAATTTAAATTTTACCGAAATTATTTGACATGGATTCCCATACAAACACTGTATCTGATGGCATGTTTGTCCTGATTACCCATGATCCCCATACACTGTATTTGGCGGCATGTTTGTCCTGATTACCCATGATCCACCAACAAGCGCAGAAAAGACTATAGCGCAGGCGTAGAGGGAGGGTGGGACACCTTATTGAGACTTATATAACGGAGTAACCGGTCAGCTTTCAGTTGATGTTAGGGGTAGCAGTTTATATAGTTAAATTTAGGACTAAGCAACCCGAGAAGCTAGGTGGTACAGTGGTACGGTAGGCTATGTAAGCCTAAGCCTAGCTGAGGTCACAGGTTCAATCCTCAGTGGGGATTTTAGATTTTCTTTTTTACACTTAAAAATTTATTGAAAATAAAATTCTAAGTGTCGACATTACGTTATATAAGTCTCAAAAAGGTGTCCAACCCTCACTCTATGCCTGTGTTATAGCCGAACCCAACAAGCGCAAAGTCCTCTATTAAACTGGTAACAAAGAACAACATTTCAGAACATAACACTTCATAAAATCTCTCCACTTACCAGACCTAGATTCGCTTTCAGCTGGTTTAACTTGCATAGCATTTTGCATCTAAAGTAGAAAAAAAAAGAAGTGTGTTATTTCATTCAAGAAATATCCTGCCTTGTGAAAAATAGCATAAAAATAATCAAATGATATTTAACAAGGTAAACCATAACACAAGGATATCATTCACATATAGTCATTATTCCAACAACAGAAATGATCAAGAAATTAACAACATCTGCTTCTTTCGTGCAATATGCAAAAGACAGGCCTGCTTATCTTTCCCAACATCACATGCACACCTAACAATCTTAGATAAAACTGCACGCAACAGCGCAGCGATAAGGAAACGTCTCTAATTAGTGATTTCTTCTTTAGTTTGTAAATTTTTCCGCGGATCAACCATCATTATGCTATTTTCCTACCACTGTAGACATAACATGGGCTTCAACCGCAGCTAATAAACTACTAGAAAAACTTAATGAATAAAGATTTTATAGCCGTCAATCGCAAGCTTAGAAGGAGAATTGTACATGTAGCTAGTCTGGCAAGTAGAACAGCTAGATGTCTGTGTCAAAGTTTGAGAGGAAACCTTCTTCCAACCTATAAATGTCGTTTATCTTTTCTCAAAACACACTTACGTTATAAAACACAGGGTATAAGATTAAATGTTTAATGAACTTTTGAAGTGTAATTATAAAGGCCCCTATCATAACTTACCCCGGGTAAAGTTTTCTTTTCGTGTAATTCCTTTTGAGCAGCTAAAGCAGCTTCGCGCGTACAAAACGTAAGAAATGCACAGCCTGAAAACAAAAAAACATCAGATACTGCAAAAGAGTAGCGACGAATGAGCAACTAAAAGTACCTTTGTGATTTCTCGTTAATCTGTCTCGTAAAACGGTCAGCTCGTGTATTTGTCCAAAGTTTTCGAAGTAGGGCCTTAGATCTTTGTCGTCCCATGTTCTCGGGACCTGCCCTATGAATAGCTTGATTGCGTCTGAGTCTCGCATGGGAATTGTTCCCCCGTTATTCATCGACGACATGTCCATAGCAAGGTTAGTTGGGCCAGAAAATAACAAAGTACACAAGTTTACAGCACAAAAATACACAACCGAAGAAAATATGGATGACAGACACTACATGTGGCTATCCCAGGGTTCTTTGGGTTTTCTAGTACCCATTCCCCTGATGAAAATGGACCTACTCGGTCATGGAAAGAGTTCTCTTTGAAGTCATCATTCTCCTTGAAACAATGGAACGACGATCCGGTTTAATAAGAATCTGCTAATGGCATTTTTTTTGTGTTGGTTCCAGTCAATTCTTATCTTATCAGTTCTGTAATAAAATAAGCGAACAGATAACGTAAAAACTCGAACGACGTTTCGATGTCAACTTCTGCCGGTCATCATGGCTTCATAATCAAGTTCAAACAAATAACGGTCATCTTGAAGGCTGCAGCGTAACGATCATAATTGGAGTAAAAGATGGCCAATAAAGGCACTGTACACTCTAACAACACAGCAATGCGGTTAGCTAGACTGTCTGACATGTATGTTTAGCGCTCAAAACTACAAAAGCACTCACAGACAGCTGTTTCGTCCTTCAGTGGGGCCAACCGCATTGCTGTGTTGTTAGAGTGTGCAGTGCCTTTATCGGCCATCTTGATAATAGGAGTGCCCACACGCAATGTTTGATCAGTGTAAATACTCCAAAGCCTATTCTGCGACAGCAAACGTTTTAGTTTTTAGCTTTTTTATGCCAATGTGAAGTTTTGAAGGGAAAATAGAAAAAAAAAACTTAATGAATCATCCTCGTCTCATGAGTCTTCGTCTCTTTTTGTAAGTGGTTTGTCGCGCCGTTTTGCGCTTCTCCTACTGAAGATAGTGGAGCAAGTGCGCAAGCGAAGCGTGGAGCGCGACTATTAGCTGTAGCGTAGAGCAATTGCAATCCCCTCAGTTGCGTTCGCCCTCGTTCCCCCGCAGCTAAGTAGCTTGGTTTTATTTCGAGTCGCACGTTCGACGCCCACGTGATCTTTGGAGGAGATAAGAGGTTTGTAAACTAGCTAAGCTTTGGTGCGAGAACGAGGGAAGATCGCGATATGGCATGACTAATGCACATAAAAAAAGGAGAGTTGACTGGACATCGCTAAAAACATTGCTTATTCAAACGTTATCCGACACAAAAACCAAACGAAGGCATCTCGGTTCCCGAAACGCGAAGAAAATTTTATACAAAGGCGACCGACATGTCTTTATGACCAGCTCTAAGGTCAAAGTCAACGTTAACTCCAAAGTCAACGTTTACCCCACATTAGCTCTAGCGATCTTCAAAAAAAACACTATTTACGTAATTCACGATACGTTAAATATGCTTATTTAGTGGGTTTGCTTTCTGGAAGTACAGTATATTTTGCAGATAAAAATCATTCTAATCCATTGTGTAACATAAAATATTGTTTTCTTTATCCACATGCAAAACTTGTAATTTACACTGCAAACACAACTGAATGAGGAATTTAATAAATTGTTACAGTTAAAAATATATATTTAATAAAGCCGTGCAAACGCGCAAACGACAAACGTTCATTTTTGTCACGTGGTGATGCTATCATCCAGTGGACAAATCTACAAGTAGCATAAATTTAATGCATTGTCCAGTTTTCTGGGATTAATTTTACGTGCTTTTTAATAGTCAACTTTTTTGAGTTCCTTTCGGCTGCAACTTGCTAAACTCCGCTGCCCCTATTCTGCTCTCTAATACCAAGCGATTAAAAGCTTTCTTGCTCTTCTGTGGTTTTGGCTGAAAGTGCTTATAAGGAGGAATAATATTGAAATATGAAATACTGTAAGAGCGTGTTATCATATGTTCATGAATTATGTTCCTTAGCTCACGTGTCATTTTGTACTTATGAGCAAGCTTGTCCGCCACGATTTTGTTTTCGCTTGGGGTCAACTGAATTGCAGATTTGTTCAGAACAGAATGGGTGCGTCTGGGATCTTCTTTCTTACTGTCTACTTCGCATTCAGGAATGTATGTTGACAGCTTTATCCATTTAGCTGAATCTGAGTGTATGCGAGGTAAGCGAAGAGGACTTGGTTCTGTGTCCTGTAGCTGATTGGAAATTTCCGCTCCCTCTTGTTCTGCGTCCTGTAGCTGATTGAAATTTTTCTCTTCTTCCGTTGTAAGTCCCCCGGTTACCTCAGCACGCAATTTGTCTTCCTTGATTTTCATTCTTTCCAACTTTGAAGTCATTTTAATAAGTCGACCATGTTTCTTGTCTGCCATCACGAATTTTTTCTTTATCTTTGTCGATAATTGTCTTTCAAATTTTTGCTTGTTCTCCTTTTCCTTGGTAACTATTTCCGCTTTTACTTGTTGAAGTTTGGATACTGCATCGAAAGCTACGCGAGCAAGCTTCTGTCGGTTTTCGTACGGAGTATAACTCGGATCTGCTTTTCTCTCGTTATCTTCCAATATAGCTAATTTTGCACCTTGTAAGTCCTTTTGAACCTTTCTTTTCTCGGCTTTAAGTACTTGCAGTTTTGTCTTTTTCGTCTTCTTCTTCCTTTTCTTGTTAGCCGCCCCGGCAGTGTTACCAGTGTTAGAATTCGGTATTTGTGTTGAAGTTTCTCTAAATGATTCAGTACTTCGGTGTTCGTTTTCGCTGATACGAACTTGTTTCTTCTCCATTGTCAGATGGAAATAAAGGACATCAAAATCTAAACTTCTGTCATGAGCCGGTAAACGTTAACAAACACCGGTGCCTTATCATTCACTGATATGAAAATAGCTTTTTGCATCAGACACTAACCAGCCGTAACTATGGAAAAAAACCCGCAGGCTCATAAATTTATCATAAGTAGCGACCTCTTGTACTCACTTATGGAATATGCAATGTGTTAAAGTCAATCTTTGGTTCTTTGTTTCGAGCCAATTAAAGTGTTAAACGACTTCTCAAATAATCAACATCAACCATTTTTATGAATAGCGAGAAAAAAAAAACATTTTTGCATTCTAAACACTGCTGCT
Source organism: Dendrophyllia cribrosa (assembly GCA_024195265.1). Taxonomy (NCBI): domain Eukaryota; kingdom Metazoa; phylum Cnidaria; class Anthozoa; order Scleractinia; family Dendrophylliidae; genus Dendrophyllia; species Dendrophyllia cribrosa. The sequence continues at coordinate 61,520,270 of JAJLRJ010000001.1, read as the reverse complement.
GTGACTGGAGCCCTGGATCAGTAAACATAGTTATAAAAATAGCGCATGGCCGCTATTTTGGCAACAATTAACAAATACGCAAGTAATAAAGTATGGTTTTAGAAGTTGTGCGTGCTAGAAGCGGTGATAAAAATTGCTAGAATATAATGGACCCATTTGATTCAATTTCCCCCTTTTTTCTTGATCCTTATAAGCCTAGGTCATAAAGAAACGCCGGACCGGAATAATTTACTTCAAAAGGGATAACATATCAGTTATGACGTCACATGACGCAGAAAGTAGGCCTGTAGATTCATCTTGGATCCATCATTTTTGACGATGTATTGTTTTTTTTACACGATGTCCGCAGTTTTGAATCCCTTAAATTGATCGAACAATAAACGGATGCAAAAATAATATCAGTAAAAATAGGGAAGTTACTTCAACAAACGAAACGGAGGATTGAACAGGAGAATTTCACATTTTTCTAAAACAAAAATGGCTCTCAAATAAAAATTGTCATGGGAACAATCAGTTTCCATGAACAACTACTGCCGACTGACAGGAAATTGAAATAAAATTCTGTAGATTATTTTATACTTTCGGTAAAATAACAAAGTTTGGTGGTTAATTCGTGTACGCTTTTAGTTCCAAGCGCTTGTCGGTGTAAAGAGGTTCTTGCGTAGCGTCCTCTCCCACCTCCCCCCACCCCCTCCGGTCCCCAAACCTACAATAGGGTTAGACAGATTCTGCTCAAAAATTGTTAAAAAGTTGCTAAAAAATATGGGCCAAAAGTTGCTAAAAAGTTGCTTAAAATCGAGAAAGTTGCTTTAAAAATTTAAAAGGTTGCTTGCTGACATAATAACTCTAATCATATACTGTAACTCCTTCCTTGTTTATAATAATAATAAAAATAATAATAATAATAATTTAGTTAACGTCGTTTTCACAGGGAGCGGTTGCCCAATCTCCCGAGCCAAGGGCTCATGATAAAAGTGGTCGACACGACAAAATACAAAAAAAAATACATTATATATAAAATATAGAAATTTAAACAAAATCAGTACTAAAAAAACTTAAATTAACATAGGTACAATAAATCCAGTAATCATATGCTATTTTTTTAATTTCTAAATCGCAAAGTGACCTCATTGAATTGCGAATTACAAAACACGGCCTAATAAACAAGAGACATGCTGCTAACATAGCAAATAATACATGTTGTGGTCAAATTTGAGTATTTGACCCTCTTTCAAATTCATCCGTTCTATTATTTCAATGTATGCAAATTAATGGTAATATGAAGTTTTATATTATAGAATGGAAAAAGGTAGCTTATCTACAGGATACCCAGGAATATTAAAACAGGATACCCATTCTGAAAATGGAGTCACATCCGGTACATCCATACTTGGAATCTATCAACACATGATACCCAACCGATCAAAAAAGCAGAGATTTTCTAGTGAAATTCTTGCGAAATTCTAAAGAAAACGTGTTAAAATACCAACTACTTATGAATTTGATTAAAAAATAGTGAAAATATGGAAAAAATATGCGAACTTTTAGAAAAGATGCTGGGAAGTTGCTCACTCTCCGAAAAGTTGCTCAGAATCGAAAAAGTTGCTCAGAATCGAAAAAGTTGCTCAAATCGACAGTTGCTCAAAAGTTGCCGAGCAGAATCTGTCTAGGCCTACTCCAACCCCTTCCTCATTACCCCAAGCCTAAAAAGGAAAGGCTTATTGTTTCAGTCTCAGTGACTTGGCTGCTGGCGGCTGGAGTTGTCTTTAAAGGAACTATTTGTTTCGGATTATCATAGTCTACAACATGATATACACTCTATGAAAAATTACATATCGGCGTATTTAATGCAAAGGTTGCTTGAAAGTACAATACCATAACCTTTAATTTCAGCGTCTCTTGTAGTCAATTAAAGTATTATTGTTTTTTTTTTACCAAATAAGTTAACTGCTCCGGATGATAAACTTCTTAAATATTCTATTTATACGTTCCCGAGAAACAAGAATTTACAATACTATTAAATTGAAGTCAAAACAGTCAGTATAAACAGCATTTAATGTTTTTTTGTAAGACATTTTAAGTGCTTAAAACAACTTTTTTCGGGTACGTTTTGCTAAAAGCCATTACCCCAATTTTGTCCTCGTAAACCAAGCGATTGAAAACTTGCTTACTTTTCTGTGGTTTCGGCTTTTTTCGCTTATAAGGAGGAATAATATTGAAATACGAAAAACTGTAAGAGCGCGATATCATATGTTCATGGATTGTATTTCTTAGCTCGCGTGTCATATCGTACTTATGAGCAAGCTTGTCCGCCACAATTTTCTTTTCGCTTGGGGTCAACATAATTGCAGATTCACTTAGGACAGAGGTGGGTCTCGAGTCTTCTTCTCTGCTTTCTAATCTATGTTCGGGTACGCTTGCTGAAAGCTTTATCCACTCAGCTGAATCTGCTGAGCGTATGCGAGGTAGACTCAGAGGATTTTGTTCCAGCTCTGTTACACTTTCAGTTCCCTCGCTCAGTTCACGGTCTATCTCTCCACGCAACTCCTCTTCACCCAACTTCAATCTTTCCAACTTCGAAGTCATTTTGATAAGTCGGCTGTGTTGCTTATCGGCTCTAATGGATCTTTTCTTTAACCTAGTAGACAATTTTCTTTCTATTTTCTGCTTGTTTGCCTTTTCCTTTGTTACTATTTTCCCCTCTAACTGTTGAAGTTTGGATAGCGTATCGCTCGCTGTGCGAGCGAGTCTTTGTCGGTTTTCGTACGGAGTGTAACTTGGACTTGCCTTTCTATCATTGTCTTCCAAAATACCCGCTTTGGTGCTTTTCAGGTCTTTTTGCAGCTTTTTCTTCTCGGCTTTGAGCACTTGCAATTTAGCCTTTTTTTTCTTCTTTCTTCTCCTGAGATTACTGGAACTTGTGTCAGAACTTGGCGTTTCTATATGCCGCAGAGTTAAAGTTTCATTCAATGATGTGCTCCAACCATCATTTTCGCTGAAGCGAACTTGCTTCTTCGTCGAGGACATTTCCAGTGTCAAGCAGTTTGCGTGTTTGGTCGCTGTGTCTTTTGTAAATGTGTTAAATGTACCAATATGAAAATGGCTTTTAGTAAACCTGCCGTAACTATGGTGAAATCCCACAAAGTTATAAATTTATGATAACTGTCGACCGCCTGCAATTATGGAATCGAAAATGTGTTAAATTCGATCGCCCGTCCTTTGTGTCATGCCAATTAAGTCACTACTGTGTAATGACTGTCTTAAGCAATATGAACCTTTTTCACAAATAGTCAGAAAGATATTTTCGAACTTCTAAGAGCCCCCGCTGCGGTATTTCAAACTGGGGTCGCACCGTAAACCGCGTTTTGTATCTTGCCTGTGGCGCCATTTCCAGCCAAGAAGACTAATATACCTGAAGTTGGCAACAATGTATTTAATATGCAAATGGTAAACATTTCTTAAAAGTTTTGACAATTATGTCCGGGGAAGAGCAGGTGGCAATTAAGATACTTGAAATACATTTTCAGAACCACTAGAATATAAAACTCAGTTTCCTACGGACACGAGAAGAAAAGTCTTGTCTTACTTCTACCCATGGTTCATTACTTTTTTGACGGTACATACAAGAGCGGTTGCTGAAAAGAAAAGGTTTCCAACTGAGATGTAATTTTTTTCAAATTGATATAGATATACAGTTTATATATTCCAGTTCAATTTTTTTTAGGGAATTATTTTAAGTCGAGGAGCTTCCTGTCAAAAATGTGAAATTGTAAATAAGGATAGTATCGGAGTGATAGTTTTTTTTTTCATAAATTTTTGACACATAAACATTAACCGTTAAATTTTTCCTGTTCTAAATCCAAGTGCCACGCAGCCACCGAACATTTTGACAGGTGCATATGACCGACTCTGTCTGATATGCAATAATTGGTGGTTCTCTGCAGTATCATACTTTTAAAATCTGCGTTGCAAAATATCTTCGTTTTATCTACACCACTGAAATGAGATTCTCAGGAAAGCGATCTAAAAGTGTAGGAAACACTTATGCTACATATACACACTACATATATTTGACGCATGTTCGTACTGTATATGGATATAAACTCATTTCTGATAACTTACTAGATAAGCAACCGCTATCCAAATATTATTACAAACCTTAATACAGGCAAATCCTTATATTTTGGTTCTCTTGTTTATGGGATTGATCCTTTCCGTTTAAATTAACCACTCCGTATTATTTACTGTGTGATCACCTGTTCGTGTAAATGTCAATTAATATGAGACCATAAAACCGGGACATAGTGCAAAATAACAAAATATTTCAGGAAAAAAAGAAAATTTTTAGTTGTTAAAAATTTAAGACACTGTCAATTATAACAAGATTACAACATACATTTCCGGTCGATTTTTCCGGTTGTGAAAAGGAAAATGAAGTTTATTTTATTTACTTTATGAATTGATTTCTCACAGCTTTCGAAAACATTTTAGGCGCAAGAGTAACTTTTTTAAAATCGGCGTCATTTGTCTATTGTTGTCAGGTGTTTCATCGTATGTAAAGGATTTAAGTATTCAGGACTTTTTCGGACCTTTTTATTTTATCCACCGATGAAGATTTGTCTTGTAAACCAAAATTGCCGGCAAATTCGTAACATTTATCCAAGTTTTCATTGTTATTATTTTGTTTCATTTTTTACGCGTTGCCGTTAGGATCAGACCCAGGGATCAGACTCCAGGTCTGCAAATGATCCGGTGTCACAGTGATATGTGTTTCCGCAAAATCGGGCCAGCCGCCATTTTTGTTTTTCATGACGAGTGAAAGCCGGGCCGAGAGAGTGCAAAAATCTTGCGGAGACGGGCTTTGGGGGTTACAGCCCCCCACCCCTTGAGCAGTTTTTGTACTCTCCTCAGTTTTTATCGCGCCGTAGCCTGTTCCAGGCGTTAAGTTTGTGGCGCGCGAAAGGAAAATCGGGCGCAAGAGAAAAACGAGGGGAGGTTGGGGAGAGAGGCGAAAGAACCTTCGCCTCTCTCTCAGTTTTCCCTCGCGCCGACCCTATAGCGCCGCGCGCCGCTTTTCGCTGCTCCCCACAATCCAAACGCCTGGAACAGGCTAATCGCGCCGTGACTTTAATACCCCATCACAGCTCTCTCTCTCTCTCTGTGAGATAAGTGAAGTTACCAACTCTTATTATGTTTTAGCTATGGCACACTGACGAGGGCTAATAAGCGCGAAACAGCTGTCTGTGTTGTTTGTATTTGATCCAATGTGACGCAATAGATCGTTCACGGTATCTGCAGTTTAGTTGATTTACATTTAAGATGGCGGCTAAATGAATGATCGAACCCGGGGATCGAACTCGACGGACATACGGGAAAATAGGGGACTGTGAACAGTCTAGCACAAATTATGCTTTTCGCTGCGAGGACAAATTTTAAACTAAATGAAATACCGACATTGGCGATTATCGCCCTTGCGCTAAAAGACTCGCTATTTTGCAGAAACTCGTTCACTATCACAGTCTAAGATGCCAGGGGTCAGTAAAAATGCTGTACTACCCGCCGTAACGATTTTTAAACGCCATTTGCCAGTAAACCTCGTCTGGACAAAATTTTTCACGCAACTGATCACACCCAATCCGAATCGCCCGAGTGTGATGCCATTTGAAGACTTGGATACATAGCTTCATTGTGACCGTGCGGCACTCCTTATTTGCTGCTGTTGTTTTGCTTATCTCAAGGCTCGGACACCCGGTGCAACAGGTACAACTTTTCTTGCAATGTTGCGCGCAACAGTTGCAGAACAGAAGTAAAATCGAGTTCTACTTTTGCAACGTAACGCGCAACAAATTGCATCGTTTGACACTCCCAAAATATTTTGTTGCGCGCAACATTGCAAGAAATGTTGCAACGTGTGTCCGAGCCTTTAAAGATTTGAAAATTTAACACCTCCCTCTGATTGGGTAACAAACTTGTGGTTTATTGGACACGAGGGTGACCCGTTTATTCCCGCGGGTGTTTACGGGCCACTGTCCCGAACTCCAGATTTCACGTGATGACAGATTCCGCTGTTCTTGTCTGAGACTGTCGGCTCAGCGGCTTCGTTCGTGGTTTGAAAAAAAAAATGGCTTCAGGGGGTGAAGATTCCAGCAGCAAAAATCAAGAAATTCAGCCTGAAGAAGATGAAATAGCCGTCGTACGAGATACAGAAGGTGTTTTTCGTCATTTTATGTTCCTACGGTATCAGGATGAGACGGAGAGAGGAGAGGAAAGAGGCGAAATGGACAGCCCCACAGCCAGCGCTCGCCCAGACGCGCTAGAAGAATTGCGTTCTTGTAATGACGTTCACCCATTTTCACAGCATGTTCCTGTTATTGGCAGGCGGTTGGGAGAAATAGGCGATGAAATAGATGCTAAATACAAAGATCAATTCAAGGATATGATCGATTCATTAAGCCTTACTCCAGCAACGGCCTACGAAACATTTGCCGCTGTGGCCCGAAGGTTGTTTCGCTCTGGAATAAACTGGGGCAGAATAGTCGCTTTGCTTTGTTTTGGTTATGAGATTGCCGTGACTGTCATTCGCAGAGGCTTTAGTGGGAGTTTTCTACGGAGAATCATTCGATTTGTGGTGGATTTTATCTTCAATGAGAGAATTGCTCGATGGATAGCACAGCATGGAGGATGGGTAGGTTAATATTCTGAGTGTATCTTGTTTGTCACAAATTATGAAAATAATATTAGATCGGACTCTTTCGTGATATTGCATGAATTTTATGACTTTAAGTGAGTCGACCATCAATCATTTCCTAATTTGACTTTAATCAACACGCAATCATAGGTTTAAAATGTTCGCCTTTGCATCTGGTTCTCAGTTACTTAAAACAAACTAAAGTTAGCAAGCTAGTAGTTTGAGTTGGCATGTGTGAATGTCACATCAACAGTTGACGAACTTGTTGGTAAACTGTTGGTGACAAGTAGAACTTGTTTTTATTCTTGCCAACTTGTTTGAGTTGACAAACTTGTATTTGACCACTGGTAACCCAAGCTCAAGTGATGTTTAGACATTGTAATTTGAATGTCGTGGTAAGTGTTACGTAATAGCGAAATTATAAGGATGTGTATGGGGAAAATTCACTTCGAATTTGAGCGTAAAATAAGGAACAATATTTGAATAAACTGGCTCACCTGAACTCCTTGAGTGGTTTGTGGGTCGATTCGAAGCGATTCCAGCGAGATTTAGTTCCACTTATTCTTCCTCCCTAAAAGAGAGAATTTTCCCCATACAAATCCTTATAATTTCGCTATTACGCAACACTTACCACGACGTTCAAATTACAACGCCTAAACATCACTTGAGCTTGGGTTACCTGTGATTTGACATGGGAACGTTTGCTGCAAAATTATTTCAATAATGGGCAACTTTGTTTCACAGGGGGCCTCTCTTTTCTTCCCACCCTGCGAGCAGAGCATTTCTTTATCCCGATACCAGAAGAAAAAGGCTGTGTGAAATTGTGTCAAATAGTTATTGAGCATGTGCAGGTCATGCTTGTATACAATTCAAACCCAGGCCGAATTGAGTGGGTCCCTGAGCTGGTAAACAAAACATCAACATGTTCATCAGCTTTAAAGTCCTTGAGCCTCAAAGTTTTCGAATCAATGTTTTTGCATGATTCCATCCGATTAAAAACAAGCACAGTTAATGGACAGGTGCAATGACCAATAACATGGGATCAGAAGTATATGTTGTGGTCTATTTTGTCCTTGGTGCAAATTTTATTTTCCTTTTTTTAAAACTCATTATCATACATTATCATATATTTCTATACCCAAAAACAAAGGAAAATAAAATTTGCACAAAGGACAAAATTAATAACGTATACATGTATGATACATGTATATGTTTTAAACAGGAATCATACATTGTACATTTTAGTGTTGACTTTCAAATGCCGCGTGTAAAGGACTAGAGGTCAAGTCTGTCTGTTGTTTCCTGTGGTGTTTGCTGTTGTAGAATTTGACCTCTTTTCATTCTTTTTTGCCTAGCGGTTGCTGTGTTGTTTTCACCATTATTGGCATGTTGGTTTTTATGTAGGACAGGTTAAAACTTCTCTAGCTTTTCTCTCTGGAATGACAGGATTTGAAATGATATCTGATGATATGTTGGCCGTAGATGTTGGCATGAATCCAGCTATTTTTGTCACGCTGGGCCCAGCTTTTTTTATAGTTTTCGTTATAGGATTTCTAGTTTGTAGATGCCAGCTTAGCAAGAAAGCTATTCAACTTGTAGAGAGTTGAAGTTTGTCTTGGTCAAGGCTGTGATTTTAGCATCCATTCACTTGGTTTTATACAGTTTATAGCTACATGGCACTCGATGTTTAAAATTCCTCCATTGGCAATTTTGACAGTCCAGCGACCCAGTTGTTTATGCCACTATTTCATTAATAATAATAATAATAACTTTATTCAGGTGTCAAATGTACAAATAGCAGTAATAAAACCACTAAGTCAGGACACAACAAAATAATTTAAATAAACTAATAAATCGCTAAATATTAATCTAATATTAATCATTCCAGCTGAGATGCCATGTAAAACGTCCAGGGAGTTTTCTTTTAGACGGTAACTTAAAGTGTAGAACACACAAACACTCTTCAAAGCTGTGGTATTGACCACCCTTTTGTATGCCTGCAAAACATGGACAGTGTACAGCAGACACGCACGCAAACTAAACCACTTCCACACAACCCTCCGCAAGATTCACCACATCGGATGGCAAGACAGAGTCCCAGACACTGAGGTTCTTGAAAGGGCAAACCTCCCATCAATACACTCCATCCTTCAGAAGTGTCAGAAATGCTGGGCTGGTCATGTTTGCCACATGTCAGATGACCTTCTCCCAAAACAGCTCCTCTACGGTAAGCTCACTAATGGTAAGAGATCTGTGGGTGGACAAAGGAAGAGGTTTAAAGACAACCTGAAAGCTTCTCTCAAAACCCTGGGCATATAGATCCTGAGAAATGGGAAGAACTGGCTCAAAACCGCTCAAAGTGAGGTAGCCTCATCTGCGAGAGTGCTAAGAGAGCTGTAGAAAAGCGTACGGAGGCAGCCAAGGAAAAATAACTTATGCGTAAATCCTGCTCAGTCAGCACCTCATCAACCTCTGCTGACCTCACATGTTTCACATGTGCGGGGATTCTGACAGGGTGCGCGGGTGCGGGACCGCACAATTCGGTCAAACCCGCACAATTCCGCACAATTCCTAAAAATCCGCACAATACTGAAATATTTGCTTAAAATTTTAATTAAATCAGGTATTTCTATTGATCACCAAGATTTCTAGAATTGTTTTAGGCTATTTTCAGCCCATTTTCCTTCCAAACAATCGAGAAATCCCTCGCTTCCCTCAAACAGCTCGAGCGGATCGATATAAAAACAACAAGGCGTTCTCTTCGCTGTCCTGGGAACTAGTCTCAGTTTTAATTCTTTCCGACTTCCTACAGAATTTTTCGCGTAGCTTTTTAGTTGTCGTTTTCCAGACATTATGTCGTTTTTCTTAGCAGCCTGTTGATATTTTTTCGAGCACTTTCGCTTCCTCTTTCAGTTTAATATGTCGGGGACCGAGGAAGAAACAGTAACACCGAAGAAATGTACTCGGTCGCGCCGAAATGAATGTCACTCTGTCTGAATTATTTTCGCAAAGAACTGATCAAGTTCGCGAATCGACAAACAAACTATTAAAGCGCTGGAACTTCGGATTGATAGGAGAAAATTATTAAGTTCTGATCAGAATTTTTCAATCAATTGAAAGACGTTTGCAAAACATGCTATCAAATTACATTTAGCACGCAATTTGCATACATCTCGAGGTTGTGCTTTTACGGCAAACTGTCGAAGAAATTGTGTGAACCTTTAATGGAAATTATTCACACTACATAAAATGTACGGATGTTTTAGAAAGGAACTCGCTCAGATCGGAAACATTTTATTTAGAGGTGGTATTTCAGTTTTACCCGATCGAGTTCATTGTGTCACGCAATGTGATTTTGTTGAGACAAATAAACTTTGGTGAAGAAAAACAGCCGCAAATTGGCAATTGCTGGGTACATTTTAATCCCCAAAGTAAAACATCCATTTGTATTTTTCATTTATGCAGAATTTCCTCCCTGTCATATTTTTCTGGCCTGGCTAGAACACTGGTGATTGAATATTTGGTTAGTCACAGGATTGCACAATCCCGCACAATTTCCCGCACAATCGAAGTTATTTCCCGCACAATTTGACCCAAAACTCCCGCACAATTTTGGATTTTTTCCCGCACCCTGTCAGAATCCCTGCATGTGGCAGACACTTTTGTGCCCGGATTGGTCTCTTCAGCCACCTCCGGACTCACAGAATGTAATCAACGGCATCAAGGGAGAGGTCTTGGTCGTCATCATTGTTGATGGACCAACGAACAGAACACTCAACCGAAGATCCACGCGAATCGTGTCATTTGTACGGTAAAGGTTATCACGTCTTCCAGATGATAACAATAACATGGCTGCAATGCACACTGGTTGAGAGGGACCCTTTAAGGCAGTTGACTGCTGTTTACTCAGACTTGTCACTTTTTCATGCTGGACTACTACTGTACATGAAGCAGCATCTCGTCCAAAGTTCTTTGCAGAGACTCATGCTTGGATGTCATTTTGCTTCCACACAGTGGAGAAAAAATAATGCTAACAAGTGCAGTTGGAAACCGGTTTGGGGAGAAAAACAGGCCCTACTAGCTAGCCCAAACGTTGGGGCTGTGGCAACTTCAAAGACTCAATGTCACCATTTCGGCAGAGCCTTAGACAGTACTTTTGTTCCTGAGTTTAATGCTCTTCTCATTCTTAGTACATGTTTGAACCAAGACTCAGTTGAGCTCCACAAATAAACAAGGAAAACAACTTGACCAGTTCTTCTACCTCTGTAATTTATACCTATCTACCTTTGTAATTTATACCTAGTCAGTACCAAGCCTGAGCAATGAATGAAGCCAATAATCATTGTCAATCAGTATCAATCAATAATAATCAATGTCAAATGATTTAGCGATAATGGAACAGGGCCCATAGAGCCAGCCCCCTCCCTTTGACTTTCTACTACATCGTTTTTATTGATTGTTATCAATTTTCATTGGTTGCTTTTGATTTTATCAATTGTTAGCAGCTACTCAACATTGTGAGAAGGCTTGTAAAACAGTTTGTTGGGTGAGGTAAAATGTCAGTAGAGCTACAACGTAGGACTTCACATTTTCAACAGAAAATCATTGCAGAACCTTATTCTCATACCAAGTGTTTATGATGTTCTTATTGTTATGAGCACAAAAAATACAACAATCACAGCAACTTGTGACTGTCAACTAGTGACTGGTAGACTCTTGTTTTATAGTGTTGAAGCCAATGCAAATGTCATGTGTTTTCTTGGTTTGTTTGCCTTTTTTCTAATCTTGAGTTTTTTTTACTCCACAGAGGGCTGTGTTAGATTTCCGGCTATCAGAACCCAGCTGGTACACGGTTGGCATTGTGCTTTTGTTAGGAGCATTAGCTGTTTTCACTGCTTCAAAGAAGACAGGAACATAAATGATACAATGTATATTTACTTAAATTTTATGTATGATTACAATCCCTTAGATGGAAAGGTAAATATTTTTCACAGTTACATTTTCTGGAGATTTAGTAACAAAACCCAATGTACATGTATATGTATGAGTGAGCTTTAAGCACAGATATTCGTGGGTTCGTTTTAAAAGCTGGCAAGCCAGTTATTTTTATTGGTCTTTTTTGTTTACAGAAGACCTTTTAGAACCCTCTGATACTGATAATAATTAAGCCTAATAATCCACAACCTCTATTGCCTGCCTATTAAAATCATCCATTTAATATTATTCTTTTCTTATAAAATGTTATCAGTAGATAACACTGTGTTCATAAATCACAGTCAGCAAGCCAAAGAATTTTAAAAATTAAAATAATTTCATGTTGTCCTATTTTGGGATGGTTTAATGCCACTTTTGGTATTTTATTATAATGCCAGTTTGTTGAGAATGTTTAGACTATTGGTTCCCCTCTATGACATACAAACAAATGTGATAAACGAAAAAAGATGATAAATTTTAAGCTAGACTAAGAGCAGTCTCTCTTTTCCAGCTTAGTCTGTCGAGCGAGAAACGAAAAAACATTAGCGAACGGATAATGGCCGCGCGAAACTGATGGCGGGGCAGGCACGCGAGAAAAGAGTGCCTGCCTCGCCACCAGTTTTGCGCCGCCATTATCCGTTCGCTAATGTTTTTTCGTTTCTCGCTCGACGGACTAAGCTGGAAAAGAGAGACTGTTCGTAGTCTATAACAGGAATCAAACCCCTGACCTTCCATGAACCAGTTGGATGTTCTAACCACACGAGCTCCGAGAGACTAGTGATGAGCTAGTCCATTTCATTTTGCTTGTTTCTAACATACAAGAAAGGTTGGTCATTGGTAGCAAAAATAATGTTATCACACTGTTTTATAGTGGCTTTCAATTATAGCGTCGCAAAACCAAGCTGAATATTTAACATGACTGTGGCATTGATTTGCAGATCATTTTATTCTAAAAGGTTTTGTTCCTTAGTTTTCACTTCTATTTCATAAACATCTTATTTCTAATCACAAAAAAATATTTAATATATAAATTCAGGATCAAAAAGTGTTTCACTTACATTGAAACAAAAATTCATCAGCTTTATCATGGCTGCGACATAATTATATACAGAGCAAGGACAGGAAGGTACATATTTGTAGAAAAAAGCTATTAGCTGGACTCTGTAAATATTTGACTGTAAGTAGGATGGGCAGTCTGCTGAATAGTAACTGTAAATTTAAAAACCTAAAGCTCTGGCTGGCTTTAGAAACTTGGCCAGGACTTGCGTGTATCTGCGATAGCTTATGTTGACTTGTGATCACCTTGATCTAGCTCAAATTTGTCTGTAAGTGGGCACAACCTTTTCACTGTTTGGCCATCAAAAAATTAATGCAAGTAGTTGCAAGTCAAGTGACCAATATCAAGCATGACTGCGTGGGACTTGGCCGACCGAACTTGCGGGTACTTGTGAGTCAACTTGCGACTCAGTTTGACCACCCAGCATAAGTCAACTTACATAAGTTTTCATTTTCCAACGTGCATTGTCTTGCGTTCATGTTTGGCCTGCAGGGCTTTAGTAATAAAACATTTTGGAATTAGAGTCTTTCACCTGCTAAAAGATTTATCATTAATATAAACGATTGATACTAAAGCCTGACCTTTAACTGTTGTAAATTTTGATTGGCAATGATATTTATGAAGGAGTGGAAGGACTTGTACAGAATCAAGTATTTTTCTATTTTGGTTTGCTTTTGAATTTATTAATTTATTTTGTATTTTTGTGGTTTTTCTTTCTTGGCTGTAATTGTGATCAGTTTGTTATCATTAACAAAGCAGCTAAAAGCTGAATGTGAATTTAATTAATAAATGTTTTAATTTGTTTTTGCTCTTGATATCTGTTGTCAGTTCTTAATTGGGAGAACATTGGTATCCTGGACTTCATATACACAAACCTGAAACGCTTTTGCTTCTCACGACGAATATGGATATAATCGAAACACTTTTTATAACAACGAAGCCTTTCAGGAGCTGTTGTTTCTAAAACAAAACAGTGTTGTTACAATAGTGTTCAAGTCTAGCATAATCTTGAGGCTTGATTAAAAAAAAAGGTTGCAAGTCTCAGGCTGTGGTAGATCTAGAGGAGGGGTCAAATGCCGTTATGATTTGATTCAGTGCCCATCCCCTTTCAAATAAGTGCCCCCCTCCCCAAAGATGCTATGCCAGAAAGCTTTCTTAAAACAATTTATTGTTACCATTGCTCTGACTATGCAAATTGTACATTTTCTGTTATTGTTCATTAAAGTGCTTATTCATGTTTGCATGTTTCTGTCAAAAAATAAATAAATAAAGGAGGGGCCATTTATTTGTAACATTATTGTAGGATGTGGTACAAGAATTTGGTGAAACGCTTCTACCTTTTTGCAGGTCCACTTATTAAATTATTGTATCAATAGCAAAATTTAAGAAACAGAGATATTTTCCATCAGTTTTGAAGATAGAAGGAAAACTATGTCAACTTAGTCGATGCATGTGTAGTGTCAAATTAGAGCTATCCAAGTACAAGAAGTTGTTATTGGACAACTAGAATAGGGCATCTTCCCCAATAGTTATGTAAGCAAGAGGGAGGCAGATGACAATCACAACAGAGAATTTTGTTATTGATATTGAAGTATTGGAGTTATTTATACATTGTGGGCAGGGTGTAGAAAGTTTTCTACTCTTCCTCACCTCGACTAACTGCCCCTGGGGTCGCCCCTGGGTCTCCAAGGGGGCAGGAAGAAGAGAGATCCTGGGAATGAGGTTGGAAAAATAGGCCAGAATTTTTTTAGGCTTTTGCATTAATAGCAATTTATTAAGTTGAAGCTGCAGTAATTTTAAGTTTTGAAGATAACACAAAGTTTTATTTAGTAAATTTGTGAACACATAAATAGATCCAAAATGTCATGACAGCAGCAAATGACTGACAATGACAGCAATGTTGCTCTCTTTTTGTAAGCACATAAATAAAGGCACAAGGTGCTTTTCACACACATTAAATAATATTATGTGCACATACTTGCTACTAATGATTATGTACCTCTTGTATTTTTAAGTTAAACACAATTTAACTCGTACTAGGACGTGGAATCCTGATTTTTCAAACCCTTGATTTTTCAAACCTCCCGATTATTCAAGCCAAAACTTGTTTCCATAGAATTTCATTTCAGTCAAGCCACCCTTGATTTTTCGAACCGATTTTTCAAACCAATTTCAGTTTCCCTCGGAGATTCAAAAAATTGGGATTCCACTGTAAATGTACCTTGTAATTAATTTTAAACCTCTTTGAATTTAATTATTTATGATATTAAGTAAATTTTGTGTCGTCATCATCATTACTCCCATTTCCTGTGTGGCCGGGGAATAGGGTAGTAATTTTGTGTATGTATTCTCTGTTATGAATGTAAATTGTTTTAACTTATATGAAATCAATGTAAATATTTAGGATTACTGCCTTTTGTTATAGTAATAGTAACTTTATTTAACGTTGAAAACTTAAGGAGTGGTCGCCCGAGTCTCTCGAGCCAGACTCCGGCTCATGTTAAAAATGTGCAACAAGAAAAAAAATAAAAACATCCAGAATTATTGATATTATTAGTTAGAATAAATAATATTATTAGTAGGTGAAGAGTCATCTAGTGGATATACTGCTAATAACGTCATCATTATTAAATAAATATGGTTTACTGATAACAAACTGGTAAATATTGAACTCGGCTCATGTTAAAAATGTGCAACAAGAAAAAATAAAAACATCCAGAATTTGATATTATTAGTTAGAATAAATAATATTATTAGTAGGTGAAGGATCATATAGTGGATATACTGCTAAATAAAGTCATCATTATTAATATGGTTTACTGATAACAAACTGGTAAATATTGAACTCATTGAGTGCCTACTTTCGATTAGTATTGAACACACTTAATAACTTGCAAGGTCTTGCAAAGTTTGGAACAAACTTAGAAAAGAGTAAAAAAAAGTTAAAGTTATACCGCTGCACATACATTCCAAATAGTTGTCCCAATATTTCTAGCAAACACCAATACAAGGGCCTTGTATCAATGATATTATTGATAATACAAGTCTCTAAATATAAGTCATATGGGGCACAATGGACCCTCATTACACTACCAATGCACAGTATATCTTATTGTTTACACTTGCAAGCTATGTGCAACCTAAGCAATTCAGGTAAACTGAGTTTTTCAGTAATCAAACTATCATGGACCTTAGGCAACAAGAATGTTGATGTCCCATAAGACATCACAAACAGCAACCAGAAGTTGCACTTTAAAATAGGTTGGCACATTTTTGCCCCTCGCCATGGATGGGAAAGCTTCTGTTTCATGTCTGAAGTAAAAACAGATTGGAAGACATACAACTTTTGTTGCCATCTGTAGTACATGTATCTGCCCTCATACAGGACGGGATGCACTGGGGCATCCTCACTTGGGCTGGCCTGAGGGTGCCTTAGTACTTAGCTAATTAATAGCATCCAAGACATCAATGTTTTCGTTGCTTAGGGTACCTGCCATCAAGATAATGACCCGGCTGTTTCGTGTTTGATCCCCCGGCTACTTTGATAGACCACACCTGAGACCAATTTTCCCCATCTACTTTCTTCATTTGCCTGCCTATTTAAAAAATAATAGCAACAGCCCTGAAAAGGGCAGTCTTTGGCAGGGGTGCAGATTTGAAGGGTAGGCATTAATCTTTTGAAACAAAACAATATTTTTAAAAGTTCTGTTTCTTCAATCTTTATTATTGCTCCCTTCGCTACAATTTACTAATCAACATCATCAATTGCTTTCCATAAAAAGTACCCAATAAAAGGCATTGCAATACTTGTTAGAAGACTTGACAAAAAATTGACGGCATGGTTATCCAGGATTGCTCTTCCAGCAATGTGCTTTGCTGTTGTGCAAGGTTTGTTGACAACACACTTCTTTACTGGGCAATAACCAGAGTACTGCAAAGTTGCACCGAGTAAAGAATCAAACATAGATCCCAAAAAGCCCCCTAAACAGCCAATTACAATGACTGGCCATTGCGGTGTTATCACTGTGATTCTACGTATTGCCAGTATTGTTACCAATGATACATAATAAGCAAGTCCAATCACAGTGCCACCAAGAATGCTTGCAACAGTTCCTGTTATTGTGATGCCTCCATTTGTTCCCACCGGGACTTTAGCAAATGTTGTTATAAGTACAGGAACATGAGAACTGATAGCTGTTCCTATTTCAGATGCCCATGTATCCCCGCAGCTACATGCAAATGATCCAAGAATCGCAGTGGAAAGCACTGATGCATTAAAGTCCTTTGCATAGTCAATTGCATGTTCTCCAATACCAACATCAATCATATAAAACAGGGCCAGTAATGTTGGCACTCCTCCATTACACAGAACCTGGATCCAATTTCTCTGTCCTCCTGTAAAACACACAGAATAAGAGTTAAAGCCAATTCACCCAGCAATGACTAAGCCAGACTTTTTAACAAGGAGGCAGCAGAGCTGTCATTTAAGCTTTGAACAAGTTGGCCCCAAAAGGAAAGTAACCAGTCATAAAACAAAGAAACTCTTCAATGCTTGTTGTCTTTCAGTCTTTTTCAAAGATTAAGTACTGGGTCATCTTCTCTATGGTTACTGGCCTGAATTGACTTACAATGAAAGGAATGCACACAAATTTTGGTCTCATATTATTTTACAGTGAAATCCCAAACACCATAAAGCTATTGATTGCATAGTCTTTTAATTTTTTTTTTGACAATCCAAAAGTAACAGCTGCCTGAAAGTAGCGGCCCCTTTGGCCTGCTAAATTCTAAAGAAATTAAGGTATTATTTTCAGAATTCTATGGTATGCTCCCAGCCCTTCAATTAACAGCTGTTTAGTTACAAGCATTAGTAGTTAACAGCTGTCTTAAATTATTGGGTAAATTTTACAATAACTTAGTCTACCCAATTACATGTAAAATCACCCATGCTAAGAAATGATCAGATTTGCAAATTAATGTCATTGATAAATTATGGAGTTGTCATTATTGAAGCATGTGAACACCTACTTCTTGAAATATAAAACTTTTTCTTTGAGTCAAACCATCATGATGATACATGAATATATTTCATGCAAGCAGGTATACATGTAAACCCTACCATGTGATATAATACAATGTTGGTAATAAATTAATGAAATAATAAGTTCCTGGTCTTTGTTCATTTTTCTTTTTCTCTATGATTTTGCTTTAACCCTTTCATTTCCAAGAGTGTCAAACATTGAAGGAAAATCTCAAATTTCATTCTGTAAAATATTGAAAAACAAATGGTACCATGCAAAAGAACTGCCAAAGAGTTTTCATTTCAATGGTCATGTTGTGGTTCAAATTTTTCTCCGGTTTTAAAATTTTCAAACCTGGGGTCAATTTAATAAAACTTTTACAAGTGAAAGATTGTTTCAGAGGTTGAAAACAACAGCTACTCTTGTAAATTACAACTGTGAAAGTTTTATTAAATTGACCCCAGGGGTCAATAGTCCTTTTTACAGTTGTGTGCTTGGTGACCTTGCCTTTGAGTGGAAACGAGGCTGGAGGTGACCTTGCTTTGATACAGACCTTGGAGCTTTTCAGATGTAAATTTAGCTAGTTAGCATGAGAAAAGCATTATTAACATATGAAAGGCAGAAAGGTTTGTATCAAAGCAAGGTCACCTCCAGCCTCGCTTCCACTCAAAGGCAAGGTCACCAAGCACACAACTGTAACAAGGACTATTCTGTTCAGTAAAACTTTTACAAGTGTAGCTATTTTTCAGAGGTTGAAAACTATTTTAAATATAAAGTGGTAATTTAATGTAAATATTGTATTTAATGTTAATACTGTATACATAATATTAATAATTCTTATTCTAGTTTATTATCTTGTATCTCGTATTATAACTTATACTCATTTCGCTCTTTAATTAGTTTTTGGCTTCGTGAAATGTAATTTTAGTAGTTTAGCATGTATTTTTGCTTAAACAAATAAATAAAGACTTACTATTATTATTATTATTATTATTAAAACAATAGCAACACTTGTAAAAGTTTCATTGAATTGACCCCAGTTTGTTTTTGTTTTCCTTTGTCGGAGATTATGATAATAATCTGACACAAAGGAAAATAAAAATACCAGAGAAGAATTTGAACCGCAACAGCCACATAAGATTTCGAATTCATCGACGGATTCAAAAGTTAGAACTACACTACTTGTCTTCATAATTGATTCTGGGAGTTTAACTTTGGAAAACTTGTCAATTTTGTACTTTGACCCAAACTTGAACTTCGAACCTCTAAATCCTCGTGTCATAAGTTTTATTTTAGCTTATTAGTTTTTATCAGTTAGCATTCACACACTTATTTTCTCTTTCTATTGGATGATTTTTGCAATGCGATTCTCGTGCGCGTTAATACCAAATGAAATTTAAGAAACATGAAATATTAATTGGGTAGACACTTGCTCGCTGGTTAACGGTAGAAATTTGTTTGGCAGACAATTCAATCAAAATCAAATCAAATCAAATCAAACACTAGACACGGAATCAAACACATGATACACTGCTATGTACAAACCTTTCTTGAAGTCTTCTTCTAGTTTCTCCTTGACATCGGACTTGAATCTTGTCAGCTTAGAACTCGTCAGAAAGAATGTTGCACAACAAGCGAAGAAGCAAAGGTTGCTCAATGTCAACACAAATCCAACTACAACAGAGGCAAAAGCGCCGGTCAAATCTAGCGAGTTCTTCTTAAGTCCGTGCTGTACGATAACAAGACACGAAAAAACAGCGAAACCAGCTCTTATTAAGAAATGCAAGAAAGGCAAAGCCATATTATTCTCTTAGTTTGACGAACAACCATTCTTTCCAATTTCCTTTCACCGCGAAAAGAACTCGACCTAGTCTCTCACCGTCACCACAGGAATCCCACACAAATAATCCCGAAATGCGGTTCCTGTGCCATTGTTTTCAAAATGGCGGCAGTTGTTGACGGTTGTTGTGTGGTGTTTTATGGCTAAAATCTCGAGGTATAGACACAGCTAAAGAACAGAAATAAGAACAGTTTATTAGTAACGATGTCTGGAGGGCTACAAGGAGATAACCGTGTTTCTACAGACACATTTTCGGACGATTCCCTTGGTGAATCGACTCGTTCTTTGCTTTCCCCAGTTTATGGCGATGGCGGCAGATTTGAACCATCAGAGCTCTCCGAGGGTTCCTTGAGCAGCGATGATGAGACAGACAACGAAAATCTTCATCAGTCTAAAGCCAACGAGAAAGATTACAGCCTTGAATTCGAAAGATCCAACAGCTCACTGCCAGCTAAGCCCAGGACAATTGGATACATCACTCCAACTAACTCGTCATTGTCGACAGGACACAAAAAATCTACGAGCAAATCCACCAGATCTGTCTCCAGATCAAACGTGGCTAGTCATAAAGCTGATAGCTCCAAAACGGCTGAAAAAAATGGTGACTGCCTTTCACCGTGGGAAACATGGCTTATACAAAAGACTGCCAAAGATCGTGAAAAGGTGAAACAGAAAAGACTTGAAAAGAAGACAGAAAGAGAGGAAAGTGAGAAAGAGAAACGAGAAAGGGAGCAACTTCTGAAACAAGCGAGCGAGAAGTACGAGGAATGGTTGGAAAAGAAAAAGACAAAAATTGCTGATGAAAGAAGAAATAAACAGTTGAAGGAACAACTTGAACGGGAACAAAAAGAAAATTCAAAACGCTTAATTTTAGAAAAAGCAGCAGTGAAATACAATAATTGGCTCGAGGATAAGAAAGTACAGGAAAATGAGAAGAAAAGGAAAGAGCAGGAAGATGCAAGGATAAAGAAGGAAAGGGAAGTGGAGAGGAGATTACATAATGAGGAAGCTTATTCTAGTTGGATGGCAGTAGTCAAAGAGAGACCCAGACCGGTTTATAACAGCTTTGGCTACACTGGGGGAGTGTTGACAGGGTATTATGAATGGGGTTCATATCCTGCACCAAGTTATTGCAATCCCCTCCCTTGGGTTCCACCAAAGGTGAAAAGAAATAATGAGAGAAGAAAAGGCAAGATGGAAATGCAGCCACTATCCCCACCTCTTCTGTTCAGAGACATTGAAAACAGGAAGGCAAAGGAAAAGAAGAAATAATACTATTTGAAATATTATGTTAATGACCTTTTTGTTGTTAAACTTTGCTGCATTGAAAAGACAGCAAGAGCAACATGATATACAGTTGACTTTTGCAATCTTAAACACTTCCGGGAAACCCAGGCTGAGGGGTGGTAGAGCCTGTAAGTAAATACCTTAAATGGTGTTGACAAGTTTCTGCACGACAAAATTATGAACTTCATGACATTGGCTTCATTGGTTGGAAGGCAAGGGCATAAAGTTAAGACATTTAATTAATTGTCATACCCTGAGAGCAGAGTTTTCTTGATCATTCTTTGTAGTGGTGGGTGAAAAGAAACCGCTGCCAAGATCCATTCAAATTATTTTCAAATGCATGCCCAAAGTTAATATGTCAGTCAAGAATAATGCCTCGTTTCATCTGTTTTGTCTGCCTTCCCGAGCAAGGGAGATTCCCTTTAGAGGCATTGTATGTTCCACAACACATGAAACCAAACTTATTTGGTGGTGTGTGTTAGAGAAAAAGCGCTCTTGACAGTTCTGTTGACTTGCCATATAATACTTTTACATGCTTTTCACAGTGTTTGTCTATCACATTATTTTTAAAATTAAAATATTTGCTTGAATAAATGCTGGAACTCTACAGGCTGATATTAAATTAGAACAGTTGGTTTTATCAACTGAGTTGATTTAAGGTAAATTGGCCACCATAAAGAGATTCAAAAGATGACTTTTTGAACACTGGCAGTAGCCAATTTACCTTATTAACCCTGTCGGTTGATAAAATGAAATGTTGTGTCCCCCCCTCCCCCCCTCCAATGACGCACGACGCAGCACTACAAAACTAACCCCTTTATACAATTTGAATTAATTCATTTCAGATGCTAACTTTATTTGACCTATGGTATGCCACAGCCATTTTATTTGTTTCACAGAATACAGTAAAAATGTATAAGTATTTTTTTTTTACAATAAAACTATTTTGCAAAAGTAACTACTGGTGTATCAAGCTTGAGGTCCAAATTCAAATAAATAATGTGGACAAAGGGTTCATTACAATTTTTTACAAACGATATTTTAACATAGACATTTGCTCTAAGAGCAACAAATGCTCATCAAGGAATCTTGTGTTGTTTCAAATAAGTTTTTAAAAGTGAGGACACCATTTGGACTGGTTACCATGTGGAGGTAAAACAGCAAACAGTCCAGTAAAAATGTGGACTGGTTGGCCAACCAATCAGATTGCATGATTCAAATCAGCTGGACCATGCACAGAGCAGGAATAATAAAGTTAAAAAGAATATTATGTTAATAAAGTGTATTATTATTTCTCTCACGATGTAGACATCACTTGAGATGTAAATTGTGACGTTTGGACTGCTTACTGCTAGTTTTCATCAGGCAATGAGGTTGACTGATCAAGTGTCATCTTTAGTATTGCTATGGTTGGCTGTGATTGGTGGAATTTAATCCTCATCACAGTCACCCATCGTGATACTAATGATAACACATAATCAATTGACCTCGTCACCTGATGGAGATTAGCAGTAACCAGTTGAAACAGCCCAATTTACATCCTAAGTGACTACATTATGAGACAAACATTTCTACACTTTAATTACTGTGCCTTACCATGACGAACAATAACCTACTCTTTCACACATATTACATTGTTTAAAAGATTGAACCAAGAGACTGTTTCACACAAGGCCGATGCATTCCTACTGGCAATGTCAGCTGAATGGATAACACAATTAACTCGGGAAATATTATATTTACACTAAGTGTCAAAAAAGCTTACCGACTCTTCAGAGTTTTATCGCTTATCGCTAGGTCAAAACCAATTTATAGTATTGAACCTTTATTGCAAGGAAGAAAGGTAAGTTTTTAAAACACTTTCAAAACATGGGAAAAACTTCTTAATACACTGACTAAGGTATAAGTGACAAGGAGGCTAAGTAAAATAATGGCTATAGCAGCACCTATATCCCTATATCGCTACATATGTGTGTGTACATGTATGTCCTTGTGTTTATTGCCATTATTTTATATTATTAATATTGTTACCAAGTATTGTATTCTTTATTTTTTTCTTTTGTTCTTTTGAAATTATCAATAAAAACTATTGAATAAAAAAAACAATTATTCCATCACAAGATCAGCTCCTGAATGCATAGGAGTGTCCACCTTACAGGATTAAAGCAGGAAACAACTCTATACATGTGACTGTCCTATAGAAAATCCACATCAGAAAGAGGGAATTCATTGACTGTAACTTATTTTTAAGAGTTCACAAAGCAGCCATTCATGTCAATTCCTGCTCATCAAACCAAGGTTCCTGTACAAAAGAGCAGGTTAAGATTCCAATCAGGAAGGTTTTGGATAAACATTTAAGTATAAAAATTAGCAAGAATATACAATGTTTCATTGACAAGCTCACATTATTTTGTATAAAAAGTATGGCTATGCTATCATACTCCAATTGTGCTAAAGTCTTTGTTTGTTTACACCAGCCCTGTAAGTAGTCTTGAACTAAGAACAATTATCATTGTCTATTTTATGTATTTGTCTGCAACTATCTGATAATTTTTTTTAAGTATAAATTAACTGTCATGCATAACTGTTATTTTTAACTTATACTTTAGGATGACGTTGAGACATCAGATATTTTCGCAATTTTTATAATTCTGAAAACATTAAGAACAAAATAAAAACCTGCAGAAACCTACATTGGGACCACTTTGTTATTACCACCACTTACCAGCCTACAAACTAAATCACATTCTTGCCAGGAAATCCATGTAAATTCCACCACCCCATTAACCTTCCATTCACTCCCAGAGCCAATTATGGAGTCTATGGAGACAGGCAGTTTAGCCCTAACTTTTGAGTCCAGACCTTCCAATTCTCACGGTTTGACTGTGAGACTCACGGTTTGGGATGCCATCTCACGGTCTCACGCTTTTGCCTCTAAATCTCACGGTGAACCAGAAAATCTTGAAATTGCCAAAAAATTCCGCAAAGTATGAAGGAATATAGAATAATCTGTGTTCATAACAGCCGAATTAATCAAACGTATTTGTGAGAGAAACCTGGGTACAATGTCAGCCTCATTCCAGTGAATCATCGGTGCGCTAAGGTCTCTGGGAAAGCTTAGCCTTCGAACACAAATTTAAAAAAAAGCAGCAAAAGAATACAACAGGGGGCACTAAAAAGGTAAACAAAAACACTCAAAACAAATAATAATCTGTTTTTTTTTTTAATTTGACGCATATTTTGGAAATCTCCAGGTTTAAGGTCCCAATCTCCAGGTTTTTCTGGACTTTTTTTCAAAACCTCCAGATTTGCATGTGATGGGGGTTGGAAGGTCTGTGAGTCTCTCAACAAAATTCTATGGTGTTACCATTCAAATGAAACCTCTTCAGCAGTATGTTGGCATGGTACCATTTGTTTTCCAATAGTTTACAAAATGAAATTTGGGATTTTTCTTGAATTTTTGGCACTCTTGGGAGTTGACGGGTTAATATGTCCATCAATGGTTACATAATAATAATAATAATAATATTTTATTCAAATACAGAAAAACGGTATTTAAAAAGGAGGACCGTGAGGTTACCCCTATTTTAGGTCCCCTAACTAACTAACTAACTAAATTAATAAACTACAAAAATATATAATACAGATGGTTAACAATGCTTGTAGAAAATATAAAATCTAAAATTTTGAATACGAACATCAGGCACTGAAGCAGCAGAAAAATATGATGTATAAATATGTAATCAGTTGATGTTCATCCACTTTTTAAAACTCATTTTAAATCTATTGATGTCGATATCATTTCCAAATAGATGGTTTGGTAAATTGTTCCAGTCTTTGATAATTCTTACAAAGAAGGAGTACTTCAAGGAATTAACTCTTGCTGACTTCATTTGGATCTTATACGGATGGTTAGCTCTAGTGTTTTTACTTTCACAACACTCAAAATAATCATTAAAGTCTAGGCCATTCAATCCGAACACTGTACGTTTTTATAACATTCTACTAGGGACAGATATTCTCTTCGATGTTCAAGTGTGTTCCAGTTTAGCAATTTGCATCGTTCTTCGTATGACATCTCACGGGTTTTTGACCAAGAGCAATTCTCGATGCTCTTTGGTTAATAGGGTCCTACCATAATTATTGGTAAATTGTAAATTAACCTCCCAAGAGTGCCCACAATAAACATTCAAGAAAAATTCCAAATTTCATTCTGTAAAATAGTCTATAAAACAAAATGGTACCATGCAAACAAGCTGCTGAAGAGGTTTGATTTTAATGGTCACACTTTGGGATTTTGTCCACAGACTCAAACGTTAGAATTACTACACTACATGTCTCCATAATAGACTCTGAGAGTGAAGAGTCAAAGCAAACATGCAATATAACTTTATTCTACAAGACTAGTGATACTCAAAACTTTTCTTAAAATTGCATGAGCCATACCTTTATTATAAAGGGCCCTCCATATATATGGGCATGGTCTTATGAACCACTCCTTGCTCCTCATAAGGGAGGCTGCCTTTTCAGAAGGACAATCCAGACACACCAGTGCCCCCATGATACTCAGCACTCACTCCCAGTAGTGAACAAACCTGATACAAATAACAATATAAAGTACCAGTGATATCAAAGTTGATGCAAGTATTGTCAGCTAGGACCAAACTTAATACAGCTGAACATCCATGTGCAAGCACCTCTTGAAAGAAACCACCTCTCTTAAGCAACCACTTTTCAAAAATACCAGTTTCTTCCAGTCAAATCACTTCAGTCAACGCCTCTTGTTTGGGACCACTTCTCATAAGCGACTGCAACCACTTTCAATGTTGTGATTTCAATTGTTCTATTATTTTAAACTTTTAAGTTGAGTGACCACTCACCCATATTTCTTTCGCTACAGACGCAAATTAAATTAGGTGATGTAGTACAAGTCTAAAAAAATGACAATTTTGTCCGTAGCCTCAAAACTTCAATATGATACAACATTTTGTGCTGACAGGTGCTAAGCCATTGAAATTACTACAGGCCAGTTCATGTGATTCAAAGTTAAGGTCCCTGTGCTCTGACCTCTCTTAAGAGACCACCTTGGTTTTTCATTTTGTACGGTTGCTCATAACTTGTTTGTGTTTGAAAAAGAAAGTATCAACTGGCACACATTCACTCCTAATTTTTATTTCCTTATTGAAAGATTCAGGTTAATAACTGAACCACAAAATTATGCACAGTACTTACTGCTCTGTAGCTTTTATCTAAATGTTTAAACTTCAGGATTCTATCCACAGAGACAAAGGTTAACTAAATCACAAGACTCAAGACTTGACTCTCGTTGTGAAAACATTAATTACCTGTCTAAACTTGGCCCGTATTTTCTCAAGATTAGTAAACAACTCTTCATTTGTAGGATCATTGATAGGAAGAGCCAAAAGCATCCCCTTCAGGGTCTCTAACAATTTTATGCTCCTGAAAGAAGAAAGCAATGATGTTTAAACAAATCTTATGATATGGAAAATAACAGTCAGCCCAAACTTTTCTGAGAGAAGAGAACCTGAAAATAATAATGTTAAAAATTATTATTTAGTGCATTTTTCTCTCTCTATGGAGTCAACCACTGCAGATGAAATTATCAAATAATCACTCCTACTCCCCCACCCCCACCCTCCCCCCCCCCCCCCCCCCCCCCTAGAACAACATGAATACAAAATAATACCTTGGTTTTGCATCAGGACTTTCCAGTAGAATTTCAAGCCACAGTGAAACAAACCCAAGGTAAAATCCAACCTATAAGTAGAACATTAATAACACTTTAATTTATGTAAACAGAAATGACAAGATATCATTCTAGCTTTAAAAAATGTTAGCTTTGCCTCAGGATATGGGTTCATCAGCGGCAGGTCTTTTCCACGGGTGGCGGGTGGCGGGTGGCGGGTGACGGGTGGCGGGTGGCGGGTGGCGGGTGGCGGGTGGCGGGTGGCGGGTGGCGGGTGGCGGGTGGCGGGTGGCGGGTGGCGGGTGGCGGGTGGCGGGTGGCGGGTGAAAAAAATTAAAAGTTAAAGTTTTTGATATAGATATAGAAAGAGACCAATACAATGACATCAGTTTTACGTATTTCCGTCATTGCGCAAGCCATTTCTCTATATAATCGTATCAATAACAAAATTCTCGATTGTGATTGGTCATCCACGCTCCTATTTCTTACGTAATTGGCGCGCAGTCACGTGGGTGTCCAATTACAGCTATCCAATTACAACTTTTTGTAATTGGATAGCTGTAATTGGACACCTACGTTGCGCGCGCCTCAATCAGGTGCACTTAAAGTTAAATGAGTTCTTTTTTTCGCGGCTGTTTCCTCCTGCTTTCACACTGATGGAAAATATCCTTGACGTTTTGAGTACAAAAAACTCCACATACTGGATAGACTTTTTAATCTCGAATTTTGTTATTTATTCGATACACGCTTAATTAAAGGAAAAATAATTGTTATTTTCGGAATCTACAATTTATTAGCTTTACGGTGCTGATATAAAGGTCCTATACCGCACCAAGAAGCCTAGCCGCGGCCGGTAAAGCCGTGAATAAAATAGTTCCACTTCACACGTAATATGGACGGTTCAGCATTAAACCCACATACTTCTGAAGATAACCGAAGGGCAGTGCGAGTTATCATCATTGACTTCGGTTCAAGTTAGCGTGAGCTGCGAGGGTTCGAGTTATCGCGAGTCAACTTTACACATAATCATACACAAGCTCATACACAAAGCCTCATATGGAGCAGGGGCGTACTAACTTTTTACATAAGACAAGTTTATATTGCAAAGTAGTCTGACTGATCTCCTAGGTATGTTTGCTTGGTTGGCCAAAGACGAGTAAAGTTTACACGTGTCAGTGTGTCATTACAACCGTGTTCACTAAACATAACGTTTGCAATAAAAAGCTGGTCTATGAACAAACTTACCTTGTAGGTTAAAGTCATCAAAATGACTTGGTCTCTCTAGTTTGACGATGGACGAAATATCTGAAGCAGTTCCTTCGTTTTGAATATAGCGAAGCACGAATGGGGTCACTGACCTTTCAAACCAGCGGCTGGAAAATGAGCTGTTTTCACCGCGGGGAACTCCCCTCGATACATTACGTAAGCGGGAGTTTTGTTTGCACTCTTTGTTCTTTATTTGATCACCATGTGGCATGAATTTACGCGGGAGTTTAATTTTCGCGGATATGGGTTTTTTGTTACGTCCGGTATTGGAATCTTACAACGCGAAATTATAATCTTACTTTTAACTTCCAATATTTTTACCACTATATAAACAGCAACCCTTCCATTATCTTTACTATATGACACCACAGAGACATCACAGATACCCTAGAGAATAGCGTCCCTTCGGTCGACACATTTTATATGTACCTCCTGTCTATACTTTTTGTCACCCGTCACCCGTCACCTGTCACCCGTCACCCGTCACCCGCCACCCGTCACCCGCCACCCGTCACCCGCCACCCGTCACCCGTCACCCGCCACCCGTCACCCGCCACTCGCCACCCGTCACCCGCCACCCGTGGAAAAGACCTGCCGGTTCATCAGCAAAGATGAGCAATTTGCAGCTATCCCTCTCTAAGAAGGTCACAATGAGAATGCACATCCAGAAAGAAAATTTCTAGAAGAACACTGACAAGCACCTATTTTGCCAACAGTCTGCCCTTAATTATCTTTGGAAGTGACAAACAAGCAAAATAAAAGAAAACAGATCCACTCAAGCTCAACAAAGAAATGTATTTCAAAGTACTTATTTAATTCACCCTTTTGACATATATTATATATATTTACTCTTCTTTGTGAGAGCATTTTTAAGCATAAGAAACTGATCAGCAACAACACAAGGGCACAAACCTCGCCGCCAACTTCACAGCCTTTCAACAAACCCAACTGTCGCCCTTCCTGAAGACCTTTCAATTTCCCATCCTGGAAGCCTTCCTGATGTCCTTTATCGTAAAACCTAACACGAAAAAATTACTGCTTATACATATTCCAAGGTCATAGCATCAGAATAGTATTAACGTACCTTTCCTCGAGGAAAACAACCGCATCAAAAGCATCATCTATTTCGTCTCTGTACGCCATCTTGGATTTGATTTGCTTACCCTGCAAGCATAGCGGGCATAGTGAACACTCTCGTACTGATTGTAAGTGGAATGGATAAACCTCGAGGTTGTGGAATAGACTTTCGTTAATTTCTACGCAGCCGTTTGGGTTGTCACATAACGCTACTTCCTTGCGCGACAACCCAAATAACGGCTGCGTATAAAGAGACCAGAATTTCACGTAGGTTTCTTAAAAATCTCGAAACGGTTTCTTCCAGAAAATTCATAAATTATATGCAGAGTGTTTTGTATTTAAACAGAAATTCAATTATTGTAGTGTCAATTGCTGATGAAAAATTAGATTAGATTTAATACTGTTAAAATTCAGTAAGCACTCACTACACACTCACTACGCTACTTACTTACCGCATTACAACTGGTAAGTCAGAACAGTGTCTCTAATTAGTTTGTCAAAACTAAATAATCTCGACACTAAAAAAATATTTATTTATTATTCGAATGCTAAACAGTAAAACCCTACTAATTCTCTATAAAAGAAGCTATTTGGTATCATAAACACCATAAACACAATGGATAAAACAAATTCGAATTCGAAAATGTCTTCGGAACTGTTTAGAAACTTGACTGATCTGCTCACTGCATGACAGGTTTTTTGCTGTTCTGACTAACTTACTGACCTCGTTCGTTTTGACGTGCACGAAATATTATATCTACAGACTACTGAAGAAAATGAAGCGTCACTGACGATTTTCCGAATTACAAACTTCCTTCTTTAGATCGCGAGAAGTTGAAATACTTAAAAAGAAAGCGATATCAAAGCGATTGTTTTTATCGATGTTGAGATCCACTGAATACCGAGTAATTCTTTCTGTATAAGATGCAAATTCTAAGCAAGGGTCTTTATGCTGTCTGAAAAAGTAAATATGGAACCGACAAACAATGCAAATATTTTACAACACGAAAAAGACGCAAATTAATAACGAAGTCAAAGAGAATGATCTCAGTGGCATGGGAAAGAAAACTCGAACACGTTTTTGTATTTCTTTATTCTTAATTTCAGTTAAAACTGGTGGTGAAACGAGCCTGTTTAATACAGCGTTTATATTATGCATGATTCGTCAATATGGTTAGAATGGGTTTGATTCAGTTTCCGATGGGATAGATTGTTAAAGCGCCAACAAGCTGAGCCGCAAGACATCAGTTAGAGAAAGATTGATCAAGGAGCTCCCACAACTGGCGCAGTTTTTTAACCAGTAAGTAACTTCTTAATAATGTTATAGGAGATATTTTTTGGGGAAATAATTTTAAAAGCGTAAGTGAACCTTTTTCTAATCGGATGCAATTTTCAAGAGCTAATGAATCGTGTGAATCAAAATGTTTTCACACTTCAATTGCGTCATTATTACTTTTTAGCCACCTCGACATTTCTTTTACATTATATAGGTATGATTTTTTTTTCGGCTTTTACTTCGTGTACCGCGGAACACAGATGACGTAAACCTACAGGAATGAAAACAAGAACTGACAATACTTCATTCACCTCTTACGACTCATCATCTTGTTGATGGTAAATTCATTGAGTCAACATTCAGTCCTGTTTTTTTCTATCTGCTGAAATATAATTAATTAATTTTCGCGGGATTCAGTTTAGAACGTGCGAAAATCCTGTACAATTAACACCGTAATTTTGCCGCAATATTTCATGAGTCACCTGCAACTCCAAACAGTGCATTAAAACACCAGTTAGTACATTTTGGATACTTTTTACCTTTAGAAATTGATATGCACGGAGTACAGAATCTCGAGACTTTTCAATGACAGAAAATTCCATTGAAACCGATTGAAGGGAACTCCATGAACAGAACGATTTTTTTAACCAACCTGTTATTGGTACCAAACCTGATTGAAAATAATTTTACCTTCCTTGCAGATTTCTTTTAGTAAAGAAAGGAAGATAGAGATAGATGATAGAGATGTCCTATCTTATCTGAATGGACCGATATCGGTTTCCTGAGGCGCCTTGAAAAAAAGCTGACGTCCGATGGATCCCACTCTCATACGCATGTAAAGCGCCATGAGTCGCATGTGAAATGTGCGCTATATAGGTCATCCATTTTTTTTTCAGCAAAAATCACCGCTACAGAAAGTTCTTTGTTTCAAACGTAAAGGCCATCCCAATAAAATGTTTCGTTCCCCATCGCCCGACCGACCCATTTTTTTGGAAAAGTAAAAAAAAAAAAATTCAGATACACTGTATGACAAGCAAAATTTAAACATGTGATCAAGGCTTTATTTTGAATAGAAATCTTTCATATTTAATTTATTAGCCTCCATTGTAGATAAGTTGGATTTTGTAACACTATTATAGACTTTACACCGAAAAACCCTACCTATATATCCTATATTATAGTCCAAATTTTTGAACGCTTTCTTTGTTGTTCATGTAGTTACCAGAGGTCAGTAAAAATGCCGTACTGCCCGCTGTACCGATTTTTAAATTCCATTTGCCAGTTAACCTTGTCTAGACTAAATTCTTCACGCAACTGATCAGTTTCGCGGAAGATGATACCCTATTCTAGACCACTGAAAATTCTCTGATTACTTCACCCTATTCCAGACTAAACTGCCTGAAAACCATACCCTTCACAGCGGCACATACCTATATAGTGCATATATGGGAGTGCCCCCCCCCCCCTCCCGGGCCTACGGTATATTCGGCTATACGATGATTCTGACATGTAGAGAAAACTATTTGATGCATGGCCGTATATAATGTTAATTTGCACCCAGACGAGAAAATGTTCAGTTAAACTCAAGGTTCAAAGTGCAAATTTTCCTTTTTTATAAAATGGAGCGGGCTTCCTGCTTACGACGTGAAAAATCTTGAAATGAAAAAAGTCAACAAAAGCAAAATATATCCCGCTGGCTTTAGGCGAATAAACACTGTGTGTATTGGCAAAAGTTCTGAAACTAGGACAATCTTCCAAACACTCGCTATGTTTTTTACCATCTCAGGTTATTTTTCGTTGTTGGTGTTGATATTTTCGACCTTCAGCCCAGCAGTGTCGAAAACAACCAACAATAACAGCAAAGGATATCCAGCCCCGACTGCTAGCGTCTGCCACAATGTGGTCAATTATAACAGTTTCAGCGCTGGGCCCAGCAAAGAGATTAAGAACCTCTTAAAAGAAATGAAAATTCAACTCACAGATCTTCAGAGGAAAGTGGGAGCGATTGCTGGAAACCACAATGGTAAAGGTGAGACTGTAGACTTACTGAAAGTGGAGTACTTTAGTCAGCGAGACAGCGAGAGCAAGCTATTGTAGCGAGTCATGATCAAAATTCAGAAGCACCCTGACAAATCGTTTCGGTTGAATGCTCATCGGAAGGCCTTAGTCGTCTTAAATTCGTAATAAATTCTCTGAGATAAAAACTAAAGTTTACTTAAAGTTTACTTACCTTAAGCGTTCGTATCAGAAAATTTAATGCCTTTTGTTTTCGGAGGAATAAAAAAATCATCGTCGTTTTGAGTACGAAATAGAGTCAGCTAGGAGTTTTCGGGAAGGCGAAAGCAGTTATTACTGAAATTCGGGAGATAAGATGCCTTTCCCTTAAAATTTTTGTCGCTGAAATATTCAGCTGAAAAAAAACGAAAAGTTCTTCTTTAAATGCACCAAAATGATAAAAAAGGTTGTTTTTTTTCACTCGGCGTGTGTATGCGCTGTAGCTGATCGCGACTTCAAGTTATCCGATATTAAACACTGCTTGTAATTTAACCCATTGTCCTTAAAAAGAAAAAATACTGATTTCTGATTTTTGTCTGCTTGCGAGATTGTAGGTCTTGTACTGTAGTAGACTTCGTTATTTCTAATTTAATAACTCTCTTATTCATTGATGAGAAGAGCATGTGATCATTGTTATTAATTCCTGATTCTTTTTCGCTTATAGCCCACAAGAAGAATTGTGCTGAATTATATAAATCTGGTGAAAAGATCAGTGGTGTTTATACAATCGACCCTGATGGTTCAGGCGCCTTTGATGTGTTCTGTGACCAAACAACTGCCCGAGGGGGGTGGACAGTGTTCCAGAAGAGACAGGACGGCTCGGTCGATTTCAACCGCGGCTGGACCGACTACAAACTTGGCTTTGGTAACCTGAATGGCGAGTTTTGGCTCGGACTAGACAAGATAAACCGGCTTACCAACAGTGGGCGATACAGGCTTCATGTAGACCTAGAGGATACAAAGGGAAAGCGGGCCTATGCTGAGTACGATCACTTTGCTGTTTCAAGCGAGAAGAGCAAATACCAGCTTAGTCTTGGAACTTACTCTGGTGAGTTTTCTCAGTGCGTTTTCTCGTATATAGCGTTTCTGGCGTAATTTTTAATTAATGGCTTGCAAGCGAATGATCCATACATGATAACGTAGCACGTAACGTTGAGAACCGATTCTCTATTTTCGAATTGCCCATAATACACTTTGTTTGCCTCCCAAAATTTTGCATAAACTGTTGTTTGTAAATGCTCTTGGGAGGACTGCATATTCCCAAGAGCATTTCAAAACAATAGTTTATGCAAAATTTGGGGAGCAAACAAAGTGTATTATGGGCAATTCGAAAATAGAGAATTAGAGTTACTTTGTATGACCTTGTTTCTTACGTCATCAGTATGGAATTGAAGAATTTAAACACTGCCGTTATTTTCGTGTAGGAACTGCTGGCGATTCTCTTGCTTATCATCACGGTCGTCCTTTTTCAACCAAAGATCAGGATAATGACAGCTGGTCCAAGAACTGTGCCGTGTCATATAAGGGAGGCTGGTGGTACGGCGCCTGTCATTATTCCGGTCTGAATGGCCTGTATCATCACGGACGCTACTCATCAAGCGCTGACGGTGTCCACTGGCATCACTGGAAAGGAAGCAATTACTCCGCCAAGAGAGCTGAGATGAAGATCCGACCAGAGAAGTTTTAAGCTGCTGTTGTCTTACCATCTAGATAGTCAGCTCGATCGCTCAAAGCTCCTAGTTGGTTGCCAGGATTCATGAAATATAATAATAAAGCAGGGTACTCGAAAATAATTTTTGATTAACTGATAATGTAACGATAAATTGATAAATAAAGGGTAATTGCAAACTTAACTATCCTGTTCAGTATTGTTTTCTTATTCTACTTTCTTTCTTTCTTTCTTTCTTTCTTTCTTTCTTTCTTTCTTTCTTTCTTTCTTTCTTTCTTTCTTTCTTTCTTTCTTTCTTTCTTTCTTTCTTTCTTTCTTTCTTTCTTTCTTTCTTTCATTCTTTCTTTCTTTCCTTTGCT
Organism: Dendrophyllia cribrosa; assembly: GCA_024195265.1. Classification (NCBI taxonomy): domain Eukaryota; kingdom Metazoa; phylum Cnidaria; class Anthozoa; order Scleractinia; family Dendrophylliidae; genus Dendrophyllia; species Dendrophyllia cribrosa. The sequence continues at coordinate 61,485,997 of JAJLRJ010000001.1, read as the reverse complement.
TCTCAATTCTCTCTATAAAACGTGTGACGGTCACATTTCCAATCATATTTGCTGGTCGATCAGCAATCCTCGCAAAAGACAGAAAACTGAAACCCTCCTGAAAGGATCGTTTGAAATCTCATTTAGAAGACCCGAAAGCAACTAAATAAAACCGTTTCTGTTCTTTACTACAAAGTGCTATTAAAAGCACAAGTAGTGTTTGCAACTCTTTTTAACCGGTCAACGAGCACAAATCAGACAGTGGAAGATGGGGTGGAATATGGAGTATATGCGGCCTTTATTTGGTTACCGCAAACATCAGTGCTCTTTTATGCCTAACATGTCACCTTTCCTAGTATACAGCTTCTCCCTGAGGAAGAAACAACTCAAGACCGTGGAGAAGCAGCTATAATTGCTTTTTCTCTAATATACACCACTTTTATTTTAAACTCGGGTAAAGCGCGGGTTGAATTTTCAGTTTCATCTGTAACGACTTTTACCTGAAATATTGCGAATTAACCAAGACCGAAGAACCAAAGAACCGGACTTCTTTGTGCCCGTTTTTTATCGTTTTAGCTGATTAGATCTCTTGAGATCCAACTTACATTTAAATGCATCTTCGATTGCGGCTTTTACGGTTTTAAAGTTTTGATCCTTTTCCAGTGTTGTATTGTGTAGTCATCGCATGTCCGTGAGCCAGTCAGAATTTCTGAGACTGCAGTCATAACACATCTATCTAAATATATTACTGGCAGTCCTCAGCTGCCGGTATAGCCTGCAGAACAGGCGTTATTTTTTTAAGCGTTTCAGGCGAGCGCGGCAGGCGAGCGCGAAGCGCGAGGGGAGAAAAAAATAACGCCTGTCCGCACACCATTGTTTGTGCCCTTCCGCCCCCATATCAATCATAACCACCAACCAATCATAACCAACCAATCATAACCAATCATAATCAAATCACCAACCAATCATAACGCAAAACGGCCTATTTTGGCCCCATATGGTGCGAGAGCCAAACCGACCACCGGCGAAGGTATAAAATGTCCTGATGGTTCTGCGCCGAACATACGCCAGCTACTCAAAAGAAAGCATTTGCAGAAGACTTGCAGATTCTGGTGTTCGAAACTGTGAAGCGTTCCAGTTCTGTGACAAGTTTTCGGCAACCCATTAGGGAAGACCGTAAAGGAGCCAAGATCTGCGAAATTTTATCCCAGCTTGGACTTCATGTCGAAGAGTCACACGTGTAAAATGGCAAGCACGCACGACTTTACATGTAACCTTATGCTTTTTAATGCCATTTGCTCCTTCTATTTGTTTTGAACGAGTGTACATTTAGCTTGTTTTGGAGGATTTTGGTGCTGACCGATTGAACTTTTGTAAAAAATGCCGCGTGCATGCAATGGACGGAAGGTCAAATCTGTCTATTGTGATTTCCTGTAGTTTTTGTTCTCGATAAATTATGAGCATTCTTTTTTTCATTGCGGTTAGAGTGTTGCTTTCGGCATGTTAGTTATACAGCTATTTCAATTAACGTCGTCGGATGAAAGCTCAAAGCTACAAGCCAAGATAGTTGGGAGCGGCGCAAAATAAACGTTTTTCCCGCTCGTCGTATCGCTCATTCGCGCCGTTTCTGTTCGTTGCACCACTCCCAACTATCTGCATGCCTGGAACAGGCGCTCGGTTTACTCGTTCGGTCTTGACTTGTAGGCTTTGAGCTTTGAGCTTTGAGCTTTCACCCGACAACGTTTATTGAAATAGCTGTATATACGAAAGATTTTCACTTCTTCTCTGAAATGACAGGATCTGAAATGAGATGTTGCCCTTGCATGTCTATCTTGCCATGTTTTTGTCACGCTGGGCCCAGCTATTTTAGTTTTCGTAGGATTTGTCACGAAAATCGATCTGTAGATTCAAGCTTAGCAGAGAGAGATGTAGCTTTAAAAAGTTAGCCATTCATTTTGTAGAGAATTGAAGTTTACGTGAGGTTTGTCTCAGACAAAGCTGTGATTTTATTATCGGTTCCGCTTCGCCGGTCTAGTGTCTGTTTTGTTTACGCCATTATTATGTGTCATACCATTATGATCACATGATATCGAGCAGCCAATTGGATACCCGCGTTCATATATGAACGCCGGAACAGCACGAACAATGGTGTGCGGACAGGCGTTATTTTTTTCTTCCTTCGCGCTCCGCGCTCGCCTCGCGCTTTGCGTTCGCCTCGCGCTTCGTGTTCGCCTGCCGCGCTCGCCTGAAACGCTTAAAAAAATAACGCCTGTTCTGCAGGCTACTGCCGGTAAGAAATGGTATATAGCGTTGTAGCTTTCCCTATGGATATGAGTTCATCAGCAAAGTTGAGCAATTTGCAGCTAACACACTCTAAGAAGGTCAATATGAGAAGGCAGATCTTTGCAAGTGACAAAAATGCAAAATGAAAGAAAACATAGATCCACTCAACAAAGAACTATATTTCAAAGTACTTTATTTCACCCTTTTGAAGATTATCTCTGGACATATATTACATACATTTACTGTAAAATTTACTCTCTTTTCTAAGAGCATTTTTAAGCATAAGAAACTGATCAGCCTTTCACTAAACCCAACTGTCGCCAGCTGTCGCCCTTCCTGAAGACCTTTCAATTTCCCATCCTGGGCCGGGTTGTTCAAAGCGCGGTTAAGCTAACCCAGGGTTAGCATCAATTTTGATTCCAGTTAAATAATTAATCAATGGAGATTTTTCCAAAGTATTTTTGCCCTTTAGTTCCGTCTTTGACTTGTCTTTCCATGTAACTTATAATTAGCTTTTGAAAACATTTCTAACAAGAGAAATTCAATCCTGAGTTAGCGTTAACCGGCTTTCGAACAACCGGGCCCTGGAAGCCTACCTGGTGCCCTTTATCGTAAAACCTAACAGGAAAAAAAATAATGCTTCTACAGATTCCAAATTCGTGGCATCGGAATAGTATTAGCGTACCTTTCCTCGAGGAAAACTGACCACATCAAAAGCATCGTCTAACTCATCACAAGCGGCTAAATACAGGGATTGCACCACAAATCAATCAAGTTTTTGATTTGCTTACCCTGCATGCACACCGGGCCGGGAATACTTGAGCTCCCGGCACCCCTCGTTACTGATTGTAATAGTGGAATGGACTTCCGCGTGCGTTCCTCGTGCTTGCATGGCAGACGCTAGAAATGGAGGAAGGGGGACGGGACTTAGGGCGTGCGCGAGGCACGCTGAGAGAGGGCAAAGGGAGGGAAAAACGCCTCCCGAAAATGTATTTATGTACATAAAGTTTATTAACAGAAATTCAGTTGCTGTTGATTACGAATACTAAAAAGTCTTATCATTCTAATTCTGTGATATCAAGAGCCCTTGGTGAAAGGGATCGAAAGGACTGGGTGAAGATAACCATCAGAGGCCCCCTCAGGGTTCACTGTACAACTGGTTCTTTTGTTCACTGTTAACTTGCCTATCCTTTTGATATACACAAAATATTATGTCTACTTTGTAAATGAAGCGTTACTGACGATTTCACCACACGAGCCTCCTTCTTTAGAACGCGAAAAAGTCGAAAAACACTCTTAATTTTTCATATAGGTGATTGTTTTCATCGGTGTTGCAGTCTACTGAACACCAATTAATTCTTTCTACATAATTAAAATGTAAATTATAACACGAGTCTATATAGAAAATTGTAAACATGAAACCGACAAACAATGGAAATATTTTACAACATGAAAAAGATGGAAACGAAGCCGAACGGTGACATGGAAAAGACAAATGTTTATCTCAACTCATCGTTGATTCTTTTTATACTTGGCTTTAGTTGAAAATTAGTAGCTTCAGTTAAAAACTATTAGCCACTAATAATGTCCATGATTCGTCAATGTGGTTCGATTCTGCCCGCCGGGGATGGATTGTTAATCCACTGATAAACCGAATCAAGACATTTTACGACGAATCCCTGAAGTCGAACGGCTTATGAGCTTCCACGACTGGCGCAGATAACCTGTAAGTAACGTATTTATCATTGGGAGAGATACTTTTCTTGCAAAATACATTTAAAAAGCCAAATTGGATGCAATTTTAATAAAGAGCTAACGAATCCGTTTTTTTATGCTTGTTTACCCTGCTCTCTGATTCATTATGAGAAGAAAATCGTGTGAATCAAAATGTTTTGACGCTTCAATTGCGTCATTATTACTTTCCTGCCACCTTAAAACGTCTTTTTTATTATGTTTTAATTTTGTGTATTTCAGTCATCAAATCAACTGCCAGATCATGTTATTGTAAATCATCTTAATTATCTTGTTGTAGATACTGTATACTAAATTTTTATCGGTATGGCGAATTCAGTCAATATTCAGTCCTGCCATTTTTCACTGCACTTGCGCAATTGCTAGCCAGAGTATCAGCTTGCATACACTCCAATGCCTTCTATTTTACCGGGCTCGGAATCGGTGCAAAAATCGCGCAGCATGGCCGGTTAAGTTGAGGCGCCGTTAAAACTTTCGAGATATTTGGCGAGTCATCTACAAAAACTGAGTCAGTTAAGTCTAAACAATTAGTAATAAGTACATAAAAACACTTTTTAACTGCGCGGAGTACTAGACTTCGACAATGACAGCGAAATTTATGTATGAAAACCGATTGAAGGCAACTATATGAACAGATTAACCGGACCTGTTGTTTGGTGCCAATATTGAAACGAATTTTACTTTCCCAGCTGATTTGTTTTAGTTAAGTAACTGAGATAGAGATAAAGTAGACTATTTTCTTCATGATTTACGGCGGTGTGACTGCCCTAGTTTTCCACTGTTTCAGTACGTAAAAAAAATATTGCATAATCGAAGGTTTTTTTTCTCCAAAGTAAAATATTGTCTCCATGCAAATGACAACAAGGTTGGTTTGTTAGAAGTTTGACGTAAGGACATGCAATCTTATTGTGTTATACTTATGTTGTGTACATGCTCCGAGTTGTCAAAGTGATCAAACTGAATACTCTTCGCCCTGTAACATGATGTACGTAACGGAAAGCTGTTCAGAAGGCCTCGGTCATCTTGTAACAAATTATTTTAAATCCTTAAGTTTTCGGTTTAAAAAAAATGTCGCCTCAAACTTCCGTAAAAATTTAAAAATTTAACGCCTTATTGTTTTGGTTCCGATCGTTCAAAAGGTGGATAGCACCACCCACAGGATAAATCACTATCCAGTGGTTAGGCATTAGCAAAACCAGTGATTTATCCGTTGGACAGCGCTATCCACCTTTTGAACAACTGCGTCCTGGGTACGCAATTAGTTCAGCTGTGATTTTCGGAAAGAAAACGCAGCCAGTAAAGTCGGACGATAAGATTCGTTTCCCTAAACTTTTCTACCGCTGAAATAAGACAGCTAAAACTTAGAATTCGAACCGAAAAGCTCAAATAGAATGGGCTTTTATCACACGGCGGCCATGTTGACTCCCCGGAGAAGGCCCCCGGAGAATAAAATGCTTTTTCACTGCGAGGCTTGGCGGCGTAAATCTTTTGTTTTTATACAAAATGGCGGGGCGTGATAAAGGCCTATTAGCCTTCACTAAAATGATATGGAAAAACAGTGCAACGCAATTCGAACGGTTGCGTGCTCCTGATTACACTTAAAAAACCAGTGATTTATTTTTAAAAACATGGTATAAGTAGCTGCATTCAGTGGATAAAAATGTATCAAAATTAACTGGTTTTCAACTAGGTCTTGTATATCTCTACCTATTGTATATAATACTATAAATTACTAAACTGTGATGATAAAACTTGCTTGAGTCTGGATTTAAAAATTTCTTGGGATTCAGCTGATTTTTACAACATGGTCAGGTAGGGAATTCCAAACGGGTTTGCGGCGGCAACGCACGTCAGAAATCACAAAATCAGCTGGCCGGATTTACTGAGCCAGGACGGGGACTTTAATTTGTACTATTAAAAAGGCTATTTTCGTGCGCGGCATATTCAGCTTAACGATAATCCTGACATGTAGAAAAAACTATTTGACGCGTGGCCGTATTAATTTAGTAGATAATTTTAATTTGCTTCCAGACGTAAAAATGTCCAGTTAAAATCAAGGTTCAAAGGGCAAACGTCTTCCTTTTTCATAAAAATGCAAACTTCCTGCTTTCGACGTGAAAAATCTTGAAAGGAAAGTGTTAACAAAAGTAGATTATATATGATGCTGGCTTTAGGCGAATGAACACTGTGTGTATTGACAACAGTTGTGAAACAAAGGCTATCTTCCAAACACTCGCTATGTTTGTTCCCATCTTAGGTTATTTTTCGTTGCTGGTGTTGATATTTTCGACCTTCAGTCCAGCAGTGTCGAAAACAACCAACAATAACAGCAAAGGATCTCCAGCCCCGACTGCTACCGTCTGCCACAATGTGGTCAATTATAACAGTTTCAGCGCTGGGCCCAGCAAAGAGATTAAGAACCTCCTACAAGAAATGAAAATGCAACTCACAGATCTTCAGAAGAAAGTGGAAGCGATTACTGGAAATCGCACTGGTGAAGGCAAGAACAGAATTACTGAAAGTGGAGTTTTTTTAGTCATGTTTAATTGAATGGCAGCGAAAGCAAGCTAGCGAGTCATGAACAGAATTCAGAAGCACCCTGACAAATCGTTTCGGTTGAATGCTTATCGGAAGGCCTTATGACCCATTCACACCAACGGTTAAACATGTTTAAATGTTGTTTAGTTTAACTACGTTTTAGCCTCTATCTTGGACGTTTTGAAATGTATATGACTCAAACTACCTGGAATGGTAATAAAATCAATAAAGTTTCTTTTAGTAAAGATTTCACTCCAAATATTACGGGAGGTTAGGAGGTATTTTTCTAAACCTGTTTTAAACTAAACAACATTTAAACATGTTTACGCGTTGGTGTGAATGGGGTATAATGAATGAAAATGTGAATGAGTGAAATCTTTTAGTTGTCTAAATTCGTAATAAATTCTCTGAGATAGAGCAGTTTTCAATTGAGTGTCGTGAAACCAAAACCAAAGAAATTAATCAAAACAGACGCAGACAATCGAATGAACCAATCAGAACTCGAAGCAAATACTCGTAGCCGGCGCCAAGCGCGGGAAAACGCGTGCGTGTAAGTCACGATTGGTTTTGGTTTTGCTCTGATTGGTTAAAAAAGTGGCGCGAGATTTTTTAGCCAATCACAAAGCGAAGCAATGCAAAACCAAAGCAATTGCGAATTACTTTCGATACTCAATTGAAAACTACTCCAAAAACAAGTTTACTTAAGTAAAATGCCGCCTCAAGCGTTCGTAACATCAGAAAATGTAACCTCTTCTGTTTTCGGAGGAATAAAAAATCATCGTCGTTTTGAGTACGAAATAGAGTCAGCTAGGAGTTTTCGGAAAGACGAAAGCAGCTAAAACTGAAATTCGGGGGAAATGCCTTTCCCTTAAAATTTTTGCCGCTGAAATATTCAGCTGAAAAAAACGAAAAGTTTAAACTGTATTAGCTTTCATATAGTTTCCTTTAAATGCACCAAAATGATAAAAAAGGGTTTTTTTTCACTCAGCGAGTGTATGCGCTGCAGCTGATCGCGATTTCAAGTTATTCGATAACACTGCTTGTAATTTAACCCATTGGCTTTAAAAAGAAAAAATACTGATTTATGATTTTGTCTGCTTGCGAGATTGTAGGTCGTGTAGTAGCAGACTTCGTTATTTGTTATTCGTCTCTGATTCATTAATGAGAAAAGCATGTGATTATTGTTATTACTTCCTGATTCTTTTTCGCTTTTAGCCCACAAAACGAACTGTGCTGAACTATATAAATTGGTGAAAAGATCAGTGGTGTTTATACAATCGACCCTGATGGTTCAGGCGCCTTTGACGTGTTCTGTGACCAAACAACTGCCCGAGGGGGATGGACAGTGTTCCAGAAAAGACAGGACGGCTCGGTTGATTTCAACCGCGGCTGGACCGACTACAAACTTGGCTTTGGTAACCTGAATGGCGAGTTTTGGCTCGGACTAGACAAGATAAACCGGCTTACCAACAGTGGGCGATACAGGCTTCATGTAGACCTAGAGGATACAAAGGGTAAGCGGGCCTATGCTGAGTACGATCACTTTGCTGTTTCAAGCGAGAAGAGCAAATACCAGCTTAGTCTTGGAACTTATTCCGGTGAGTTTTCTCAGTGCGTTTTCTCGTATATATAGCGTTTCTGGCGTAATTTTTAATGAATGGCTTGCAAGCGAATGATCCATACATGATGACGTTGCACGTAACGTTGAGAACCAATCAGAGGCACTTTGTATCGTACGTCATCAGTATAGAATTTATGAATTTAAACACTGCCTTTATTTTCATGAAGGAACTGCTGGCGATTCTCTTGCTTGGCATCACGGTTTTCCTTTTTCAACCAAAGATCAGGATAATGACAGCTGGTCCAAGAACTGTGCCGTGGAAAATAAGGGAGGCTGGTGGTACCGCGACTGTCATCATTCCAATCTGAATGGCCTGTATCATCACGGCCAGCACTCATTATTCGACGGTGTCAACTGGTATCACTGGAAAGGATACAAATACTCCGCTAAGAGAGCTGAGATGAAGATCAGACCAGAGAAATTTTAAGCTGCTGCTGTCAGTTTCCATCTCGATAGCCAGCTCGATCGCTCAAAGCTCCTAGTTGGTTGCCAGGATCCATGAAATGTAATAATAAAGCAGGATACTCGAAAATCATTTTTGAGAAACTGATAATGTAACGATAAATTGGTAAATAAAGGGTAATTGCAAACTTTACTCTCCTGTTCAGTATTGTTTTCTTGTTCTACTTTCTTCTTCCCTTTCTTTGTTCCGTTCTTCCGTTCTTTCCTTCTTTCCTTCTTTCATTCTCTCTTTTGCCTGTTTGCTTCTCAATTCTCTTTAAAAAAACGCGTGACACTAAGTCACATTTCCAAACATGTTTGCTGGTCGATCAGCAATCCTTGCATAAGACAGAAAACTGAAACCCTCCTGAAAGGGAAGAGCTTGACAGGTGAGATTAAACCACAAAATCATGAGTACAATAGCACTGAACTTCGAGCTCTGTTTGTTTCGAATCATGTGTATTCGTATAAAGATTTTATGCGAGCTTATGCCTGCTTCGTAAAACAGTATAAATTATAGAACCACGCGTGAAACGTGTTTTGAAATTAACAACTAATGCGGACAATCATGCTTACTCAAACACTACTCTAAACATGTTTCGGTGCGGGGCTGAGGTGAACACAGTATAAATGACTGAGCCCGTGGTCATGATCAGCAGGCATGTTGCTAAGCAACAGCACTGATTGGAGAGGTTTGGTATTAAAGCGCAAACTTTTCCGGGATGCACTATTTCTCAACTGTCATGTCTTTCCGCAAGATGGTCTCAGAACGTGACACCGCCAAAAAATAGATATTCTAAAATTCGACATACGGCCCGTAGCCTGAGTTTCGTTTGAGCTTCGCTCCTAAGTATAACACCTGGATAAAATAACACTGATATGCGATAAAGTAAAGAATAACATTAATTTGCGAACACAGACAACGTTTCTATGTTATCCTGACATTATTTTCGCGTTACTTTTTTATACGGGAAAATGATATCAGGACGACATCGAAACGTTGTCTGCGTTCCGCTAATTTTTATTCTTGAATATTTATCCAAAACCACCCTGTCTAGACTGCCTGCGAAATGAAAAGGAAATAAGCGTTTTTGAATGTTGAAAATATGAATACACAGTTTATGGTATTTTTGTTATCTTTTATTTCGAAAAAATCGCTTCAATCAACAGGTGAGAAATAAATAAAATAATAACGTTTTGTTTCTGGACTTCGACAAGGAATAAAAATGAGAAAAGAAATTAAAATTCCTGAACGGATGTTAAATTGTGACGTAAGATTGAAACGTTTTCAATGCGGGGGTAACTCAGTTTCTATAAATTAACTTTAATTTACAAAGAAAACGTCAATTTTACTACCCTTGAGGCTACCAGATTTAAACAACGCGTGAATCTTAGCAGCGATTTAATAAATTAAACAAATGTTATATAGCGTTGATGGCAGACAAGACGATTTGCGTCTCCTTATAATTATCCGCCAAGTGCCCCGTCAAAAAGACAACAAGGAATAAATGACAAATTATCTTCGTCATTGAAGATTTTCTTTCACTTTCAAGAGAGGTAAAAGGAAGAAGGGGTGCTGTATCCAATGACAACGCGATATCAATAATTAAAGTGTAATGTATTTTTCGTAATTTATTTAAATCTTCTGTAAATATGCGTGAGTCGTGTCAAAGACGTATTGTGATTGGCTCGTGCACGAAATAATTACAGCGCTGTTGCGTTCAGCTGTTTGCCTGTCGCTTGCTTTGTGCATGAACTGTATCCGGTGAATGGAGAAGATAAAAGCTTCAGAAAACGACGAGCCCGAACGGCTGAAACAATCATTATAGTAATTTCTGATCAGCATATACACTGGCAGGGAAAATGTGGTGTTTTATTTCAGAGCCGAACGGCATAATTCACGAAATTTTCCTCGCGAAGAATGCTGTCGGTCAAGAGTGTTTAGACAAGGTGAGGAATTACAACAAAGATCTCAACGAATGCAATGAATATTCCCAAGGCACCTGTATGCTGGTTGTATTTTTATCCAACGTCGTTCGCTTTTACGAATCGCTTTCGCCGCGGTACTAGCTATTTTATTTTTCAACCCATACAGGTCTGCGAGAAGTTGAAGCTTGTCGAGAAAGATTATTTTGGTTTGAAATTTGGTGGCGCGAAAGGAGCAAAATTTTGGTTGAATTTGAGAAATTCTATGTCGTCGCAACTGACGGGGAAGCCACCTTATCGACTGTATTTGCTGGTAAAATTCTTCGTCAAACCACAGGAACTGCAGCAAGAAATTACACGGTAAGCGAGACAGGTGAAATTTTGATGTATGTTTTGCGTTCTGACAATTGTACCTGCTATTTGAGCCGTACGGAATATAAATTTGTTTGTCATGTGTTTATTTTATTGAACGGGCTCTTTCGCTTTCATCAGTGAATTATTATTTTTTGTTTTTGTCTTTACAGACACCAGTACTACCTAACGTTAAAGAACTTTATAAGCGAAGGAAAGGTGGATTTGTCATCACTTCAAATGAAAACTATCGCTCGGCTCTGCGCTCTGGTTGCTCATATAGAATGTGGCGATTTTAGTCATGAAAGAGTTCCAAAATATTCCTCCTATATTCCCATATCTGTTTACAGTGTGTATGCCAAAACCTCAGATCTTCAGAAAGATGCAGCCATTGAGCACACCAAGTTAGTTAGCTCTCCCGTGAGCGAATCGAAAGTTGAGTTCTTGCACATAGCTTGTGGTATCCAGGGCTATGGAATTGAAGTTTTTCATGGACGGCTGAGCGATGATAAAACACTGAAAAAGGTGGACATTTATGTTGGCAATGACGGCATACGTGTGTTCAGTATTAACCGAGAATTTGACTCGAAACTAGGAAAAGATGTGGCAAGGAGAATACTTGAAAAAAGGTACGTTAGTTTATGGTAATTCTATTAATTTCCTTGTGTGCTTAAAACAGAAGTAAAGTTCGACTGAAGAACGGAGCCATTATAGATCCTGGTAGTTCTGTCTGTACGGTTATAACTTAATATAATTCCTGACTCGCGATGCCTTTTTTTTTTTAGCAGAAACAACCACATCGTTTAACAATTGTAGTTTGTAACTTCACGCACATTGTTCTTTGAAAGTGAGCGTAGATAATTATCATATATTTCCAGTTTATCTTTAAGTTGAAAAGATTAAAGCTTTTTGTTCGAATTGCCACTTGCTAAATTTGTAAACCGAAGTGGGTTTTCAAAATATTCATGGTTAGCAATTTGCATCTTTTAAATTATTAGTTTATGCTTACTACTAAACGGACTTATTGTTGTAGATTTACTGAAGCCGTGACAACTTGTTAGTCATAGACGGGAATTCACCTAGCTATTTATGGTTTCCTTCGTACGTTAAAGTTACATTTTTGAAAAAACATGGCACAAGCTAATGCTATGATAACTTGAACGTCTATAGTTTTGTGTTTTCATCAGGTAAGTGGTGGATTTCAAAGCGAAATAATGAGTTTTCAACCTGTCTGTTATGGAACTGAGGTATTATTTATTTTGCATAATTCTTCTTATCAGTCCAAACCACAAACGACCATTTTTTGGCAAAGAGGTTTTCTTTGTGTGTTTTCCCTTAAAAGGATCGACATGTAATGAAGAAACTTTCAATACTGGACATGAAGTATGTTGACAAAAAGCTTTACGCTTATTAAAACGAAAAACCTAACGATCTTGAAATTATTTCTGTTGCATTAGTTTTCATTTATGTCTTTTCTTTCTTCGCCGCGGCGGGTATATTGAAGTGGAAATATATAATTTTATCGTGCAACACAAATGAAAGCCCGTCATCATTGAGAGCAGAACTAAACTGTGGGCTGTCCGATATTGAATAACAAAGTTGGATATAAAGTAAACAAATATGACAGATGTTGACGATATAACTATTTGAATAAATAGCGGCATGAAAATACTACAAATAGATCACAAGTGAGAGTAAACTTGTACATCTGCCTGTAATGCTTTTAAGCAAAAAAAAAGGCAAAAATGAAATGTATATATAAGAAAAAAACAATGTTATTTTTTGTATTTAATTAAGAAAAACAGGTTTGTTTCACAACTTAAAATCGTTTCATCTGCACACTGCTGAGAGATAATCACTTTCTTTTCTTTTTTTTTTCTCTGTTGTAATGATACAAGAGGCGAGTGTTTTCTCACACTCCTGTCTTGTTTGCTTTTTTTGATGTCCCCAAAACAGTGGCAGACAAAATATTGCTTTGAATGTTATTTCATTTTCAAGTACTTTTATTTGCATATATTACTAATAAAAGTGATCTCGCAAGCTGGCTACCTGAACAACCGAAATGTCCTTCAAAATTGGATTCAGAATATATGAAGTATATTTAAGATAAAAAAAAACCCTTTCCCTCCATTAATATTCTTTGTTTTAATTAAGTTCAATATGTGATTTATCGCATTAGCTGGTTGACTTTATATGAATAATTAAATGCAGTTATGCAAAATGAGAAGCAATGCTCCTGGGAATGTAAGAAAACAGCTATATTTCATTCTTACTGCAATTCATCTTTAGGCCTTTGTCTTTGGTAAAAATCAATTCTTAGGGAGGGACTTAAACTTCCTGTGATGTGGTCATCATATCAGTACCCAACAAGACAAATACGTTTTATTAGAATGAAAAAGTTATGAATTGGTTAAAATAAGCGTTTGGTGTGTCTTGGTGTTAACTGCATGCTGACCACACAGTAATTTCCTTATTGTCTACAAAACCACATATACTTCAAATGAATGGGGTTAGTTTCTAGAGAAACTGTGGTGCTGCGTCGGTGGGGGGATGAAACACGAGAATTTAGTTTTATCGACTGAGTCGATAAGGTAAATTGACCACCGTAAAAAGATTCAAATAGCTGACGTTTCGAGCGCTAGCCCTTCGTCGGAGCGAATTGTTTGCTATTTATTTTAGGTCTAGGATGATTTATATGCCGTGAAACTGATGTATCTCTAATGTGCTTTATCTTTGAAAGCTCAAAACACGAGTGTTGAGAAAGGGAAAAATACGCTTAAAACTTCATTTCAGTCCTTTCCGGAGAGAGAGATCCAGATCGTCTGAAAAATACCGATTATTGACAAAGTTATTTTTAGCATTGTAATCAAAACATCCATTTTCTAACGTGACTGAACATGCACCATGAAAGTGAAACAAGTTCACGATGAAACAGTAGGGACTTTGAGTTCGGAGTAAGAGATTGAGAACACGTACCGGTACGACTTTTCAAACCCACTGCACTGGCTCTAGGTTAGCATTTATCGCATCAATACTCTGTTGTAATTGTCAGCAACGGTAGCAGCATCAGCTGGGAGTGAGGGTTTGGGAGGGTTACCGATACAAAAACGACTGAGGTGCTTGTTGTATCCGGCTTTTAGGGGCAAAATCTGATGAGTTTGGAACTTGTCGCAAAAGGATAAGGAACTTGGGTATATTGATTTCTGATGGGATTTTTTGTGTTTTACAGGGTGTCTTTTGAAGATGTGTCCACTGTCTCCTACAACAACCGCTCCTTCACTGTTGTCCACGGGGGATCTGGACCCTTATCTCAGCGAGATACCTACAAGATGAAGTCGGAGAGCGATGCGGTTGCGTTGTTCCGAACGTTCACCGAGTACCACACCTTTTACCAGTGTAACACTGTCAAACGATCAGTTATCGATCAGTCCACGAGGACGTTCGCCGGTCGGCTACTATCGGTGTTCATGCCTCGTAACGATTTCGGCAGGATTTTCCTGTTTGACGTGCAGCGCACACGGCGTCAGGCGTACAGTCATGCGTGGGGCGAGCTCAACTCGTGTCGTATGATTGACATGACGAGCTCCACTTCCGGAAGTTTTCGTTCCGCGGGCACGTCAGCCGAATACCGCCCAGTTCAGTCCCCGCTCACTCAACGGAAGTGCTACAACGCAAAAAGGAGAGACGAGGCCGGGCCGTGCAGAGGCGAAGGACGGAGAGCTTTTGCCGAGAGAGAGTGTATGGAAAGCATGTCTTCGGATCAGCTCAAGGTTATGGTGCGGCACCTTCAGGACGCGCGGATCTGCCAGATTTGCATGGACAGCGAGGTCGCCACTGCATTCTGCCCATGTGGTCACGTGGTTTGCTGTGTGGATTGTTCCGCCATGTGCAAGGAATGCCCGTTATGCCGAAGTCAGATCACTTATGCACAAAGAGTCTTCTTTCCATGTGAATGAAGCGTTTTAGCGAGTTATGACACTTGTGAAAGGGTGCACGTCCGTTTTACATTCAAACCGAACAAAATTTATGGTGGTTTGTCACTTAGAGTTTGAAAAGCATGGTAAAACAACTACTGCGTTATTTTGGAACCTTGCACTTCATTGGCAAGAAAAACGTTGACGTAAAGTTGTGACAGTAATATTGATGTATTGATGTAAACAGTGCATTAACGATAAAAACATTGTTTTATGAAACGGAGGATATTTCTTACTAGAGTACGTTTCAAAACGAAATAAGCTGTATTGAAGGCTGCAGTTTTTGTTCGGAGAATATCATAAGTTGCGAGGATGGACAAAACATTTTTTAGAGAAAAAGTTTATAACATATTTGTTTATTATGTAGACAAAGAAGAAATGCAGGATTAAGTTTTTGTATAAGTATTTCACTGGTTCAGTTGTCGTTTTATACAGGTATCTGCGAAATGCGGGAAAGAAATCAGTGATCAGTTGTGAATGGCGAACACATGACAGGATCATGTTGAGCGCTTTGGTTACTTTCATGTGAGCCGGATTTATTTATAGTTGGTAGTCGGAGTTTCTCTGTGATATTGTACAAGAGTGGTTGACGTTTTGTGAAGAGCGTAATTAATTCCTGTTTGAAAAAGAGAATTGTTGAGACTTTCAGCTTATCTTGTTAGAGAAAAACATTTTTTAAATTCGACAAAGTCCAAAAAGTCCAAAAAGTCCAAAATAATGGATGAATCTTCGTTTCGCTATATACAGTGGTTTTTCAGTAATTGAAACCAAAACATGTTTGTTTTGTTGACGGTTAGCAGAAAGCGCACAAATTCGTACCAAATCGTAGTGAAGATGTAATGTTTTGGCCGGTTGTAAAAAGAACTGAAACCATTCTTGATTTCTCGTGCAGAATTCTTCTACACGTTTTGAGTAAACTGGTAATGAAAGTCTAAGTTTTGTGAATGGTGCCATGCATTTTGTGTTTATAAGCGCACCTATAGCCCAGTTCATTTCATAATGTTGATTTTTTTTGTCAGCAATTTGTAATATACGTAGTATTTATTGGATTAAGATTGAAGTTTTTTAAATGATTATTTACGGATAAAAAAGCACTCCATTTCGCTGCGAGTCTAAACCCCGTATGTTATATTAAGACTGAGATAGATTATTAAAATAAATAACCACAAAGAAACTGAATACTAGAATAAAATAATGCGTTGAATTAGTGTCGTTGGGCGTTAGTCTGTTCGGTTTACCATTACGTTGTTTTCTACCAGTATAGTTTCCAGTGACCTATCTAAGGCATCAACAGGCGCTAAAGCTGTGCCGGTACATTCATCCATCCTTAAGACCAAATATACCCTGGGTGCCAGAGGTTTTATTTTTTTAGTGGAAACGGCGAGTCCGTCTCGCGAGCTTCTTCTAACCGTTTATGCGGTTAATTTCACTCGTGATATTCAGAGAACAGACCTCTGTATCCAGGGTGGACCAAATACTATTTGGTTCCACTATGGGTCTATGTCAGTCTCGTCCCCAGAGCTCTCGTTTCATTTGGTCAGCGGTTGAAATATGAGACGCAATTTTAAAAAACCACGGAGGAGAATGGTTATACGTTGGATTTTAAAATTATCCAAGATGAGAGTATAAATCGTAGTTTTCTGACAGCGCTTTCAAAATATTCCACAGCAAACGCGGCTCAGTCAGTAAGGCACGCGAGGCCCATCTTATAGATGAAGCGATGATAGACGTGACGCACTTAGTGACATTTAGCTTCTCTCTTACCAATCATTTTCTGTTATGTCATATTTCAAATGTTTTATGTGTAATACTCCTTTTCTATCTGTATTCATTTTTATTTTTTAGCTCCCGTGGGTTTGTTTTGCAAACCGAAATATCGGACAAATATATTCAACTGTTTGTGTTTTTTTTATTTCATTTCTGTCTCAATCTCTTCTCAGTTGCCATAAGGATCAGTTTGCCGTTTTTAGGGTGTTTCTTGGTGTTGCAGAAGCCAATGTTGGTTAGCTTTTGTGTTGTGTTGTGGTGTGGGTATTGTTCAGTGTCTTTTGAATCTTTTGTTTTACGTCATTTGGTGATCACACCATCCGTAACACCAAGAAACTACCCGTTTTTACCTATACAATTTTGTTTATCAAGGATAAGAGTGTATCATATAAACTCTTGTTCTTAGCCCGCTGTTTGTGTTTTATTTTTCAAGGATAGAGTGATTTTACAAAATCCGTGAAACAAGATTAAGGTGGTCTCATACCAAAAATATGTGTTTGGTTTTTTTTTCAAAACAATTTTATGGGAAAATTACACTATTTTGATGATATAGTTTTGTACTCTGAGCTCAAAATCAGTCACTTTAGGTCGAATATCCCATTGGTTAATTATTAACCAGGCCCTTAAGTTGAAATAAAGTCGCCTGTTATAAGCACAATAACTTTCCACGAAATGGCCGGATGCCAATGGAGTCAACTTTACTTTTAGCATAAATGTTCCATCTAGGATCTAAACCTCGGAAAACAATGCGTCTGTTTTTTCTTTCAGGAGGCGCGCATTAATGTGAAAAATACAAAATAACAATAAAACAAAGGTTTAATTACTACAGTATTGTTCCAGAAAATGGAGCCCTTTTTAAGTTTACCTCCTAGATAATTATATTCCCTCATACTCCTGAAAATTTCAAAAAATTTGGCTAAAATGCAAGAAAGATACCTTGCTTACAAGTTTCTCAATCCGTGAATTTGTGTTATTTGAGAAATACGGTCTTAAAGTTAAGACAATGGTTTCTAGATCAATTATAGTCGGTGGGGAGGGGGGGTGACTGAATTCATTTAGCACGTTCGATGAGCATTAAACTAATGTAAACAATAGTTGCTAGGTCACTTGTTTAAGGCTGCAAATTTAGTGAAATCCTTTTAAAATGGTATTCTCAAGTGAGTAAGATTACAATTTTGTCATTTTCAAAAAAACCAACGTTGCAAGCAAGACATCGTATTTTGGGTATAAGACCACCTTAAACAGTCATTATCTTATAGTCAAAGGTAAACAAAAAAAAAAAACAATGGAATTAGTGTCCTATGGTGTCTATTTGTCTAATATCTATTTCACGGCCGGTTATCTGAAACCACTCTAACACAACCAATTGGCAAGAAGGATTCTGAGAAAACCCTCGGAGCATGCACGAGCCTCGAGAAGAAAGAGCCTTGAGAACGAGGTTTGGGTACTGGGGCGGATCCAGGAATTCCTGAAAGGGGGGGTTGTACACTTTAATAACTTTTGATGCCATCGGCGTCGATGGTGAGCGCCGCTGGCGCGAGCTTCTAGGGGGGTCTGGGGGCATGCCTCCCCCGGAAATTTTTTCCGATTTTACCTTCTAAAACGCCATTTCCAGCATTCCTGAGACTCGAAAAGCGTTTGTGAAGGCATGATATAAAATCTGGAGTTTACCTTATTTCTCAACCAGAAAACCAAACATAATAATAATGCATGATTAAAAGGGACAGCAGAAACAACGATAGTAATTTGTCGTTTTTATCTCGTTAATGCGCTTGCGCGTAAACGAGATATACGATTCACTTCGAAAAAAAAGGGCAAAAGTTGTTAACAAAGGTTCTTTGTTTAGTTTGTTAACATTTGTCCCGGGGGGTTACTTATTTCTTTTTTATAGAAGCTATATTAGGGCACCGAGGATATGGTTGGTTAAACAGGTTAGGATTTCAAGAAGTGCGTCACATACCGCCACTAAAATTTTTGAGGGGCACCCCCGGACCTATTGTTAATTTCCCTAGGGTATTGAATTGTCATGAACTTGTTATGTCTTACGTTACCACAAAGGTATTACAGTTCTTAGAGCTATGACCTCACCACAAGGGTATTACAGTTCTTATTTACAGTGATTTGCGTGAGTTGCGCTTTGACATTTTTCGCGTACAGTTCTTATTTACAGTGATTTGGGTGAGTTGCGCTTTGACATTTTCCGCGCTCGACGAAGCTAAGAAATTTCACCCTGTATCTTTGTTTGCTTTTTGAGGTTTATAGCTGACATTTTCCGCGCTCGACGAAGCTAAGAAATTTCACCTTGTATGTTTGTCCGCTTTCTGAGGTTTATACGCGGGTTTATAGCAGAGTTGTTTTACAAATGCTTTAGAGCTATGACCTCATCGCCTGACAGATTGTTTCTTATCTTGGATTTATTGTTTTTGTGGTTTTAAGCACTTAAATAGAAAATTGATAGAAAATTCTAAAAATTGGCAGAAATGTTCTGCGATACCTTGTCTACTCGGGAAGATTAACCGCGAGGAGCGATTTTTGAAGTCGCTTAGCGAGTGACAAGTGGAAATGTCGTGAAAAGAAAAATTGTCAGGAATGTTCTGCGATACGTTGTGTACCCGGGATGACTAACCCTGAAGAGCGATTTTTCAAGTCGCTTAGCGAGTGACAACCGGAAATGTTCGTGAAAAGAAAAATTGTGAGGAATGTTCTGCGATACGTTGTGTACCCGAGATGACTAACCGTGAAGAGGAAAAGAGTTGGTTTTCCAATTTGCTTAAAGTTAAGCGAGTCAGCTTAATTGAGTTAAACTCTAGTTAAATTTAAGCCACCAAAGCAGGTAGCTTAAGCGAGTAGGCAAATAATTTTAGACAATAAGAAGCAACTTGTGGTCATTTATCTGACAAGGCTGTCAAATCGGAAATAAAACACGCGTTCTTTTTTCATGCGTCGCTCCGTGAAGGGGCCTAATTTGATTGTATTATACAATGGATTTGCTTTTCTGCAAAATTAACGTTAATGTCCCTTTTCAGTAGTCATTGGAATACTGAATCATTCCTATTACGGTTTGATTATTAAAGAGAAATTTCAATTTTGAATGGTTATTAAATGTTGAGGTGTCATGATTATGCAATAGTATGCAAGAGAGGTGAGATTTTGCGTATTCAGCTAACTAAAAATGTTCCCGTTTGATTGTGCAAGAGTATGGATTTGGCTTTTGTTCTATTTTGGAACACTGAATCATTGCCGATTACGGTTTGATTATGCAATAGTATGCAAAAGACGTAATAATTTTGCTCATTTAGTTAACAAAAGTTTATCAAGCAAGCATTATAAGCGATTTCAACGTGTTGATTTTTTTTTAAAGGAAAAATATTGGCACTATATGGGAGCTAATTGACAAAACAAACAAAAAGACAATGTATTATTTTAGTGGCAAGCAAGACAGAAAACGTTCTCCGCTTATAAAAAGAAGAGGAATATCAATTAGTCGGTGTGTTATTCTCATCACATTCAAATCGTGAAGCGGACAAGACAGATACCTTAGAGTGCTCAACGTAGCTTTATCGCATTGAAATCCTGACGCAAGAGAGTTGCCTTAGATTGCTCAACGTAGCTCAATTAGCAAAGAATATAGCAGACTTAAAGCAAGAAAATATATATTGAAATCTATTATTTCGTAAAACAAAATTATCAATTGTTTATAATGGTTGCTTTTGATGTATCAGGCGGCACACACCTACCCTTAATTGTCGGGAGTACTCCCCCCCCCCCCCCCCCAGAATATGTACCAACAATTCACTTCCAAAAAACACGCTTTTTCCAATTCTATATTACCTTAGGTTATTGCATATTCACTGCCGTCCTAAATTTTAGACTTGCCACAAGTGTACCGTGCGAAGCCCACAAGAGAGTTACGAAACTACGAAAGCTACCATGCTATCCGTTTGAGTGAGTGAGTGAGTGTAACAATAGAATCCGAGCCCACAACGAACTCTGCCGATTTTGACCCGATATTCCCCGATCTTAACTCCTTTTTTGTTTTGGAACCTCGTCGGTTGTTCAACGTTTGTCGAGGATAGCTTCGAATGGCCCGAATCGAATGTTCCCTCAGAAGACTATCAGATTTCTAACAAATATGGCCACCCGTGAACTCCACGCTTTCATTTTGTAGACGTTCATTTTGCATAACCGGAATGAAAGCACGCCTTTTAAGACTTCGAAATGGAAAGAAAAAGCCCTTTAGAAAAATTTTATGCCTTTGTAGTGGTGGTTTGAGAGCTGAAAGCGATGAAATTTGTCACAAGTGAGGACATGTCTTCTTTCAGAATTTATACTCGAAGCGGCAGACTTTACTTAGAATTTTCAAGCATTCCTGGAAAACTACGGTAAAGAAAGTCACATTTTTTAATGTCCGTTTACTTTGTAAGAAACATTTCATAGACTGTTTCTTTGTCTTATTAGTAGCTTTTGACAAATATTTAGAAAACTTGACCAGAATCGGTCGAGCAAGAAATTCGCCAGATGCTGAACAAATTTGCGTGGCCGACAGTTTCTTTGATGCGATAATTTGACGCGTTTTCCTCTTGAGACAAAACTAAATTGGATAAGAATGGCATTCTATATACACATGAAAAGTCGGAAATTGTAGAAAACACTAGATATAATAAAGTAGGTTGCTGAATTTAAATATTATTTTGTGATGTTTATAATATAATTCGCAGACGCTAGCGCTGCAATTAGGATAAACAAATCGCTAAGCCTTCCGGAAGCAGAAGATCACTGAATTCTGATAAGCGTGTAACTCTTTTATTCAAGGGAAAGACATTTTCATTCAAGGAAAAATTGTGTATTTGCGACAACACTTTGAATAAACTATGAAGCCAGGAAAAACTAATACATGGCAAAATCAAAGCAGTTATTAGGAACTAGAAAAATTTCACTTCGATTTAGTCTTGAAATCACCGGGGGTTCATGATGCGTCTCGCAATATTTATTTTTAAAATGTTTCACCAATTTATAGCACTCGTCACCACGGTTTTGAAAATTATAAAAACAAAATCTTCTGAATGCGATTACATGTATTTTTTTTCTCATTACCTGTAAATTTAGGGCTTCCAAAACTTTATTGCAAATCCGGGCAGGAGAGGGGGGTCTCTCGGCTTGGAAATCCAGGGGGCAAGGGGAGGGAGGAAATCCTACTATAATCTAAGTAATAACAGGCGCAGTAAGCTACATGCAGTCATAGACTGCCTATTTTTTTTATTAACCTCACCTTCTAACGCATTAACGAGATGGCTTGAAGAGCCCTTTGATTCTACATACCTCGTAAATCGAACAATGTAGCCTAAAAGAGTCTTCTTGGATGAGCTTTTACAAAGCTCTCGCATATCTCGTCTACTGGAAAGTAATGCATAGCAATAACAGCGAGATCTAAGAAGCGCTCTTCAGACATCGTTGATCTGGAAAAGGTCTTGATCTGTTTCATGAGCGAAAAGGACCGCTCAGCTTCAGCGCTACTGATTGGTAGGGTGCATGCAATGAGGAGATGACGATGGATGTTTGGAAAAGCATCCTCGTCGCACGCACCAAGTGCTAGTAGAAGCTTGCTTGGAAGTTCCTTCTCTGCTGACTGCCACATAGTTTGCCTGTTGGTCTTTCTCCCAGTACAACATGCCTTCTGTTTCATCAGGTAGTTCCAGGGTGTTATTGACTATGATTGATGGTTCTAGATAAAACAGGTGGGAGGCGTAGCGATCCTCGTCAGAAAATCAGTCTTGCATTTGAATAATCAGGGAATCAAGAAGAGGAATAGCCACAGATTTTTTGGAATGATCGATTGGATCCTGACACGATCTTTTCACATGTTAACGTCCTACTGTCACGAAATGTACATTACCTTTTCCTAACTTGACAATCAGTTAATTGGTGGAAGTGAAACTGACCACTACGTATAAACAATTTTATTGTATTATTTTTATGAAGAGTCAAACAAAAAGACAGAGCTCTAAACAGGTCATCTTCTCGCCTGAATTTGTGAATATTTTACATCAGGTCGAGTCCAACCCTGTAAAAATGCGCCTTCAATACTTTCATTCAGCGACCATAGCGAATTGGGAGGAGGATCCCATCGACCGTGAGGAGACTGGAACATATTTATGAATCAAAGATGGCGGACAACACTGCGAAAACGTTTCAAGGCGAAAACAACGCATTTAGTCTTTACTGAAAGCTTATTTGGTGATTACTGTAGGTCTTAAGCATGGGGCAAGATCAAAGCAGTAGTTTAGCAGGTCAAATGGGTCATCCAAATGTTCCATACACCTCGTATTCTGTGGAAAAGGAGGACGCAAGACCAAAGTCGAAACAGAGAGCTAAGCTGGAAGACATTATGGTTGTTAATGCGCCGACAGGAAGCCCAAAAATCGTCTCTAAAAGCGGAGATCCTGACACAAGAAGCCTGAACAAGTTACCATTCTATTATCCACTACTGCGAGGCACGATTACTGTCCCTGCGGCAAGAGAGTTGGAGTTTTTTGATAAATTTGATCCTCGTCCGTGCTTGTTGTTGTGTTCGCGATATGAAAAGCACTTGAAGCAATGCGCTGAAGCCGTGGCATTTGATCAACAAATGCTTTCCTCGCATATCCGAGAAATGGATACTCATTGTGTTACAGTTTTGCGAGGAGTGAGTGACAGATACAAGAGATTATCTTACGCCGCCGGTCAGTTGAGGAAGGTTGAGGAAATGAACGCAAATCTAAGGAGAATCGACGCTAACCTTAAACGTCTGGTACCAATGATGGAAAGACTAAATAATGTGCTTCCAGAGGATGAACGGCTGGAAGAATTTTCTATATCTCCGTACAGCATACAACAGTGAAAATTCAGACGAAAGTTATTTTGTTTGCTTCTTGAGAGACGACTAAGATTATCATTTTTTACAATTTTATATTGTTGTCATCGTGACAAATGAATGGAAATACTTTTGACGTTAAGGCACTGATTGGAAAATAACTTAATAAAAAAATAGGGCCGATTTCTTAAATGAGGTCTAGACGTTAGTTAAGCTTTAGGCCTTGTTTAAAAAAATTGGCCCAAAGTCGGTGTTACTGTGTGGTTCCAGAAAATATCTCCCCCATGAAAGGCTATTGGAAGTTACGTGAGGGAGTGGGGTTTCAAATCCAAAGTTTTAAAAGGAAATTATGAGAAAAAAATGTTTGGTTTAAATTATGTTCAAATGTTCAGTTGGTTTATCATAAATTTGCTTCCTCAAGCCCCCAAAATACAACACATGTACTGTGAGATTGTCAACTTAAATTTAGATATGTTCATTTTTCATATATTATTGGTACACCAGTAACAAAGAAGAAATGCAGGATTAAGTTTTTGTATGTATTTCACTGGTTCAGTTGTCGTTTTATACAGGTATCTGAGAAATGCGGGAAAGAAATCAGTGATCAGTTGTGAATGGCGAACACATGACAGGATCATGTTGAGTGCTTTGGTTACTTTCATGTGAGCCGGATTTATTTATAGTTGGTAGTCAGAGTTTCTCTGTGATATTGTACAAGAGTGGTTGACATTTTGTGAAGAGCGTAATTAATTCCTGTTTGAAAAAGAGAATTATTGAGTCTTTCAGCTTATCTTAAATACAAAAATTAGAAATACAAAAAAGATCACAAACCAATCCTGTTTGTGTTGTCACTTTTGCAAACAATCTTCTGTCAAACTTCACTTACAACATCAAAATAGGAGAATGGTTTCTTTTCCCTTGAGTCCCCCTCCCCCAGTCAAAATATTAAATAAGTGTCAGGGCGCAATATTCAAAGAAACATGGAAAAAAAAAATAGAAAATACTTGTGAAATTTGGGAGAACTTGAAACAGCAGAATAATTTCCCTTTGGCTAAGCTCGTGTTTCCACGGCATTTTCTTGTCTTCCTAAAAAGACGGCTGATGATGGTGAGCAAATTGTGCATTACGCCCACTTCAGTAGCTTAACTTTTCACAAGCCAAATCAATATGATTACATCTGCCAATTCAAATGCCAAACTTTTTATCTGCATATTATTATAACTCATTGTAATAAAAACAATTTCTGCTCAGTATATGTAAGGAATGCAAGAATCAACTAATTAAGTTTTGAATATCAGAAGCTTATCAGAGTGTGATATCCAACAAATAATAACTCACTTCAGATGATATATGGTGGCAAAAACTTGCGATCTCAAACATTTTATTAATGACAGAAATTCTTACATACAGTGTTTGGCCATGAGCATTCTACATGATCCAAAGGATACACAAACATAAAAGTGATTCAAAGGCACAAAGAAGGATTTTTTTAGTTATGACGATTGCCAATTTTTCTTTCTTTCTTTCCTTTTTTTTTTGGGGGGGGGGGGGGGGGGGGGGGGGGGGGGAGGGGGAAGAGGTTTGATTATTTTTCCTTGTTTTATTCATAGATCTCTCACTTTTCCCTTGGTTATGTTACAGAAATAACTGAATGTGACAGATTATTAAGCAAATGTTTTTTTTTTATTACAACGAGTTTCATAAATTATTTATAAGATTTGTTTGACAGTCGTGTAGCCTAACTTAGTTGAATACACATGTGGGTAAAACATACCCATCACAGAAAACAAACACCACCATGGTGTTCAAAATGAATTTGTTAAGTCCTAGTGGGAAAAGGTTTCATACACTTTGCACTAATGGTCGAATATGCTACTAGCTGCTAAGCTCTCTTATCGTATGAACAACAAACATATTCCTTTAAATGAGGTTGGTTTTCATGGCTTGTAGTCAGGACATGTGGGTAACAGAAGGTGTAAGAAAGGATAGGTTGAGAATAAGCAAATTGTCAAGCAGAGGAGGGGAGGAGTTGACAATGTTCCACTGGTGTGCTAATATACATAAGACTCCTGTTTCTACAGATCCTCAAAGAAAATAATGTTTGAGAGAAAGTGGAAGTTTACAATGGCCAGTGCAGTTGAAGCTCCACCAAGAAACATGTTCGTTCATGGTCAAACACAAACAATACAGGCTGATCTTTTAAAAGAAGACTTAAACTTAAAGGGACATTGTCGTGCCGATTTTGCTGTGTTTTGGTCAAAATACACTAAATATATGACAAAATACCTTTGCTCAAACATAAAATTGTTCTTAGAACACCAAGAAGATGATATCAAGTGATTTCTTCAAGGAAGAACAAACCATAATAAGTTTTTCTGTGATTTTTCCACAACTCTTGGGAGGAACTTGAAAAAATTGGCCAATTTTTTAAAGTTGCAATCCATTTCCATCCTGGCCATCCACAGCCAAAAATAACGAATACTAGTTTCTGTGCACTGATAGAGTATTTGTTAACAAAACTGGACCATTATTTGTAGGTTTCCATTGAAACAAATATGTTTTTTGGCTTTTCAAAGTGATACTAAAAATAGGTGACTGTGTCCCTTTAAAGGGCCCCTATGATCAAATTTTGATTTTGATTTTTTTACATTTTCATGTACTATTACACTTTCTTACTCATCTTGCCAAATTTCAATCCATTATGAACATCAAGTCCAAAGTTTTTGTTGCTTTTCGCGTGATTTTCAATACTTATTGTTAATTATAATTTCAACCCATGAGGTATGTTTGAGTCTTTGACGTCACTTTCTCCCATTCGCAACCAAGCCTTGGAACAAGGTTGATTAATGGCGGCCGTAAATTCTCGGAAATAAATGTTAAAATAAAATGACTTCTGATGTTCGTAATGAATTGAAATTTGGCAAGATGAGTAAGAAAGTCTAATTGCACCCGAAAATGTAATAAAAATGAAAATCAAAAATTTCATCGCAGGGGCACTTTAAGACCTCGACACACACTGCAACTTTTCTTGCAATGCTGCATGCAACAATATTTTTTTGCGTGTCACAGAATGCAATTTGTTGTGCACAACATCACAAAAGTAGAACTCAATTCTCCTTCTGTAACTATTGCATGCAATGTTGTAAGGAAAGTTCCACTGTCTGTCTGGGCCTTTAGACTATGGTTTAATTAAGGGCATTTGATGGAGCCCTAAACCTGCTTATAAGTGGGTCTTTAAAGAGAAATAATTTTAGTCTACATGCTATAATGCCATTTTGACACTGTTGATACCAAGAAGCACTTTAATGTTCAAGTTGGCAAGATTTAGAGCATGGTTTCATTAAACTCCAGTCTAAAAGTTGTTTAAAAAAGGCTGTATATGTACATGTTTGAACTCCCATGATAAAACTGACACTTACAATGTAAGAGTGTCGGCTTAATTACAGAGAGTTTCAAGTCAGTGTAGTAAAAAAACTCTGTACAACAGGGAGATGGGGTCTCTGTTTGAGATAGGAAGCTGGTGTGAGTCTTGCATGGCACATATTCTGATTCATTCGTGCACTCTTAATGTCTAATAAATTGACATTCACTAGTGAACTCTCTTCTGTTGTCGACTTCTGTAGATGTCATTCACAGGAGGTGCAGCAGATGCACTCTCGTCGTCACTTTCATGATCGACACCTGGTCGCTTGATACCGCGTTTGTGTTGCTCAACCTCCATGTTATCTTCACTACCCTCCACACCATTCACAGGGACCTCAGAATCTGGTAACCCTGTGGATACAACACATCTAAGGTTGTCACACAGCAACATGGAGATAACATGGGAGACCTGTGCTATTTTTCACAACTTATATCAGTGTATTAACCCTATAATTCCCAAGGGTGCCAAACATCAAAATTTATAAAATTCTAAAATTCATTTTATTAAATATTTATTTAAATGTATACGCCTTTTTTGAAAACAGCTGGTGGTAAGTCCAGCATGCAAATTTGAAGTTGTGGCTGAATTTGCATGTGAAAGTTGGATGTCATCATCATGTGTTGTACACTTAAAACTACAATGTCTAAGGATGCCAAAAACCTGGTGTTTTTAAAAATGACATTTTTAAGTATTTTAAGCCCATCAAGCCATCTTAATGTACACTTGATGTGATGTAAGGATGACTAAACAACTCAAGACTTAAGGACGTTCGCACTAATTGTTTATGCGCATCCTTACTGCGCACACAATTCATGTCGCAACGACATGCTACGTCATGCACGAGCGCGCGCGCAAGAGAAGAAATCCTAGCACATATTAAAGGACTGGCAGCCGTTGCGTTAACTTTGCTTAGATTTAACTCGCTTGGATGGTCGGTGACCCCCAATTTTTTTTTTGATAGATAATTTTGTTTGCCACTTCTCGAAAGATTGTGAAAAAATGAACAAAAACTCAATGTAGGAAGTTTATTTTTTTTTCCATTTTTCTACCAGCGTGACATCGAATCCAGCCAATTTGCGGCTGTCAGATTTGCGGCTTTTTTATTTATTTATATTTATATATATATATAATTATATATATATATAATGTACACTTGTATATATATACAAGTATATACACTTGTATATATATATACATATATATATATAAATATCAAGCCTGCAAATAACAGTCGGTCATCGGACAATTGTCCGGCAAATTTGAGGTTTTGACAGGTAAAAGCTGAGCCTGGTCGGACACTCTGACCGGGCATTTCAGCTGCAATGAAAAATATTTTTTCTTGAAGTTTGTGGCCAAATATGGAACAAGTTTATTTTATTATACTACCGCAATACAACGCAAAAATGCTTTGTTATCACTTTCCATTTTCTTCCGTTCCGAAAATGAATTTATCACGCGCAATGCGTCGTCTCAAATGTCACGTTGAATTGTAAACACGTCACATCAAGCGCCAGTATTCCTAAGTTGTTAATTGACGCTTTTTGCAGCGGCGTCGTGAAAGATCGTTTAGCCCCATTCATTAACTACCTTCCATTCGCTTAAAACTTTTGCTACGCGAAGGAGAGTTATTTTATCAAATTTCAACGTGTTACATTAAATCTAATTACACAAATTTTCTATTTAATTGATCCCGAAAAAAAAGAGTCTTTCAGGGGAAACTTGCTTTCAAAAGAAGTCGAAGAATTCATGTAATCAGGCCAATTTTCAAGTCTCTGAATGTTACTGTGAGTTTTAAACAGTCCAGGAACGTCTACAAGCAGAGGTCAACAAAATGTGTTCTTCTAAGGGCCTGTTTACATGGAGGGAGGGTGACCCGGGTACCAGGGTCACCCTCCCAGCCGGGCTAACACATAGCCCGCCTTTACATGGGCGGGCTATTAGGGCGGGCTATCATATAGGTGAGCTATCTTTTTTTTGGCGGGCTCTTAAATTGTTTTGGCGGGCTCATGTTTTGGCGGACTTTTTTATTGCAACGGCACGCTTTATTAAGCACGACATATTAACAAACATGGCAGCAAGAAGAAAGGCTATAGCGGCGAGTTTGCTGTTTTTATTGCTTGTTTTCACGGGTAATTTCAAGTCAAAAGAGATAGCCCGCCTAGGAGGGTGACCCTGGGGTGACCGTTTACATGCCTGTTTACATGGAGGGAGGGTGACCCGGGTAGCAGGGTCACCCTCCTAGCCGGGCTACCCTGGGAGGGCCAACTTTTCATACATTTCTTTACAAAACACACTGAAGTGTTTACATGATAGACAGGGTCACCCGCCTACCCGGGTCACCCTGTCTGCTTGCCAGGGTAACCCTCCTAGGCGGGCTATCTTTTCTGCATGTAAACGGTCACCCCAGGGTCACCCTCCTAGGCGGGCTATGTCTTTTGACTTGAAATTACCCGTGAAAACACGCAATAAAAACAGCAAACTCGCCGCTATAGCCTTTCTTCTTGCTTCCATGTTTGTTAATATGTCGTGCTCAATATAAAGCGTGCCGTTGCAATAAAAAAAGTCCGCCAAAACATGAGCCCGCCAAAACAATTTAAGAGCCCGCCAAAAAAAAAGATAGCTCACCTATATGATAGCCCGCCCTAATAGCCCGCCCATGTAAAGGCGGGCTATGTGTTAGCCCGGCTGGGAGGGTGACCCTGGTACCCGGGTCACCCTCCCTCCATGTAAACAGGCCCTAAAAGAAGATTCTTCTGATGAAGTCAGTTCATCTGAGGAATCTGAAGAGACTCTTCAGAAGTGAAGAGGAAGATACAGAAACATTCTGATTCTCCATAAAACACAAACTTTCTTCATTTTAGTTAATATCATCGCAAGATGTAACAGACCCTTTTTTAAATGGCAACAAAATTTAAAATCAATCTCATTGACATAGTAAGAAAGAGCTTGGATTAAAATAATTAATAGAAATGAGAAAAAAGTTCAAGGCAATATATGACAATTTCTTTGAGAAATCATGATTTCAAAATTCCTAAAATTTACAGGTGTTTGCGACTAGGCGTGTGGTGCCAATATGTTTTCCGCCAATAATACAAACATTTTTAAATTTGTCGGTTATCAACAGGTAAATAATACCTGATTTAATGTAAAGGTGCTCTTTCTGGTGCTAGTATTGATTTTTCACTCAGTTGACTTTAATTTTAAGCCGTTCGAATTTGCAACCAACATTCTGACGAAGGGTCACCATCTATATTGAAATACAGAACGGAAATGTCTCTAATGTCTCTTTTTTAATTTCTAATGACAAAGAAAATTTTTGTCCGACCAGACTGGCTTCTTGTCAGGTCAAAATGTGTCCTTGGCCTGACAAATGACCTGCTTATAGACAAAAATTATTTGCAGGCTTGAATATAAATAAATAAAAAAGAATATATATATAATATATATATATATATACTATACCTGAAGGTGGAAGATCAGGAATTTGACATTCCAAAGTCAACGTAATGAAGTCTTCTACCATCACAAATGGGCCCTGAACACAAACCAAAACACTGTCATCTGACATTTTAAACAGTAATGTTAAAATAACAAAATGACATGAACTGACTGTAATACAATCATGTCCAACAAAGAGAGCAATACAATTCTTATTAAAGAAAGTAAGAAAGTAAACAGCCCATTTTGTTGATTTAATGTAGCACTGGTATTTCTGATAAAGACTACAAAAGTCATGTCAGATTTTCACAGTGCATCAAATGCAATGGATAAAAAAAGACTCATAAGGTCCTGAGGCTCTGGTTGTATAAATATTTGACAGAAAAGTCAGCCCTAGCTACCAGAGAAATTTCTTGGGTGTTCAGTGACACTGTTGATTGAAGGCAGACTTAAGAGTATAAGGGACAGTAAGGGGACAAAAGAAAATCCACTACCACAAACGGTTTCTGAGCTCATCTTACTTATATTTTACGTAAATGTAACTGGGCTCAGGCTACAATTTGACAGAAATTAATGGTTGAAGGAGAAGAGGGAGCTGTACTAATTTTAGCTTTTTAGCTTTTTAGCTTATTTTAGCGAAGTGTTGTGGATCAGGTCCAAAAATTTCAACTTGGTTTCTACATTCAATTTACCTGAAAGCAAGATGGAGGAGGTAACATGGTCATGAGATGTGCTGCTGCTGGCGGCACTGGAAAGACTCCACCCGGTACAGAGTGAACACCAACTGAAACAAAATAACACATTTAAAAACATCAAAAATGACATAAAGGAATGTGCTGTTTTAGAAAAAATATTGATACCCCTCCCACAGAAGGGATTTTGGTTTGGACACCCAACCCTCTAAAAAATTTGGATTTAGTTTCATACTTTCCTTTAAAAATGTTGGCTTTTGAGACACACCCTACCCTTTTTTGAGCAACCTGACATACAATTTCTATATTCGCAACCTGTCCTTAGCAAACATGTCTCCAAGGCAACCACTTTTTAGGACATGTTTTATAAGTGGCTGCTGACAAGAGTTAAACTGTCATATATATCTTTGAATTCATTCTAGTTGCAAATATATATATATATATATATATATATATATATATATATATATATATATATATATATATGTTGTGGTTCAAATTTTTTTTTTGGTTTAAAAATTTTCAAACCAGTTTAATTTTTGTTTTCTTTTGTCTTAAATTTATTATCATATTCTGAGACAAAGAAAAACGAAAATCAAACTGGTTTAAAAAATTTTAAACCAAAGAAAAATTTGAACCACAACATATATATATATATATATATATATATATATATATATATATATATATATATATATATATATATATATATATATTATATATTAACTTGAATTGTAACACTGAAACATTTGAGTGTATCATGGCACAGAAACTTTCCTATCCCCACAATAAAGACTTTCTTTTTCTCTTAACCTGTTGGCAATGCAGCAGTGTTGTATGAAAGGAGACAAAAGATGTTAATTGTCATACTTTGTGAGAAATCAAAAGTTAAAAATTCCTCCATGTTCTTTTTCTTAAGCTTATGATGAGTAACATTATAATCATGTCTTATTACCAGCACCAGCTGTTGGTTTGAATGGTGTCATCTGTGATACATCTGGTCTGGGAAATTTAAATGGTTTTTCTTCACTCTGCTCATCTTGAATGGCTCCAGTGGAAAGAATGCTTGGCATACTACTGTTCTGTCTTGTGGAAACCTGTAAAATGATCATATCATCAACATGTGGACATTAACTGCAATTCCCTTTTCTCTGATAACAAACCCCTTTCTTTGTGTCTCCATAACAAAATTGAGTAGCCATGACATTTGCCATGTAATTAGGAGGGAGAATGTTACTACATACTGGGCCATCTAGACGCT
Source organism: Dendrophyllia cribrosa (assembly GCA_024195265.1). Lineage (NCBI taxonomy): Eukaryota > Metazoa > Cnidaria > Anthozoa > Scleractinia > Dendrophylliidae > Dendrophyllia > Dendrophyllia cribrosa. The sequence goes on along the minus strand of JAJLRJ010000001.1, from coordinate 61,453,700 downwards.
CACTTGGGATAAAGGTTACAAATTCTAAATAAAAATTGTATCGACAATGCACATCGAGAACTAACTTTTGACTCACCACATAGCCCATCATTTTAAGCTCCAATGGGGTACAAGGGAAGAGATCCAAGTACTTATATCTGTCTACAAGAGCTGATGTTTCATGGCCCTCAAAATCCTGTAAGTTAATGCAGAAATTAAGAAAACAAACAACTCCAATGTTAACTTTTGTTGGTTGTGGGTTAAGGGGCGGGACACTGGAGGAGGGGGGGGGGGGGGGGGTTGGGGGGAGAGAGAAATTTATTCCAACCTATAATTTGTTCTTCTCCTGCTTTATAGCATGTCATAGATACCTCTTTTCATCAGTTCCTGGCTGTTTAACCTTGTTGCTACTCATTTTTTTCCAACTTTAAATGGTTGGAAGCAAAAATAGAAGTTGCGTGGAGGCTATATAAATGGTTCCAACAATAAGGCTAACAAATCAAGTATTCAAAATGAAATGGCTTCAACACAATCCGATATTTTGAGAACAAAGGAAATGTTTGAGTGGTGCTGGAAAAAAGTTTGAACCATTTTTTAAAAAAATTGTTGAAACATACTTATGACAAGCTTCCAACATTTTCAACACTTCCGACAATGTTGGCCGACCTGTTCAAACGGATACAGTCGTCCCAACATTTTCAGTTCAACAAAACCACTTTAATGGGCCCTATGGAGAGTAGAATAAACAACACCTGACCTCTTTGTAGACTTCCAGCTTTCGTTTCTCCACCTTGACTAAGCTGGCCAAGTCACCACTTGTGGCTTCAAATTCTAGGAATTTCCCCCATACATCACTGAAGAAATAAAATGAAATAAGCAAGATTACAGAATGTAAACAAACATGAAAATAAACAAAATAAACAAGACGATGATAAAGGATATACAGTCAAACCTCTATTAAGCGGCCCTCTATTAAACAGCCACCCTCTATTTTAAAGCAGTCATTTGGCAAATCCCCGGAATTAAATCGCTCCCCATATTTAACTGTAAACTTTATTAAGCGGTCACGAGGGTGACCACTTCATAGAGGTTTGACAGTCTGTGTATGTGTTATTAGAAAAATTATCTCAAGTCGCTTAAAAAATGCAATCTGTGACAGTCTGTTCAGGCAAAGAGCACGTGTGAACAAACCTTGCTTTTTCTTTTGGCATGGAACTAAGAACCTTCTCAAACAGCACTCTTGTATTGTTGTCATCTGCAACAAAAGGAACCATCAACATTGCAATTGAGTGCTCAGTGAAATAATGAATCAAATCCTCAATATGCATGTATATGGCAAACAAAAGTTATTCAGACTGGGAAAACAATTGTATTTATTAACTGTATTTATTTAGAAATTACCGGGTAATACACATTTACAATACATTTAGTTCCAGTAGATTGTGAAGCCAGAAAATAGGCCATTTCATTAAGACCTGGTGCACAGTGGGCCTCCTTTGATAACTGTGTAAATCTCCACACTGTACAAGCCTTGTTGAAGGAATCTTCATGACTCATTAATTAATTAATTCTTGCTGGTTTTATTTTATAATAAAACAGAAAGCAATTATTAATAAATAAATAAATAATAAAAGCAGCAGTACTTACCATTTAAATGTGATAAATAATCTACATAAGCCAACACATAGTCTGTTTCATCCATGTATTTCTGTTACCAACATCAAAGAAAACAGTTAAAACATGTCATCTCGGCCTACATGTATGTTTTGTGACTGCATTAATTAGTGGAGGCAATAATTATGTAAGTTATTGATAAAATAAATATATATGCATACATTGTATATTTTAGAAATAAAACTGTCTGCAGACTTACCTTTAATCCCAGCTCGAATATTTTAAATGCAATAGCTTTGTCCTAAAATAATATGACAGTCAATAATAATATATTAACACAATGTATTGATCAGTAACTGTTAATAAAATATTTATTCCTTATTTAACAAATTAATTCCAAATAAATATAAATTGACTTACTTTACTGCAGAAATACTCCATAAGAGCAGCAGAAATAAAAACCTGCAAACACGATAAGACTTTTTAATAATTTATTATATGGCTCATATAAAAAAAAATAATCACCACATGACTATAATTAATAGTGATGACACAAAGATGATAAGATTGGCCCATAAAATATGTCCTACATGCATATTGAAATACTGTTTCCCTCATGCCTGGATAGAATAAGAAAGGCCCTGGGAAGACATGCATCAAAACTTACATGAAAATTTGTTCTGGAATCCTCTCTCCCCCTCTTAAAAACTGCTCGGCTCTCTTTAATGCTTTCTGACCGTCTTGCAAATTTCATGTATTGGATGTAAACCTACAAATTGAAATATTTAATATATAAATATATTTCAATTCAATATAATGTCAGTGTATTTAAAACCCATTAATCCCTAATTATATCAAAATACAAATTACCCTTCCTTGTCTCCATACAATTCTTATAGATTATAAGTGGGGAGAAGCTGCTAAAATATCAAGAGAATTCATCTTGAGTGATCATGTCCTTAATTCTCATGACATCTCTGAATGATTGTTATTAGTATTTAAATTACAAGGAGATACATGTATGTAATACTGATCACTATTCACAAATAATTTATTTATTCTACATGACTTGTATATGTTGTGGTTCAATTTTTTCTTCAATTTTTAAAATTTTTAAACCAGTTTATTTTTTGTTTTTCAAACCGCAACATATACGGAACCCAGTTAAATGGGAATAGGTTACGTTAGCTTACCAGAGTTGGATCAATATTCTCCAGGGCTAGATATTTTTCATATATTTCCTTTGCTTTCTGAAACTTCAACCTTCCCTGTTCATTACAAAAAACAACAACAAAATATTAGTGATCAGAATCGAAGGAGCACTGTTCAACATATTGGCTCAAAACTGTCAAATAAAAGGCAATGGTGCCCTGATGTGCAAGCTACGGCCATTAGTTTGAAATTAGTTCTAATACATTCCAGAAATTGATATATATGAGAAGTAAACAGCAAACAGCAACATAGGAAAGAACATCACAATTTATATGAAACCAGGATATATGAAGCCTGATTAATTTGGAGAGAGAAGGTTAACAAACATTCTATTACCTCCTCAAAGTCAGCATATGCAAAGTAAATTAGCATGCTGTCTTTCATCAGTCCATTGATGGCTCGTTCGTAGATTCCAGCAGCTTCATCTCCCAGCACTTTAGACCCCTGCATATCCTGCAATGAGACAAGAATAAATGGTGTTCCTCTCATTCAAATGATTAATTTGTGGAGAACCTGATAGCCCATTAGCCAACTGGTGCTTATTTCACAGCCACAATTTAATTTGTACATGCATGGATACTCCCTTACTCTTAGATGGGATTATATTCTAACACAAAGAAGTCCCAACACTTCAAGAGAAGTGGAGAAATTGTTGCTGAAATTTACTTTCCGGGCCAAAAACTCCAGGCCTGCACATACAGTTACAGGCACAAGAGATGGATGTAAGGGAAGAGTTTCAGAGGATGTGCACAGGAAAAGTACATTATATATCTCTCTTGGAACATCCTTCCAACACCTGAGGCCTACACTGTATATATACATTTCATTTTGCACCTACTATGCAGTGCTATATGGATCAACAGTTAACATACTAAAGTAGATCCTAATATAGAAAAAAGAAGAAAAAAACTGGGTAAGTGTGGAGAATTTCATTGATTTTGTGGCCAGAATCATTGTTTGTACCCCTCGTGTCACACCCTTCAGTTGACTCACCCCTTTGTCCAATAGCTTTTGACTGACTTGATCCAGATAAAGTGCGGCTTCACACCACACATTAGGATGAAATCCCATTGTTTGAAGGCACTGTTCATAAGCATATACCACTACAACAAGATGGTATATATATATGTCAATTAAATATTAAGGACAATAAATAAAACTTGTAAAATTGAATTGAAAGGTTTTGGCAAGAATACCCTTGGTTGGTTCTTGTTTAGAATTTTATCTTATTAACTCAGTTGATAAATTAATAAAAACTTTCATGCCAACTACAAACTACAAATTAAACTGACACAACTGACTGCAGGCTGACAAGTTGACCTACAGGCGAGACCTAATAAATATATTAAAGTGCCCATAACACTTTTTTTTTTCGTATCTAAATCTATACATCACATAATGAACATCTGAGAAAAAATTTTTTGATTTCAGCAAAACATGAATTTTTTATGATTTTTAAAGTCTTTGAAATTTGCCGCCATTTTGGTCCACCATTTGCATTAGTCTCCTCTCAGTCCCTCTCGGTTAACAATCCCTTTAATCAATCCCGTGCAGCTTTTCCAGCTAGCTGTTTAACCCACAGCCAATCTCATTCTCAAAAGACGTTTCTGTTTCTGCTTCACGACGATTTTGGCTGTTTGTATAAATTTTATCGCATCATCAGGTAGGTTATGATGTTTCATTTACAGCTTCGCCAAAATGTTCGTTGTGACAAGACTTTGAATTTAAAACTGGGCTTTTTACTGAAATCCTCTCTCCTCTGCAGAGGCCTCTTTGTGCCACTAGGAGCCTGGGGAGAGGGGAAAAGAAAGCGCATCCCCTGCACGCTCACTTTTTTTTAGGCAGGTACAAAAGTCGGAACGGATCAACTCGGATCGGATCGGACCGGATCCAATCCGGGTCGGATCAACTCGGATCCAGTCCGGGTCGGATCAACTCGGATCGACTCGGATCATAAAAATAGAATGAAATAAAAAAAAAAATAAAAATTTTACCCAATTGTAGGTTAAAATTTCTCTCAGAAATTAATAGGCCAAATCAAGTAAGCTTTGCAACGTTTAGAGCTCCGTGGCGTTCACCCGCCATTTTGTTTCTTGTGCCAGTTTCTCTCGGATCAGGTTACGAACTCGTGGTTTCGTTACACGCTCCATCGATTGATCATATAAACCCAGCTGAAGACAAGGAAGGCGATTCAAAAGTGACTTAAACATGGTTTCCACCTCGATACTCCCACCATAAATAAATTCATGTCGACTCAGGGTTAGTTCGACGGTAAAGAAACTTCCTTTTCGCTACGCAACCACGAATTCTATAAACTTGTGACAAAAAGCAACAGTACATCGCCTGCTGTAAAAAAAAAAAACAACAATATGAACATTCTGAGTTACAGAAACTATAATTTTCTTTAAATTAAACATTCAGTCATTGAGAAAGATGTCCTAGATTTTACCTTCCTCGCCTTCAGCTAGCTAGCTGGGTCCATGTTTATATGATCGATCGATGGAGCGTGTAACGAAACCACGATCCGAAAGGAACTGGCACAAGTAAACAAAATGGCGGGTGAACGCCACGGAGAATGCCATGGAGCTCTAAATGTTGTAAAGCTTACTTTTGAATATTTGGTCGGAAATAAGTTATGATTCGGACGTGAACTCGATTGACCACTTTCTATCAACGAGCTTATGGTATAATTCCTTGATAAGAATCGGAAATAGACCTGTATATTACAAGTATTGGTTGTCTAAAGGTGTACAAAATGTCGCGCATATAATGAAAGATTCCAACACCTACCTCTCACTCCAAGAATTAATAGATCGTTACAATATTCAAACAAATTTTCTTACTTTCCATAGTCTAATATCTGTAGTGAAAGCTTTAGAGAAAACAAACAAAGATCGTCTTTTAGATAGGAACACCAAGTTCGAAAGTTTTCTTGAACGCTTTGTAAAGTCTAATAAGGCAAATAGAGTAGTCTATGAAAAACTTATTGATCTAAAGCAGCAACCCCCTTACCGTAGTCAAAACAAATGGTGTGCGGATTGCGAGGTAGAAAATATGGAAACAATTGATTGGGAGTCAGTATACCAACTGTCTTTCAACTGTACCAAAATAACTAAACTAAATACTTTTCAATTCAAACTACTTCATAGAAGACTGGCAACAAATGATTTCTTGAAGAAAATAGGAATAAAAGAGAATGACATGTGTACTTTCTGTAGAAGTGAGGTGGAGAGCCTAATCCACCTTTTCTGGTCTTGCAATGTGACGTCACGCTTTTGGCAAAGTTTTAAGCAATGGCTCATCACTGACAAAGGCATCGCAGACATAGAGACTATTAACTTTACTTCAACCATAATATTAGGCTTAAATACTAAAGTTTTTAAGAAAAACCAACTGGATGTCTATTTTTTGATTGCGCGTTATTTTATTTGGATCTGTAGAACACAGGGCAAGGACCTAAACTTTCAGAATTTCACGAACTTTGTAAGTTTTTTTCTCTGATTGCCAACTTGTCTCCTATGCCTCGTTTCTATTTTCTATTTTCTATTAGCTTAATATGAAGAAAGTTTAGCCCTAGCAGTATTTCCCTAAAGACATAACTCATTAATCAAGTATACAAAATGTAAGTAATGTAGCAACTTGATGTAACGTGAAGTATTGTTAGTAAGTTGATGCATTGTATTATATTGTAAGTATGGTACTGTAATTAATCGTAAGTAATGGAATGTAACATGTATTGTAAGTTAGTAATGTATGTGTTGAAATAAACGAGTATTTATGAAAAAAAAAAAATACTTGATTTGGCCTATTTCTGAGAGGAATTTTAACCTACAATTGGGTAAAATTTGTATTTTTCTCATTTTATTATTTTTTTATGATCCAAGTCGATCCGAGTTGATCCGACCCGGACTGGATCCGAGTTGATCCGACCCGGATTGGATCCGGTCCGATCCGATTCGAGTTGATCCGTTCCGACTTTTGTACCTGCCTCTTTTTTTACATAATTTTCCTTTTTCGAATAGCGGTGGGAGCCTCCGCGGAGGAGAGAGATTGAAATCCACAAAAATATATCGCATTGGTGTCCTGCAGTTGCCTAGCAACAGAGAAATCGTGACCGCAGACAATGGCGCAGGTTACTACTTCATGTAAGCCTATAGGAGCATTGTAAACAAAGATGGCAGACGGTAAACGGTAAGCTAACCCTCGAAAGGACCTTCTACCAACGTTTTTTTGGTTTTCAAAGAAAACAAAGTAGAACGGCGAAAAGCCTCATACGCAAATCGAGACGCCACCAAAGTTTTGACCAGTGGTGCACCCTCCCCAAAGCTTCATGAGGTTCTGCGAGACACGTATTTCTAGTAAGTATTATTTTTGATATACCCTGTTGATTTTGTAGGGGGTCAGTTGGGGGGTCAGTAGGGGGTCAGCAGACCGGGGTTAGCGTTTTGTCGAAACCCCTTTAACAGATGATAACATACCTCTCTTAGTGAGCAGGGCTGTATCCTCTGTTCTCAATGGGTTGCTCTTTTCCCAGGCTATGTACCTCTTCCAGATTTGCAACTAGCAGTAAAAATAAACATACAAGATATAAATTTCTTATCATAACAGGTTTTCAATTTATAAGAGAAATAATTTGAGTGAATGGAACAGATGCCATATAAAGAAAACTTGGTTGTGGTAGAAATACATTTTGGGGGCTGTTAGTTGAGATTGGACTATATCTAATATGCTAGCCACTTACCATTAAGTAACAATCCGTGTAAGAAGTAGGCAACCCAAATGCACGGAATGCAGAAAGGTGTGAATTGTGCTATTGTTGAAACCGTCCACCTCATTGGCTAAAACATGAAAATCTACCATAACTTCATCAGGCAGCGCATTTATTTATCTCTAGTTTACTAATTGATTCCCTTTTAGTGAAAACTATTGTGATTTTAAATGCAACAAAAATTCTATGTGGGGAACATGGAAAATTAGAAGTCTTTCTTTCCATTGTTTTGGAGTCTCACGATTGGATGAAATCTTGTAACACAAAAGAAACATCGCTTTAAAATAAAATTTCAGTAAATTTTATTTCAAAACCATGTTGTCCATAGGTTGACGTATTCTCAGTACGAAAATCTAAACATTCTTATGTGGGGAAAGCGAAATGCATCGGAACAATAGAGAATTGCCTACTTCTTACATGAATTGTTACTTAAATTATCTGAAGACAAGCTTAAAAGTTTGAATAGATGGTTTTCACTCACGTGACCTTCAGTCCTGCGGGACTCAAATAACAAAGGCCATGGTGGCCATGTTGGTGCACATAACAAAAGAGGTTCATTAAAATTCTTTTGTAGTTCATCATGTACACCAACATTGCCACCGTGACGTAACGTGAAAACCATCTAATTTATATACTTCTAGTACATACATATAAACCATACTATCAATGATACCTGTTTAACTTCTTCTGCACTTCCCTGTACGGGAACAGAAGGATTGCCTTTGATGAGTGCCCGTGTTATGGCTTCATACTCCTGCCAAATATTAATAAGTGAAATTAATTGATTAATCAATGGACCATGAGCTAAAGGAAAAGGCTAACTAATTTATATATGTTTCAACAAGTAATGTATATACATTTATACTAGTACATGCAAGATCCTCAGGGAAAAATGCCCCAATAATAAACCTAGTAGTACATAATTTTATATTAATAAGAAATGATAAATAGCAACCACGTGAGCATTTTGCATTGTGCAAAACTTTGTGACTGACGTCAGGTACATAAAGATGTTGGTTACAAAAGTACATATTTGTAAATAAAAAAAAGAAATAACCCCCCCCCCCTCCCCCCCCAAAAAAAATGCCAGTACAGGTACTTTCTCTTTCAGTTTAATTGACATGTACCATAAGTGCCCCGCCTACTCCTCCCGCCATACCCCACATACACCGATTTTTGTTTTCCTGAAAGATACACTCCAGTTTTGCTAATTAATGTTATAGTTTATGTTCACTTGAAATTTGAAAAATGACATGAGTGCCCCCCCCCCCCCCCCCTTCCAAGTTGCAACCATTCTAGATGCTATGGCAACTAAAAGTTCAGCACTGGAGACCTGATTCAAAAACAGATTCGCCAACCTAACAGCTAATTCTAAAGATTCAGTTGCCAAATTATGGTCACTAAAGACAAAATTAACTAATGGCAAGGTTGTACTGCCTGTAATGTATTTTATAAAAGAGCATTTAAAGTGCATAATATGAAGTAATTTTTTATTTTGTCTTTTTGTGGAGGCTATTATGTCTATATTTTGAAATGATAAAAGAAATTTGTCAGAAAAAAATTTAAGGCCTCTTTTTTGCCGTCCAAAGTAGCACAATTTGCAGAAATCAGTGTCCCGAAGACTGGGAATGAGTTGTCGATATCTATTGTGTTGATGACGTAGAAAATACTTGTGGTTCATTCCTTTGTACGCTCACAGTGTGTTTCGTTCCATTTCTTCAAAAGAATGTCAGACTGTGACGCAATTATGTCTTCTACAGAGTCTCTGTCAGACAGACAGAAAGTCGCCGAGGTCGAAGACTTCTCCTTTGCTGCCATGATACTTGTGAACTGAAGTATTTTCTACGTCACAGCCTTCTAATACAATAGCTTTGGCCGCGCACTCGATAAAGACACCCTCTGGCGGAAAATTCAAAACTTTCAAGCCGAATAATTTCACAATGGGAAGGATCTTTTCGATGAAACCCACAAATTTAGATAAAGAAAGTAAAGCACTATCAAACCATGGAAATTATTTTTTTACTTCATATGCACTTTAAGAACAAATATCTTCCAATAACACCTTTGCAACCCTTCGGGCATTCATGTAATCTCTGGTTTTATCGTCAATCAGTTTCTTGGCTAACGCCTTGTTCACACTCTGAAAGGAAAGTAATATATACATTCCTGTTAACATATTGATTTTCAGAGGGCAATTTAATTTTATTAATTTTCCTTCTCTCAGGCTAGGTGGGTCAAGGGTGGTATTCTTGTCTCATGGGAAATTTTTTAAGTATTAAAAAACATCTAGGCTTAAATGCACGATTATGATCGATGCAACACTTGTTCTTTCATTTACAATGAAGGGACAAAAAAAAATCACCGATTGTTTCACATGCACCTCCACAAATGTTATCTATTGCATAATTATATGAATGAACCAATCGCAGAAAAAGAAACAAGAACTATCTGTGTGTTGTAAATATATTACTCACCTGTTCAAAAGCATTGTATTCTCTCCATAAAGCTTCTAAATTTAACATTGGGGTCACCACAGCTCTCTATAACAGGTAAAAATTAAGATTATTATAAATACTGTAGTAAAATATAACTTATGCAAATAACTATTAAAATATATTAATTGATTAATAATTAATCAAGCTGTTCCCTATAAAACATTCCAAGGAACCCTACTGCAAGAAGCCTTAAAATTATAAGAACTTAGGAGCAACTTAGGAGCAGTTAAGAGAGCCCAGGCTGTGAAATGTTGGCAGGTGCCACTGCCAAAAAATAGGTTCCCTGTGAGTTCAGCTCATTGGGCTCCCTGGGCTACCAGGCTCTTGTGCTGTTTATTTTTCAATAACTTAAAATTTTTTATTATTATGGTAATAATTAAAAGAACAAGTTGAGGTTAAAATAATAGCAACAAGAGCTATTATATAATTATACAACAGAAAAATCATGAAAGGATTGAGTGTCACATGTTTTATCACTTTTTGACTACATTGTTTATAAGTTTTGCTTTTGCAGCAGAGTACCTGAAAAACTTTTCTTATAGTCATAATCTTCCGGTTCTCGGCGTAGCTACCAGCTGCTTCACTGAAACAAAAACATAATTTGATATTAATTAAAGAGTATCAGTACAACAATAAAATCACATTGGAACTGAATTAATTGAACTGAAAAATTCAAATAACTATTTTAGCATACATGTCAATTCTTACCCCGACTTCAGAAAATTCACAAAGTCAATCCAAACCTGTAAAAAATGGCAAAAAAAAAAGGGTTATTAATTTAATAATGAACCAGGGACCTCTGGATTTTAAGTCCAGCACCTATCCACTAGACCACATTCTCTATTTTCGAATTGCCCATAATACACTTTGTTTGCCCCCCAAATTTTGCATAAACTATAAGTGTATTATCGGCAATTCGAAAATAGAGAATTATATTGCCTCCTATTAAGAATTTACATTTATTTAACTTGCCTGGTATGAGTTGAAGTCCAGTCCAACTTTATCCAGGGCAAAATCATAAGCTTGCAGCATTTTATCTCTGTAAATTTATATGAACATGATATAAGAATAAAATAACCCTTGAGACAAAAGAAAGCTCACTCCCACTACACTCCCCCCCCCCCCCCCCCTCAAAAAAAAAAAAACAAACAATGGAAAGTTAACTAAAAAACCAACTCCAAAACATTACTAGCAAAATGTTTGGATCCATTTTGTGACAGGTGACAGAATTTATATCTTACCAGACCAACATAGGCATACATGCCAACTCTCCCGGATTATCCGGGAGTCTCCCGGATACAGAACGAATCTCCCGGTCTCCCGTACGGGTCACCAAATCTCCCGGATAAAAGCGACTTTGGATCTTTTCTCTAAAATAGGCTAAGATTTTAACCCAAATTGTCCCAAAATCCAAAAAAAAATGCGGTCTTTCATCATATCTTAACTTCACAAACGCTTTTCTGGTCTCAGGAATGCAGAAAATGGTACCTTTAGAGGGTAAAGCCAAAAAAAATTCTCCCTTGGCATCTCTGCATAGGTGACAAGGAAATTATTTTTCTATGATGTATTTTAATTGTGCTGGATGAGGAAATGCATAATCATTCAAAATGGTCTCAAATGAAAGCTATATACATGTAGAGCTGTAATTTGCTGTGGTGTTGTTTGTTTACAAGATTGATAAGTTTTGCAAAAAAAAAAAAAAAAAAAAAAAAAAAAAATATATATATATATATATATATATATATATATATATATATATATATATATTAAATGTATTTTGGTGCGCACATACTTCGGCAATGAAAGGGTTAAGGCGGGTGGGCCTTAAATGAATAACAGTTGGCTCAGATCTGTTGCTGATCAGCTGGGGACACTATTTTGTGGTTAGCATTTTTCATGTGCCATTAACTGGCAACATGGTGGGAATTACTAAATTGAAAACAAGACATCGCCAAATTGACATGATTGTTTGTGCACAACTTGTGCCAGTCTCTAACTGTACATAATATTTGTATTATGTTTTATTGAGAAAAATGTAAGTTATTTGAGTTTTGATGTTCTGGCCACATTACTAAGGCCCAGTTCAGATCCCAACTTGCACACGAGCTGAACCTATAAATTGAATGAATTAGTGAAAAAATGTAAATGATGTGAAGTTCATTGTCTGAATCAATCCCCTCCCTCCAACACCGTCCCCATGGGTAGGGCAGGTGACCATTACATATGGCAGGCTCAATGTTTACAACTGATCAAGCAATCAAGTTAAATTTCTACTGAAATGCTATTAATAACTCGTTCAGTGCCTCGTGTATTCATTCTGTTGACCAACTGAAAGACCTGGCCGGCCAGTTCTGACAAATGGTAAGTGCAGCCCTCAGTTATCTCAGGGTATGCCCTCAAATAACACGAAATGAACCCCTTTAGGTGCAATGTATATATATGTGACAATATTCTTCCTAAATAAACCACTAATGCTGGCAAGCCTACCTAAAGTTTTGGAGTGAACTTTTTGTTTCCTTAACATAAGACAGGTAACACTTCCACAGATCAATGTTTAACACCTTGATCAAGCATTTCTGAAAGAGCTGAAATAACAAAAAACCAAGCAAAAAGTTGTTAAAAATCTAGGCTGTCCATACAGATACGAGACATTTTATCAGCAATAAAAGATCATGGGGGCCAGGGATAATAACATTACATGTATGAAAGGAACCCTAGGCATAATATTGTGTATGATAGGAACATCCCTATGCATTTTCCCAGGAGAGGGAGGGGGTATACTCCCATATAAAAGAAACCGATGCTTCTTGGAAACTTTCAAGAAACTCCTACATGTAAAAGGCCAGAATATCCTAATATGGGTGTGGCCCCAATTTACTTTTGCCCCTATGGGGTACCAAAAGAAAACACTAATTATATAATTAGCAGTAATCACAGATTATGGAGACATGTTCGAAGGAATTTCTGGCGGAAATGAGCCCCTGAAAAAAAAACAATTGGGGCAGCCATTTGGAAGACCGGCCACCAAAAAATCTCAAATTTTACTGCACATAAACCACAGGACAACCAACACGAAATTAGGATTGCTGGTTTCTTCTTCCATTTGAGGTCTTCACCCCCCCCCCCCCCCCCAGCTTTTAAAATTACAAGAGTGTGATCCTAGTTGAATTGCAATCCTGGTACCAAGCAAAAGTTAGAAAAACGACTGGCATTCTGTGATTTAGGGGAAAAAAAACAGTTGCATGACCCATTTTACTCAATATCAACTGAATGTTCTGCCAACAAACACCAAAAAATGTACCAAAATCTCATTTCTAACCCCCTTAAAGGTATGACAAGCACTACTGCCTTTTTTTGGGAGTCCCCAAAGTCATAGAAGTGAAAGGCTGGATTTCATGTGCCACCAGCAAGCTTCCCAGCATGAGAAGGTGCAAATGAAACCATAACTGTATACCCCTGAAATCTGAAAACTTAATCTCGCTATGCGAAAATACTAGAAAAATTGAATCTAAGAAAAAAAATCCAAAATTGAAAAATTCTTCACATCAGAAGTTGCCACTAATACCTTGTGCCAACAACCCATATCCTCAGAGAGCAAAAAATTTAATGTAACTAGAAAATGTGGTAAGTTACCACAGGCAGGCTGTAAGAATCCTCAACATAACTATGAAGTTGAATTTCAATTTACCGGTTCTAGGTACATGTAGTCTTTGGGTTGGGTCAAGTTGTCCAAAGCGCCCAGGCTTGGATTTATATTAAAGGGGCAGAATTTTTTTGGTAAACTTAAAATTTGCAATTTTTGGATTATTGGTGGATAAAAATATTGTATGATATTATTTTTGGAAATTCTTGCAGGACATTTTGGGGTTATATAAGAGATTATTATTTATTAGTCATTTTAAGGTAGAGTGATTTCACAAAACTCATGAAACAAAATTAAACAGTTATTGATAAAAAGTCTAATTTCTAATTTTATTTGTCTAATTTCTATTTCATGGGTTATGTGAAACTGCATAAAAGCAAGGGATTTTATTGGGAGGTCAGTTTTGGAACAAGCAGATTTCTTGGGGTATTTAATTATGGCTCCATTCACACCTCCCCCCTTCGCCTTCTGCAATCATAAAAGATAACACTTGCAATTACCTTTTCTACTTGTTCATAGTTCTTATGTTTCATCTGAAAGAAAACCAACCAAACAAATTCACTCTACAAAATATGTTTTTACTGATTCACAATGTGTAACTACTGTGTGAATGACAAACTGATTTTCAAAAATTAACCCCAGGATGCCTTTACTAAACTGATAACCGTTGAATGAGTATTCAATTCCATTAGACACAACCAGACACAAAACAAAAACGAAGGGAATACACTGTAGTTACATAATGAATTGTGATTTTAAGACAACAAATCTGCAATGTAGTAATGTCTAGTAACTGTTGTAAAAAAAAAACAGTCCACACTGGGAATTCCAATAGAGTGATTTTCTTTAAACCGTGAAATAGTTACTAAGCTAGTAGGCACCAGTAGACACTAATTCCATTGTTTTCGTTTGTTTATTTTTAACTAATTTTGATTAATTGCTAGATACTGTTTCACAGTGTAAGGAAAATTTCTCTACAGATTTCAGTTGTCTTGTCTCCCAACATTGTCAACATAATGCAGAATTAAAATAAATAATTAAATATATAGTCTTTATCACAGTTCAGCTGCTTTTTATGTAAAATTAAGAGAAGGGGACTACTTCACAAATTATAATATAATTGTTAAGTGTTGTATATGGTTCAAATTTTTCTTTGGTTTGAAAATTTTCAAACCAGTTTGATCTTTAATTTCCTTTATCTCAGTTTATGAAAATGAATCTGAGACAAAAGGAAATAAAAAAATTAACTGGTTTGAAAAATTTAAAACCAGAAAACAATTTGAGCCACAACATATACAAATGTTTGCATAACCATATTTTTTTTCAAAAATGTCACCTGAGAACTTTTTTCCACTGTAGTTTCTTGACATCAACAAAAATGGCTTTAAAATTTACTTCACATAAACTTTTGACTAAGTATCCAAATAATGCTGTTTATTTTTCAATTGACATTAGAGTGATTTTCGTAAGACGTGAAACAGTATCTATCAATTAGAGTGATTTTCGTAAGACTGTGAAACAATTACCCGTTAATTTAGCTCCCAGACTCAAAATTGTATTAACTATTTAAATTATTAGTACTTAGTTCAAAATGTGTGTAGGTATTTTTTTTAAAAATACAGTTGTAAAAATAATGAGTAAAATAAAGAAAGTTTGAAGTTTGCTAAGTTAGTAGGCACTAGTAGACACTAATTCCATTGTTTTCTTTTGTTTAGTTTTAGCTAATTTTGATTAATTGCTAGATACTGTTTCACGGTCTTACGAAAATCTCTCTAATCAAAATTAGCTAACTAAACAAAAGAAAACAATGGAATTAGTGTCTACTAGTGCCTACTAACTTGGTAACTGTTTCACGGTCTTACAAAAATCACTCTAGTTAACAAAATTTCTGGCTGAAAAAGAATTTGAATTTTGTTGTTCATCTTGTGTTCTGTAGATTGTTTTGAAATCTTAAATTTGGAGCAAACAAAATTTCAAGTCAATATTAGGAAAGCCATGTATTACTGGGAAAAGTTTTTCTTATAAACAACAACTAAATCATGTCAATCTCTTTAGTCACTTTCACATTTTCTAATTGTCACTTTTCAAATTAAAATTTGTTTGTCTTCTTTTACCCTGAAAATTTTAGTGTATAAGGAACCCAATAAAGTGACAAACTTTTGAATGGCAGGCTGAAGTAAGCAAACGAATCAAAGAAACTATGGGTTGAATAAAATCACTTATAGGTGGCAATTGTGAAAAGAAAAAGTGAGTAAAAACAAGGTACGGTATCTCTGTTTGTAAATGTAAATCTAGAGTATATTTGTATGCCTATTTGGTAATAAATGAAGGGCTCAGTGAAGTATATTATTTGTAACTTTTTCATTTTGCTTGGATTTGGTATTATTTGTAATATCGCATATTTCTTTTTGAATGGAACAACCATTTATTTGCCCAGTAACTTAAATAAAGCAATATATTTTCTTTGTTTTAAGACAACAACAGTTGCTAAGCAATGAATGGGTGAATTTTTTTTTTTTAAATATCATCACTTAACATTTTTCACTAATTCCTTCAATTAGGCCACACCACCATAAAAACACAAATTGTGTTTTAATCATTTTGTATAGATTTCCAACCTTGTCCCCAGGGTCTTTGGGCAAAGGCAGTTAGCTAACATTATTACCAGCCACTTTTCAGGAAATGACCTACATGTAACTGGACCCAAGTGAGTAGCAAAAATCAAGTTTGCCTACAATTTCCAAGGTCCTATTCCCCACCAACAAGAACGAATTGAAATCAAATCATTATTTCAGGTAAAGAGAATCACTGTTTAGACTTCACTGAAATGGAGACAATGTCCTTTACATTGACTTTGGGCAACACGAAAATTGCATAAAAGCTAGGACTAAAGGACTTCATTCACAGCAAGGAGAAATTTTGAAGGAACACCACAATTTTCTGCTAATTCAAACAGTCCCAAAACAGTAGGATTTAATTGTGTGATAGGGTATAATAATTTAATAAAAATTATTATAGAATGGGAAATACTCATTTGCTAGAATGACTCCTGACAACAGACTGTCTGTAAAAAAACGATGCTAGCCAGAGTGGGAAAGGTTTTCTTTTTTTTATTTCTTGTTTTTTTGTTTGTTTGATAGATTGATCTCTGGATGGGTTGCTTTTAGAAACTGGCAAACCAAATTGGGGGTTTTCATGTATCTGGTATTTATGCATTAGAGCAAATTCACCAAACGCAAGAACAAGCATTGGGTTTGTAAAATCACTCTGACATCCAGATACATGAATAATCGGGATTAAATTAGTTATCAGAGTGGTTTTTAACCAAGTGAAGTAAAACCAAGACGCAGACAATCCAATGAACCAATCAGAACTTACAGCAAATATATGCAGCAAGTGCTAAGCATGGGAAAACGCATGCAGGTAAGGTCACGATTGCTTTTGGTTTTACTTCTGATTGGTTGGGAAGGTGCGGGATAAGATTTTTTAGCCAATTATCACAAAGCATAGCAATGCAAAACCAAACCAAAACTTTTGACACTAAAAAAAAAACTGCTCTAATACATCCCAAATCTACAATGCACAATTAAAATACTATTTCTTGTAGACAAAGCACAGAAGCCACAGCTGGCACCAATTGCAAGGCATACCAGTAGGGAGGGGGAGGTGGGAGGGGGAAGGACATGGGGGTTCCCATTCCCTGTTATCCCTTCTCCCAACATAATTATACACCTGGGAATGGAATGAATAAGGTGGAGTTACAAAATTTGTGTCTTTCATAAGGGCCCAAGACAAGGACAGTGATCATGGTTTTGACCATATATCTTTTGATACTGGAAAAGGATAAGGAAGTTTAGAAAATTTAGCACAGTCGCAGTAGCACGCATCTACTTTCCAGGACAGTTTAGTTCAGTAACTTTGCTTATATAAAATGTAATAACTGAGACATGAGACAAATAACCACACTGCACGCAATGTAAACACAGCACAACCGGTTTAAGAGTCAATCTCTGTTAAGAGTTAAAGGACACAATATTCTAAAAGCCTGCTTTATTATGCCCCAAAGAGGGCAAACCAACATGGGATTTCCAAATTTGTAAGCACTGTTTAGTCTTATTTAAGATAACCTGTTAACTGCCTACCTGTCTGACTTGAGGCACAAAAAGGATTTCAATAAATAAATTAGTTCATCTGCACCTTGACTTTAAGTCTCTTTGCAATGATTTTTGGCCATGTGTCTTAATAATCCCACTTCTAAACAATCCATTTCATTGAAACATGATTGTTTTAGGTAAAGTTGGAGTGGTTCTTAAAGTGGCAGTTCCAACAAATTTTAAAATTTCCCTTTCTTCTTTGCACTTTTCGAAAGGAAATAATGCATTATTTTTTAGTAACCTGTCCAAACCGTTTTTCAATCCGATCAAGGGAAAACGGTTTTTTTTGGCTGTCATTTTTCGCATTTGCACAGCCACCATAAATTTCCTAAGAAATGCATCAAAATGTCAAACCCACGTGCAGAGACATTGTTTTCACTCATTAAACATATTGTTTTGTACTGCTATCGCTGCCCTTTTCATTGCGAATGATTGAATAGCCCAATTTTGATATGTTAAAATTCAACTTGAAACAAACGACATCACTATGAGGCTTAGAGGAATAAACCATATAAATCCCTTCTATCATTCCCCTAAGCCTCGTAGTGATGTCTTTTGTTTCAAGTTGAATTTTAACATGACGAAATTGGGCGATTGTGATTTTGAGAGAGGATTTATTTTTTAGTCTCTAATGTCACTTTCACTGGCTATCTTTTGGAACTTCAGGAACATGCAGATTCAATGGCAGCTGTACAAATGCGAAAAAGATGGCAAAAAAAAAACTGTTTCCTATGATTGGGTTGAAAAACGGTTTGGACAAGTTACTAAGTACATTATTTCCTTCTGAAAAATGCACAAAAAAGAAATTTAAAAATTTGACTGAACTGGCACTTTAATAATTTTTGCAGCCACAATTTCTGAGTGAACTACCAGCATTGTCATGGAAATTTCATGAAGTCCAAGAGTCCATTTTCAGAGCACTTGGGATGACACTTACCATGGGAAATTACCTTAACTCAATTTCACATTCAAATTATCACTCAAACCGTCAACACAAGCTACTTGTGTAAAATATGAATGGACTTCCGGATTAAAAGACACCTCTGGCCACTGAGACTGGTAAAAAAAAAACATCTAACAAATCTTAATGAACTAGAAATTCTAAAAACCTCTTGCTCAATGTACAATCTCCAGTAACGGCCAGCATTAGGGAATCGTCTTACAAGCTTTTCACACAGTACTCTTGAGGTTTCTAATGGAGTATTCTAAAACAAGAAAGTTGTTATTATACTGTTAATACAATTCATTAAAGAAGACCGAATTGAAGTAAGCACAATTCACTAATTGAAATGCAAAACAATAAAATCACTAAAGAGTTAGTGGACATAGCTGAAAAATAAGAATCATAAAACCATACTAAATTATTATTCTTATTACTACAAAAGACATAAGACAAGAAAACTGATATACATGGGAAAAACAGGAAACTAGATAAGAAAATTCAGGGTTCACACACTTTTCAGATTTTAAAATTGATAATTTCATCTGAGTTTTCAACACCAACTTGGTATATGATTACAAGTCGGAACAGATAAACAAATGGCGAAAAGTGACATAAAACATGGTTTTTATAAGCCATTGAAAACTGAAATTCACAATATTGCAATGCAAAAAAATCAACACAGAACTGATAAAAAATTATGGTAGCTGAAACCAGTGTAAAAGTACTAAAACAAGTATAAACACAGATTAAATATTTAATTTTTTATTTACTTATCTCTACCTGTGCCTCTCTGATCAAAACTCCCCAGGATTCAGTGTCATATGGATGATGCTGTAAGCGTAGTTCTGCTTTCATTCCACGTTCAGTTTTACTCCAAAACATGACACCACCATCCTAAACATAGAAAACTAATGTCATTAAAGTGCTATGATCAAATCATCGAGTACCGTAAAAACTATCGTATAAGCTGCACCTTTTTGCCCATAACTTTTGCTAAAAATTGGGGGTGCGGCTTATCTGCGGGAACATCTGTAATAGGTTATTGTACTTTCCAGTGATATAAGTTGATCAGACTTTTTTAGCCTTGAAATTAAGGTTTTATTTATTTAAGGTGTATAGCATGGAGCAAAAATTCATTAACTTTAGATGATGTAGAAAAGTGAATCTTGTTTGTCTTACAGAGCTGCCAGAGCACCTCCAAGACCAAAAATCAAATTGAACAATGAGGATCCGCATCAAACACAGAACAGACGAACGTGCCTCAAATTGTCAAAATACCTGTGTTAAAACACTACTCGCGACATGTATCTTTGTCGGACATTTTGAAGCTTTTAGCGACAAAGGAACACCGAAGACCTAGCAGAATACTCCGCACGTTATTTGCATCTATTGTGTTATGCCTCATTCTACAAAGCATTTCAACAATGAATGAAGAATTCACAAGTATTCTGCAATCGCTCCAAGTTATATATAATGGCACAAATGTTTTTGAAAACAGCATCACAGAAACTTTTGAGTTAACCAACTTCTTTAACACTAAGATTGCGAACTTCAAAACAAAGTTCGCAATTTGGTTGGATAACTGACAAATGCAATTAGCAAATTAGCAAGGTAGTTCCGAATTTCCCAATGAACTTGGCAACCGGCCCGGCCAAAGTCACTGAAATCCACTGTAACAAACTTAATTTTGGAATTAATTAACAAACAAGGCTTAAAAGTTCACAATCTATTAGTGAACGTTCGCAAGTTTGTAATAATGGCTGCATGATCAATGAAATTTGCGCGGCGAGCTGAATGAGTCGAAGGCAAAAAGCAATATGAAAGGTTAATTTGCACATTTATGCCGTTATCATTCAATTAACAAGTTCAGTTTTCACTGGATCTCAAAACACATCCAACTTTAAAAAAAATAAAATGTTCTAAGTTACAAGCAGATACCAGGACAAAACAAATGATAAGTTAAAGTTAAGACTCAAAAACGACCATTACTTCACCTTGTGATCCGAGACAGAGCTTGCACGCCGTTCAGTTTCGCCATTCCCGACCACTTCTCCGCCTGTGTCCATCTTCAAACACTAAACCAAGAAGCTATACCATTACCTTTACCCAAAAAACACTCTGTCAGCTGAGTGAAAATAACCTATAACTAAGCCAGACACTACCCCAAAAACACACCAGAATTCAAACAAAAATGGCGGATGGAAAAGCATGGTCTTTGAGCTTGCAAAGGTTGATGGGATTTCGTAATTGAACGCTGAGTGACTGCTGGCGCGCAGTCTGCAGGCTCAGCGCCGCTCGGCGGGAAAAAGGCGGGGAAGACGGTGGGGAAAGGTTGCTGGTAGTATCACAGGTTATAAGAATTTGTATGGATCTAAAAATCTGAAGTCGATAAGGTAAATTGGCCACCGTTAAGGTACTTAATTCTAAAAAGCTGACGTTTAGGGCACCAGCCCTTTCAAAAATGTAGACAAACTATGACAAAATGAGAAGTTAAAACATGTAACCGTGGACGACAATCCTGCTGGTATACGTTGGATCAAACTAGTGATCTGATCGGTTTAACAAGTGAAAATAGTATAGAAGCAAAGACCGATACAACGCAGATACAAGTTTAAAAGGTGTACTATATTTCGGCTGGCCAAACCAGCCTTCTTCAGATACAATGAAGTAAAATTTACATTGGTTTGTTTTATAAGTAGCTATAAGTGACACGAGGTTTACGTTACAACGGAAATGCGTAGGGCTCCACCTAGAAAAATAACAATGATGATAGACGGAAATAAAACAAGTTGATAACGAAAACTATACAGAAAACAATGAAAGGAAACTAAATAATACGAAAATAAATAGTTAGTATGTTTCTTCGCGAATGTTGAGGCCATGAGGTACAAGTGTTCTGCTTTTTGAGATTATAAAGGCTTCTTTGGCCTTACGTATTGAGTCTCGGTTAGAGAATTTTTTTCCAATGGGGATTAGTTGCATGTCATTAGCAGTGTGATTAGGAGAGGAGAGAAAATGTTCGGCGGCTGTAGTAGGTTTAGATTTGGTGTTAGGATTATCTATGGCACGGCGGTGTTCATTAAATCTGTCTTTTAAGCGTCGCTTTAGTCTCTCGGAAAGAACTGCGCTATTTGTCCCTACATTTCCGACGGACTTACTAACAATACTTTCTTTATTTTCTACCGGTGAAACGCGCACTATCAAATCTAACCTGACCTGTGACACCAAAAACCTAATCTACATGATTCAATGTAACCGCTGCAATTTACAATATATTGGAGAGACTAAACGACCCTTAAAAGACAGATTTTATAACAAAAAAGCAAAAAGCACACTACACCATCCCCTCGGGCGCGGTATGGCCAATACCTTACGCATGCGCACAACCATATCACTCTGGCAGTGGCAGCCATTGACAGCTGTTTTGTTCTAGTTAGGACTCATCAGCATTACATAGCCAGGCAGGGTCTCACATAAGATCATCGACCCCGCCACTGAGTCCTAATTAGGAGGAAACAAATAGAAAAACCTTTGAATGCAGAGGTCCACACGACGCAGAAATTAAACTTGCTGGTAGTTGCCGGATCTTCCTTGTGAAAGATCTCGTGCCAGGCGTCACTTGAATGTGAAAATACAAAACTGAATGCAAGGCTGGTACTACGGCAAAGGGCAGATTTATTAAATGGCCAATATTTCGACTCAGTTTTGTATCATACACTATATATGTCATATATTATTTTTATGTTATGTTTACAAGTGCGCAGTCTACATGTCATGTATTAGCCAATCATTTATAACCATGTTATTTTCAAATTTGAGGAGCCGTTACAATATTTTCTTTCAGTATATATAGCCCTGGCCCTGAGGGAGACTAGTTCTATTAGTCGAAATATTGGCCATTTAATAAATCTGCCCTTCATGACCTAGTGCCAGCCTTGCATTCAGTTTTGTATTACGACGAAACAGCTGTGAAACAAAAGAAACGGCAAACTGATCCTTACGGCAGAACAACAAAAGCAGAAACAAATAAAACAAAATGAAATAAAAGTGGAATATAATATTTCGCTTTGTAAAACAAAGCTTCTTCAGGGGCTAGCACTATGAATGATTACAACTGTAAAAACGTTATACCAGTGGTTCTGAAAAAAAAAAATAAAGAATAACAAAAACAATGAATATGATTGGTAAAGGGTTTGACGGGTGATAAACTAAACTGACTAATGATGAGAAAGTTAATGAAGCTCGTCGCGTCTGTTGATTCCAAGTGGTTCTGACGTCTTTGCTTTGTCTATGAGAGTCCGAAATGCTTCACGCGCTACGTACAGAGTCTCTGCTTTTTCGTATTAATTCCAGTGGATGATAAGTTGCATATCCTTAGTAGAGTGTCCTGGTAGATCAGTAAAGTGTTCTGATATGGGAGTAGAGCAGCTGAGATGATGTGGATTCTTTACAGAGCGGCGATTTTCACCAAATCGTTCATTTAGTTTGCGTTTTGTTTCTCCGATGTATTGACACGGTATATTACGTTGAAAACATTTTTTACATTAGTTTATCACCCGTCAAACTGAAATTTGACACCAACGTAACCGCCTCACAAATGGCGTATAACAAATAGGCGCATTCATGACCAATCAAGATCAAGAATTATTTCTATGTCTAATTTCCTGATGCAGTAGCAGCTGCGTTAAATGACAGGTATAAACTGGCAGGTCTGAATAAGTCATCTGCTCATGTATACAAATAAGATAAACACCTCAACGCTAATTGCTCGAAACTTTCTGTACTAACGAAGTCTGAATAAACAGTACTAGTAGCACATAGTTAAGTTTTCGCTATTCTACTGTCTCGACTTTTCTGACTAATTCAGTAAATTTCCCTAAGATGTTAACTCATTTAAGGAATTCCTCTTTTTTAAGGGCTATTTTCTGAAAAAAGAAGAAGAGATAATCTACGTGAATAATTAACCCTCAGAAGGGGGAAATGCAAACAAAATGGAATTTTAAATTTATTTCAGTATAACAATGAGTGCAAGCTTTTAGCGCGGACACGAATTGAACTGAATGACGGAATATTCACACTCCTTTTTCAAGAGGAAATTTTTTTACTCGTGTGAACTTAAATGGAGACACGAATATTCAATCCCTTTCTTTTACTTTTATATCTCGCCTTGTGTTGCGTGTTAAGTGCAGCCATGATAAACTTCATTTTCTGTTCTTCTCTTCGTCATCCGAAACATTACAAGTTTACAGCACTGAGCGCTCTGTTTTATCTTCAATTTCTGCGCCCCAAATTATGTATTGTGTAGCCATAACAGTCGAACTGAAACGCGTGAAGGCATATCAGTTCTTCGGAAGCTGTAATAAGGTGCGCTTCTTTGAAGGGGTTAAGCCTGCTAAACACAAGGCAAAAATCTGGTTACAGCTGCCCTTATATGTCGGAGACGCCAACAATATAACAGTGGATTCATAGTAGAATTGGCATAAACTACAGTTCTTGTCAGTTCAAACAGAAGTCGATTACTGATTGTCATGCCTTGAAGCACGATCACACAAGAAATACAAATCAACGGGATATAGCAGAGAAGTAAGAGGATGTAAACCATAAACATTCCTAATACTGAATGCTTGTAGTGTTTTGAGTTTAGTGTTTCATTCGATGTCTTGATCGAACTGTTTGATCGTAACTGCAAACAGATCTTTTTATGGTGATACCGCAAAATGAGGTAAATCCGACAAAAGCAAAACGTTGTGGTGACAATACACATTAAACCAATTGCAACTATTATGAAGGGAATAAGCGAAGGATACCACAGCCATGTAAAAAGAACAAGAGCCGCGAACAACCAAGTGCAAACGAGAAGTGCTATAACACGTTTATTGGTGACAAGCTGTTTATACCTCAGGTGAAGATACAACGCTAAATATCGGTCAATGCTCACAGCCGTGATGCTTAATAAGGAGACACCACAAAGATAAGTCGACAACACAGCGGCGGCCGCTCCACTAACGCAAGCCATGCTGATAAATCCTTGTATTTTAGCTGCAGTGTAAATAACAATGAGTGGTTGAGCTAACAACCCAACTCCAAGGTCCGATAGCGCGAGACAAAACAGCAAAATGTTTAAAGGCGTGTGTAGAGTAGAGGTTCTCCAGATAGTAATTAAGATGAGTAAATTCTCCAAAGAAGCAACGATGGCTAAGATAGTGTTAACTATTAAGTTTGCAATATACCAATCGAGGAAGTCTCCGATTTCAAAGAAGCGAGCGTCCATGTTGTAACATATCCGGTCGATGATTGCACCTGAACTCGAAGTATTTTCGGTTGATAAGTTGAATTGTCGTGAAGTTTCCATGATTATTTTAGAAACCGAAGGCTTTTTCAAGTAATCATTGCCTAAAACCTTTCTCTTGGGTTCAACGTTTTCTATTTCATGTATATTCAGTGCCAAAGATTTGGCCCGATCGAGTTAATGGTTTCTTTTCCCTTTTCTTGCTTGACAGGTATTGCAAAATAGATCTAGTTGGTGCTATATAAACCAATCAAACACCAGAAATATAAATGACATCTGTCTCCGTGATGCTCACTAGTAATTGCCTTTACCTTTTTCCTCTTTGTTTCAAACTTCAAAATTGAGCTATAAACTTTTGCTGTCGTGTAATTACAGATCTCGTGAAGTCATCTTTGAAGGCGGTTGTTTTAACTTGACTAATTTCCTGAGTTATTGCCCACAAGTTATTGAAACAAATACTTTTTAAGCAAATACTTTTTAAGCATGTTTTTCCGGCTGAAAAATGTGAAAAGGATAAAGTTGAAATATAATGACCATAAAGACTCAGGATTTCAGTTTTCTCACTCCGGCAGCAAATTGCCGCGAGTTTCGTTTCAAGAAACTGCTCAATTTTTAACGTTTGACTCTTTTTTTATATTATAATTATCATCCTAGTTAGCAACCGAAAGCAATCTTGTAAACGCTCTTTTATTACATAAACTTCAGGGAAATACAAACTTAGATTTCTCACCGGCATCGCGGAAAATCATATCTCGAGCGGAAATGTGAAGATAGACTGTGAGGAGTGAAGATACCAATGACTTTACGGAAATGTGAAGATAGACTGTGAGGAGTGAAGATACCAATGACTTTACGGAAATGTGAAGATAGACTGTGAGGAGTGAAGATACCAATGACTTTACGTTAGCTGCCATGTTTGTCCTTATTAAACGTGAAACGAGCTAAAAGGTGTTGATCTACAATCGAAACATCTTCGGATCTTTCCTGGAAATTTTCGGAAAATTTCGGAAAATAGTCGGAAATATTCACAAAACCTTCGTATAGTACTCGGAGAATTCAGTTAAATCTTCGGAAATCTTAGGCAAATTGCTTAAAATTTCGTAATCAGTGTCGCTTATATGATAAATAAAATAATACACGGCCGCTTGGAGATTCGTGTTCAACTCGATATCTTACTCGTTCGCTGCGCTCACTCGTGCGATATCGGGTTAAACACTCGAAGGAGAAATTAGAAATCTTCTATCTCCGCGCATTCATGTATTACATTTACTACTTCCCCTCAGAACTAGCAAATGTCATCTTTAGAAGGAAAACAGCTTCTTTTCGCTATCAATGAATCTTTTTGTGTATATAACCCTGCGACGCAATACTGCTGCGAATGACGATAAGCGGAACTGAAAGAGAACAAGACTGAAGCTCCTCAAGCCGAGTTCCTTAAATAAAATAAGTAATTTGTTTTAACGAGGGTAAAAAACTACAAAACCGTGCTGCACGAGTAATAACTTCGTCAAACTATGACGTAGATGTTTATTCCTTGTTTCACAAACTCAACTGGAAAGACTTGTAGTCTTTAAACGGTCTGGTACCTGAATATCTCACATGTAAATTTATAAAGCGAAATGAATCAAACTATTCTTTGAGGAACTCGGTAAACAAACTTGTTGTCCCCTTTCCAAGAACTAACTACATGAAAAATAGTTTTATTTACAGCGGGGCAACCGTTTGGAACAGCTTACCCTGTAACATTAGAGAGTCTTATTCATTAAGTGAATTTAAACGCCTTCTCTACTATAATTTTTAAACACGGCATTCATGGAAATCAGGTTTTTGCGTGGCTTATTGTTGTAAGATAATATTTAATGTTAAGATTAGGATTTTAAGGTTTTAGTAGGTTAGTTATTGTATAGGAAGTTTTATACCTGATGATTTTTTACCGTGTATAAATAATGATTAAAGATTAAAGAAAGATTAAAGGGTAACACTTAACAGTCTCTCGACTGACAAACCTGTGGCCCTCGAATTCCGGATCGAATTAGAATTTGGAAGTGCTAGTTTTTATGGAGGGAGGAAAACCGGAGTACCCGGAGAAAAACGCTCGGAGCAAGGATGAGAACCAACAACAAATTCAACCCACATGTGACACCGGAGCCGAGTGCTCTCACCACTACACCGCTCCTGCTCCCCTGTTCACACATAATTCCCGACCCCCAGAGCCTTCGGTGTTTTGTTTGCGCAAGACGCCCCAGTCGGTCATGCGTAAAAGATAGGAGCACTGAGCTCGAGATTGATGTTCACAAGGAAGAGAAGCGAGCCTGCGCACAGATGTCCTTTTGAACCAAAGAAAATAAGATACGTCTGCGCGCAGGCTCGAGCAAGCGGGCACCAGCGGGCATTAATTCTCCTTCCCAGAGCTTCACGTCTTTAAAATGTGAAATATGCGATTTTTTTATGCGATTTTTGTTGCGCTCTCCAATGCAACTTTTGTCGCTAGTTAAGAAGGGACGATTTCTGTCGGGTGAACACCGCCAATTTGCTTCATGTTTCGAATATTGTTCAAAACCTCTGCGACATCGCGCGACAAATCGCGCCTAAATCTCACCAAAATCGCCGCACGTTTACACTCGCGATCTGAAGATGCAACTTGTTCCTTTATTGCATACTATTACCTCTCTATGGTTTTATTTTCTTAAAGGTTGTGAAAATTAATTTATTCATGCAACGATGATGCATTTTCCATTATCAAACCCGAGTATATCAGTAGACGTACAGTCGACACAATTACGCAATTGGTGAACAAAATTAACCCATTCGTCAGAACGAAAAAATATTTTTTTAACAATTGCTCTTTTTGATTGAAGCTCACCTGATAACGGGTTCATCAAGGCATGCAACTTCCAAACTGGGTCAATGTAAAAATTGACATCGAGGATCTGAAATACCTAAGGTGACTTCGCACAAAGATCACACACTGACAAAAGAGGAAGCGATACAATTAAGCACGTGACATTGACCTGCGTGCTAACGTAGACTCGTATAGTAAATATTCAGTGAAAAAGCTGACGCCTGCGCGCTAGTCTACGAATACAGCCGCCTCTCAGTCATTGCAACCCTGTATAGAGGGCAAAATTACTGAATGCTGATTGGCTGACAAAAAGGGCACTTTTCCTAATTGAAGGAAAAATTACTCGCTCCTGATTGGTCGAGCATCAAATTTTCTCACTCGTGATTGGTCGAGCGTGTCGTTTAGCGGGATTTTGAAGAAAATTTACAAACGGAGCGCTCGCATGTTTCGCCGGATATTTTTCTATTAAAAAAGCAAGGAAATCGGATGATACGTAAGAAAGGAATTCTTTAGATGAATTACAGCATTTTATGCCAATCAGGAAGCGATTATTTGTGTTAAAACTTGGATTACAACTGTAACTAGATGACTGCAGGCCAGTTTGCGACGTTGAAGACCTCGAAGAAATTCATTCATGGCGACAAAAGCCGGTTAAGTTCCATCACTTCACTTATAATATATGCGGATTTCTGCGGACCTAAAGAAAAGAACTTTGACAGATTTTGCTGAAAGGGACAATTTACATTTAACAGGAAAAAGAATAAGGCTGAAAGACGGTGAAAGAAGGCTTGAACTCGCCATTTGTTGTTGTTATCAAAGCGACACTGAAACTTCATAACACAGGTACGCTACGTTTTTGTCGTAAAGTATCTTTTATCGATAAGTTAGGCTTTGTCGATCTCTTGATGTACATAACGGCCAAATGTATCTTTGACATTAGAAATTTATTTAACAATAGTAAGTTAAAAAGTTTTTTTGTTAGTTTGCGAGAGAGTATTTCAGTTCACTTCGGGTCAGTTTCAAGTCTAGTGACTCTTAAAAAGTCTGAAAGGTTTCCATATAATTTTGCCCGCTATGTTATAAACAAGTAATCGCATGTTACCTCGTAAAATTAAGGAATAATATCACTCGTGTTTTCTGAATCTGTAGAAATTGCCCTCGTCACTTCGCCACTCGGGCAATTTCTACCTACAGCTTCCGAAAACAAGCGTGATATTAATCCTTAATTTTACTCGAGCCCATGCGATTACATATACTTCAAGGGACACTGTTCCGCCGAAATAACAAAATGTCGCTTTGCTTAATTATTTCCATGTTATAACGCCGGATGCCACTAAATATACAACTTA
The DNA here is from genome assembly GCA_024195265.1 of Dendrophyllia cribrosa. Classification (NCBI taxonomy): domain Eukaryota; kingdom Metazoa; phylum Cnidaria; class Anthozoa; order Scleractinia; family Dendrophylliidae; genus Dendrophyllia; species Dendrophyllia cribrosa. Next base: position 61,424,412 of record JAJLRJ010000001.1, on the reverse strand, counting down.
ATTGAATAAAAAGATTATATAGAACAAAACAGAATCAAATTTGATTTTAATTTTATTTAAGGGTAGGGATTACTGGATGAATTTTCGCATCCCCTCTGGACCAGAGGTGCGTTTCTCAAAACTCCCGAAAAGCTATTTTATGTATAGGCTATTTACTAGATTACGAGTAGTCCCTCATTTTTAAGCGATGACGATTATACCCGAGAAACATTGGGAACTAGCCTTGGAGGATAAGGTCACGTGACCACCTCGTCCCAGAGAGTTTGCTTTGTTCCTCCATTTTGTTTTGAGGTGCGGAGAAAAAGTTTGTTTGTTTTCAAATTTTATATCGCCGTGCTTTATTTTATATCGTTACGTGAATATATTTGCGCTCACTTACAAACAAACAGACACGAAGTGATATACATACATCAGCAGTACATACTCGCACTCGCGATAGGCAAAAGGTCTACACTAAGTTATCGAGACTGGGCGCTGTTTCGGAACGGATCTTTGCCTGTCTCAGAAAGAACTTGTCAGAACTGAAGCTGACCCAATAGTACAAAGTCATGTGATAATAATATTACGTATAAAATATGTGATCCTTTGTCAGGTGGAAATGAAAATCAGAAAGCTATATTAGACTCAGAAATGGGGCTGCCCCACTCAGGGGCACAAAGATGGCGGCCAAAAATTCAAAGTCTTAATTACACCCAAAATCAAATCAAAACATATTGTATTTGCTATAAGCTCCATTAACTCAGCTTATAAGCACTTATAACGCAAACAGCTGATTCAATTTCGTTTATTTTCACGGCTTATCTGAAATAGCGTGACGAATTGCGTGACACATTTAAAACCTTTGTAAATCGGAAGCAAAACATCGTTAAAACCTGAAACGTTTTGTGGAAGATTATAACACTGGTATCCACATACCATGTTAAAAACAGCTTTGTAGGATGTATACTTTAGATTTTGGAATTTTATGACGTCATGTGAAAACCAAGAATAGGACGCTCTGGTCAACAGCATACACCGACTGAAAGACGCCGAAATTTGCATTTCACATGTACACCGACCCTTTTCTAGTGGAACTTCGCATTGGAATCGAGTGATTCACTGATTTTATCAGAGCACCCCAGACCTATTGATTTAACGCCAAGTTGAAACTCGTCATCGCTTCTGTGCGCATTGCGTACCTATTTTTCCTCAGGTAGAGCGAGCGAAACGTGAGCGCGCGTGAAAATCACCCCGCGCAAGAAAGCGAGACGCTGTAGGGAATCTCGCCTTTCTCGCGTGGGGTGATTTTCACACGTGCTCGCGTTTCACTTGCTTTTCTATCTCTGAGGAAAAATGAGAGACTACTCGTAGTCTAGCTATTTAAAGCTAAGCAATAAAATCCTAAGGTGACGAGAAACTTAGCACTGGTTTTTAGGCTAAAAACTCACCGCCACTTGAAAGAAAGTAAATTTCAAAAATAGCTTTTGGTTCCGAAAAGTCCGTTCGGAAATTCGAGAAACGCCCGCCAGGTCCGTAATAGAGAGGTGTCCGTATTGTGGAGGCGTCCGTGAGGTTCGGCTGGAAGTTTAACCGCATTCTGGCCTACAGTCGAAACGATTATTGAATTAATTTCCTCATATGCTTATGTGTAAGTCGACTACTGAAGGTTTATTTAAAAACTTTTTTGTTGTTGTTGTTTTCTTACTGAGCTAGCTGCCTGACCCATGTGAAGTACAATTTGGGCTAAAAATAGCCCATCACGTATTTCACGTGGGTTTGCATGGGGTCCACCCTTGCAATCTCCGTTCGTGGCTACTGACGTAAAATTAAATGGAATCCCGCACGGACAACTTTTCTTGAAGTCATTTGCATATCTAGCTAATTTCCATCGCATTTCCGTTTGATTCATTTTATTATATTTGAACAAAAAACTGAACTAAAATGCATGTACAGTAATCCATGAAATTAAACCTTTACTTACTCCTGTCTGGACGTATTTAAGTTTCAGGAGACGTATTAGACGGGAATGAAATATATTATGTCTTTACAAGAAATCAGTCACGAAAAACATTCAGTGAAATTTTCTTGTTCATAGTGTTTCAGTTGTGACGCAGTTTCTTGCTTGATATGATCAGCAAACTTATCAGGCTGTCGTATGCACGTATCTAGTCGTTATAACAACGTAATCGCTGCGAATGGAAAAAGAGCTACGTTTTTAGCGCTTTCGTGAGAAAAATCTTTTATCTTGGTATCAAATTAAATTAAAGGTGATTTCCTATTAAACGAAATTTAAAACAAAACAAAAATAAATGTGATTCAACATATATAAAGAAATTAAACGTGAGCTGAGCATTAATTCGGAACTTATTGACAGCAATATTAACCGTAATCAGGGAAATGGGCTAAAATTATTTTTCTAGAAAGTGCGAGAAGAGGCACATTTTAATCGGTTAGCCCACTTAAGTCGTGGCCAGTATATTAATGATTTTAAAGGTCCGGAAAACAGCATAAAAAATTAAGCTTCGGTTTTGGAAAAATATCAAACTTGTCTACCAAAAACTACACAAGTGTGTGTTAAACGTGACCTAATTTCCTACCCAAAACGTTTTATTTATTTTTCGATATACGATATTTATTTCATGAACTAAAATATTGGCGGTGTTTATCTTGCTTTATTGCGACGGTGGGAGTTTGACACTGACTGTTTTAATATTCTACGTTATTTCAGTCCCCTTATGGTCACTACGCAACTTCAAATCGTAGACTAAGGTTCTGTTGATAGCATGGACTGCTATACTGCCTTGCATTCATGATTGACAATTGACGGCGCGGATTACTGATTTGGTTTTACATCCAGTTCTTTTTAATTCAGAGTATAGATCCGGTGTGAAAGAAGAAAAGCAGCTTGATCACTGTAACCTGTTAGAACGAAGGAATTGAGCGAAGATGAACTTACAAAGCATTGCCAGGAATGCGTCAAATATCACCAAAGAAACAAAAGGATTAAATGGCGAAAGCCTAATTTGTTATCATTACAATACCGTGGAGTTTAATTTTGGAGAATTGTCGTCCGTTTGGTACATTATTAGCTGCGTTTTGAACGCAGTTTTTCAATCCACTGCAACAGTCATCAACTTGTTAGTACTTGTGGCTATTCGAAGGACGCCTTTACTCCATTCTCAGTCCAACACTCTCTTGTTCGGCTTGGCTCTGTCTGATCTTGGTGTTGGCTTAGTCGTCCATCCCCTATTTTTCTTGCATATATTCGGAAAGCTTTCACGGAACAAAGACTTATTCTGCGAGGCTGGAATAGCAGTTGAAATAACAGCAAATGCTCTGTGTATCATATCTCTTCTCACTGCAACTGCTGTTAGTCTAGACAGATATCTGGCCCTTAGACTTCATTTGAGATATAAAGAGGTTATAACAATAAAACGTATTACACTGGTCCTTATAATCATCTGGCTTGTTGGAGCTTTCATTGGTTCACTATGGCTATACAAACCTGGTATGGTAAAATTTAATGTCACAATAACAATTGCGTTATGCCTTTTTGCTGCTATATTCTCTTATTTTAAAATATATCGCGTTGTTTCACGCCACTATCTTTCCGATATGGCCTTAAAATGTGCCGTGCAACAAGAACACGTCGAACAAGCAGTAAATATCGCGAAATTCAAGTCACACGCTCTCAGTACATTCTGGGTTTACTGCCTTATTATCGTGTGTTATTTCCCGTATTTTTGTGTTGTAATAGCAATAACCCTGGGGGGACTTTCAGCTACAAAGCGGTTTTCTTACGAAATGACAGCCATTCTCGTTTTCATAAATTCCTCTCTCAATCCACTGGTTTATTGCTGGCGACTACGAGATATACGGCAGGCAGTACAGAAAACTGCAAAACTCTTGTTGAAACTTCCTTGGAAAACTGGGAAGAATACTTAATTATGTGAAGGTGAAGATGTTAATATATTTTATCGGCGAGGTAGAGAGGGGACGGATAGTTTCTCCGCCTCTGCCCGCGTGCGTACGTCTCCTTGCGGGAGGCTATTTTCGCGCGCACTCGCGTGACCAACCGCTGGACCATCCCCAAGGGAAATCAAGGACTACTTGTAGTCAAACCATTAGGTCTCACCTGTCAAACAGGTTTTATTTTCTGGTCAAGCAGGTTGTGGAGCCGGGAAGCAGCTAAACACCGGCACGAGCGGGAAAAACAAGGGGCGCGGGAGACTGGAGAGAAGAGGCGAGGTAAACCAGTCTTTACTCTTTAGCAAATGAATGGGGTTAGTTTCTAGAGAAACTGTGGTGCTGCGTCGGTGGGGGAATGAAACACGAGAATTTAGTTTTATCGACTGAGTCTGAGTTCTCATTCGTCTACTCGATGGAAGAGCATGTTTTATGAATTGACACCGTGTATAAATAAAGTTTGCCTACCTACCTACCTTTTTCACGTCACCAAATTTCCACCAATAGCGTAGCTCCACCGCTTACTATATAAAACCACACACTACCCACAATTCCTTGAGTCGCTCCGACGAAGGGCTAGCGCTCGAAACGTCAGCTATTTGAATCTTTTTATGGTGGTCAATTTACCTTATCGACTCAGTCGATAAAACTAAATTCTCGTGTTTACTCTTTAGCGCCTACTCCTCCCCAACCCCCCTCCCCCCCATCCCCCTTTCCCTCATCTGAACGCCTAGAACAGGCTATGTTAATGCAGTTTGGAGGACTTGAACACGTTTATGGCTTAAGCACTATAATTTTAGTTATGTACTTTCAACGGACGCTATGTTTTATATCTCATTGTTGGATTTTGTTTTGTGATTTTAACCATTGTCTTATGTTAATACATAGGCTTTATAAACCTTGTTTCCGTTTAAGTTCTCAATAAACCTGATTAAAGCTGGAACTGGCCAGCCAAAATATTGTTAAAAGAAAAAGTATGTTGTGCTGACCAGCCTTGACAGCCTTATGCATTTTACAGCTCTATACATTCAATACAATATATTGGCTTATACGCACGCTACAGACGATGTGTTTGCTGTAGCGAGCTCGCGATCGATAAGCGAGCCAGGCGTGCGTAAATAACGGTATTTTCGTTCATGTCGTTGGAGCGGGTCAGGAGTATTGCGGTCGCATATTCTCACGGCCAATCTGCTGTAATGGCGTCGAAATTACGCTCTGAATGTAAACAACCACTAGACGGCCAGAACTCTGCTTTTTCAGGTGAAATTAGTCCAGTTTCTTAGGATTAGTACAAATTCGACAAGGGTTTGTGATATTATTCGTTGTACGATAAAATTAGGCAAATCTGAGCGAGAAAAAAAGTAAAAACGCTCAAAAAGCAACATAGGCTGGTTATGCCCCGACCCCTTCAATTATTAACTATACCTCGATATAACGAACATTTTGGTTGTTTTTCCTCAAATTCGTTATAACGAGGTTTTCGATATAACGAACCCTCGATATAACGAACCAATTTCCCCAGTCCCTTGGCACTTCGTTAAATCGAGGTTCTTACTGTAGCAGCTCACACCAAAAACATTGCCCACAAAGTAGTTTCCATAGCAACAACTATCTACCATCGTACAGTTAAGGTTCACACTCTCTTTCGTCAGTCCTAGTGTCCCTTATTGATCAGATACAGTTATTTTGACTCTCATGACAGCCATTTGAAAATGAAACCATTCAAATGATCATCATTTGATCGCTTAATGCAGACTTATTGCATAAAACCAGAAACCCATAACTCACTTATGGGTTTCTGATAAAACGTTTTTTGTGTTTTAGTATTTGTTTAGAAGTCTTTACCCCGTCATTTAATTCAGGAGACAATAATCTCGAGTCCAACTAAATTAAATCATGCTGTTCCCGGATTGGTCGGTCACCGCGTAAGGCCAGGATGCGAATTGCTTCCTTTGAAAAAGTATATTGTGATCCACGCTATTATACTAATTGCTACAATAGATTTTCAACTCCCCTATCCTGAAAAAATATATTATCTCGTTTCGTCGTTTAATTTATTCATGTCATAATTTAAAACCCCGGTAACCAACGGAAAAAATATATAAACTTTTTAATTCACGACATCCGTTATAACTTTTTTCCATCACCCTCCTCATCCCTGACGTTTCTGTTTTTCTAATCTGAGCTAAGCAATTTTAAACTGAGCGTCAGTTTAATAACTTACTTGTCAAATAATACGTTCTTTATTTTAATTTCCGTTTCCGCGCAATGTGAATTTATCTTATTGTATAATTATGTACTTTTGAAATTCATCTTATCGATTCACAGCCGTGTGTTTTCGCCGAAGGACCGTAGATAAAAGGAGCTGATATTGAGTGCATATGGACTGACACCAATCCACGGCAGCTGTTATTATGTTGACATCTTTATTTCCATAGTTTTCTTTACGTTTGCATTCTCAGTGGCTTTACATCTTCTTCTTTGTGCATTCTCTGACAAGGCAAGCAATTTATCAGATAAACAGAGAGTCCCGGCTTCATTTCACCATTTCCGCTTACTGAAGTATATTAGCTCTTTATATCGCCTAGAAGTGATTTTTACAAGTTAGGATCGGCACCTTGAACCACAAAGTTCAAAAGTTTTCCAGGGGTTCATCGATAATGTTAACACTTGGAAACGAAACCCGTGCAGAAAGAGGCGAGATGGCTGCTCCGACAAAAAGTGGACTTGAAGAACACATTTGTTATCATTTTACTCTCACACATTTTGATCTTGGAGAATCTTCGCCCGCTTGGTACATTTTCGATTGTGTTCTTAACGCTGTGTTTTCCATAGTTGCTATATTGTCCAACTTGTTAGTCCTGGTTTCCATTTACCGGACACCTTCTCTTCATACTCCTTCAGGAACACTTCTTTTCGGTTTGGCTCTGTCAGATCTCGGGGTCGGGTTAATCGTCCATCCCCTATTCTTTTTGCAGATTTTAGCCAGAGTAATCCGACACAAGGCATTGTTTTGCGAAGCTGGAATCACGGTTGAAATAACAGCAAACGCTTTGTGCATTGTTTCGCTTTTAACAGTCACCGCTGTTAGTATGGATAGGTATTTAGCTCTTCGTCTTCACTTGAGGTACAAAGAACTTATCACCATCAAACGCTCGATCTTAGTTCTCGTTTGCGTGTGGTTGTTCAGCTCGACATTTGGATCGTTGTGGTTATGGAAATATCAATTGGTTAAAATAGTTGCGATTGTAATTATCAGCATCAGCTTATCGATAGCTTCGTTTTCGTATTTTAACATTTATCGCATAGTCGTACATCACCGCTCGATCATTCATGTTGAACGCTCTCGAGTTCTGTCGTTGCAGACATCCGACGAGGAAGAAATTAACATGGCTAGTATCAAGCGACAAGCAATGAGTGCTTTCTGGGTCTATTGCATCCTTGGCGTGTGTTTCATGCCATATATGTGCACTGTATCGGTGATCGAAGCTAAAGGACTTACAACTGATACCCGGTTATGTTACGAACTAACGGCAACTTTGGTATTTATTAATTCTTCGCTGAATCCTCTTATATACTGTTGGCGCTTGAGAGAAATCAATGATGCCGTCAGACAAACTTGCAGAAGTTTAATTAGCTGATGCCAGGGGCATTAAAGAAACTTCAGTTGGAATTTTGGTTTTACTATATAATAAGTGAATATTTTAAAAGCCTTAATAGCATTACCATGATCAATGTTTGAGTCAACCGGCTTGCAATTGTTTTTATATTCGTTTTTACTGAGTGATGGATGATTCACGCTGTCTGTACGGCAAATCGTGTTGCTCATTTCCATAAGAAAACTGGGATTTAATATTCTCCTTTCCTTCAATAATGAAAGCAACATGTCCAACGATAACATTAATAACAATAGTTTTTACAGTTGCAAATCTGTCGAGGACATGGGACTGTAAAGAAATGCGACGAGACTGAAGAGAACAGTAGCAATCTTTTACGCTCAGAAGAACATTTAGTTTTCTCCAACTTCAAGGACTTACTTGTCCAAAATGGTTCACTTTGTAATTAAATGTCAGTCCTATATAAATATAATAAATTGTAATCTGCCTTTATTTGCTCATTTGAGTATTTTACTTCGTCAGCAAGATTCTTTTTGTTATCGGAAAGAATTCTGGAAAACGTCCAATTCCGTCTGTAAGCAATTAACTACCTATAGCGATAAAGCTCTCAAAAACGCATTCTTCGAGCAGCAGAGCCTACTTTTCTTCCCGAGTTTTACAAGAGAGGTAAAGAGGCTCTGCTAGCAGGATGTCAAAAATGGTGCACTTATTTCAGCTGCATGCATTACACTTTATCCAGAAGTTAATTGTCATGAATGGCTTCAATCGTTTCATTACGACAGGTTTTTTCAGACTTGCCAAGATATCGCTTTTGATAACAACTATTTTACATTTTCAGTTTAAGATTTATACGTCGGCTGGGCATGGTCTCCATAGTAACCATCACAAAGGCCCAATTATAGGCTTGGGTAATTGTCATATATTATCTAAGTGAACGTTTGCCAAAAAGATGGCATTGTAAAGATCTATCTTTGAACCTCATCTTAAACGTAAGATAGTTAACAACTGCTCTACTAAAAAAATGTTACCATAATCCACGCACTGAAACCAGCAAAAAAATTAGATGTACTTTACCTATACAAAAATTTAAATAAAGATATCGACCTTTTGGATTTTTCACTTTATGTTCTTAAAACTTATTCGACTTTATTCAGTGTTGTTGATTTGCTTTAGACATACACTTATTAAAACATCTCAGTTGCTATTAGACATGCATGGATATTCATACTGAGTCAATATTTTTACTGAATCGATTTTAAATTTACAGAAACGAGTCATTCCCGGATAGTAATAAGCGGGGAAATTGTAATTGCACTTCGATACATTCAATATACCTCCCGGTAGACATACACTTATTAAAACATCTCAGTTGCTATTAGACATGCATGGATATTCATACTGAGTCAATATTTTTACTGAATCGATTTTAAATTTACAGAAACGTCATTCCCGGATAGTAATAAGCGGGGAAATTGTAATTGCACTTCGATACATTCAATATACCTCCCGGTAGACATACACTTATTAAAACATCTCAGTTGCTATTAGACATGCATGGATATTCATACTGAGTCAATATTTTTACTGAATCGATTTTAAATTTACAGAAACGTCATTCCCGGATAGTAATAAGCGGGGAAATTGTAATTGCACTTCGATACATTTAATATACCTCCCGGTCGGTTTCTGTCATTTCTGATCTTTCCCTACTGACTAACAAAAAACAAAATTCTTCAATGAAATAACAAATAAACATTACAGAGTAAACTGTATTTGTTTCGAAGTTCTCTCTAGCTATCGGGTATTCGAGTTATCGGAATACCACAGTGTTCGTCACTGACACAGTTACTACCAACTGCAGCCGCTTCCTGGTTCTCTTGAAACCTTTAGCTACCAAAAACCCGGTTCAAACACACCCAATTTACATGTACTAGTATCTGTAGAATATATTTGTAATTCTGATAACTCTAATTGCCCAAACATTTGGAAACTGTGATGAAAACCGAATATATATATTTTGAATCGTTTAGTCAGTGATATGCCACCTTTAACTTGCTCGAATTAACGTATTACATTGGATAATTATTGCCTTTGTTTCGAAGAGAAAGGAGTTTTGTTTTGGCCCTAGAAACGACCAGCTGGGAATCTCGAAAAGGCGACAGTTGCTCTTAAATTCATGGAATAAGATTTTGTCCCCGAATAAAATTTTTAAGGGCTGTAATTCAAATGGCGGCTGTTAAGAATTACTCTTATGTGGTTCATGTTAATTTTCTTTAAAGAGGAATTCTAGCTTTTCATTATTTTTGGCACGTTATCATTATCCCTAATCCTGAACCCTTTTACTTTCAAGAGTGCCACAATTCAAAATTCAAGAAAAAGTCCAAATTTCATTTCGTAAAATACTGTAAAACAAATGGTACCATGTCAAAGTTCTGCCGAAACTAGAGTTTTCGTTTTAGTGGTCACATCATAAGGATTTCGGCGACAGATTCAAATGTTAGATGTAAACAATATGTCGGCTCCATGATTGATTAATATTAAAATTTAACCCAATATATTTAAAAAAAGATCAAGTAGGCAGCTATGAATTGTACATGTATAACACTTGGAAAAAGATTAACGTGAGAGGTTTAAAAGAGTTCTCAATTTAGCTTTATGAAGAGATCATTGTAGGTGCCCCATTGATCGCATTGTATTTGCTTTCCTTTGTAATATTTTGTGGTTTTCATTGTGCGTGAGAACTGAACATAAGTTAGAAATTGCCTGCTTTTTAAAAGCTGTCCGCTGCGCTATTAAAGGTATTATTTCAGTGTTAAATCGCCCACTTTGGAGATGCTCCAAAAAGAAGATATATTTTGTCTTGTACGTTTTCGTGAGGCATGCATTATAATTTATTGTATTATTTCATTTCAAGAAGTAATCCTACCAAAGCTGTAAATGTTTAATAATCTAAGCCACTAAATAAATAAAAAAATAAAAAAATAAAAATAGGAATTTCAGTGTAATCCACAAGATAGCTCTTACTTCCACTGCTTCCAGATTGAATTGGAATTTGGAAATGTAAGTTTTTGTGGAGGGAAGAAAACCGGGATACCCCCTTCAAAAAAACCTTGGAGTAAGGACGAGAACCAACAACGAACTCAACCCACATATTGCGTCGGTGGGATACAAATAAATGCTCTCACCACTACACCATTTCCCGCTCCCACTATGAAATAAGATATTCCATAACAATTGTTACTCATGTTGTCAGTAAGCACAAGTTGTTCGAACAATCTAGGTTATAAAATAATTTGAAAGTCAATATGATTATGTTCCCTGCAGTTAAGCTGTTAAAAGTAAGATTCTTTATAAAAAAAATTGAGAACACGCAAAGGCTTTTTAGTTCTATTCGCCGTAAAAAAATAATTAAAAAATGCACGCAATTTATTGAAATGAAGGTAGCAAGTACTTCATTTGGAAAAGAATCGATGGACATATACGGCCACGGTTTCATATAGTACTTTAACAACTGCAGCAGAAAGGCGACAGAAATAGATGAAAAAACCCCGAAATCATGAAACAAAAATTACTGGAATTAACTGGAATTAAATTTTAACCAAATTATATTGCTTCTTGAGTTTTATTTATTGTTAATATAAGGCAATCATCTGGATAGCTTCGCTAGAAATATAATAATAATATATACGCGTTGTTATTTTGAAATGTGAAAAATCTCTACCTTCATGCACTGCGCATTAAAAACAATCCACTTTTATATCGGCGACTATCAATATTAACTACTTTTCCAATCAGTAAATATTCGCCTTTCCACTAACCTCATTATACCTTGGCTTAAACAATTTTGTCAATATGTGATTGATAAATCCCAGTAACTTGAACCACCAGGAAACAAAAAGCTGTTCAGTCAAGTTAACAAAAGTTCGAGGTATTCAGGATGTACTGTATATAGTGCCACTCCGTTATGTATCTCAGTATAGTCTTTATAAGAATGACCCCCAGGTTAATACTGTTGCACTATTGTTAGTAATGATCAGGCGTTATCATTGACTATTGCTTGTTTGGGAGCCCAACATCGAAAAAAGGAGAGAGGAGGAAGGAATATTGGAAGGTATATAAGAGTTATGCAATTGTATTTTGGGCAAGTGCAAGGAATTGAACGAGCATTACCGATATTTTTATTTATCTTATCATCC